>CM067303.1:6127865-7327865 GCA_034231615.1 Meghimatium bilineatum
CCCTGATTACTTATCCTGCTAACTTACCCTGATTACTTATCCTGCTAACTTACCCTGATTACTTATCCTGCTAACTTACACTGCTAACTTACACTGCTAATTTATCCTGCTAATTTATGCTGCTAACTTACACTGCTAACTTACACTGCTAACTTACACTGCTAACTTACACTGCTAACTTACACTGCTAACTTACACTGCTAACTTACACTGCTAACTTATCCTGCTAATTTATCCTGCTAACTTACCCTGATTACTTATCCTGCTAACTTACACTGCTAACTTACACTGCTAACTTACACTGCTAACTTACACTGTTAACTTACACTGCTAACTTACACTGCTAACTTACACTGCTAACTTATCCTGCTAATTTATCCTGCTAACTTACCCTGATTACTTATCCTGCTAACTTACACTGCTAACTTACACTGCTAACTTACACTGCTAACTTACACTGTTAACTTACACTGCTAACTTACACTGCTAACTTACACTGCTAACTTATCCTGCTAACTTACACTGCTAACTTACACTGCTAACTTATCCTGCTAATTTATGCTGCTAACTTACACTGCTAACTTATCCTGCCAACAGCGAGAGTTTGTGGAAGATTGCAGAAGAGTAACTGATTGAGATAGTAATAGTCATAGCGAGTGACGGGAGATGCAAAATGAAGGAGATGCTGAGTGAAGGAGATGCAGAGTGGAGGAGATGCAGAGTGGAGGAGATGCAGAGTGGAGGAGATGCAGAGTGAAGGAGATGCAGATAGTAAGAGACGTGCGGAGAGTAAGGGAAGTGCAGAGATTGAGAGAGATGCAGAGATTAGGTGAGATGTAGAGAGTAAGGGAGATGCGTAGAGTAAGGGAGATGCAGAGAGCGCAGTTTCTGCAGCTCAGTTCTGTCTTTCTAGTCTAATGCCCGGGTTGAATTATCGATTACAATTGAAACACAATCGGGGATCTCTCTAGCTGTTCGTCTTGTGTTCAAGAGGTCATGGGTTCGAATGCGATTCGTGTCGTCTTGTTTACAAGGTGGATTTTTTCGGAGATCACTGTTGATTATCGTTTGAAGCTACGGAGTTACGTGCTATGAGTAGTACTCTCGGCAGGCGGCGTGCCGCTTCTCTGAGAGTGACGGAGTACAAATAGGAAACCGAGTACAGTGAAGACAATCCTCTACGACTTTTTAATCCTTTGAATCCTTTGAAACGAAAATCATTGATCACGCTAGATCGACCAAATCTTGCTAATAATTAATTACTCTACTTTAAAAAAATTATTTTTATAATTATCAAAAGTAAAAAGGTTTACGTTTCCTTTTTGTGCATTTTGAATCTTTCAATGATAGAATTCAAAAGAAAATAAATGTAATCATTTTTTTGTCTAGTAAAACTACATCCACCAACGCCCATAAATAAGGTGGGCAGTTTGAGGGATTCAATTAAAACACTTCCCCTCTCCCCCCCCCCCCTTCCCAATTTCGCATATTATTTTATACTATATATTATTTCATATATTTTACCACACTCCCTCAGTCCCCCTTTTTTAGCAGTAATTTTTAAAAAAAACATTAATCAAAATGGCAACGAAAATAAAATGATTACCTGTTATTTTTAGTTATGTTACTTCACCCCGATCCCCAATCGTTTAACTAAGTTATAGTCACGGCCCTGCTTCCATCCCTCTTTTCATGTGATAAAACAAAAATTAAAAGAAACAGTGATAAAGTGTCACACACAAATTCACTCCAGAACCGAGCGCAGTGTCGACATCACTCGTTTACCTCTCGTTAATTTATCACGTGATACACAGGATGAGCGAGTCACGTGCAACGTTGAAACTGACCAGTCAGAACAACTGACAAAAATATCGCTCACAAACCGTTATATTACACGTTCTACGCCACCTACATACTAAAAATAAAAATAAAAATCTGAAATAGTTTTATATCTTTGCGTTTCATTTCTCATTATTCTTTACCCAGCCACTTACTCACGTACAGATTAGACCCCACCCCCTTGAGGAGATTTATTACCAGAACTCTATTTAAGGCGTGAGGCGTACGAAAGTGAAGGGTGAGTTGCAAAAGTGGCAAATGCATCTAGCACTTCCATCTGTTAACTAGTTCTGCAATTTCCAACCAGGAATTTGTCTAGGTACATTGCTCAAATATCTCAACTTCTAATGTGGACACAACTACCCCAAACAGGTACATAACTTGAAATGTTATATTGTTGAAAAAAGGAAGAATTATATTACATATCTTTCGCTATGGTTATTGCAGATGTTCTTTTTTGTACTGTACGAAATATAGTGGTACGTGGTTAGTTGATTGGTTGAGTAAATATGTACAGTTGGTTAGTTGATTGGTTGAGTAAATATGTACAGTGGTAGAGTTAGCTAATTGATTGGTTAAGTAAAAATGTACAGTGGTAGAGTTAGCTAATTGATTGGTTAAGTAAAAATGTACAGTTCGTTAGTTGATTGGTTACGTAAACATGTACAGTAGTAAAGTTGGTTAGTTGATTGGTTAAGTAAATCTGTACAGTAGTAACGTTGGTTAGTTGATTGGTTAAGTAAATCTGTACAGTAGTAAAGTTGGTTAGTTGATTGGTTAAGTAAATCTGTACAGTGGTAGAGTTAGCTAATTGATTGGTTAAGTAAACATGTACAGTTCGTTAGTTGATTGGTTACGTAAACATGTACAGTAGTAAAGTTGGTTAGTTGATTGGTTAAGTAAATCTGTACAGTAGTAACGTTGGTTAGTTGATTGGTTAAGTAAATCTGTACAGTAGTAAAGTTGGTTAGTTGATTGGTTAAGTAAATCTGTACAGTAGTCACGTTGGTTAGTTGGTTGGTTAAGTAAATCTGTACAGTAGTCACGTTGGTTAGTTGATTGGTTAAGTAAATCTCTACAATAGTAAAGTTGGTTAGTTGATTGGTTAAGTAAATATGTACAGTATTCACGTTGGTTAGTTGATAGGTTAAGTAAATCTGTACAGTAGTCACGTTGGTTAGTTGATTGGTTAAGTAAATCTGTACAGTAGTCACGTTGGTTAGTTGATTGGTTAAGTAAATCTGTACAGTAGTAAAGTTGGTTAGTTGATTGGTTAAGTAAATCTCTACAGTAGTAAAGTTGGTTAATTGATTGGTTAAGTAAATCTGTACAGTAGTAAAGTTGGTTAGTTGATTGGTTAAGTAAATCTCTACAGTAGTCACGTTGGTTAGTTGATTGGTTAAGTAAATCTGTACAGTAGTCACGTTGGTTAGTTGATTGGTTAAGTAAATCTGTACAGTAGTAAAGTTGGTTAGTTGATTGGTTAAGTAAATCTCTACAGTAGTCACGTTGGTTAGTTGATTGGTTAAGTAAATCTGTACAGTAGTCACGTTGGTTAGTTGATTGGTTAAGTAAATCTGTACAGTAGTAAAGTTGGTTAGTTGATTGGTTAAGTAAATCTCTACAGTAGTCACGTTGGTTAGTTGATTGGTTAAGTAAATCTGTACAGTAGTAAAGTTGGTTAGTTGATTGGTTAAGTAAATCTGTACAGTAGTAAAGTTGGTTAGTTGATTGGTTAAGTAAATCTCTACAGTAGTCACGTTGGTTAGTTGATTGGTTAAGTAAATCTGTACAGTAGTCACGTTGGTTAGTTGATTGGTTAAGTAAATCTCTACAGTAGTCACGTTGGTTAGTTGATTGGTTAAGTAAATCTGTACAGTAGTCACGTTGGTTAGTTGATTGGTTAAGTAAATCTGTACAGTAGTAAAGTTGGTTAGTTGATTGGTTAAGTAAATCTCTACAGTAGTAAAGTTGGTTAATTGATTGGTTAAGTAAATCTGTACAGTAGTAAAGTTGGTTAGTTGATTGGTTAAGTAAATCTCTACAGTAGTCACGTTGGTTAGTTGATTGGTTAAGTAAATCTCTACAGTAGTCACGTTGGTTAGTTGATTGGTTAAGTAAATCTCTACAGTAGTCACGTTGGTTAGTTGATTGGTTAAGTAAATCTGTACAGTAGTAAAGTTGGTTAGTTGATTGGTTAAGTAAATCTCTACAGTAGTAAAGTTGGTTAATTGATTGGTTAAGTAAATCTGTACAGTAGTAAAGTTGGTTAGTTGATTGGTTAAGTAAATCTCTACAGTAGTCACGTTGGTTAGTTGATTGGTTAAGTAAATCTGTACAGTAGTCACGTTGGTTAGTTGATTGGTTAAGTAAATCTCTACAGTAGTCACGTTGGTTAGTTGATTGGTTAAGTAAATCTCTACAGTAGTCACGTTGGTTAGTGGATTGGTTAAGTAAATCTCTACAGTAGTCACGTTGGTTAGTTGATTGGTTAAGTAAATCTGTACAGTAGTCACGTTGGTTAGTTGATTGGTTAAGTAAATCTGTACAGTATTCACGTTGGTTAGTTGGTTGGTTAAGTAAATCTCTACAGTAGTCACGTTGGTTAGTTGATTGGTTAAGTAAATCTCTACAGTATTCACGTTGGTTAGTTGATTGGTTAAGTAAATCTGTACAGTAGTCACGTTGGTTAGTTGATTGGTTAAGTAAATCTGTACAGTATTCACGTTGGTTAGTTTGTTCGTTACCTAAAATATACTTCTTATTGTGAGATAATCTCTGTGAACTTTCTATACGATTTGCTATATCAGTTGTTAACAACAATTAAAAAGTAGTGGAAGTCGCGATTCTGGTAATACAGACACTACGAGCTCTGATTTGTTTAGTCCAAGTTTGTGGTAGTGTAATTGTTTCGGTAACATAAATAACATCATCAAGTGCAGTGTCGATCACGGATCTCTACAACGCTCTATATCTAGTATTTTTTTTATCAGTATCGATGTTAACTCTATACCATGCCACGATTGTCAGACTATCTTATATTTTCTCCTGTTGTCCTCTCCGGTCTCTTTTGCCTTTTACCTTGCCAGTTGTAACTATGTCCTCCAGACGTCCTTCTTTCATAATGTGTCTAACAAAATATTATTTCCTTCTGATGTTATTCAATCACTCCTGTCTTCCATTTACTCTTTCATCACATCCTCGTTAGTGTTTCCTGTTGTTCATCAAGCTCTCAACATTCCTCTTCAGAATCATATTCCTGTTCCCTCAATTTTTGTACTGTATTGCTTATTCATTGTCTACGACTCGTATTCATATGTTAGAATCGGTGTTTCTGTGGCTCTGAAGCTGGCTCGCCTTCTATCGACAGGTACATATTACACAGTATAGTCTTCAATGTTAGTGTTGTTCACAAAATAGTTTTCATTGTTAGTGTTGTTCACAGAATAGTTTTCATTGTTAGTGTTGTTCACAGAATAGTTTTCATTGTTAGTGTTGTTCACAGAATAGTCTTCATTGTTAGTTTTGTTCACAGAATAGTTTTCATTGTTAGTATCGTTCACATGTCTTCATTTTTAGTGTTACACATTATTCCACAGTATAGCCTTAGGAATTGTAATTGTAAAGCCAAAGGTAGACCAATAAAACGATGGATAGAAAACATCAAGATAACCTTGAACAAACATGGATTAAATGATGCAACCACGGCGACACATCTGGCCTTGAAACGACAGTTTAAGCTACCACCCCTACGCTTAACGGCAAGTGTGAATGCGATCATTAATCATTCACCTGGGGAAGAATAGACAATAGCCTTAGAAATGCTACAATTGCATGCCCTATTCTGTTTATTTTCTCTGTTACATTTCTTGCCTCTGATTTCAATGTTGTTTCTAAGTATATGAACTGTTGAATATAAATACAGGGGTTTAATTTTCTGGAACCCACTGAGGCCAAATCCTTGAAGTAGAGATGGGGGGGGGGGGTTAATCTAGCCAACAGAGGTGGAAACTAGGATTGATATGGCCATTCTTGACATCGATCAGGAACACAACCTGCCCAAACAGTCACTGGTACTGAATTTGGAGATACCAGGTCGGGAACTGCAGCAGTAACCATGACATCAGACATTACGACTAGATAACATGTCTTCACAACTTAAAAAAAAAACTTTCGTTACTGCATGTTTTGCTGTGAAGGAGTGCAGTATTGTTTTCAATGGGATGTGGAAATAAAGGTCGCTTTGCCGTAGCAGACGCCGCAACATGTAGAGGAAGGATTTTGATTGTACATCCGAAAGAAAAAATCATGCCCCAACCGTGGATTGAACTCGGGACCTCAAGGATCTGAGGATGGCGTTCTAACCACACAGCCATGCAATCAATCAATCAAGTGCCATGTCGAATGGCGTAGGCGATCATGTTTCTCCACGACTCTCTGTCTCTTGTGTTATCAATAAGCTCGGTTGGTGAACTTCTATCGTGCCACAATACAAGTCCATCTAGTAACTTTTCTCGTTGTCGTCCCTTGTCTCTTCTCCCCTTGATCTTTCCAGTGGTTATTCTCCATTATATATTTCACAGCCATGCGCTCCACAAATTCTCTGGACGATTTAATTTCAATTTTAAACGTCTGCTGAGTAAGTTACCAGTCATTATCTACGTGTTACTTTAGGTAGGGGTTCAAACCCTTTCCAACAGTGAACACCGCCAACACGTAATCGTTATTGCTCGCGAGCACTTTTCACCTCGCACGGCGCGTGCACATGTCCTTACGAGAGCAAGTGGGTGCTCCACAGCATCAATTTGAGAGTCCCTGCTTTAACAAATGAACGAGCAATATTGAAGAAATTAAAACGATGAACAGATTGACAGGAACGTTTGTTTCAGCGTGTTTTATATTATGAAATGCAGAGTGGTTCTTAAGTTGTGATAATAACAGCAATGTTGTCATATGCATCATCGCTTCGTTGTACATGGCGCGTCTGTGAAGATCAAGGTACTGGGTTCGAATCAAGTAACAGACAATTGTGCATTCGGACAGTTCAGAAAGCAATGGCAAACTACTGAAAGTATTTATATTTCCTAGAAAATCATTACTGGAAATAACATGCTGAGTTGATGAGTACTTCCTGAATAGGATACGCCTCAAATTTGTTTTTATTCATCGCAACGTGTGCAAAGTAGGCGGATTAGGCTGACTACCAGAATGTGGTGGCCATATTCAACTAATTACAGTATCAGATATATTAGATTACAGTACTCATTCGATTCTATACACTTCCTAAATGTCCCAATTATCTGATTCTATACACTTCTTACATGTCCCAACTATCTGATTCTATACACTTCCTAAATGTCCCAATTATCTGATTCTATACACTTCCTACATGTCCCAACTATCTGATTATATACACTTCCTAAATGTCCCAATTATCTGATTCTATACACTTCCTACATGTCCCAACTATCATTCTATACACTTCCTACTTGTCCCAATTATCTGATTCTATACACTTCTTACATGTCCCAACTATCATTCTATACACTTCCTACTTGTCCCAACTATCTGATTCTATACACTTCCTACATGTCCCAACTATCTGATTATATACACTTCCTAAATGTCCCAACTATCATATTCTATACACTTCCTAAATGTCCCAACTATCTGATTCTATACATTTTCTACCTCTCGCAACTATGAGCTTGTTGTTACCAAATTTCAATTCTTTCATGCTACTCTTTGTCTTTTCAGAATAAAATATATGTTTTATTTATTTGATATTAAATTCACAAACTTGTATCTATTTATTCACAGACTTGCCAGCTTGAACTAGCCAATTGATTTTCAAACATTGTCAAGTCCAACTCAGTCAGGTAACTTGTTTATTGACAAACTCACCAATTTGAAGTAACACATTTCACACAGAACATTCACGTTATATGATTCTGTCGATTTACGTTTATGTTAAGTAAACATTTCAAACATACAGAGACTGTTTTGCTTGATGTTTACTGTTCACTGCTGCAGTTTGTCTTTGCTTGCTTCGCAAACGTTCCTATTTTTCGATCATTTTCAAAATTCTATGTTAATGTCTGTGATAAAAGAAGCAGCGATACTAGGGTAGCAAGGTTGCCGTTAATTCTATGTTAAAGTCTTTGATTTAAAAAAAGCATCCGATTCTAGGGTAACAAGGTTACCATTAATTCTATGTTAAAGTCTCTGATAAAAGAAGCAGCCGATTCTAGGGTAAGTCTATGATTTTTTTAAAAAGCATCCGATTCTATGGTAACAAGGTTACCATTAATTCTATGTTAAAGTCTCTGATGAAAGAAGCAGCCGATTCTAGAGTAACAAGGTTGCCGTTAATTCTATGTTAAAGTCTCTGATGAAAGAAGCAGCCGATTCTAGGGTGACAAGGTTGCCGTTAATTCTATGTTAAAGTCTATGATTAAAAAAAGCATCAGATTCTAAGGTAACAAGGTTACCATTAATTCTATGTTAAAGTCTCTGATAAAAGAAGCAGACGATTCTAGGGTAACAAGGTTGCCGTTAATTCTATGTTAAAGTCTCTGATGAAAGAAGCAGCCGATTCTAGGGTGACAAGGTTGCCGTTAATTCTATGTTAAAGTCTATGATTTTTTTTAAAAAAGCATCAGATTCTATGGTAACAAGGTTGCCGTTAATCATATTAACGAACAAAATTGAGCAGTGAAATCGCTGGTCGTGGATCTGGTACCACAGATTTTTTGTCCAGTATGATGTATGTTGAATACACATGCGGTTCTCAACTTTTTTTTACCTTGATCCCTTTTTTGGAAACAATTTTTCCGTTCTCCCCTCCCCGTGTAAAAAAAATAAGATAATCGACTGTCTTTGTAGATCAGTTTTTCTAAATCTATTTTTTTATTTATGTACCCCCCTCCCAACCCTGCGTAAAAGGTTCCTCCAATATGCATTGCACTAAACCGAAAGGTGAAGCCTCATGGGTATGAAAGAAAACTCATACACCTCCCCACTGAAAATAGGAAGTAAGAGCTAATGGCTCGTAATTTCCTGGATTATCGAACAAACATCTTTTATTTATCATTATCTTTCTGTGTCCCCCCCCCCCAACCATCCAAGACAGGTATGTGGGCCCACACTCATAAACCTTCTCTCCGTGATCTTTCTGCATATATTTGTTGCTGGCAAGAGGCGGTCATGTGACTCACGTTCAGAAATAGTGGTATACATGTTTAAACGTGCTGCTGTGTCCCGAAGAGCTGTGAGAGTAGTGGTCCTGGAGGAGTAGGCACTGCAATACATTATCGCAGAGAGAGAGAGAGAGAGAGAGAGAGAGAGGTAAATATTTGTGTGAAACAATTAAACAGGTAAGCAATAGACAAAACCATGAGCCGCATTGACAAGATAAAGGACTAACCAAGGATTCTCAGAAAGGAGCTGGATATTCCATTCTTGAACCATTTTTCACGAGTATAGTTGGAACATGTATGAGCTGCATGTGTACCAAACCCTCCTCCAGATTTGTCCTGAGTGTTGATCTAACTTTGTGTCACTTATGATTGCTTATCCGGCTCGATAGATTACGAAATTAAGACATCAGGGAAAGAATAGGTATAATACCTTGCACATAATACATAGAAAGGCAGCAGATCAAGTGGTTTGGTCACATTATGAGAATGCATCACGGTAAGTTGCTCGTACAGGCATATAACTAAATTAGATCAGGGTACAAATCCAGAGGAAGACTACAAAAAAGATGGATAGAAAAAGTCAGGGACATCCTGAACAAACACGGTCATAGCACAGCTGAGACGACATATCTGGCCTTGGTACATAAGCTTTAGCTCCAATTACCCCTACATTTAACAGCAAGAGTGGATAACAAACAATCTGGAAACAAACACGGTCATAGCACAGCTGAGACGACACATCTGGCCTTGGTACATAAGCTTGGTCATATCACATGACCAAGATCTGCTTGGTACATAAACTTGGTACATATCTGCTTGGTACATAAGCTTGGTACATATCTGCTTGGTACATAAGCTTGGTACATATCTGCTTGGTACATATCTGCTTGGTACATACGCTTGGTACATATGTGCTTGGTACATAAGCTTGGTACATATCTGCTTGGTACATAAGCTTGGTACATATCTGCTTGGTACATAAGCTTGGTCATAGCACAACCGAATAGTATAATCTTCCTTTCTCGGCAGCCCCACTCTATCCTGTGCTAATCTGCCTTCCTCTGCAGTCCCACTCTATCCTGTGCTAATCTGCCTTCCTCTGCAGCCCCACTCTATCCTGTGCTACTATGCCTTCCTCTGCAGCCCCACTCTATCCTGTGCTAATCTGCCTGCCTCCTCCAGTGATATCTTCATAGTCTTTGATGATGCTGATTAACGTATTGTGAATTTCTCTGGTATCTATATATTGTCTGTTTTTGCTGTAAGCCGTCTCAGGATTGGATAACGATCGTTTTTCGGGCTACATCACGTTTGATCTCTTAATACTCAGTAATATTTGTGCCGTATCATAATGTTCTCCGGTATAAATTACCGATCTCATTATCTCCTAGCCACGTTATATTTAACTTTATGCCAGCAATAATTGTATAGAGTCGTTCGATGGGGAATCTTACAGTAATGTCCCTACAAACATTAATGTACCGTAAAACCAATCAACTTTTGTGCACAGTTATTTTCTGTTATAAAGTCATTTCTTCTTTCATATCTCAAGAAAATATTAATCCATCTTTTAATTCATTTCCGCCTGGCCTTTCATTTCCGGTAAAATGTCTAAAAACACAATTTATGTCGCAATTGCTATTCCATACTCGTATTAAATCTCATTTCTGTTTACGCTCGTTTGTCGATACATTCACGGTGTATGTTATGGCATTCGATTTGTGTTCAAGAACTCGAGGCTTCATATCCCGTTCAAAAACCTCTTCACACTCTTGTTTGTCTGTATAAACCATATTTTATTATGTATATGCCTCCTATCTTCCAACGTCACCTGGTATCTCATTTATGTTTATATATCTTAAACAAATCTTTCTAAATGTCTCCACTTCTTCCTTAATTCTCATTTTCGACATATATAACCTTAGCTGCCTCCCATAGATAAATCCTAAAATTGCATGTCACCAAGTGTGATTGAAGAACGAATAAAAGATCCGAAGAAGCCACAACCAATAACTTATTCTTATTAAATACAGCAATTACCTCTAATAACAAGGCAGGGGTGATATTTCCGTCTTTCCAGTTGATCGTATTATTGCTGCGCAATAAGAAATACAATCTACGGTCCACTGCGATGATGACGTACAACACATATCTTACGTAGTAGACACATTTCCGTCTTTCCAGTCGATCGTATTATTGCTGCGCAATAAGAAACATAATCTAAGATCCATCGCCATGTAGGATGTTACAAGACGAATCTGAGTAACAAAGAGTCTTCTACATATGTACAAGGAATCACCGACCACCTTGCACTATCATGTGTCGCTGTGTGTCTTCATAGACGAGCAGTCCTTGGAATAACGGATGGCGAGGAGCACTTTATTGTAACCACAGATGTGAGTTTCTTTCAGTGATGTCAGTTTCAGCAGGCGACGTACCGCTTCAATGAGAAGAGGGTAGTATATATTGGGAAGCCCGGGTAAGATTAGATTAATCCTGTAAGCTTTATCCATGACCGTCTCCAGAAAAGACCGTTCATCAGACTTAATTAAGACCCCATCGTTACCTTTTTTATTATTGTCGTAATTTCGGTTAGTCACTATTTACATACTTGGAATCGCATGCCACAAATAGCCAAGGTCACTCGAAGTATATATATTGTAACCAACTGAAACCCAACAATAATCAAAAACGTAACGAATAGGGTCCTAATTAATTATGTTTAAATACTGCCAACGTACTCGCTTTATCAACCTTTTCAATTTTATGATTACAAAACATTGTGGAAGTCATGGTCTTGCAATCCTGTCACCACGACCTCCTTAGATGGACCACCATCTTGCTTGTTAAATACGAGATTGACCTTGGAATGTCGAGGCACGTCGGTTTCAACCTAAGACCGGAGTCTATTGTGTTTATATTATTCAGTGCGAAACAAACAAATGATTGGGTTGGTTGCTGATCCAGTGGTCCATGGGCTCATGCCATTTGACCAAATGCCATCAAATGGCATTATATTGCTGGGAAGTCTGTGGATTTTCGGCCCACCCCGGGACAGAGCCAGAGAATAACTATCATACCTCCAGGAACGTAGGTTTCAACCTATGCACTGCTCCTAACCACTGTAGCCAAGATAGGGTTCAATGTGCTCATTCCCCGCCACCAATTGACTACTGGTTATGCCGAACTTCTCTATTGCTCCAGACATGCAACCAAATGTTCAAGTCAAAAGGATTGTCACGTCCTGAGTCACTGTGCCTCTATAATGCCTCTATAACAGTGCTGTCAGTTTCCTCCTCCCCAGTGTTGCACAGTACATCTCTGGCTCCCTTCCAACCACAGAGGGTGCATACATATATATTCAGGTAAACATGAAACACATTTCAACAACAAAATAAAAGCATAATTGTATAGATGACGTGCCATGAAGCTTCTCTAAGAAGATAACCTCAATAAAACTGATTGTCGTCCACTAAGGTTTTCTGTTGCATGGGTGGTATGTCTAGTGGGCCATTGGTGAGACCCACCGACGCAACCACAGGCGTAACAAATGATTGGGAAACTGAGCATATATACCTCTGGATGGTTGACAACAGGCAAGCGGAGTAACTCTAGGAATGCCCTCAGCGCGAAGACGCGGTTTCTAATCAAGAATGAAGTCCTAAATTATTCATCTTTGACGTTACTTCAATCGCGTGCATCAAACAACAGACCCCAGTGAAATATTACACACTTGCCCTTCTTGAGCAAATAAATAACACCAATAACCGCAAGTTAATCTGTTTAATTTGCAAAAGATTTCACGTAAAAACATTTTATATTTCACGACAACAAATTTTCAGCCAAAACAAAACTGATGTGGATTATTTTTATAACTGTGAACAGAAAAAAACTCGACGAAATCTGGTCATGAAAGTGTATTGTTGGGTTTTTTTTTAGTTAGTGTATCTCTTTTCATTCATATTTTAATTAATGACATTTAATGTTATAATATGTGTTTGTAAGTTGTAATTTTAAATTTGATACGACATTTTCTTAATGTTTTACTGGTTTTTTTGGTTGGGTTTTTTTTCGATTTTTACAAAATGTTTAGTCTTCATTTCTTCTTCTGCTGTGATAAATTGTTAAACATTCAGTCCTATATTGATCATGTATAAAGCGATTTGTTTTAGATAATTTTTGGTTCCTGATACTACATAATAATTGATGACGCGTCTATGCTACTACACAATAATTGATGACACGTCTATGCTACTACACAATAATTGATGATCTATGCTACTACACAATTATTGATGACACGTCTATGCTACTACACAATAATTGATGATACGTCTATGCTACTACATAATAATTGATGACGCGTCTATGCTACTACATAATTGATGACGCGTCTATGCTACTACACAATAATTGATGACACGTCTATGCTACTACACAATAATTGATGACACGTCTATGCTACTACACAATAATTGATGACACGTCTATGCTACTACATAATAATTGATGACGCGTCTATGCTACTACACAATAATTGATGACACGTCTATGCTACTACACAATAATTGATGACACGTCTATGCTAGTACACAACTGCAGCGATCAATTGTTAAACAGCTAGTCCAATATTGGTGATATATGGATTCCCCACAACAACTTTTTTTTCAGAGAAGCTCTAAATTGTCGTTCTTGGAACCCAGAAGATGGGACAATTCTGTAGTATGTTCTGGTGTCTGTATTACTGTTACGCAGATACAGGTGACAGTCTATTGTACAATTCTTGAAGGTGACACTGGTGTGTCATTCTTGAAAGTGATACTGGTGTGTCATTCTTGAAGGTAACACTGTTGTCCAATTCTTGAAGTTGACACTGCTGTCTAATTCGTGAAGGTGACACTATTCTGTCATTCTTGAAGGTAACACTGTTGTGACATCCTTGAAGGTAACACTGGTGTGTCATTCTTAAAGGTGACACTGTTGTGACATCCTTGAAGGTAACACTGGTGTGTCATTCTTGAAGATAACACTGTTGTATCATTTCGAAGGTGACACTGTTGTAACATCCTTAAAGGTGATACTGTTGCGTCGTTCTGGAGGTGATACTGTTGTGTCTTTCTTGAAGCTGACATTGTTGTACAAATCTTCTATTTGGTGTGCTGTCAATCATTTATTCTTATAATCCACCCCTGTGGTGTTGGTTATCATGTCTTTCCATAGACTTCTGTTTCGTGTGATGTCAATCATTTCCCACACCGATGTTCTCCCATGCCACAATGCTCGGATGTCAAGCATCTTCTCGTTTGGTTTTCCCCTACCTCTCTTGCTCTTCAACTTTCCTGTTGTTACAATGTGTTCCATCTTTCATCTTCTCATGATGTGCCGAAAACATTTGCACCGTCATCTTCCTTTCCAGCGCATATATCAACGCTCCTTCCATATATATATATATTATGCAAGCTGCCTGTCCTTACATCGTATATATTTTCTGTTATTTGCCTGTCCTTACATAGCATGTATTGGCCGTGTTATTATATCTTTTTTATATATGTATATTTAGACTATATACGTCAGATAGTCACTTTCGGGTAACATTAGTTAGACTGTCTCATTCAGATAATCTCATTCAGATATTCTCATTCAGATAATCTCATTCAGATAATCTCATTCAGATAATCTCATGCAGAAAGTCTCATTCAAATAATCTAATACAGATAGCCTCATTCAGATAATCTAATTCAGATAGTCTTATTCATATAATATCATTCAAGTAATCTCATTCAGATAATTTCATTCAAATAACCTCATTCATATAATCTCATTTGGGTAATTCATAAATATGTCTCTAATATATAAAACGGGATACACCTGTATAACTGTGAACTATAATGTATATAAATATAGTCAAAAATATAAAATAATTAAATATAGGTATTACGTTGAACAAACGCAAAAACTTGACGTTTCGACCGTAGGGTCTTTATCTTGATCTGGACAAACACACACAGAATAGAATAACAAAGTAGACTGAAAACTACATATAATATGGTGGAACATTGATAGCACCTAGCAGAAAGGCAGAACATGGAAATGACAAAACCAAGAAGTATTTTGATAACAGCAGAATAATCAAAAATTGAATTAATAGAAGACATCAGTAAAACTGAGCACCAAATGTTAAATAAATACATGAAAATATAAAATGGTTTAACTGGCAGTTTTGCTAGGAACAAAGACACGTTTAAAAAGACGTTTTGGTTTCTTTCCTTATTCGCATTCCTAATTTCCAGTGTGTTTTACGTGCGTCACAATAGCCCTATTTCATGTGATTAATTACACATACAAGGATGTGAGACATCGTCAATGTGTGTTTTCAAAATATCTAATGAAAGATATCAGTTGATGCCTCTCACAATCCCAACAAAATCAACTGTTTATAACAAATCAATAACCGCTTACAGTAACGTTTACAACAAAAGAAAATTATGGAAATTTATTCATCAATCGGTAATGATGGCAAATAGTTCCACAGAAATAAAAGAATGGATCCGATCCGTGGAATGAAAACCAAGAACAATCTTAACAGATTTTCGGGCATGTCAATTTCCTTTTTTTTCTAGCTTGTTTCCATGTTTCTTGTTTTGAGCCTGATATTTGCTGCTGAGAATACTACATTATTTCGAGAATTGAACGAGATCTTTATAAAAATCAATGTCGGATCATCATGAGATAATTGGTGGGTTGTGGTTGCCAGATTTTTGAAAATTGTTACAGTTAAAATATGGAGGAAGGTGATAAAATTTAACAATTAATGTGTGTTAAATTTTATCCACAATAAAAATAACATCAAAACATGAATTTCATGAATTTGAAACAAGCCAAAGAATTTAAAAATCTAGACAGTATTTTTTCTGAAAATGGAAGACTAGATAGAGAAAAAGAAACAAGGTGTCAGAAAGCAAACACAGTGACCTACCAACTTTCACCATTACTTCTTCATCCAAAGATCAAGATGGAAATCAAAAGACATAATAAACACAATTTTTATAACGACATGCTGCTACCAATACCATGGTTTTACATAAAAGACATCAAAGGAAAATCGTTACATTTGAAATGAAATATCTCAGAAAAGCTACAATAATTACTAAACTAGATAACATAAGAAATGAAAAAAAATCAGAAAAAAGTACGTATAATATCATGTACTGAACATATCGAAAGACAGCAAGTAAAATGGTTCGGTAACTTTACGAGAATGAACCCAAAACAAATATTAATACGAGCATATAACAAAGGAATATCTGGATATAGTCACATATAGATCAAGAAATCAGTGGGTAGAAAACCTTAAGAAAACATTGAAAAAATATGGACTCAATGCAACCATAAGATATATCTGGCCTTGAAACGACAACTGAACCTCCTACTCCTAACCTTAACGGCAAGTGTGGATACTATCAATGATCATTCACCTGGGGAAAGACAACTGACAATAAAAAGTTTCATAGACAAGGACATTTTAAAATGGCTAAACTTGTTAAATTTAAAAATAAATTAGCCTAATTCGGACAACCCTATCGTGGTTGTCTAAACTATTGGTTGTTTAGGTAAAGTGCCCAACCATTTTCTATTTATATATCTGATGATATTAACGCGCGAAACATTCAAACAAAATACAAGACGAAATAGACGTTTCGACACAAACCCTTTAACAGTTACAGGGTAGGAATGCTCACAGGTCACCTATAGACTAGTAGTAAATCCCTAATAATTTAGAGACAGAAATCAATTTGGGGGGGGGGGGTCTAACAAAATTGTGTTCTTGAAAAGAGCAAAATATTCATGATGAATAATATAATATAGAAGAATCGATGATTTAGTATTAAAGAAAAATCATAATTCAGCAAACGCGATTTGAACCAGTTACGCTCATATAGCACCTACTCGCCTGGCAGATTGAGTCGAAACATCAGTGAGTGCCAACTGAGCAAGCATGGTTCTTCTTCTTCTTCTTCAGCGTTCATTCTCAAACTCCTGCTGGATCTCTATTGCAGTAGGACAATGGCCCTATTAGATTTCCAGCAGGATATAGTCCAGAGAATGGAAATGCGTTGTGTCGCCGTTTTATTTGCGCCAATGGCCGGACACATCCGTCTTCGGTGGGAATCATGGTTCAAATCCCGTTTCTTAAATTATGGTATATCTGGAACTTCCCAAGGGCGTCGGTGCAATTATCCCTAACCATGGAGTGCTTCTTGTTCGTAACATAACTAGAATTGATGTTTCTCCTTGTGAAGTCAAATCTGTAAAATGGTAAAGGTAAATATAAAGATAAGGCAACCGTAAATTTAAATGTAAGGTAGAATTAAATCTAAATTCAAAGGTGAGGTAATAGTAAATTTGAATGTAAAGTTAAAGGCAAATCTAAATTTAAAGATAAGCTAATAGTAATCTAAATTGAAAGATAAGGTAATAGTAAATATAAATTTAAATGTAAATTTAAAGGTAAATCTGAATTTAAAGGTAAGGTAACGATAAATCTAAATTTAAAGGTAAGGTGAAGGTAAATCTAAATTAAAAGGTAAGGTTAAAGGTAAATCTAATTTAAAGGTAAGGTGAAGGTAAATCTAAATTTAAAGGTAAGGTAAAGGTAAACCTAAATTTAAAGATAAGATAACATTAAGCTGACATATGAACCACACATACTACATGATTTTTTTTTTTCATAAGTGTTCAGCTGCCTCGTAAGTTGTTGAGCAGAACCCGCGCTACTGCGCACTTGCTCAGCAGCGGCAATACCATTCTACAACCTTCCCAGAGTATGAGTTATAGTATTAAAATGAACATAAATAGGTATTCGTGTTATCAAAATGAGTCGATGAAACGTTTGTTACCCGACACCGGAACATTTAGCTCTGGTACTCTACCTCTTTATGACTTGGTGAAACAGGGAGCACGTTTTCTTTAAACCACGATTGACCATTAAACTCCAAACCAGAGTCCGCTTGTCGGCGGGAAAGTTTATTTTAGCTCTACGCCACTGTGGTTCCCAGTCAAATCTTTCGTTCCGTCAAATGATAAAAATTAAAAAAGAAAGCATTAACGGTATTTCGTTATGGCGTGACCATCGATGATACTATAAGACCTAACTACAAATAGTAAAGTCGTCTTCATTCGGTACGGTTTTTGATTATTGTCATGCTTTCCATTGGTTACTATTTATATACTTGTATTAGCCATGACTATTTTTGGCATGAAATTTCAAATATATACATATTGAACAACAGAAAACACGGGAATAATCACGAAAAATAACGAATGAAGGCCTAATTAGTTCATAGTACATGTTTCTGCCGACGATCGGTCGCGGTTATAGACATTGTTTTCAGTTTTCACTATCATTTGTCTAAGGCAAAAATGTCTTCCTTGTCCATATTTAACATCATATCGTACAGCTTAGCTGCGATAGCTTGCAGTTTTATATTTTCTTAGTTCATTTTCCTTGTCTTGTCTTGTTTTGTCCTATCCATGTGTGGCGCTAGACGTCATGGAGGGGGAAGAAGTCTTCTTTCCTTTGTTAACTGTGATGCCACTTCCACAGAGCAGCCTTGGTGGTCTAGTATTTCTCTAATATCATCTATCCATCTTCGTCTGGGTCTTCCCCTGTTCCTCTTTTCAGATAATCTTCTATTGAAGGCTATCGATGGAATGCGATCTGATTCCATTCTGATCAGGTGGCTGAACCGATATTTACACGATATTGTTTTTATCAGATTTCTTATAGTGTCTATATATTCTTTACACGATATTGTTTTCATCAGATTTCTTATAGTGTCATTGTATATTCTACCTCTTTGTGTTAACCCAAGGGCCGTCTGTTCTCGTGCATTTCATTTCGCAATACGTCGAGTTTGTGTTCTAGTTTCTCTGTCAGTGCCCAGGTCTGACACTGGTAACACAGTGTCGGTATGAACACTGTTTATTAACGTTCTTTTTTGTCGGTATGAACACTTTATTAATAATAATTTTATGCATAGTAATTAATAGTAATTTTATATGTAGTAATTAATAGTAATTTTATATGTAGTAATTAATAGTAATTTTATATGTAGTAATTAATAGTAATTTTATGCGTAGTAATTAATAGTAATTTTATATGTAGTAATTAATAGTAATTTTATGCGTAGTAATTAATAGTAATTTTATATGTAGTAATTAATAGTAATTTTATATGTAGCAATTAATAGTAATTTATATGTAGTAATTAATAGTAATTTACATGTAATAATTAATAGTAATTTTATATGTAGTAATTAATAGTAATTTTATATGTAGTAATTAATAGTAATTTACATGTAATAATTAAAGTAATTTTATATGTAGTAATTAATAGTAATTTTATATGTAGTAATTAATAGTAATTTGTTATGTAGTAATTAATAGTAATTTTATATATAATAATTAATAGTAATTTTATATGTAGTAATTAATAGTAATTTTATATATAATAATATTAGGATAACAGTTCAATGAAAATGGTTTTGCAAGCCGTATTTTTGGCAATCCCTGATGTGTAAACATCTATGTATGTATTCGCTAAACCCTATGTTTAACTGTACAAACACATAGGCGAATAATAAACATATGGCTTTCAGTACAACCATATATGCAAATAATAAACTTATGACATTCAGTATAAACATATAGGCAAATAATAAACTTATGACTTTCAGTATAAACATATAGGCAAATAATAAACTTATGACTTTCAGTACAAACATATAGGCAAATAATAAAATTATGACTTTCAGTACAAACATATTTGTATTCGTGTTATTCTTCCCTTTCTACCACCCCCTCCAAACCCCTACCCCACTCCACCTTTGCATGCACAACACAATAAATCCACATTTGTAATTGAGGATTGAAGAAATATACATAAAGAAAATTCAATTATGCAAACAGTTCTTTTTATTTATTTTTATTATTTCCTATAAACAAAACTCTATTATTAGGTGTTGATATTTTTTAAACAATCTAATCCTCATGCAACGTTGTTAGTATGTTATTTTTTTTTTTAAATATTGATAACAGTTGTACCTATTTCCGTTTGTTTTTATATTTGCCTTGTGTTACCTCAGCCCTCACACTTCCAGTGGCTGGTTGTTTTCCGATAAAGGGCAATTTTACTTCTGATGTTAGGATAGCATCAAACACAGAATAAACTCAGTGGCAATGTCCACAAATCAACAAGTCATATAAGAAATATTGATGTTATTGGAAGTGCAGCAAGGGAAGAAGATAGTGTAAGTTATTGTTTTTTATCAAATTTGTTTGTCTTTCTATTATTTTTTAATGTGTAAGACTATAACATGTATCTACTCAAATATATATATATATTTTTATAGAATCGGAAGGTATTACAGAAAATTTGAACCAACTTCGTTCAGCGGACACCAAATCGTCTCCAATTCCAGTCAACACTTTGTCGGAATTGCCCCACTCCGCATCTCTACAAATAAAAACATTATTTCCTCAGCTGAATCACGTTCTTCTCAACAATATTTTTCTGCAATTATTCAGTCTCTTATCTTGGATGACCCGTCGTTTTAATTGGCTGGCCACACAAAATATATGCAAAATAACCAATAATCAGTCGCCTCATCCAAAATAAGTGACGTTGTTTAGGATTAGTGCGCGGGACTATTATTGAGGTCTTTTTCAGAACGAATGCGGTTCAAATTCCATCTGTTACCATCTGAATTATTTTCACTTATTTTTCGTCACTCTTCAATAATATTTTTTTCTTCTATCTTCCACAGGTGAAAGAAAGTTACACGAAATTTCTACAAACTGCAGAAATTTTACAAATCCAGGTCAATCTACAAATTGGAATATTGAAGAATCGAATACTATGATAGCATAATTTAAATGCTGTAATCATCTTCACGATACCAGACATCACGAATAAACCCCACAGCTTAATTTATCATAAGCTACTGTTTTCGTGATAGTTCATCAGTGCCTTGAAGGTTTCCACAGAAGGTATTTCCTAAGGGCACCAGACTTGCTGTTTAGAGACACCCTTACAGCAAATCAGTTGCACAATTTCTCCGTACCTCCATCGGAGCTTGCCAAATAAGATATAAATTAGTCAATACTATTGGATATAAATATTCAAGTCAGAAACAAATAATAAACCTTGAGTATATAATCAGATAGAAAAAAGGAATATTTTTTTTCGGAATGTCATATTTATGTGTGTCGGTGCTCTATCTATTTGTCCTAGTGTGTATTCCTACTCTCTGTCTATCCAATGAAAATGTTGGAACAGTGAGCACACATGTAGAACATAATTTGGATCATAAAGGAATCACATCTGATGAAAAAGACAAAAGCATACATCAGAATGCTGTTTCCAATAAAGAAGCGGAAAATAAGTTCAGAAACAAGAGATATTCAAGCGAGGCTCATCGTTTTCTGGAGAATAAACGGTTGAGAGATTTTGTTGGGAAAAGATCACAGCCTGAGTGGTATCGTTTCGACTCCGATCAAACACAGCTGCCATATTTGAATGAAGTCACGAATATCGGAGACATCCCTTCTGATAATGATGCTGACGACGACGGCGATATTATATATGATAAGGAAAATTTTCAGAATGGTCAGAGGTATCCACTTCATTCGAGATGGTCATCTGAAGAAGAACACCCCGGACAAGATGTTGATCATGGCTATCATTATGAATATTTGGTACCTGAGACTAAGAGATTGCGGGACTTTGTTGGAAAGAGAGACTTTGGAATTCGTCATGAGAAACGTTTGAGAGATTTTGTTGGTAAGCGTGCCAGAGAATTCGTAGGGAAACGAGGTAGTGTAAATTATGAAGATGTCTTAGATTATGAGAACCGGTTGAGGGGTTTATTTAGGAAAAGAGCACGAGAGTTTGTTGGGAAAAGAAGTGAATCTGAATTTGACCTTCCAATTTCGGAGGAATTTGAGGATTTTCTGGACACCTCGGATCAAAATAAGAATTTACGTCAGAAACGAGCCAGAGAATTTGTAGGAAAACGTGTTTGGACGAATGATAAATATATTGAGAAACGTCTCCGAGATTTTGTTGGTAAACGTGATGGATCCGATACCTTTAGCGAGGACAAACGTCTCCGAGATTTTGTTGGTAAGCGTGATGGATCCGATACCTTTAGCGAGGACAAACGTCTCCGAGATTTTGTTGGTAAGCGTGATGGATCCGATACCTTCAGCGAGGACAAACGTCTCCGAGATTTTGTTGGTAAGCGTGATGGATCCGATACCTTTAGCGAGGACAAACGTCTCCGAGATTTTGTTGGTAAGCGTGATGGATCCGATACCTTTAGCGAGGACAAACGTCTCCGAGATTTTGTTGGTAAGCGTGATGGATCCGATACCTTTAGCGAGGACAAACGTCTCCGAGATTTTGTTGGTAAGCGTGATGGATCCGATACTTTTAGCGAGGACAAACGTCTCCGAGATTTTGTTGGTAAGCGCGAAGGACCTGGTACCTTCAGCGAGGACAAACGTCTCCGAGATTTTGTTGGTAAGCGTGATGCCTCCAATACTTTTATCGAGGACAAACGTCTCCGAGATTTTGTTGGTAAACGTGATGGATCTGATACTTTTAGCGAGGACAAACGTCTCCGAGATTTTGTTGGTAAACGCAAAGAACCTGATACATTCAACGAGGACAAACGTCTCCGAGATTTTGTTGGTAAACGTGATGGATCCGATACTTTTAGCGAGGACAAACGTCTCCGAGATTTTGTTGGTAAACGCAAAGAACCTGATACATTCAACGAGGACAAACGTCTCCGAGATTTTGTTGGTAAACGGGATGGAGGATCTAATTTTTTTAACGAAAACAAAAGACTTCGCGACTTCGTGGGCAAGCGAAGTTATATCGATAACACCAAAGAGCTAGATAGTGATAAATTCGAGTTTAGTTCATCCGGAGACGAAAGACTCCTCAAAGTGAAAAGACTTCGAGACTTTGTGGGTAAAAGAGGACATTTCTTTGATCATGATTCATCTAACGAGGGCAAGAGAACTAGAGAAGTTGTAGGCAGAAGGTGATATAATTCAGAGACCCTGTTGTCGTTGAGAAATATATTTTTTCCGATGTAATAGTTGTAATGTTATTATTATACACATTAGTTGTTGGTAGCATCCGCAATGCATGAAGTATTTGTGATAAACCGAGCATTATTTGACTGTTATGTTGTCCAGTTAGTATTTACAATTCATAGGTTATCTATCATTATGGCTGTAAAACATGGACACTTAATAAAGAGGTTGCAAAGAGAATTTCGGTGTTAACAATGAGATGGTAAGAAAGATATTGACAATGTCATTTATAGTAGAAAACAAACAACGAATCAAGAAGTGTTGAGAATATTAGAATTGGAAGAATGTTGGTCTCATATTCAACATTCTAGTTAGAAAGATGAAGTAGGTGATTTTATAAAGAGACATAACATCATGGCTAAACTAGCAATTGAAGTCGTGGCTGTCGGTAACGAGGGAAAGGGCCATCTAAGACGACGCTGGACAAAACACATATGGGAATGTTTAAATATTTCATTGATTGCAGCAGGTTAACTTGATTATAATCGTGAGTTGGTTAACTTAATCAGATTCGTAGGTTGGTTAACTATCAAATTTGTAAGTTGGTTAACTTGACCAGACTCGTAGGTAGGTTAACGATAAGATGTGTGAGTTGGTTAACTTAATCAGACTCGTGAGTTGGTTAACTTAATCAGACTCGTGAGTTGGTTAACTTAATCAGACTCGTGAGTTGGTTAACTTAATCAGACTCGTGAGTTGGGTAACTTCATCAGATTCGTGAGTTGTACAGAATGTGTATAAAAATAATAACGTTCTGGAAACGATATGTTACATGATTTATGTTACATGATAAATAAGTTCCTAACTCATGGATTAGATGAGGTAAAAATAACAGGTAATAAAGGTAAAGATAACAGGTAATAAAGGTAAAGATTTCCTGTTGCAACATACGGCTGTGAAACATGGACCCTAAGTAAAACAGCGGCGAAGATGATCAACGACTTTGAGATAAAATGCTACAGGAAGATACTTAGAATATCATGGAAGGAAAACAGAGAAACTCAGATATTATAAACACATTGAAGATTCCAGCGTGTTGGTTACTAAACACAATAACAAAAAGAAAACTACACCTGTTTGGTAATATAAAGAGACACAACTGTTAAGAAAAACAAATAATGGAGGGCAGAGAAACTGGGAGAGGAGACAGGGCAGACCAAGAAGACGATGGACTGACAACATTAAAGGTAATATGAATAGATCGTTGGAAAATGCAAGCCACATCGCCCAAGACAGAAAGGGGTTCAGAGAGTTCATTGGGAAGACAACTTTCTGGAAAGAATACGTCACGTGATACCCCACAGATAACAAGAAAGGGAACTGACCACCCCACCTAATAGTTGCTGCGGCTTAATACATGAAGAGTTATCTTCATCCCCAACTGCCATGCAAGTTGCTGCCATGGGACCTATATTTTAGCTAGAGAAACATCATGTGCTCTGTCATTGCTTACTTCTTAGATGCGATAGCTGCGCCATCCGGACTGATAAGTCAGACTTCATCATGGTTTATATATGTGACGAATATCGTCACATTAATAGCAAACATCAGAAGCAATTAATCGACTAAGAAGATGTTACAGCTAACTACTTTGGCTACAGTGGTATAATGGCTTAAACCAGCTAGCCTTAGCCATAGATGTATAATGACATGATTCCCTTTCAAAAACTATCCTACAGTGAATAGTTGAGGGTAGAAGAGGAAGAGGAGCTAAAAGAAAGTATGGATTTATTTTATTAAAGACTGGACAGGATTAAGACTCCACATTTAAACAGAACAGAGAACCGGGAGACGTAGTGGAATTTTTGTGTTGATGTTTCCAGAGTGGCACCCCTACGACACTTAAGGTTTATGGGTTTGATGATGATGATGATGGATTATCCCAGCCACGGATCTGTAATGGATTAAGCCAGCTTACCTGGGCCACAGTGGTATAAGTGATTAATAACGCCGATGATGATAACAATGATCAGTAATCCCTCTATATGTGAGCAGGTAGCTCTTGACAGCCCATAAGCTTCCTAACAAAAACACAACTTCCCCACAGTGTATAACTGAAGTGAGATCCGAATTCGTATAACGTTTGTTGTCTAACAGACGTAGTTGTGTTATGGGGGATTAATATTTATGGGTGCATGTGTAGTCTCCGAAGTCAGTTATAGCGGTGCAGCAGTATCCCAGGATAATTAGGTCCTCCTGCCATGAGCATAGCATACACATCTTGGCCAACCGCTGCATACCTCTTCAGTCACATCTGTTAATCCATCTGAAACAATATCACACATTTAGCATTCCCCGCCACCTAGGAGTCTTCTATAAAATGACAATGTTGCAATGTCCGCTGTCCCATATCCCTTTGTCATCCATTTCAACGATGACGTAATTTGTCACAGACAACAGGTTGTCAACCTATCACAATTTTCCTTACGTCACATGTGACAACATGCCTGGAAGGAATACATAGAGATAAACAAACAACATGTTTGTCTCCATGTAAGATTCGTTGTACTGTTGTCTTTTGTTTGTCCTGATGAAGGTTTTTAGTCGAAACGTCGTTTGTCTCTGTATATCGTTGTTAGGTTGTTTATGTCTTATTTTGGTAACACTTCTACCTATTTTTGTTTATCTTGATATTTGTCCTGTGTTACTCCAGCCATTTACTTCCTGTTTAGAGTTGTTACCCTAACTGGAACATTTATCCCTGGAAGGAAAACAGTGGTCCTATTATTTGCATCCTGAACTAGCAGTCTTTGCCCCGATTTCCACATGAGCGATTATTCAAGCTAACTTTAGCCAAAGATAAATAATGGCTTATTCACGATAACCTAAGCTACAGAGGCATACTGGCTTAATGCTGATAACCTTAGCCTACGAGGTATAATGGTGTAATCAAGGTAATCTTAACCATGAAGATATAATGGAATTATGAAAGCTAACGTTAGTTAGCTAACCGTATTTAATGTCTTGACTAGCTATAAATAATGAACGTAAATAATGACTTAAGCTAACCGTAGCCAAAGATGTATAGTGACTTAATCAAGCTAACTATAGACATATATGTTTAATGACATCAGATAACTGTAGTAATAGCTGTATAATCGATTAAGCTAATTGAAGCCATAGATGTACATTGGTTTAATCAAAATAGCTGGGAAATATTTTGTAAGCCATACTATGTTTTCCCCATGACTTCGGCTACCCATGACTTCGGCTCCCCATGACTTCAGCTCCCACGACTTCGGCTCCCCAATGACATCGACTCCCCATGACTTCGGCTCCCCGTGACTTCGGCTCCCATGACTTCGGATCCCCCATGACTTCGGCTCCCATGTCTTCGGCTCCCCCATGACTTCGACTCCCCATGACTTCGGCTCCCATGACTTCGGCTCCCCCATGACTCTGGCACCCAATGAAGCCTAACGGCAAACATGGATAGGACAAGACAAGATGTTTCCCCAAAGAAGGAACATTTGAAAAAACGACTTTTGCTATAGTATAATTATATACGATTTGCAATATTTTATAACCACGAGAAAGTTGAAATCGACAAGTGGGAAATCGACAAGTGGGGAATCGACAAGTGGGAATAAACAAGTATGAAATGGCAAACCAGGGTAAAATGATACCAGAAGTGTTAAATTACCAGTTTTATTGTAACACATAATTCCGTGTACCGTAATGACATGGGAAATAGGACGACATTTCAGGAATATATGCACCTGTTATTGTTTTTGTGGTCTAATTAGAGATGCATCCAGCAAAATAAAGAATATAATTAAACAGTGTCTTGTAATTCGTGTAGTTTTTGCGTGGTCGCAGTGTTTATGTACGTGCGTATGTGTTGTAATTCATCATGACCATCGACTTAATAAGACACGTGGGCTATTTTCATGTTGTGGTTCATCTTGGCCATCGACATTATAAGACACGTGGGCTATTTTCATGTTGTGGTTCATCTTGGCCATTAAAATGATACGACATGTGGGCTAAATAATGACCGCATACAGTATACAAGCTACCAGCTAAGAGAAACTCAAGCCATCTTCATGACTAATTTGACTAAATTGCTTTTTTTATATTTTTGTTGGTGACTGATTATACTTTTGGGATCATCATCAACTAATGCCGTCTCCGCAACGAAGGTTGGCTGCAACGGATCTCCAACATCCCCTGTCTCTTATCTTGGTGGTGCACTCTAATAGACTGTAACCTGTCCATCGTGTGATGTTACTCTCCCACTTGTATCTCTGCCTACCTCTTGCTCGCTTCCCTTTGACTGTACCATCAAGTAAGGTCTTCAATAAGGTGTCATGTCTTTTAATGTGTCCAAAATATTTTATTTGCTTGATCTTTATTTCTATTAGTAATTCTTTCTTCATATTAAGTGTCTTTAGCACCTCTTTATTTGCTTTCTTCTCTCTCCATGATATTCTCCCTATTCTTCTATATACCCACATCTCAAAGGCATCAATTTTGTCTTCTAATTGTTTATTTAGTGTCGATGTTTCTGAGCCATACATTAATATAGAATAGATGTAGCACTTCATAATTCTCATTTTTAACTAGTTTGTAATTTGTTTAGATGTTACTATTTTCCTCATGTCATTGAAAGTACTTTTAGCCATTCCTATTCTCATTTTAACTTCTGTTTCACATCTGCCATCATTTGTGACTATGTGTCCAAGATATTGATAATGTTTTACTTGTTGTAGTTTCTCTCCCTGTATGTTTATGTTTACCTCCTGTTCTTCTGTGTCTTTGCTGATTATCGTGGTTTTTTTAAATATTTATATCCAGTCCATATTCATTACTTGATTTATTGACTTGATCTATTAGTCTTTTTAGTTAATGTTCACTTTCTGCTAAATGAACAATGTAATTTGCATATCTAAGGTTCTTTATTATTTTCCCATTGATCTTGAGTCCTGGTATTTTTTCGATATTTTTAAAGATATTTGTGTAGATATTAAAAAGGCTTGGTGATAAATGCATCCTTGTCTTACCCCTCTTTTTATTTCTATTTGTTGTGAGTAGCTGTTTTCACACCTTATTGATGCAGTTTGTTCTCAATATATATTTCTAATCAGTCTGATGTCTTTTCCATCTATGCCTATTTCTTGAAGACATTTTATTAATTTTTCATGTTGGACTCAGTCAAAGCCCTTGCTGTAGTCTTTTGTCATGTGACGTATTCCTTCCAGAACGTTGTCTTCCCAATGAACACTCTGAACCTCTCTCTGTCTTGGGCTATGTGGCCTGCATTTTCTAGCGATGTATTCATGTTATCTTTAATGTCATCAGTCTATTGTCTTCTTGGTCTGCCCTTTCTCCTCTCCCAGTTACTCTTCCCTCCATTATTTGTCTTTCTAAACAGTTGTGTCTCTTTATATGACCAAACAGGCGTAGTTTTCTTTTTGTTATTGTGTTTAGTAACCAACACTCTGGAATATTCAGTGTGTTTATAATATCTGAATTTCTGATTTTATCCTTCCATGATATTCTAAGTATCTTCCTGTAGAATTTCAGCTCGAAGGCGTTGATCCTCTTTGCCGCTGTCTTTGCTGTAGTCTATGAAGCAAATATAGATACTTTTTTTTTTACTTCTAAATATTAAATATTTATCTATCACTAGCCGGATACTCAGTATAGCTTCTCTGGTTCCTTTGTTCTTCCTAAAACCGAATTGTTCTTCACCAACCTCCGCGTCTATCTGTTCTTAATTCTTTCATGTATTATCTTGAGTAGTATTTTAGTTAGATGGCTCATTAGACTTATTGTTCTATATTCTGTACAGTCCGCAGCCCTGGGCTTCTTAGGTAGTGATGTGAATATTGATGATGTTAGGTATGTGGCCTGTTTCGTATATGTCATTGGTGTGCGTCGTGTAGCGATTATGAAACGGGTGGAATATAGGGATTGGTGAAGAGCATTTCTGTGTAGGATGTAACAATTCCCTTGGAGAGTTCAGAATAAAGGGAAACATGTCAGCCAAGCTTAACTGTAAAGGTACCTTGGTTGCTATAGAATGCATAACTGCCTACCGTACCTATTTCGTGATCACGATCCAGAACGTGGTTGTTATGGATATCTCTGGCATGTAAAAAATGCTTTACAGAGAGATGAGACTCATAAATCACTCACGGGAATCTAAAACTCATAAAATAACTCCAGGGAATCTAAAACTCATAACTCAAGGGAGCTGAAACTCATAACTCCAGGTAGCTAAAACTCATAACTCTAGGGAAACTAAAACTCATAACTCCAGGGAAGCTGAATCTCACAATTCCAGGGAGCTAAAGTCATAACTCCAGGGAAGATGAAACTCATAACTCCAGGGTGTTAAAACTCACAATTCCAGGGAGCTAAAGTCATAACTCCAGGGTGTTAAAACTCATAACTCCAGGGAAGATGAAACTCATAACTCCAGGGTGTTAAAACTCATAACTCCAGGGAAGATGAAACTCATAACTCCAGGGTGTTAAAACTCATAACTCCAGGGTGTTAAAACTCATAACTCCAGGGTGTTAAAACTCATAACTCCAGGGTGTTAAAACTCATAACTCCAGGGTGTTAAAACTCATAACTCCAGGGAAGATGAAACTCATAACTCCAGGGTGTTAAAACTCATAACTCCAGGGAAGATGAAACTCATAACTCCAGGGTGTTAAAACTCATAACTCCAGGGAAGATGAAACTCATAACTCCAGGGTGTTAAAACTCATAACTCCAGGGAAGATGAAACTCATAACTCCAACTTTTCATGATGCGGAAAGTTGGGAAAAGCTACAAATCTCCTGGGGATTTACTCCTTCTCAGATGAAGACATCTTCTCAAAACGTTGCGCAACGACGAAAGTTAGTTTTATAGGTATGACAAAGTTCTGGAGAAACAGCCAAATTGCACATATGCAGTAATAGCTACATCAGCTACGAAATAGCTACAAGAAACGCTCGTAATTTCTGTGGATGGAAACACAAATTTAAACATCCCCTCTGATTCTGGGGTTTCTTTTTAAAATAATACTTCTAAGAGTTTTGGGTCTTGTAAATACGAAAATAACACCGTAAAACCTTCCTCAGTTTCTGAAACTCATACCTCCAGTCAGTCAGTTCCTCCTTTGCCAAGTTTAGCACTTAGGGCGGATGTTATAATTCTCCATGCCTGTAGGTCAGTTGCCAAGGATTGCATAACTCCAGGGGAGCTGAAACTGATAACTGAAGGGAGCTAAAACTCATAACTCAAGGTAGCTGAAACCCATAACTCAAGGGAGCTAAAACTTCTAAATTCCGGAAGCTAAAACTCATCACTCAAGGGAGCTAAAACTCATAACTCCAGGGAGCTAAAACTCATAACTCAGGGGAGCTAAAACTCAAAACTCCAGGGAGCTAAAACTCATAAATTCCGGAAGCTAAAACTATAACTCAAGGGAGCTAAAACTCATAACTCCAGGAAGCTAAAACCCATAACTCAAGGGAGCTAAAACTCATAACTCCAGGGAGCTAAAACTTCTAAATTCCGGAAGCTAAAACTTATAACTCCAGGGAGCTAAAACTCATAACTCAAGGGAGCTAAAATTCATAAGTCCTGGGAGCTAAACCTCATAACACCAGGGAGCTAAAACTCATAACTCCAAAGAGCTAAAATTCATAACTCCCGGAAGCTAAAACTCATAACTCCTGGGAGCTAAAACTCATAACACCAGGGAGCTAAAACTCATAACTCCTGGGAGCTAAAACTCATAACTGCAGGAAGCTAAAACACATAAATTCCGGATGCTAAAATTCATAATTCCAGGGAGCTAAAACTAATAACTCCAGGGAGCTAAAACTCATAACTCCAGGGAGCTAAAACTAAAACTCCAGGGAAGCTGAAACGCATAACTAAACTAGCTATTTATAAATAAACTCCCAAAAACATTTAAAAAACAAACAAACAAACAAATTTTCTCGCTCGAAATTAAACGGAAATAGAAACAAGCATAAACATCATTTGCTAATTAAATTTGCAACAGGAAACACAGAGAACAAACATTAGAACATCAAATTACTGTGTAATGCGATCAGCTGATCAACAGATATCATGTTTCAAATGAATATTAATAAACATATTAATACGCTTAGAATCACCTTATTGGTTGAATCTCGCAACAATGTGTAAATGATGAAACGAGAGTAGATCTTGTCTGAGACCGACGCGGCGACTTGATCCTTTACACAGAAATCGGTAAAAGTGATTTGGTGGTTGGAGAGTTAATATGCTATAACAACATTAATTGTGTCAATAGAAATGTAATTGGCATATATTTGTACAATAATTCTGGATCTAGAATTTCTAGGTTTATTCTGTTTCAACCGCTTCTTGTGAATTAAGTAATCTATTTTCCTGGTGTAGTGGTTAGAAGACAGAATTAATGACATTGAGATGTGGATATATAGAAGAATAGGGAGAACGTCATGGAAAGAGAAGAAAACAAACAAAGAGGTTGTAACAACACTTAATATGGAGAAAGAATTGTTAAAGGACATAAAGATCAGACAAATAAAATCTGTTAGACACATTAAAAGACATGGCATCTTGTTGACGACCATATTTGAGGGTAAATTCGAAGGGAAGCGAGTAAGAGGTAGACAGAGATACAAGTGGGAGAGTAACATCATAAAATGGACTGGTTACAGTCTAGAAAAGTGCACCATCAGAACAAGAAATAGGGGATGCTAGGGGTCTGTTGCAAGCAATCCTCATTTTAGAGACGACACATGATGATGATGATTAGTGGGTTAGAGCGTTTACGTTGTGATCAAGAGGTCGTGGGTTGACAACTCACTAGAGGAGAGCACATGGGATTATGGGGATCTTCATAAATTGCGTCAATAATTATGGGGCAGGGCATGGAAAAGTTTGAAAATCACTCGACAAAAGTCGACGTCAACAATAGTGTTGTATACACCAAGTAAATTGTTGGAATTTGAAAAATGTGTCTCAAAATGTGAGATTTTGTTCCTATAAATTAAAAACACAACCTATTTTAGTATTTTTAACATTGAGGTGTTGGACGTAAAATAAAAATTTGACATAATTAGGCAGGCGAGGGTTTCCCTGAATTCTTAACAGTTGTTGATACGTAAGGGGGAGGGGTCAAAAATGGGGGAAATATGTTGACGTAACCCGTAACATGTCCATTTTATGTTACTCTCCCACTTGTAACTCTGCCTACCTCTTGCTCGCTTCCCTTTGACTTTACCCTCAAGTAAGGTCTTCAATAAGGTGTCATGTCTTTTAATGAATCCAAAATATTTTATTTGCCCGACCTTTATTTCCTTTATTGAGGAAATTTAATTTTGACACCACAATTATAGACATTACTGAAGCTCTGTACGAAAATGCAAATAGTGCTTTCTTGTCACACAATACAATTGGAGAGTTCTTCAAAACAACTGTGGGAGTTCGACAGGGATGCATAATGTCCCCAGTACTTTTTAACATATACTTAGAGCACATCATACAAGAGACATTACATGACTACAACACGTCTATATCGATCGGAGGTCGCCCTATTTGCAACTTGCGTTTCGCTGATGATATTGATCTTATAGCTGGGTCAGAACAATCATTGCAAGAATTAACATCAAAGTTAGAAAAAGTTACCAGCAAGTACGGAATGGAAATCAATTCAGATAAGAGCAAAATCTTGGTAAACAGCAGAGACACAGAAAACAAGACTAATATCATGATGAATGGACACAAGCTTGAAGAGGTAAATACCTTCAAATACCTCGGATCCAGTATGATGATGTTCGTCCGTCGTGATCGACGATGACCAAAAACTCAACCATAATAATAATAACAATAAATAATAAAATAATAAAGTTAATAGTGCGTTTTTAAATGACTAGCAAGTCCAATGCGCGCACAAAATGTTCTTTTACAGAATTGACAACAATAGAAGGTATCTGTGTGAGGTTGAGATGTTTTTTCTTTTCTACGTGTCCGCTTCTGTCTTGCAGTTTCTTGTCTGAATTCTTCTGCCGCTATTGCTCCCGTTCTAATGCTGTAACGCCATGCTGTTCTATCCTGAGCGAGGCTCTCCCAAGCGCCTACGTCAATGTTAAGATGTTTCAAGGATGACTTGAGCGTGTCTTTGAAACGCTTTTTCTGTCCACCAGCTTTTCGAAATCCTGCCTTGAGTTCTCCATAATATATTTGTTTTGGCAAACGCGAGTTCTCCATACGCACAAGATGGCCTGCCCAGTGTGCCTGCGCCTTTATAAGTATTGTGTGGATGCTTATTGAGGTTGATTTTTCCAAGACCTCGTAGTCATGTATATGCAGCGATGGTAAATGCAAAGCAGAACTAAAAATAAGGCTGGAGATGGCTTTAGCGTCCTTGTCAAGGCTAACTCTGATTTGGAAAAGCAACATCTGTGTTGGAGTGAAAATCAAACTGTGTAGGTCGCTGGTGCTTTCTGTTGTGTTGTATGGTTGTGAGAGTTGGAAACTCACTGCGGACATGGAGAGAAAATTACAGGCTTTCGAGTATAAATGCTACAGAAGAATTCTACGAATTTCCTATAGGGAACATAAGACCAATGTGTACGTAAGAAATAAAGTAGAGATGTGTGCAGTTGTCCAGGAGCCATTGCTTTCAATAGTGAAACGACGAAAACTAGCATGGTTCGGGCATGTATGCAGGCACGATTCCTGGTCAAAAACAATACTGCAGGGAACTGTCGAGGGTGGAAGAAGCAGAGGAGGTCAAATAAAGACATGGACAGACAACATCAAGGAATGGACAGGGCTAGATATTTCCACACTCATCCGCATCGCTGAGGATAGAATTCGCTGGAGGACTCTGTGTGCTGAAGCATCCAATGTGGTACCCCTACGACCCTGAAGGGCTATGGGTTTATTGATTGATTTCCTTTAACAATTCTATCTTCATATTAATTAGTGTTAGGACCTCTTTGTTTGTTTTCTTCTCTTTCCATGATATTGATAAAATATGTCTATAAGTATACATACTCTGGTGATGAAGGGGCAGATCTGTTGTCGGGACACGTGATCCGCATGATAGCTCATCGTCTACTAAAGACGCTGTTATATGGAGAACCTCAGACTGGCTACCGCAAGGAAGGAAGACAGTCAAAGAGTTTTAAAGACACTCTTAAGAGATCACTGACTCACTTCAAAATAGACACAAATTCATGGGAGAATCTTGCACAGGACAGATCCGACTGGCATCGCATTATCGAGAGTAGTGCAGCAGCAGAGAACCTCAAATCAAGATTGGTGCAGCAGCTGCAGAGAAACTCAAACGTTAAGCTGCGCAGCAAAAATACGCTAGGCGAAAGGCAAGAGCTGCTCAGTGTTTCACAGACTCCTCCCACACATGCTCAAAGTATGGTAGACAATCCTAAGTAAGCACATGACTCGTTATTCACAGTCGGTCACATCGCAGATATAATCATCTTCATTATCATCCCAGTTCAGCTGAATTGTTATCGTCAACTTCGACGGACGAACAGCATATATTGGGAAACTCTAGTACAATGAAGTCAATTTTCTACGCTTCTTGAGCGGCTTGTTTTTCGAATAATTGTTTCTGTAAATTAACAATATTCTTACCCTTCGTTTGCGCCACTTTTGGAGATAACAGGATATAATACTTATAATGCAATGATTTGTGTCATGGTTTACAGCTTGGCAACGGTATCTACACCTTTATACCTCATACATTCTATTTTAATTCTGTGTAATTTTGACCCTCTTTTGAATTACAAAAGCAACTACACCACAAAATGTTCTTAGTCGCCTTTCACTACATGCATGGCAGGTAACAATCTCGCTATTATTTGCTTCCCTGTGGAGCCCCGATAACACAAAAACGACATACTTGCACACATGATGCAGAGAACTGTACAGGCACACGATGATGATGAAGTAGAATCTGATGAAGCATTATAGTAGATTTATGAGTTTTGGTAGATGTATGTATTTTTGTAGATGTGTCTGTTTTGGTAGATGTGTGTATTTTTGTAGATGTGTGTGTTTTGGTAGATGTGTGTGTTTTGTTTGGTAGATGCATGTATTTTTGTAGATGTGTCTGTTTTGGTAGATGCATGTATTTTTGTAGATGTGTGTGTTTTGGTAGATGTGTGTATTTTTGTAGATGTGTGTGTTTTGGTAGATGTGTGTGTTTTGTTTGGTAGATGTATGTATTTTTGTAGATGTATATTTGCTGGCAGATGTATATATTTTGAATTGTGTGCGTGTCAGTACATGCTGTGGTTGCCCGTCTATTACCTGAATTATACATACAGACACTTGTGCGTTACCTTGAACTATACATACAGACACTTGTGCGTTACTTTGAACTATACATACAGACACTTGTGCGTTACTTTGAACTATACATACAGACACTTGTGCGTTACTTTGAACTATACATACAGACACTTGTGCGTTACCTTGAACTATACATACAGACACTTGTGCGTTACTTTGAACTATACATACAGGTGTCGCATGTGCTTTACCTTGAACTATACCTACAGGTGTCGCTCGTGCGTTACCTTGAACTATACATACAGGTGTCGCTCGTGCGTTACCTTGAACTATACATATAAGGGTCGCATGTGCGTTACCTGAACTATGCATGCATGATCATTAGAGAAATAGGAATTCCTTGGATAGATCTCATGCACAAGAGAATATTTTGCTAAATATGTTGACAAAGACATGATTGTCTGATTGTTTGATTCCTGATTTATTTATTTGATTTGGTTTATTGATTGATTGATTGATTGATCGATTGATCGATTGATCGATTGATCGATTGATTGATTGATTATCAAGCTGATCAACATTGTATGTTACATAAGTGCAGTTGTTATACATAAGTACAGTTGTTTGATTCCTGATTTATTTATTTGATTTGGTTGATTGATTGATTGATTGATTGATTGATTGATTGACTGATTGATTGATTGATTGATTGATTGATTGATTGATTGATTGATTGATTGATTGATTGATTGATTGATTGATTGATCGATCGATTGATTGATCGATTGATTGATTGAAGCGAGAGGTGAAGGAAGAACGTGTAAGAAAATAGAATATTGCGGTTTAAAAGAAATTCCTTCATTGGGTCATCTATAACAAATCAAATTAACCAAAAGTGACTGAAATTCTTGTAGTGATATTTGTCTGAGATCGCATCTCCATGTTCCCGTGATCTTCCATTGACTGGAGATGGTTATTCAACAAGTCAGACCAATAAACAGAAAGACTGTACACACAATCTTAATCTTGAAACGAATATCACAAGTCAGTTATTGAGTCATTGTAAGCGGCGATAGATCGTGTATTTGGTCATGGACTTCTTTGCAGAAGACCTCTGCACATAATTAATTAGGCTTTCCTACATTTACTTTTTTTTAAAATTGTCTTCATTTCTGTTGGTCACTATTTATATACTTGGAGTCGCATGCCAAAAATAACCAAGGCGACTCCAAGTATATAAATAGTAATAAACCAAAAATACGAATTTAATCAAAAATGTAACGAATAACGGTCCTAATTAATTCTGTTGAAAGGACTGCAAAAATAATCGTTGACGGTGATGCTTCAGAACAGGGGTTCTAAAACTTGGAGGACGAGACTACGTTAAGGTGATTTGACTCATGTTATCTCAAAAAGGGGGAGAGGAATTGAGAATATAGAGGCATGTCTGTCTTTTCAGTTGAGAATATATAAACATTTTAAAAAATTGTTGACAAAAGTGGACGTCAACAGAGTTGTTTTTATACAGCAATTAATTATTATTTTTTTTACATTAAAAAAACTTTTCCCAAAAATTACAAAAATATGTCGTTTTTCCTCACTTATTCCACTAAAACAAATTTGGCGGTGTGGGGCTATCAAAATTTGGGGGTTTGGGGATATCAGAATTTGGGGGTTTGGGCTATCAACATTTGGGGGTGTGGGGCTATCAAAATTAAGCAATGAGGTATAGTCACTGAATTCCTGAAAAATTGTTGACAAGGTTGGAGGGGGGCGTAGAATTCATCATCATCAGGTGCCATGTCAGCTGGCGTAGGCGGTCATGGATCTCCACAGCTCTCTGTCCACAGTATTATGTATCAAAGTCTTTGTTGTTTCCTTGCCGTGCCAGGTTGTCAAACTGTCTAATATTTTCTCACGTTGTCGCTCTCTGTCTCTGTTGCCTTCAATTTTGACTGTTGTGACTATGTTCTCTAAACCTGCCTGTCTCATAAAGTTGCCAAAAAAGATTGTCTTTTGGCGTAGAATTATGTACGTAATTTATGGACAGGCCTAAAATTGTAAAAATGCAGCAACAACGATAGTGTGTCGATCGGGTCAAAATGTGGGTAAGGAATAGTAACACTGTTACCTGCCATGTATGATATAAGAGGCGGCTAAGGAGATTTTGGTGTGGAGATGGCTGTCCCATCCTAGAGGGCTAAGTGACCCAGACGCCATATTGAAGTAGTTTGTGTCGGGCAGAAAGATACCGATATCGCATTTTAGCTGTAAACTATGACACATCGCACCGCGTTCTCCGGACTACATCCTACTAACCTGGAAGAGTGTGGTGAACGAACACAGAAGGAGAAGAAGAATAATCAGTAACATAACGGCTCATGTTGTGAAAAACACATTCTGCAGAGGAAAACTCCTTTTGAGTTGCAAACAAAACAAAAGACACAAAATACTTGATTTATCTAGCATCGAAAATAAAATAAAATAAAACACAATCGCTATTCCGCAATTCACTAGTAAAAACAAATAATTGTGTTTAGATTAGAAAACAGACAAAACAGCGTGGTAAAACTAGTAATGGAAGACATGGTTACTATAGCAATGAAAAGATCTATCGAAGACGAAGATAGATAAAGGACGTTTTATGGAGTTTAAATATGTCCTTGGCTGCAACATGTCACCTCACAAAGAGTCATTAATTGTTCAAAGCCTTCTGGAAAAAATATTTCTCTTGAATAATAAGGATTAGGCAAATTAAAAACCAAATGTTACTAAAAACAGCATGTATGCTAAAATGTCTGTCATAAATAATTCTGAGAACTAATCGTATTCACAGACATCGTTAAATTAGAGAGATAAGCTAATGGCTTACTGTATCTTTTAGATGGAGTTCAATGCCTTCGACGTGTACATACTGTCGAGAAAGTTCTCGACATAATGAAACATTCGTTGTATCACTGAATACTGTCTATACATCTCAAAAACCCATTACAGATTTTTTTATTGACGTTGTCATCTATAAATTTGTATATGTTCTCGTAGGTTTGGAACGTTCGAAAATATTGTTCTTCTGCAAAAAAAGTACCTAGATAATTTATTTAATATCATCATCAAGTGCCGTCTCCGCAACGAAAGTTAGCTGCGACAGACCTCCAATATCCCCTGTCTCTTGTTTTTATGGTGCAATCTGCTAGACTGTATCATGTCCATTTTGTTATGTTACTCTTCATACTTGTATCTCTGCCTATCTCTTGCTCGCTTCTATTCGTCTGTAACCTCGAGTAGGGTCTTTCATAAGGTGTCATGTCTTTTAATGTGTCAGAAATACTTTATTTGCCTGCTCTTTATTTCCTGTAATAATTCATCCTTCATACAAAATATTGTTAGAACCTCTTTGTTTGTTTTCTTCTCTTTCTAAGATGTTCTCCCTATTCTTCTATATATCCACATCTCAAATGCATCAATTCTGTCTTCTAATTGTTTGTTTAGTGTCGATGTTTCTGAGCCATACATTAATATAGAATAGATGTAGCATTTTATAGCTCTAATTTTTAACTTGTTTGTAATTTGTTTAGATGTTAATATTTTCCGTATGTCATTGAAAGTACTTTTAGCAATTTCCTATTCTCCTTTTAACTTCTGTTTCACATATTTTTCTAATATGCGGTAAACTTTTGACGTAACATTTGTATTTTGTAGGCAATGTTATTTGAAATAAAAACAAGATATTTAGTCATACAATTAGTTTGCTAGTTAGTTGGTTAGCTAGATTTTTTGTTGCTTAGTTGGTTGGTTGGTTGGTTGCTTTATTGGTTGATTACTTGGTTGGATATTTGACTAGCAGGTTAGTTTGTTCATTAGGTAATTTATTCGATTGATAAGTTAGTTAGATACCTAGAAAATTAGTAAGGTAGTTAGTTAGTTTGTTATAATTGGTTGGTTCATTGGTTGGTTGGATGGTTTGTTGGTTGGTTGATTGGTTAATTAATTAAATAGGTTGTTACTTAATTAGTTTTTTAGTTGCTTGGCTGGTTGGTTAGTTAAGTTAGTTAGTCAGTAAGTTATTTAATTAGATAGTCAGTCATTTAGTTAGTTATTTAGTTTATTAGTCAGATATTTAGTTATAGTCCGTTCAGATTCCTTTGCCGAGATGTTAAATTATTTTTATCAAAAACGTATTGTTCATTTGGATTGATCATTTGAAGTTAGGTTTAGAATAATAATGTCGCTATAGAAATATTTTTTTATCAAAGAAATGTGATCCAGTATCAAAGATACCTTATTTAACCTATATTAAAAAAAAGTTAATCTAAATTATAAACAATCGCTGGATTATGTAGATGCTTACATCTCACAGCTGATTATTAAATATAAAGGCATGACCCTCACGGTAGAATGTGCACCGTTCTAAAAGTAGTTGTTTCCACTGTACATTTGTATAAAGCAATGTTACATATGGAAATTCCCGTTTAGCACCAAATATTATTTTTCCTGAACTTAGAATTATGTGAAATCAAAAACGGCTATTGACTCGATTTCAAGTCACAAGTCAGAGGCACGTCTCAATATTTACAGAAAGTAGGCGGCACTAAGCATATTACCTTCTGCAAGTCTATGTGAGAATGAATCTGAAAGCGAAATATTTTACTGAGCATAACATTGCTATAAAGATTTATCAATACTTCTGCAGAGAGCGTAAAAAGGGACATCTTTATTGTTCTTTATCAAATCCTGAGAAGAGAACAATGCATATTTTAGGTTTGTGTAAACGTTCATTTGATCGAATAGTGGAAGCAAGCGGATATTTATTGCCAACAAATTCACGAAAGCAAGGAAGGAAAGAAAAGATAGACAGTTTCGATAAGGACCTAGTAAAAAGAGAAATATGTAGAATGTTTGATAAAAACGAAGAAGTGACACTTAGAAAGTTGAAGATTTGGCTGAAAACTAATAACGACATTGAAATATCAAAAACTTTATTATGGAAAACTGTAAGAAATGCAGGCTTCACCTTTAGAAAGTATGCTGGTGGAAAAAACATTATTTGTGAAAAGCCACATCTGGTAGCTCTTAGAAGCAAGTATTTACGTGAAGTGAAGGGAATGCGCGAGAATGGTTATGATATTGTGTATTTAGATGAAACTTGGATCAACGCTCATCATACAAATGAAAAGGAATGGCAGTTAGCAGATGGAAGTATTAAAAGATCAGTACCAAGTAGTAAAGGGCAACGTTTGATAGTTGCACATGCAGGTAGCAGACATAATGGGTTGTTGCAGAATGTTCATCTAATTTTCATTTCAAAATCCATTGACAATAGAGACTACCACTCCGAAATGAATGGGCACATATTCGAAGACTGGATCGAAAAAAGTATTCTTCCAATATTAGATAGACCTTCTTGTCTGATAATGGACAATGCTTCATACCATAACGTAGTGAACGTAGAAGATAGAATCCCAACATCATCAAGTACAAAAGATGCAATCAAAACGTGGCTCATAAAAGAACACATACCAGTTACCGACAGGTACTTGAAACCCGAATTGCTTAACCTTGTAAAACAGACACAACGAACAAAGATATTTAAAATAGACAAGTTAATTGAAGAACATGGTCATAGATGTTTGAGACTACCTCCATATCATGCACACTTAAATCCTATAGAGCTAATTTGGGCAAAAGTTAAAGGACACGTAGCATCTACAAATACAACTTTCAAATTATGTGATATTGAGACACTTACAAATCAGGCTCTATCAAATATACATAAAGACTACTGGGTGAAATGTGAGGATCATGTGTTACGCCAAGAAGAGGAATATTGGAAAAAGGAAGGTTTGTTGTTTGTTCAGCCGAAAACAGTAATCGACCTATTTGACTCGTCTGATTATGAATGATCATTACTCTGATTAAGTCTACACTAAAAAAAGTTTGATTTGCAAAATTTACAAGTTGATTTGTAAAACATTTCATTGCTCAATACCACCCAAGCAATTCAAAAAAATGTTATAAGCAAACCATCAACCATTACTTATAAAAATTAGCCCGCTTGATTCAATACAGAAGTTCAGATATCTTGGATCAACTATTACAGACAAAATTTCCTTACATGAAGAAATATATGTACTTATTTCAAAGGCAGCGACAACATTTGTGAAACTCACACCAAGAGCATGGAACAATATCAAATTGACTCTACGAACAAAAGATATATTTTAAATTTTTTTACACCTGCCACCATGTAAAATTTTGTGGACACGCCTATGGGTCATCATTGCACTAGATTACTGTAAAATATTTTGTTTATGGTCGAAATAATATTTACATGGGCAAACATCAAAAGAATTCGCCGCTTTCAAATAACCGTTACAGCTAGACATCAAGTAACACATATGTTTTCGCGACATGGACATTTTAACAACGTATGCCAAAATTCATGTGAAATCATCAAGAACTTTTTGAAATATAAATCATAACATCTCGGCAAACGAATCTGAACGGACTATAGTTATTTAGTTAATTAGTCAATTATTTAGTTAGTAATTTAGTTAATTAGTCAATTATTTAGTTTGTTATTTAGTTAATTAGTCAGTTATTTATTTAGTTATTGAGTTAATTAGTCAGTTATTTAGTTAGTTATTTAGTTAATTAGTCAGTTATTTAGTTAATTAGTCAGCTATTTAGTTTGTTATTTAGTTAATTAGTCAGTTATTTAGTTAGTTTTTTAGTTAATTAGTCAGTTATTTAGTTAGTTATTTAGTTAATTAGTCAGTTATTTAGTTAGTTAGCTCTCATCTACTTAGATTGGATGAGAAAATACTTCCTAAACAAACTATTATGCTGAAGGAAGAGGGCAAAACAAAGTAAGTTGCATAAAAAACTACACAGAACAATCAACAGAGACAACCCAATATTGAACATAGCCAATACACAAGAACTACAACAACTTGTAAAGAGACGCACAACATTCAATGAAACGACTACTGTCCTGTATGCCATCTTTTGCCCAAAAGGAACTAAATAATTAACTAACATATGTCAATCACAGATTCTTTATCCTGAACATAAAAAATGAATAATCAACTCCATCAATGTAATTTACACTAGACAAGGAATAATCAACTCCATCAATGTAATTTACTCTATACAAGAAATAATCAATTCCATCAATGTAATTTACTCTATACAAGAAATCATCAACTCCATCAATGTAATTTACTCTATACAAGAAATCATCAACTCCATCAATGTAATTTACTCTATACAAGAAATAATCAACTCCATCAATGTAATTTACTCTATACAAGAAATCATCAACTCCATCAATGTAATTTACTCTATACAAGAAATAATCAACTCCATCAATGTAATCTACTCTATACAAGAAATAATCAACTCCATCAATGTAATCTACTCTATACAAGAAATAATCAACTCCATCAATGTAATTTACTCTATACAAGAAATAATCAATTCCATCAATGTAATTTACTCTATACAAGAAATCATCAACTCCATCAATGTAATTTACTCTATACAAGAAATAATCAACTCCATCAATGTAATTTACTCTATACAAGAAATCATCAACTCCATCAATGTAATTTACTCTATACAAGAAATCATCAACTCCATCAATGTAATTTACTCTATACAAGAAATCATCAACTCCATCAATGTAATTTACTCTATACAAGAAATAATCAACTCCATCAATGTAATTTACTCTATACAAGAAATAATCAACTCCATCAATGTAATTTACTCTATACAAGAAATAATCAACTCCATCAATGTAATTTACTCTATACAAGAAATAATCAACTCCATCAATGTAATTTACTCTATACAAGAAATAATCAATTCCATCAATGTAATTTACTCTATACAAGAAATAATCAATTCCATCAATGTAATTTACTCTATACAAGAAATAATCAATTCCATCAATGTAATTTACTCTATACAAGAAATAATCAACTCCATCAATGTAATTTACTCTATACAAGAAATAATCAACTCCATCAATGTAATTTACTCTATACAAGAAATAATCAATTCCATCAATGTAATTTACTCTATACAAGAAATAATCAATTCCATCAATGTAATTTACTCTAGACAAGGAATAATCAACTCCATCAATGTAATTTACTCTATACAAGAAATAATCAACTCCATCAATGTAATTTACTCTATACAAGAAATAATCAACTCCATCAATGTAATTTACTCTATACAAGAAATAATCAACTCCATCAATGTAATTTACTCTATACAAGAAATAATCAATTCCATCAATGTAATTTACTCTATACAAGAAATAATCAACTCCATCAATGTAATTTACTCTATACAAGAAATAATCAACTCCATCAATGTAATTTACTCTATACAAGAAATAATCAACTCCATCAATGTAATTTACTCTATACAAGAAATAATCAACTCCATCAATGTAATTTACTCTATACAAGAAATAATCAATTCCATCAATGTAATTTACTCTATACAAGAAATAATCAACTCCATCAATGTAATTTACTCTAGACAAGGAATAATCAACTCCATCAATGTAATTTACTCTATACAAGAAATAATCAACTCCATCAATGTAATTTACTCTATACAAGAAATAATCAACTCCATCAATGTAATTTACTCTATACAAGAAATAATCAACTCCATCAATGTAATTTACTCTATACAAGAAATAATCAACTCCATCAATGTAATTTACTCTATACAAGAAATAATCAACTCCATCAATGTAATTTACTCTATACAAGAAATCATCAACTCCATCAATGTAATTTACTCTATACAAGAAATAATCAACTCCATCAATGTAATTTACTCTATACAAGAAATCATCAACTCCATCAATGTAATTTACTCTATACAAGAAATAATCAACTCCATCAATGTAATTTACTCTATACAAGAAATAATCAATTCCATCAATGTAATTTACTCTATACAAGAAATAATCAACTCCATCAATGTAATTTACTCTATACAAGAAATAATCAACTCCATCAATGTAATCTACTCTATACAAGAAATCATCAACTCCATCAATGTAATTTAATCTATACAAGAAATAATCAACTCCATCAATGTAATTTAATCTATACAAGAAATAATCAACTCCATCAATGTAATTTAATCTATACAAGAAATCATCAACTCCATCAATGTAATTTAATCTATACAAGAAATAATCAACTCCATCAATGTAATTTACTCTATACACGAAATAATCAACTCCATCAATGTAATCTACTCTATACAAGAAATCATCAACTCCATCAATGTAATTTAATCTATACAAGAAATAATCAACTCCATCAATGTAATTTACTCTATACAAGAAATAATCAACTCCATCAATGTAATTTAATCTATACAAGAAATAATCAACTCCATCAATGTAATTTACTCTAGACAAGGAATAATGAACTCCATCAATGTAATCTACTCTATACAAGATGTAATTTAATCTATACAAGAAATAATCAACTCCATCAATGTAATTTACTCTATACAAGAAATAATCAACTCCATCAATGTAATTTAATCTATACAAGAAATAATCAACTCCATCAATGTAATTTACTCTATACAAGAAATAATCAACTCCATCAATGTAATTTACTCTAGACAAGGAATAATCAACTCCATCAATGTAATTTACTCTAGACAAGGAATAATCAACTCCATCAATGTAATGTGCTCGTGCTGTTTCTTGTAATAATTTCAGTATGACAGCCCGATCTATTTCTCTACCACTCGACACAGTAGCAGCACACATGAGCCGATCAGCTCTTCTATTGGCCTGAACACCCGCATGGTCAGGCACGAAAATGAACGTGACTTATCAGTAAGAATTACTCGGACGGAGATATTATTGTCAACACTAATGGGTCCACGTTCGGAAAGTGCACATTGCTTGAACATTCACGGCTCAATGTAGAGTAAAATGTTACACCAGTAAAGACGATTAAAAATGACACTATCACAAAAGAAAAAACACAGACATTTAACAATAGAGACATACAAGGTAACAATGGAAAAAGCACTAGACAGCAGACATTTAACAATAGAGACATACAAGGTAACAATGGAAAAAGCACTAGACAGCAGACATTTAACAATAGAGACATACAAGGTAACAATGACATACGTATAATTAGTTAGTTAGTTTGTTCTTTTCGTGCCGCAAGCGACACATAGGGCAGAGGTTTTGGTTCTCCATATGATGCGGTCCACTTCCTGCAGCTTTAGTTCCTGGATGGTCTTACAGCCTATTCTGGGCCATAGTTCTAACGTTCCAGTAACCGATTTACATCCGAAAATATTAAAACGATCCTCCATCAAATAAAGAATCAGTAAACCTCTGTTTCAAGAATTATGTGGGTTTTACAATTGTGATTATTAGGACACAGATCAACCGATCATAGCAAGTACGAAGAACACAACTACTTCCATCTTGAACCGGAACCGGAAACTGGACATACGTATACACAAGTATTATGATAGCTACCCAAATTTAAAAAGTATAGTGCTTTATCTTTACCCTTTTTTACACTTTGTTCACTGTTTGTCTTGAATTTTCTAGAAAAAGACCTTAAGGTTGAAGCGTTGAAACTGTCTTGCACACTATTGCTTAAATTATTTCACAAGCATACACCGTAGTCTGATAGTCTGCGTGTTTACTGCACAGCTGATCAACATTGTATGTTACGTAAGTACAGTTGTTATACATAAGTACAGTTGTTATATATAAGTACAGTTGTTATACATAAGTACAGTTGTTATATATAAGTACAGTTGTTATATATAAGTACAGTTGTTATATATAAGTACAGTTGTTATATATAAGTACAGTTGTTATATATAAGTACAGTTGTTATACATAAGTACAGTTGTTATACATAAGTACAGTTGTTATACATAAGTACAGTTGTTATATATAAGTACAGTTGTTATATATAAGTACAGTTGTTATACATAAGTACAGTTGTTATACATAAGTACAGTTGTTATACATAAGTACAGTTGTTATACATAAGTACAGTTGTTATATATAAGTACAGTTGTTATATATAAGTACAGTTGTTATATATAAGTACAGTTGTTATATATAAGTACAGTTGTTATACATAAGTACAGTTGTTATACATAAGTACAGTTGTTATATATAAGTACAGTTGTTATATATAAGTACAGTTGTTATACATAAGTACAGTTGTTATACATAAGTACAGTTGTTATACATAAGTACAGTTGTTATACATAAGTACAGTTGTTATATATAAGTACAGTTGTTATACATAAGTACAGTTGTTATACAGTTTTACAGAAGTCTCAACTTTTATCAATAGTTGTATTGAGTGGGGTGGGGGAGGAATTTATGGATGTCTGTTTAGACCCCGATGGGAGGCACTCAAGTGTATCAATATCTATGACCGTTTTTCAGCCTATCTGTGACAGGTTGTCAGTCTATGACAGGTTAGTCTATATGTGACAGGTTGTCAGTCTATCTATGAATGGTTAGTCTATGACAGGCTGTCAGTCTATGACAGGTTAGTCTATATATGACAGGTTGTCAGTCTATCTATGACAGGTTTTCCGTCTATCTATGAAAGGTTGTCAGTCTATGTATGATAATTTCTCAGTCTAACTGTAACAGGTTGTCAGTATATCTATGACAGGTTAGTCTATATATGACAGGTTGCCAGTCTAGACGTTGAAATTCCGGTTGACCAAAACTAGACGTTCACGACCCTATTGACACAAGTAGACGTTCAGGACCCTGTTGACAAAAAGTAGACGTTCAAGACCCGGTTGACAAAAGTAGACGTTCAAGACCGACAAAAGTATACGTTCAAGACATGTTGACAAAAGTAGACGTTCAAGACCGACAAAAGTAGTCGTTCAAGACCCTATTGACAAAAGTAGACGTTCAAGACCCTGTTGACAAAAGTAGACATTCAAGACCCGGTTGACAAAAGTAGACGTTCAAGACCGACAAAAGTAGACGTTCAAGACCCTATTGACAAAAGTAGACGTTCAAGACCCTATTGACAAAAGTAGACGTTCAAGACCCTATTGGCAAAAGTAGACGTTCAAATCCCGGTTGACCAAAAGGGAGATTTGAAGTAAATGATTTTGCATCTAACCATCTTTTCACTGCATATCCACATTGAGTACACCACACATCTAGAAAAATAAATAGCTGATGAGGCCTCCTCATCAAAAAAAAAATCAGAGAAAGAATAATCTGCAGTTGAAAGTAGGAATCTGCTGCCTATCTCAAGAAACAAGAGTGACAATATCATACACCTTCGTTGTTCTATCATCACCACCATCAATATCATCATCATCCTCACCATCATCATCCTAATATTATCGTCAGCCAGTTTTACCAACCGCCATATAAAAATCCGAAATTAGTGTCTGCACCAGAGGACCTGGCACGTTTAAACCCTATTGAATACAGACAGCATCTGTTGCTCATAGTAATTGCACATAGGCTTACATTTTTACCATAGGGCGAAACATTTGGACTTAAGAAAATCTCTAAGTGGCTTAATTTCCAGATAGCGGGATTCAACATAAGCCTGACCTACTGTAAATGTTATATTATTTAATTTGAGGTCATGCCGCCAGAATTCATTACATTTTTCAAATTTAAAATACTTAAAAACATCGACAAAACTTATATAGGAAATGGAGATTTAAAATACTAAAAAATGATTTTCAAGTTATTAGTAGTGCATGACGATTGCATAACATAGAAAGTTGACCACAGTTAAGGAAATATTTCTCAAATATGATTCACCTTACACAATATGTAAAACTTTGCTGCAAAAACATGTAAATACTTTGCAGTAAAAAAATGTAAATCAGGTGAAGAAATATGAAAATAAATCGCATTTCATATTTACAAATATCCCCCAAAAATGTTACATCGTGTTGCGACTAAAGCTTTCATCAAGCTATTCCGTATGTAGAAAGTTTGTAGGTTTCATCACTAACCTATTAAATTTAACATTTGGCCCCTAGATAAGGAGGGTATTTGTGGTGTTCAAATCTACACACCACCACCTCTGTCCTCTCTTCCTTCCTTCTCCGACACCCCCCCCCCCCCAACTTCTAGAAAATCGTAGATTTTTTTTCCATAAGAAGCACAGCTTACTAAAAATCTGGTCCGTTTCGCTACTGACATCTTTATCGTGTCTTGGAGTTCAAAACTTTATCTGGTCATCGCGTTCACATCTTTGTCGGGTCTTGAATTTCACATCTTTTATCGGGTTAGAAATTCACATCTTTTATCGGGTTAGAAATTCACATCTTTTATCGGGTTAGAAATTCACATCTTTTATCGGGTTATAAATTCACATCTTTTATCGGGTTAGAAATTCACATCTTTTATCAGGTTAGAAATTCACATCTTTTATCGGGTTAGAAATTCACATCTTTTATCGGGTTAGAAATTCACATCTTTTATCGGGTTAGACATTCACATCTTTTATCGGGTTAGAAATTCACATCTTTTATCGGGTTAGAAATTCACATCTTTTATCGGGTTAGAAATTCACATCTTTTATCGGGTTAGAAATTCACATCTTTATTGGATCATGAATCTATATCTGGCCATTAAAATTAAGTTCCATATTTATTGCGTCATGAAGTTCACATCTTTATCGAAAATTGAAGTGCACATCTTTATTTGTTTATTAATTTAAAATCTTTATCTGGTCATGAAGTTCACATCTTTATCGGGTATTGAAGTTCATATCTGTATCGGGTCATAAAATTCACATCTTTTTAGGGTCAAGAATTCCCACATTTATCGGGCCACGAAGTTCACATCTTTACTGTGCCATCTCTTATATTCTAGTCAAGTTATGATAGTTGTTCACATAAAAAAGCTTGACTGCGTGTTGCCGTAACCAGAAAGCATAACAACGAACAGCACCACTGTGAGCTACGAACACATAGAAGAACTAAAGCAGTTTGAGGTAGTGTTGGCCGTTGCATCTCTTAGGTTTAATTGACTCAAACTTTATGCTGAAGTCGAATGTGTGAGACCGGAAGGCGCTGTTATCGCAATAAAGCTGTAAAACCATGACACAATATTACATAGAACACAGTTTTTTTTTTAGTTTTGCTGGATGACCACTGACAGACTATCACTAAAAGGCTATGGGTGTAGACACGAAAAAGTACAAATGAACAATACGCAAGACATTTTCAATCCTTCAAACCCATAGGTCTTTGTCAAGAATAAACATAAATAGTGGTTGATTGATTGGTTTGTTGATTGGCTGGTTGGTTGATTGATTGATTGTTTGGTTGGTTAGATGGTTGGATGATTGGTTAGTTAATTGTTGATTGATTGGTTGGTAATCTAGTTGAGGGTGGAAGAAGCAGAAGAGGTCAAATAAAGACATGGACAGACAACATCAAGGAATGGACAGGGCAAGATATTTCCACACTCATCCGCATCGCTGAGGATAGAATTCGCTGGAGGACTCTGTGTGCTGAAGCATCCAAAGTGGTACCCCTACGACCCTGAAGGGTTACGGGTTTATTGATTGATTGATTGAATCTAGTTGATTGGTTAGTTGGTTGATTAGTTGGTTGATTGGTTGGTTGATTAGTTGGATGATTGATTGATTGGTTAGTTGGTTGGATAATTGGCTGGTTGATTTGTTGTTTTGTTGGTTGATTGATTGGTTTGCAGATTGGTTGATTTATTTGTTGGTTAGTCGTCAGGGTGATTGGTCAGCTAGTTAGTTATTTGGTTGGTATTGCTTGGTTGGTTGATTGACTGATTGGTTAGTTATCTAGTTGATTGGTTGGTTAGTCGGTTGGATGATTGGTTACAGGTCCAGCGTCCATGGGCTTATGTACATTGAACCAAGGAGGGAAGTCAGTGGATTTTTTACCCACCCCGGGCCAGAGTCAGAAAATAACTGTGACACTACCAGGAAGTTAGGTTTATATGTGTGCACCGCTGCGTGTCACTGCAGTCAAGAAGGTTTATATGAGTGCACCGCTGCGTGTCACTGCAGTCAAGATAGGGTTCACGGTGCGCAATTCCCGTCACCAGTTACCTACTGGTTGTATTGAACGTATCGCTGGCTCCAGACATGTAACCATATTTTCAAGGCAAAAGGCTAGTCACGTTCTGAATCACTGCGCCTTTATGATGAACCTCAACAATAAGAAACATAATGCAGCTAGTATCCCCCTCTACAACGCTGCGCATTACAACTCTATCTCCCCTCCCAACGAGAAAGGGTAAATACATATACACAAATAGCATAGCATAAAAATGCACATACAAAAGCGCGCACCAAAAAATCATGATTGTACAGATGACGTTCTACGACGCTTCAATCAGAATAGAGTCGCAATATACAGACTTCACATCTACTAATGTTTTCTGTTGCTGGATGGTTTGTCTATTGAATAATTGTGATACCCACAGATATGCGAACTAACCACTGTACATACTTATTATCGCTAACCAATGAAAAGGACGGGAAAAAGTCGAATCAGCCAAGATAAGTGACGTTGTTTGGAATAATCAAGCAGGGCTAACCTGGAGAATGATTTTGCATATATGTTGCCTATCGCAATTACTTAATACTTCTTTCCTACGATCAATATTTTAAGTATCTTTACTAACTTCTCATTGTCCAATAGCTTTGTTCCGTTCTATTTTTATTTCTAGATTTTAATTTTAGTATTTCACTCATTACGTCATAATGTTGAATATTTGTTAAGCAATTTTTACTCTCTAACAAAAACCCTTATTTCTCGTTAAAGAAATCCATTTTGTTGCAGAGGTCACACGTGCACAGCGCAGTACCTTCATCCATTATTATGTTTTTATAAATAAATATTTTTTTGGTTTGTTCATGAAGTTGTGCTTCTAATTTAGTCCCGTGTTATTGCAAAACGTGACCACGTTCAATGCGCTACTCATAAACCACTGCGTGATCAATTTCTTTCCGCAGATAACCCTGGACATGTTTTCTCTTAATGTGTGCTATAATTATATTTACAATAATTAGACCTGTAACCCGCCAGAGGGTCATACGAGTGCCGCTTTGGAGATAGCAATACCCAAAGACCTCCACTCATCTCTGTCCCTGGTTGCTGCCCATAAATTAAGTGGGGGGGGGGGGGTTTGTTTATAAAATTTTAACAGTAAAACTTCACAAAAACTTGTGTTCTACCTAATGAGAGCCGTGCCATGCTATGACGCGGAGAGGCTGTCGCATTATACATTTATTATCTTCTTATTCAGCGTTCATTCTCAAACTCCCGCTGGATCTCTCTTGTAGCAGGACCGTGATCCATTCTAGATTTCCAGCAGGATGTAGACCAGAGAATGGAAATGCGTTGTGTCACCGTTTTATTTGAGCCAATGGCCCGAAATATCTGTCTTCGGTGGCTATATTCATTTAAGTGTCGGCATTTCGAAGATAAACCTTTCAATGAGAGCGGCATTTCATAACAATGAGAAAAAATATCGCACGATCCTGCACCTAAGTACTATAGATATATATACACAGTTTTATGGCAGTTTTACCGCAGTATTAACGATAGCTCTTAACAGTTGTTGACAAGGGGTTATGGGGGAGTAGGATCAAATGCGGCATATGTTGACAAGGGAAACAAGACAAAAACTGACGTCAACAATATTCTTCTTTTTCTTCAACAATTCATCTGCTTGAATTAGAAAATATTTTCTAAAATTCTGGGGAAAAAATGAACAAATGTAATATGACAATATTTTGTTCCTGCTATTTAAAAAAAATTGGAGAGGCGTAAATTTTTTTTATATAATTAAGCACAGTGTTTCTGAATTCTTGACATTTGATTGGAGGGGTGGGATGTCAAAAATTAGGATAAAAAGTGTTAATTAAATTTATTGACGGCTCCCTTAGCCGATTGGGCGTGTGCAATTGTTGCTAGGCGATTTGGTGCCGTAGAACGGACTGGTTCAATTCCCGTTAGTCTCAAGAATTTTTAGCCGATTGGGCGAGTGTAGATAAATTATGCCCAGACCAGTACGTGATGATGTCTAAGATTTTCTGTTAGCGGTTGTTCTCCTTCTACCCTCGACTTTTATTTAAGAAAGTGACTCGTGTCTGTTAATATGTTCAAATCAAACAGGTTTTCGCCGTTTCACCACTTCCAAAAGTGTTTATTGATGTGCTGTTAGTTTGTTTCTTTTTATTTCCTGCTTGACGAATATATTTATCTTATATTATACATCAGTGGTTTTCAACATTTTCTTTCTGTCCTGGCCTGTCCTCTTTTTGGGATACATTTTCTTTATAAACAATTTCATTAACTTTCTTTAAAAATCACCAAGTGTTTCTAAGCTTTTCGCTATAAATCGTATATGATGTTCAAACATAGCATATCTATCTTCATGTAACTTACCTTGACGTTTGTGTGCCCCCACTCCCCCCCCCACCACCCCCCCCCTCCAATTTCAATTTTTTTACCTCCGTAGCTCCCCTTCAACCCTATGTTGCTCCGAAGGAGATCATATGAACAACCTCTTAGAGAATTAGAAATTTTTGCTTTTTACGAAGAAATCGTAAAGACGTGGGATTGCTGTGTATCAATTTAAAGACGCTCTATCGGTTGACAAGTTCCGCGTGTTCATGGTTTGCGCGGTTCATCTCGTGAAAGAGAAATTGGCAGGACACTAGTTTACTTGTGTATGAAGCCGTGTCATGGATAAAAGGAAAGCTTGTTGAGTAATCAAATTCCTTCACTTGAAGGGTAAATCTGCACAACGAATTTCATGATGAGATTTCTGCCTTTGATAAGGATGTCTGCCTTTGATAAGGATGTCTGCCTTTGATGAGGATGTCTGTCTTTGATAATGATGTCTGCTCTTCGTATGATACTGTGAAACGTTGGTAAATTCACTTTCAAACGGGACACGATATCATTCGAGATGAGGCCAAGGAGCGGCAGAACGACCATTGCAGATGATTGCAAGTAATATTACAAGAGTTGAATCACTAATCCTCTCAGACATGCGCATTACCGCCGAGGAAATCATGGCTGAGTTCCGACTATGTTAAGGTACAACGTTCAAGATTTTGCAAGAGCAGCTTCACGTGTCAAAGGTGTCCGCCAGGTGGGTTCCCGTCTTCTCACACCAATCCAAAAGGTGCGTCGAGCCGAAGCATCCACACAGATGTTGAATATTTGCAATCCTGACGAAGATGATTTGTTTTCGTAGATTGTTTACTGTGGATGAATGCTGGGTGCATCTCTATAACCCCGAGAGAAAAAAACCAGAGCAAACATTGGAAAATGTATGTTCGCCGCCACCTACAGTCTTATAAGTTAAATTTGTAACCACCTAAACAAAGACTGCCCTATCTACGGGAAAAGACCTGCTCATCAGCTCTTGGGACTTTCTTTAGGTAATACTCACAGACATCACACTCTCTCGTGGTGTTTATCAGAGAAATCACACACACTCTCATGTTGATTATCAGAGAAATCACACACATTCTCGTGTTGGTTATCAAAGAAATCATACACTCTCGTGTTGGTAATCAGAGAAATTACATATACTCTTGTGTTGGTAATCAGAGAAATTACATATACTCTTGTGTTGGTTATCAGAGAAATTACATATACTCTTGTGTTTGTTATCAGAGAACGAACGCAGAAGAAAAAGAAATATGAACAGTCAGAATGTATACCATGCATCACATAACGTGTAATATTCTTTGTATTATGCCCTGCCAACCAGGAGTTTGAGAATAACTACATTGAAAGAAGACTACTTACCGTAAGCCCCATGCCCGTAGATACGTTGTCAGTAAGGAGGGGGTTTTACCACACACACAAAATGTTTAAAGAAAATGTCGTTCGACCGTTTTCCTGTGTAAATTTACGTTTTCCTGTGTAAATTTACGTTTTCCTGTGTAAATTTACGTTTTCCTGTATAAATCTACGTTTTCCTGTGTAAATTTACGTTTTCCTGTGTAAATCTACGTTTTCCTGAAACTTTGATGATCTTATAAGGGAAGTTTTACCTGCCTTATGGTTTTTCCTAGTACTCAACGTAATCAACACCTGACTGGGACTCTGCGTCTACATATACTAGGATGGCTGCTGAAATGGTTGCGGAGCAATTATGGGAATGTCCCATGTGCTGTGAAGCTAGTTTCTAATCAACAATCATGAGAATCAAGCTGTAACACAAAGTCTTTGATAGGCTTCAGCAGTCAATCTTCACCAACACTTGATCATAAAGTCATCATTTCTATTTTCCAGATATTTAATTCATCCATTCTGTTCTATATCACCACATCACAAAGTCATCATTTCTATTTTCCAGATGTTTAATTCATCCATTCTGTTCTATATCACCACATGTCAAAATCATCATTTCTGTTTTCCAAATGTTTAGTTTATTATCTACGTTTAGACATTTCCAAAACAAAGGAAGCAGAAAAATCAACAAAAAGGCATCTTTTCATCCCAATCTTGCAGCTTATCACTCCTTTAATGAAATTTTTTGGGGGTTGAATTCCATCTCCGTACATACAGCTTATACAAACATGTTTCCTTTGGTAATTATCCTAATAAATCGTAATGCCGCTGAAACATATCCCCGTGTGACCGGGTTATGCCTAACTAACTGTTACGTGCTGTTACCTGCGATGTTGTAATACAAGTATATTATTGATGTTATGTCTTAGTTAGAATGTCCTCTACTGGGACTTTACCTGATTTGTTGTGTAATACTTGTTCATTAGTTTGAATTCGGTCACATTTAATCAGCGAGAAATTTATCATGTGAGAAATTTATCATTTGAGAAATTTATCATTTGAGAAATTTATCATTTGAGAAATTTATCATTTGAGAAATTTATCATTTGAGAAATTTATCATGTGAGAAATTTATCATTTGAGAAATTTATCATTTGAGAAATTTATCATTTGAGAAATTTATCATTTGAGAAATTTATCATTTGAGAAATTTATCATTTGAGAAATTTATCATTTGAGAAATTTATCATTTGAGAAATTTATCATTTGAGAAATTTATCATTTGAGAAATTTATCATTTGAGAAATTTATCATTTGAGAAATTTATCATTTGAGAAATTTATCATTTGAGAAATTTGATTTTGTCTATCTATTGTCACTTCTCTGATTTTGCTGTAAGGCGTTGCAAGATTAAATTTGTTTGTTTGTTTGTTTGTTTGTTTGTTTGTTTGTTTGTTTGTGGGTTTGTCTTCCTAGAGGAAGACACGCTCTTTCAACCTTGGAGTGGTTTTCCTGTGGTTACATCAGGGCGTATATTGTGACCTAATGGCCTGGGTTGTCCTGTTTAGGGACTGGTGGTTTGACCTAGGGTCTGGTCTACAAGATTGAATGGAGATCGGTTTTCGGGTTATATGCACGTTTGGTCGCTTGATATGGAGTAATATTGTGACGTCTCAGAATGACTATAACTCCTTCAATCCACCTTCTTCTTGGTCTTCCTCTGTGTCTTGTTGTTTCCATTTTCAGGTTGTATGCTCGTAGTCGTAACCTTCGATAACAGTTACCATAATGTTCCGACAGGCCGACGTTGTGCTTGAACTAGCTACTGACACGCCGTGGGTGTACGGAACAACAAAGAAACCTAAGGCAAGGGCCAGAGTTGTGCCCTGATGTCGATGTCTGTTTCGGTGGCATTAGACTCGAAACACCATCGAGTTGGATGGCTGCTGGAACATAGGGCGGAGCACTTATGGGAATGCTCCACGTGCTGTGAGGCCAGTCTCTAATCAAGAATCAAGTGTTGTATGCTCTTGCTGCTGACCAATAAGGTTTCATTCTCATTTAATGACCGAACCATTTAAGTCTCTGTTTTTCACTATATTTGACCAAATATGTTGTCCCAACAGTTCTTGTGATCTCTTCATGCCTAACATTATCTCTTCTTGTTCTGTTTGTTGCTTTTCTTAGACATCTCATCCCACACGTAGTAAGCTTTCTCTCTTGTTCTTTAGTTAGTGTCCATGTCTGACATTGATAACACAATGTAGATATGAAAATTGAATTTATGATTTGTCTATTAGTTTACATTGGGATAGATTTGTATTTTAAAATTAGTTTTTGTTCATAATTTACGTAGTTGGCTTTTTGAATTCTTGTCTCAATCTCTCTTTCCATTCTTCCATCGGCTGTAAAAATGCATTCATTCATTCATTTTTCTTTTGCGCTGAAGTTAGCGCCTAGGGCAGAGGTCAGATCTCTCCAACTCTGTCTGTGCAAAGCTATTCTGTGCAGTTCTAGAATAGTATGAATATAACGTTTTAACGTCATATAAGGTAATAACGTCATTGATGACTGGTATTGTGCGATGGACAACTGGTGCGATGGACAACTGTCTATCTCTTGCAATGACGTTATTATATATTAGTTCAATTTAAAAAAGTCAGCTCCACATCTTTCTTTTCATTATTTATATTCATTTACAAATTATAAAGAGCACTTGCTTACAGTATTTGTTTCGTTTCCGGCTTCTACGCAATCATGTTAGTGAAGAGAAATAATCCAAATTTTATATTACTCATGGACGCGTTAATCTGATTAAAAACCACAAAAATTTCGAAAATTTCAATTAACTTCAACACTTGTCCATATCGATGTCATAAAAAAATTGATAACTTTGTTGTTGTTCTTTCTAGTTCTAATGTTAACTTGAGACAGAAATGTTTTCATAACAGAATGCTCATTTGTAATTGTAAAAAAATATCAGGTCATAATTTTGTTATAATTCAGCATTGATCTTGTCACCTTTCTTCTTTAGATTGGTTAGAAGCACTCTTTGACAATCCCATAATACTGTCAGCATAGCCTTCCATGATGATGGCGTAACCTTGAAATTTTGAACACACGGCGAAGGATATTTTAATTGCGTTAAGGCACGCTTTGATTCCGATTGATAGTGATGTACCCATGATTCGTCAACGGTAATAATCATATTCGTCCACTGTAATAATCATATTTGTCCACGGTAATAATCATATTTGTCCACTGTAATAATCATATTCGTCCACGGTAATAATCATATTCGTCCACTGTAATAATCATATTCGCACACGGAAATAATCATATTCGTCCACTGAAATAATCATATTCGTCCACTGTAATAATCATATTCGTCCACGGTAATAATCATATTCGTCCACTGTAATAATCATATTCGCACACGGAAATAATCATATTCGTCCACTGAAATAATCATATTCGTCCACTGTAATAATCATATTTGTCCACTGTAATAATCATATTCGTCCACTGTAATAATCATATTCGTCCACGGTAATAATCATATTCGTCCACTGTAATAATCATATTTGTCCACTGTAATAATCATATTCGTCCACTGTAATAATCATATTCGTACACGGTAATAATCATATTCGTCCACTGTAATAATCATATTCGTACACGGTAATAATCATATTCGTCCACTGTAATAATCATATTTGTCCACTGTAATAATCATGTTCGTCCACTGTAATAATCATATTTGTCCACTGTAATAATCATGTTCGTCCACTGTAATAATCATATTCGCCCACGGTAATAATCATATTCAGCATGTTTTGTTTATCTGCGAAGCGACAGAGATGATGCACGGACAAGTCTAATCGATTCATTTTGTGTTCGTCCGTCAGTTGTCTGGGTGCCCACCTTGAGCACACTTTCTTAAATTTCAATCAATCATGCATTATTATGTATGCTCGCCCGTGTGTTGCCGGGGCCCGAAGGGGGAGCAAAGAATAGCAACACTGTTTACCTTCCACGCATGTCGTAAAAGGTGACTAAGGAGGTTATGGGATGGAGTTTGCAGTCCCATCCTATATAGGGTCAGTGACCCAAAGTCGTGCTGAAGTTGGATGTGTCAGACCGAAAGGCGCATATATCGCAGCAATGCTGTAAACCATGAAACAACGCCTTCCATTCTCCGGACTACATCCTGCTAATCTGCAGGAGTTTGAAAACGAACGCAGAAGAAGAAGAAGATGTATGCTGATCCATGTGAACACCCTATTACAGCTGAAACAGAGTCTATCGTTACTTGTCTGCCACCTTTAATCATCTTCTCCACCCGCTACAAGAATCCGGCTGTTGCAACCTGATCAGGGCATCCAGATTGGACTTCGTCAACAATTTTTGAACTTCCTTTAGATAATTTTTCTACCCAGTTATGCACCGCTTCACGATAAACAGAAAGCAATTTCTGATGGATGTCCTGTGCAAGCAATCATTTTGCACAAAATAAATGTACAACAGCACGCTGTTCTTTGAATGTACACTTCTCAAGTAAAATCGCTATTTTGTTTATGCGCTGCGCGTGCCCTTGCGACGCCTAACACTACCTAACAAACGGGAACATAAATGTCAATGATGATGTTACCTAATGTAACCTTCAGAACTACCTACTACATTTTCTCGCCATTCCACTGAAGTGTGTGCCTTACTTATTGACTTTCCCTCGTATAGTAATAAGGGTACAATACAAGAATCAATGGACAGGTTTCTACGGAACAAATAGCTAACATAATTAAATGGAACGAAATTTCGGTAAAGACGCATATACCGAAGCATCCAATTTTCTACACGTTGCGCGATGAGAGCCCCTGATCACTCGACATGCGCGCTGCACACTGAGTGGGAGTTGGATGGCCAGTTCATTGCGCGCAAATAGCTAGATCGGTATTTTAAGTTACGGCTTTTTAAGTTTCCAAGATAGTGCAATAGCATATGAAAGTACAAAGTTGGTATGTTGTCACGTGATTTGTCCACTGATTCTTGTATTGTACCGTACAAAGACATAAACCAATAGTGTCGTACGCGTACCACATAAGAGACATCAGGGCATACAGCTATCCTAATATCTCTGTCCTAGACAGTGAGTTTTATTAAGGAGACAGAATTGCATGTTTAGATATAGACATGTTTCAAGTGAACGAAAGAAGAAGAAGAAGAATCTATCTCTGTCCTCAACCATTCGGATTAGCACAGAAACATCATAGAGTTAAATAGTTTTCCAAGTCCTACCCATACAAATTAATATAGGGTTAAATAGTTTTCCAAGTCCTACCCATACAAATTAATATAGGGTTAAATAGTTTTCCAAGTCCTACCCATACAAATTAATATAGGGTTAAATAGTTTTCCAAGTCTACCCATACAAATTAATATAGGGTTAAATAGTTTTCCAAGTCCTACCCATACAAATTAATATAGGGTTAAATAGTTTTCCAAGTCCTACCCATACAAATTAATATAGGGTTAAATAGTTTTCCAAGTCTACCCATACAAATTAATATAGGGTTAAATAGTTTTCCAAGTCTACCCATACAAATTAATATAGGGTTAAATAGTTTTCCAAGTCCTACCGATAATACATTTAGCAGCCACTATAACAATTGATGATGTTTTAAAGAAGTCAAATGTAGAATTGCCCAGGCAATGGCAATATGTCAAATGTAGAATTGCCCAGGCAATGGCAATATGTCAAATGTAGAATTGCCCAGGCAATGGCAATATGTCAAATGTAGAATTGCCCAGGCAATGGCAATATGTCAAATGTAGAATTGCCCAGGCAATGGCAATATGTCAAATGTAGAATTGCCCAGGCAATGGCAATATGTCAAATGTAGAATTGCCCAGGCAATGGCAATATGTCAAATGTAGAATTGCCCAGGCAATGGCAATATGTCAAATGTAGAATTGCCCAGGCAATGGCAATATGTCAAATGTAGAATTGCCCAGGCAATGGCAATATGTCAAATGTAGAATAGCCCAGGTAATGGCAATATTTCACAAGATGAAGAACATCTTATATTATTGATAGTTGAGGTGAGAAAGTGAGTTATAAATTATGCAGAACCAATACTGATGCATGGAAGTAAATCTTGGACAATCAAAGTAACCGTGAATGAAAAATAGAGAGAGAGAGAGTGGAGGCGTGGTCTATAGAAGAATGTTGAGAACACCATGGGCATATAAAAAAACGTTATATTACATAGACGTTGCATAAATTGTTACATTAGTTACAATTAAGATATCTTGAAGGAAGTTTATTCTTCTTCTTCTTCTACAGATCAGCAGGATGTAGTCCGGAGAACGGAATGCGTTGTGTCATAGTTTACAGCATTGCTGCGACATCTACGCCTTTCGTCCTGACACATCCTACTTCTGCATGGCTTTGTGCCACTGACCCTATATGGGATGGGACAGCCAATTCCATACCATAACCTCCTTAGTCGCCTCGTACGACATGCATGGAAGGTAAACAGTGTTGCTATTCTTTGCTCCCCATTCGGGCCTAGACAACACACTGGCGGAAAGAAGTTAATTCAAAAAAGACAACTGCTTACCTGCATCAGAAAGAGATAGTCCATATTTGTTTCATACGTCATGAGATGAGGAAAGATGAAATATATTGTAACAACAGGTAAATTGAAGAGCAAGAGAGGTAAGGGAAGAACAAGAGAGGTAGGGAAAGAACAAGAGAGGTAGGGAAAGAACAAGAGAGGTAGGGGAAGAACAAGAGAGGTAGGGGAAGAACAAAGGAGGTAGGGGAAGAACAAGAGAGGTAGGGGAAGAACAAGGGAGGTAGGGGGAAGAACAAGAGAGGTAGGGGGAGAACAAGGGAGGTAGGGGAAGAACAAGGGAGGTAGGGAAAGAACAAGAGAGGTAGGGGAAGAACAAGAGAGGTAGGGGAAGAACAAGAGAGGTAGGGGAAGAACAATAGAGGTAGGGGAAGAACAAGAGAGGTAGGGGAAGAACAAGAGAGGTAGGGGAAGAACAAGAGAGGTAGGGGGAAAACAAGAGAGGTAGGGGAAGAACAAGAGAGGTAGGGGGAGAACAAGAGAGGTAGGGGAAGAACAAGAGAGGTAGGGGAAGAACAAGAGATGTAGGGGAAGAACAAGAGAGGTAGGGGAAGAACAAGAGAGGTAGGGGAAGGACAAGAGAGGTAGGGGAAGAACAAGAGAGGTAGGGGGAGAACAAGAGAGGTAGGGGAAGAACAAGATAGGTAGGGGAAGAACAAGATAGAAAAAGCTTGATAATCTAGCATTGTGGCATGAGAGAACATCGGTATCAGAAATGATTCACATCACACGAAATATAAAACTCTGGAAAGACATGATAACCAACAATCACATAAAAATCACATGGGCCACAAGAAGAAGAAGAATAACAATCGTTGGTTGTTTGTTTATCAGAGCTGTGGGTAGGTCTAAGTTGATGGTTTAAATGGACATATGTCGTTAAGAAGAGATAATTTGTATCGCAATATTTCTTCAGACCTAATGACAACTGCGGGATAAATGACATTCCAAGAAAAACAAAACATCAAGCCTATCCGCGCGAATGATTCAGGGACATGACATGTAATTCAGAATTATTCATGGGACTGCCCATTTTTATTTTTGAGAGTCAATATCAAGCAATTTGTCCATCGAAAATTGGATGTTTTACACGTATTAAGCCATATTTTTTTTAACGGGCATACGAAATGAATCTCAGTCGTACCAAGCAATCTGTTGGCATTCTGGAACAGAACATCAATTCTGGTGAAATGTGTTTCCTATCACCTTTGCCAATAATGCAACTTTTGAGTAAAACAGATTCATATAATGCGAATTCCGGAAATCTACGGTGCTTATGTAATTTCTCTGGCAAGAATATTTTTCACTTGCTCAAGCAAAATTCTAAGAAAATTATAGATAATTTGCTTAGTTATCGTATACCAAAGCGTTAGATTGGCAACAAAAAAAACTTTGCCAAAAACATTTTCTTCACCGGATACGCTCAAACATGGTTTCCCCAGTTTTGTGAAGTCTAACTAATTTCCACAGCAGGTACATTCAGCGCAGACTATGAGAGCGTTCTTGTAGGGAAACTTAATGAAACACGGCTGACACGAGAAATGTTCCGAACGGAAATTATTTAATTTTACCCCCTATTGTCTGTTGGATGCCGACTTCGATTTTTCATCTTATTCCCTTGAATATGAAAGTATTTGTTGGAGATCGTCTGTTATATCTGATGTAACCCGTTGGCCAGGTAAACAGTTTCTAACAAAACAAGCCAGATTATGATAGAATAAGCGTTGATGTTAGGACTATGAATTTTGTAAACTGTGTCAGTATGGAATGTTTGTGTTGTCAATGGGTTATACCTAAATGTGATGACCAAACACATAGATATGGGAGTGGGGGTTCAACCCCCCCCCCCTCCCATCTTTAAAAACAAATATGGTAAATGAATGTTGAAAATATATACAAGTGGGTTAAATAGCTGTTATATGCTGAGCAACACACATGATCGACGTTTCGACCACAAGATCTTTATCAAGATAGAAACCACAAAATATTTCATCATTATTTTGTTTTCAATATTACTTACCATACTTACAATATTACTTACCATACTTTCAATATCATTTACCATACTTACAATATTACTTACCATACTTACAATATTATTTACCTCACTTACAATATTACTTACCGTATTTACAACATTACTTACCGTCTTTACAATATGACTTACCTCATTTACAATATTACTTACCGTACTTACAATATTACTTACTTAACTTACAATATTACTTACCTCACAATATTACTTAACGTACTTACAATACTACTTACCTCACAAACAATATTACTTACTGTACGTACAATATTACTTACCGTATATACAATATTAATTACCGTATTTACAATATTACTTACTTCACTTACTATATTACTTACCTCACTTACAATATTACTTACCTCACTTACAATATTACTTACCTCACTTACAATATTACTTACCATATTTACAATATTACTTACCTCATGTACAATATTACTTACCTCATGTACAATATTACTTACCTCATGTACAATATTACTTACCTCATGTACAATATTACTTACCTAATGTACAATATTACTTACTTAACTTACAATATTACTTACCTCACAATATTACTTAAGCGTACTTACAATATTACTTCCCTCACTTACAATATTACTTACCGTACTTACAATATTACTTACCTCACAATATTACTTAAGCGTACTTACAATATTACTTCCCTCACTTACAATATTACTTACCGTACTTATAATATTACTTACCGTATTTATAATATTACTTACCTCATGTACAATATTACTTACTGTATTTACAATATTACTTACCTCATGTACAATATTGCTTACCTCGTGTACAATATTACTTACCATACTTACGATATTACTTACCATACTTACGATATTAATTACCATACTTACGATATTACTTACCATACTTACGATATTATTTACCATACTTACGATATTACTTACCATACTGACGATATGAATTACCATACTTACTTTGTATCTGTGTATCAAATATCTCTTACTTTCTGTCTTTGTAACAACTGGTGTGAAAGATACCGAGGAAGACCACGAAGAATGTGGATTCACGTAGTTACCAACATTCTGAAACGTCACAATCTATCTATCTATCTATCTATCTATCTACCTACCTACCTACCTACCTACCTATCTATCTATCTATCTATCTATTGTCATTTCACTTGTGCCGTTAAGCGTTGTGGGGAGGCGGGTGGAATTCAGAGTTTTTTGTCTTTGACCATTTAGTTACACTGGCCACGGTAAGCCCGTGTCTATTTAATGTTTCTTTGTTTCTCTTCAGGGATTAAAAATGATTCCATCTCTCCTAACATAACCATGCATTTCTTCTTCTTCTTCTTCTTCTTCTTCTTCTTCACAGTTTAACATGTCTACACAGCAAGTACGGTTTACCATGAATTCGAGACAACACACCTCATACGAGTTCCGTTGTCACCTCGGTAACTCAACCAATGAAGACGTGATTTTGTCATAAACGTTATCGGCTGTTAAGAGTTACCTGTTCACACCTAACATGAATTACTTGATCATCATTATCTTCGTAATCATCATCACTAACCATCACTTGGAATCACCACAGTGTAGTGGTTAAGTTATTCGCCTTATGATCAAGAGGTCATGGGTTCGAATCCGGCTAGTGTCGTCTTGTTTACAAGTTGAATATTCCCAAGAAAGATTCGAAGAACTCATAACTAACTAGAAAGGTGAGTTTATATTCCCTGGAAAGATTCGAAGACTCATAACTAACTAGAAAGTTGAGTTTGTATTCCCTGGAAAGATTCGAAGACTCATAACTAACTAGAAAGTTGAGTTTATATTCTCTTAGAGGGATACAAAATGGCACCAAAGCACTTATTGGAAAGCCCACAGTGCAGTGAATCTGACTGCTAATCATGAATCCCCCAATATGAACTCTCCTTACAGCAATCGATAACAAAAAAAACATAGACTGTTCAATATTTTGTGTTAATGTTTGCCATAGTTTCAGCAGTAAATGTTCTACATTAGTTGCAAATGTATGCTACTTGCATTCAGGTTTTTATAAATACCACACCAAAATGAAACGAAACACTTTACTCCTCAAATAGTCTCAATTACTTCTGAGTCCATCACAAGAGCTTTATTATACTATAAATCATGAAATGCATAAATCATTACATCGCCTTCTGTAATATTGTCGGGACGGGAATTCCCCTTGACGTAGAAGGACAATAATTTGATTGACAGTCTAATGATTTCCAAGAAATGGAACGTCACGTTCGTTTGCACAAAGGGAGGATGATGTTTCCAAGATTATTAAGATCGGGTTTTCCCTTTTTTTCCAAATTAAAGGTTCAAGTTATTATTACTGCATTGTAATAAATAGGTTTATTGTTGTAGTGGTAATCATAGACGCTGTGTTTTTAGTATAAGATACAGAAGCAGTTTTAATTAGTAGACAAGTTTTTTAGTAGTAGACATAGAAGTAGTGTTTTAATAGTAGACATGGAAGTAGTGTTTTAATAGTAGACATGGAAGTAGTGTTTTAATAGTAGACATGGAAGTAGTGTTTTAATAGTAGACATAGAAGTAGTGTTTTAATAGTAGACATGGAAAAAATACTTTTGTAGTAGACATGTAAGTAGTGTTTGTGTAGTAGACATGGAAGTAGTGTTTTGTAGTAGACATGGAAGTAGTGCTTTTATAGTGGACATGGAAGTAGCTTATTTAGTAGCATACACTGTCATAGTCGTAGTAGTAGTTGTTGTTATTATTGTTGTTGTTGTATTAATGGTTGCAGTAGTAATGTTGATGATTATAGTAGTAGTGTTAGTGGTTGTAGTAGTAGTGTTGGTGGTTATAGTAATAGTGTTAGTGGTTGTATTGTTAATGGTTATAGTAGTAGTATAGTAGTAGTAGCACAGCATACTGTTATATGAGTTGAAACAACCGACACAGCATACTGTTATATAGGTTGAAAAGAACCGACAAAACATACGTTTATAATCGCATTGATGCTCTTTAGGTGAGGTCTTTTTGTATATACCTTAAGTAGTCTGGCTAGTTATTTGTTTCTTGACAAGGTCACTGTTGCCGAAACGTTGGGTTTGTTGTTATGCTACTTAGAATTACAAATTAATTTGCTACTTAATTATTTATTTTTAAATTAAAAACACTTTATATTAACTATCTTTATTCATATCACTTTTAATATGTGATTCGGCAGCCGCCTCATTCGCTCATCCCCCCCCCCCTCTCCTTGCTTAATGCGGTTTTTTCTAGTATTTTTCATGTAAGATTTGGAGGGAATTCGAAAGACTCTAATTCGTTTCTGTATAGTAATGTGATTTTAGGGGCGCTTTCTGATGGTAGTCTGGAAGCATGCGAAACATCTTTTGTCTTCTCATGTAATCCAGGATTGACATTGTGTTTGTTAGAATCAGAAACGAAAACATCAGAAGACTAATAAACAAAATAAAACCTGAATTACATAATTAAGCCGTTCTGATATTATTCCATACTACCATCAGATAGTGCCCCTCAAAACAGCATTACCAACCAGACACGATGGATACAAAGCTAGGGGTAGACCGTAGAAACGATGGATTCTAGAAATAAGAGTCCACAAAAACAGACATACGAGTATATGAAGCACACACACACAAAAAAGCCATCTTCTCAGAAGTCTTCTACCTCTGACGTTGTAAGTTATAAAGGACTATACATCGAAAAGAAAGAAAGGAACTCGTTCTTGTCACGATTTTTGCTTCAGAAGTGAACAGACACAAAAAACGATTTATTTAAAAAGAACTTCCTTCCGTTACTTTCATCCATTTTTTTCACGATGGGTTCAATAAGTTAATTATGTGTCTTCTATTTCTTACCCAGCGTCAACAAAACATTATTTCGTTTCGCGTTAGATGATACTCACTTTTTTAAATCCACTTTAAGTTGTAACTGAAAGTACTTTAGATTTTTGTCAAAAGGGGAACTTTAAAAATTGAAAAGATTAAAAGGTTTGAAACAAATCTTGTGATGACACAGCAAAGTATTTTAAAAGCAAAGACTTCTTTTCAAAAACTCTCGTTAGCTTAATGTAGGATATAGTCTTTACATTACAAAGGTTGAAAACTGTCTATAACCCTTAATTATTTTTTGGTCAACAATTTTGAAGGAAAAAGGTTTGTCCAAACTGGCAACTATCATAACTGGTAACATCAAGAGCTCTAATAAAGTGCACAATTTGAAATTATAAAATCCAGTAATTAACTCCAGTGCTCATGATGACTGGATAGTCTGTAGACACTTGACCAGTCGGGATTGGTTATTCAACTCCCCTCTTCCCCCCTCCCTCATTTAGGACATCATAACGTGTTTTAATAACAGAAATTTAGCCACACGGTGGTAAACCCGTTCAGCTTTTTTCACTTTATAACGGTTTTCGACCAAAATTTTATAACAGTATTCCTAGCAAAGTACGGATCACACAAGAAGATAGGCGAATGACCGGATTCCACACGAAGGTAGGTGAATAACCTATTACACTCGAAGATAGTTAAGTGACCGGATTACTCACTAAGTTGGGCGAATAGCCGGATTATACACGACGATAGTCGAATGACCGGATTATACACGAAGATAGTCGAATGACCGGATTGCACACGAAGATAGTCGAATGACGGGATTTTACACGAAGATAGTCGAATGGTCGAATTTTACACGAAGATAGTCGAATGGCCGGATTTTACACGAAGATAGTCAAATGGCCGGATTTTACAAGAAAATAGGCGAATGACCTGTTTCAATATTTTTTATCTCCCCTCCACCAATCCGGTTCTGAGGATGTATCCACGAAGCAATAACAACTATAACAATGTATTATTATCCCTTGTCAACAACATTGGATGCAACGAGATGGTAGTTGTGAGACCATCGCTGTGAAAAACAAGTTGTGATACAGTAATACTGTACCGTGTCAAAATGTTAACACATTCTTCAATTCGCCTTCTTCTTGGTCTTCCCTTGTAACTTGCTGTTTATATTTTCATGTTGTATGCTTTTGCGCTGACAAATAAGGGTTCATTCTCATTAGCTTACCGAAAAATTCAATTCTTTGTTTTTTTTCAATATATTTGACCACTTCTTCTTCTTCTTCTGTGTTCGTTCTCAAACTCCTGCAGATTAGCAGGATGTAGTCCGGAGAACGGAATTCGTTGTGTCATGGTTTACAGCATTTCTGGGATATCTGCGCCTCTCGGCCTGACACATCCGACTTCAGCATGGCTTTGTGTCTCTTACCCTATATGGAATGGGTCAACAAACTCCATCGCATAACCTCCTTAGTCGCCTTTTACGACATGCGTGGAAGGTAAACAGTGTTGCTATTCTTTGCTCCCCTTTCGGATCCCGGCAACACACGGGCGATTTGACCACTGATGTTGTTTCAACAGTTCTAGAAATCTCCTTGTGTCAAATATTTTTGGCTCGAGCTCTCTATTAATTAACCAATGAATAATTTAAAATTGCAAGCTAACAGAATTTGAAAATATGAAAGTCGCTTGAAAGAAACAAGATGGAGAGACAGTTTCTATAAATGAGAACAAGAGGTATAGACCGAGATTACGATGGACACAGAAATATCAAAAATGCACATTAATATCAAAAAATTCTGATATAAAAAAATATCACAAAATTCTGAACATGAGACTGGAAGAGTCTGGACAGTTTGCACAGAACCGAGAGACAGTGGGGCAATGAAGACAACCTTCTACAAAGAACAAGTCACTATCTAATTTCTCTATCTTGAGATGGAGAAAGAGAAAGCGAGAAAGTTCGACAAAGTACAAGAAAAAAAACGAAAAAGAAGATATTTAAAGAAAATATTAAATCGATAACTTTACAAATTTATATCTTGAAAAGGGCAGAGAAAATGAAAGAAAAGACAAAACAACATACCCGACCTATGCTTTCAGAAGCCAAAATATAATTTTGTTGACCGGAGACAGTTGTTTCCGGTGTTGGAACACCCTATTTTCACAAAGTGGACTCCAACTGAGGAACCACTTAACCCAAGTTTCATTATGGATTTTTGTTTCAGAAGTAAACAATGCTTCACATCTAAGTCTCTTGTACATATTAATCATGTTTCGTTGTTGCCAATACGTTAATAAATAAACGCTAATTCAATCTTTCTTTAAAGATGTAACGGATTTTTTGCAATTTGAAGTTTTCTTCGTGTCGGTTTCAAGCCACAGTTCAACCATGACCATCTGTGGTATAGCAGAACTAACTACAGAAAGTAAACAAGACTTGAATCTGCTTAATGTCTTGCTATCCGTTGGTCACTATTTATATACTTGGAGTCGTCCTAAAAAAATAGCCACGGCTGACCAATGAAATGCACAGAATTAATCAAAATACCAGAAAACCAGCCATCTAGGTTATGAGCGCACATGTCTGTAGTACTCTGCCGACGGTCTCGGTTCATCTGTCATTATTCAGTTTATCATCATCAGGTTTCTTGCCGACTGACGTAGGTGATCATGTATCTCCACAACTCTCTATTTCGAGAAAATTTTACCAGGATCGCTGTTGACTTTTTAACATGTCAGCCAAGATGTCAGACTATCTAATATTTTCTCATGATGTCATCATAATAGCTTTCCTTCTGTCATAAATTGCCTTCTGTCATATTGTTTGCCTTTATCATCAATCTCTGTTGCCTTCTGTCATGTCTGTTATAACTATGTTCTACAGACTTTCCTGTCTTAAAACGAGTCCACAAAAATAGAGTGTCTCTGATATTATTAAGTAACCCCCATCTCGAATATTACTCTTTCAGCACTTCCTCGCTAGCCTTGCTAGCTTTCCATGGCACTCTGAACATTCTTCTATAGAATTACATCTCTATTGCCTCAAATTTTTCACTACCCTATTTATTTATTGTCCAAAACTCGCATCTGTGTTAAAATCGTGTCATATAGCTCTGAAAAAAACCAACTATATTCCTCTCCTCTATTCAAGACTCACATCCGTGTTAGAATCGTGTTATGTAACTTAAAAATTATCCTCCTCGCCTCTATTGACAAGGTCACAATTATATTATTTATTTTTATGAATGCTGCCTTTCTTGGCTTACCCTATTTCTGATCTATGTTAAATGTTCAGTCTAGAGGGGAATAAATAATGTTATTAAAAAGTTTAATAAGTTATTCTTGTATGTAACATGTCCTTTGCAGATGGATGTCATTACTACTTGCCGGGAATAAATAATGTTATTAAAAAGTTTAATAAGTTATTCTTGTATGTAACATGTCCTTTGCAGATGGATGTCATTACTACTTGCCGGGAATAAATAATGTTATTAAAAAGTTTAATAAGTTATTCTTGTATGTAACATGTCCTTTGCAGATGGATGTCATTACTACTTGCCGGTTCTGTGCATGGCGTTCTGCTTTATCTAATACCATACTCAAACGATAATGCGATTATTTAATTCCTGCGTCATCCCAGTGCTGTCATATGGATGTGAGAGCTGGAAAAGTTCCTTATCTTCAAAAACTTTAATTTTTCAGAAAAGTTCGTTTTATTGATTTTATAATTAAACTATGCCCACGTTTAGGTTTAGGAATGTTGATTAGCGTCTTTACACGCCTGACATTTTTATAGGTGCTCAGATATCCGCTTCAGTAAATCTTTCAGAGTGTTGCGACTGATGGTTTCTGTTCTGTGTTGGTTGAGTGTCCATTTTACTGTTTTCGTGATGTTTTCTTTTCGTGCTATGCCGTTCCTCAATCTCAGATCACACTTTATCGATACTAATTCACACATATTCAATGCTTGTTTACACATTCTCGATACTGGCTCGTTCTTATTGACTCCAGAAACGTCTTATCTTGCACTCTTCTAGAGCATTACGCAAGTCTGCTCTGTCCATAATTTTACCTAACGTTATACAAGCAGAACTAGCCAATTTGTCTGTTCGTTCGTTTCCATGCACGCCAGCTTTTTCGAGAAAAAAGATAAACGTGATTTTGCGAGATGAGACCCGAATTCTTGCCATTTCCACTGACTCCACCCATCGTCTACGCACATTACCTGTTTTGACATTCTGGATTATAATAATTGTGTCACTGAGTATGCATGCGCAAGGTTAGTCTAGAAATCCTAGCCAGTATATTAATTTTGCTACAGGAAACATCTCAACCGTTAGACTAATTATAATTTTTAAGACATAATTAATTGTTAATTAATTATTATTGCAGAGCATGCCCCATTGGCTACGTGAGCTATTCTTCTACGTGATCTGGCGGTGAAGCCGCATGAGCACCGCTGGAAGCGGATGACCGACCCAACTGTGTAAATGACAACAACTGTTCGGTAAATCACAACAGCTGTTCGGTAAATCACAACAACTGTTGGGTAAAACACAACAACTGTTCAGTTCAAACGTCACAGATATCGCAGCCATTGCTGTAAGTCATGATACGATGCATTTCCTTCTCCGGAACACATTTTGTTCCCACATAAACCTCAGGAACTTGAGAACGAAAGCAGAAGAAAGGAATAACTAAGAAGAAATTGAAGATCGAAGAGGAATAAGTTAAAGAAAAGGAAGGGAAGAGGAACGAGGAAGAGAATAAAAAATAAAAGGAAGAAGGACAAAATTACTGGGGAAAAAAGGAAGGGAAGAAGAAAGAAGAAAAGCAGGACGAAGAAGAGAAAGGAAGAAGAAGAAGAAAGGAAGGAATAAGAGAGAGAGAGAGAGAAATGAAAGAAGAAGGCAAAAAAAGAGGAAGGAAAGTAAGGAAGAACGGGAAAAAAAGAAGAAAGAATACGAAGGAAGAAAATGAGAAAAAGAAGAAGCGGGAAGGAAAAAAAAGGAAGAAGAACACATACCAAAGGATGAAAGAGAACCGGAAACAGGGACAGAAGAAGAATAAGAAGAATAAAGGGGGAAAAAAAGAAAAACCATTTGACGAAGAAGATGACGTTGATGAAATATCTGTAACGAGTGAATACGAATGGTATCTGCAGAAATATCCTTGCAAAGGCACACAAAAAAAACACTTCAATCTCACGTGTTATGGCGATAATCGAAAATAGCCATCCACATTTTTTTATAAACATATTATCAAACGTGAAATATCTTTTTTTTTTAAATGTAGTATTAAAAAACTTTGTTTTTTAACCTAAAAAATTACCCTGTAACATTGAGAGCTGTTAGATGTCAATTTTAGCGATTTACACATTTAGAACTTGTGACAGATATCGAGACATCTCAACCGAGACCAGTCGTTGGAAGACACATGCAGACAAAAAAACTCGGTCAATATAATTTGCTGGAGTGTGATTACAGAATGTTGAGAGAGGATTTCATCCACTTAAATTAATTAATGTTTCAGAGTTTGTATCTGAAACAACAGTTGGAATAAATAATGGCATCTGTTTGTGGTATATTTCTGGTTGACGTGAAGAACGCGGACAAGCTGGCATGTGGAGGGAATAAACATCACTTATGCCAGATACGGCTGCCATTGTTGGAAAACTGTGTCGACAACTTGAGAATCACTTTTGGGGAATAAGAAATTTTGGTCGAAAGTTAATAGTAAACTTTGAATTCGCTCACAAAACATTAAGTGTACTTAAGCAAACATTGAGTGTTCTTAGACATACACTGAATGTACTTACACACTGAATGTACTTACACACTGAATGTACTTACACACTGAATGTACTTACACACTGAATATACTTACACACTAAATGTACTTACACACTGAATGTACTTACACACTGAATATACTTACACACTAAATGTACTTACACACTGAATGTACTTACACACTGAATGTACTTACACACTGAATATACTTACACACTGAATGTACTTACACACTGAATGTACTTAGGCATTGAAGGTTAGTTAGTTGGTTGGTTCGTTGGTTGGTTGGTTGGTCAGTCGATCAGCTAGTTAGAAGAGGGCTATCTCCTAAATAGCATCATAACAAAAAAGTTGAACTTTATTGGTCATCTAAAGAGACATAACAGCATGGAAAGATTAATAACTGAAAGCAGAGTAAACGGCAGCAGAGGAAGAGGCAGGTCAACTCGCCTGGGATCGCGATGTTTTCAAAAGGTTTATAAAGAAGACTAAGTTCTAGAAAGAATATGCCACACGGTGATGAAGATGATGATGATGATGATGATGATGATACCCTTCTTGGTTTTCCAAATAACTATCGACATGCGTCCCCTTATAATCAAGTAGGAAATGGGTAACTTAGAAAATTTTTTTTTATCAAAATCCAGTTGTAAATCTATTACGAAATGTTGCTCTGATGATCTGAATATTTTACGAACAAGGATCCCACGATATGTCTGTCTGCTGAAAATTCTCATTCTGAAATACATCTTGAAAATTTGAATAATATAAACTTTGAATAAAACTAGCTTGAATAGCGGCAGAAGTGTACACATTGGCTTCGAAGTTACAAACTGCAGAATAAATTTTATTTTTTGACACAATAAGGGATGTAACTCATATATTTGAAGAAGACAAAAAAATCACAAACAAACCAGGTTAAGAATAAATTGTGGAGTTACTTCCCCTTAGGCGGTTGGACATAAAAAGCGTGGACTGTGTTAAGGGTATATTGTAGAGGCGAATGTTACTTGAGGAATGTTAACAAATCTACGAGACGGAAAATTTGAGGAATGTTAACAAATCTACCAGAAGGAATTGGCAAGAGAGCTCTTCGTAATTTCAAGTCGAGTTTGAGTGAGAAGAGGAATATGGATCATGGTCGAGTGGACATAACCAAGTTTAAGTGAGACGAGAAACAGGAACTATGGTCGAGTGGACATTAAAGTCAAGTTTAAGTGAGAAGAGGAACATGTATCACCGTCGAGTGGACATTAAAGTCAAGTTTAAGTGAGAAGAGAAACATGGAGCATGGTCGAGTGGACGTCAATTTTTCGTGGTCCTTCCCAACTCCTTAAGAACGTATTTGTAAATGGTGGGGAATTGGGTTCCTTCAAATACATTTCACTACATCTTGTTATTGCATTCTTTCCTTGGAACAAGTAAATTATGTGCAGAAGTTTTATCGATAATGTAGAGGGGTGCCATTAGTGGATAAATAGTACCTAATAATGTGAATAATGGTAGCTGATAATGTTTGATTCTTGATTCTTGATTAGAAACTGCTACACAGCACGTTGGACATTCCCATAAGTGCTCCGCCCTCTGTTCCAGCAGCCATTCGACTGGATGGTGTTTCGAGTCTAATGCTGCCGAAACAGACGTCGATATCAGGGCACAACTCTGGCCCTTGCAACAGGTTTCTTTGTTGTTCCGCCCGCTCACGCCGTGCCCGTAACTAGTTCAAGCACAACGCCGGCCTGTCAAAACATGGTAACTGTTATCGAAGGTTACGACTACGGGATTGTATAGATGACGTGACATGAAGCTTCTATAAGAAGATATTCAATATAAAGGCATGTCATCTACTAAGGTTTTCTGTTTCATGGTTGGTTTGTCTAGTGAGCCATTGGTGAGACCCACAGATGCAACCGCATGCGCAGCTGATAATGTGAATAATGGTAGCTGATCATGTGGGTAATGGTAGCTGATCATGTGGGTAATGGTAGCTGATCATGTGGGTAATGGTAGCTGATCATGTGGGTAATGGTAGCTGATCATGTGGGTAATGGTAGCTGATCATGTGGGTAATGGTAGCTGATCATGTGGGTAATGGTAGCTGATCATGTGGGTAATGGTAGCTGATTCAGCGAACTCCACCCTTCCAGGTAGCGATTACCATAATAACAATAATAATAATAATAATATTAATAATACTAATAATAATAATAATTATTATTATTATTATTATTATAAATAATAATAATAATACATAATAATAATAATAATAGTACTAATAGCAAAAATACCCATAACCGTCAGGGTCGTAGTGGCGTCAAACTGGAGACAACTTCACAAAACGCTCTCCGATCATCTTTACTCTCAGGTATTCGGAGGAGTGCAGAAAAATCACGCACAGACAAATCCTCGATGTTACCAATACATGATTTTCTCTATCGTCCACTTCACCTCTACCCTCAATTATACCTTGAAAAATAATTCTAGAAAGTAATTCAGGTCTCGTTAAATTTCTAAACCTAAAAAAATAAAAAAAAAGGTTTACGCCGTTTCATCTCTTCCAAAAGTGGTTATTGATAATCTGAAATTGTTTTTTTTATTTGTTGCCGGACGAATATGTTTGTCTTGTGCTATAAAGCTGTAGTGAATTCTTAATAAACATCTGTGGCACTAGTTTTCAAAAGCCTGAGTCCTTCTTTCCGTGTCTACACTGAGTGTCCAAATTTCACATCCGTATAAAACTATTCTTCTTCTTCTTCTGCGTTCGTTCTCAAACTCCTGCAGATTAGCAGGATGTAGTCCGGAGAACGGAATGCGTTGTGTCATGGTTTACAGCATTGCTGCGATATCTGCGCCTTTCGGCCTGACACATCCGACTTCTGCATGGCTTTGGTCACTTACCCTATTTGGGATGGAACAGCCAACTCCATCCCATAACCTCCTTAGTAGCCTTTTACGACATGCGTGGAAGCTAAACATTTTTGTTATTCTTTGCTCCCCTTTCGGGCCCCAGCAACAAACGGGCGAAATACTGATCTTAATTTTCACAACTAAATTCAACCTCGCCACGGCACAGATCAGTATCTCGAGTCTAAGCTTAATTTCATATAGTCACTTCAATACACCTCTTGATATACAGTATCGTCGGATCTGAAGGCCCTTATCTCCAATGACTGGTCCACATGGGAGCAAATCTCTTGGTGCTAGGTCTGAAAATGCATTTGCTGATTAATTTCTATAGGATTTAACCCTATAGGATTTAACCCTATAGTATTTAGCCCTATAGGATTTAGCCCTATAGTATTTAGCCCTATAGGGTTTAAACTACCTAAAACACTAATAAAAGAACGCTGTTCCCCTGTGGTGTACGTCACATTTTGGGTGAGAAAGGGTGGGGGAGTCTAGTAACCCTCTATAAACTTTGTTGAACTCCATCGTGATGATGCGTGCAAGGACACTCTTGATATCCTTAACTGGGGTGATTCTAGGTACGGCCGCACTGGAGAAAATAATCCCGGGTGGGAAGTGTCAAAATTAATACCTATGAGCGTACCAACTGAAAACAATTTAGTTGTATTAACAGAGTGGGTGCCTATGCATAGCTTACATAAGGCTCCAAAATTCCTAGTTTGAACATTAATTCTGACATATTGACAAGAAACTATCGTGGATTTTCTCATTTGTGTTGTATTTTTAATGTCTTAATTTGAAGAACCCACGCACATTTAGGAGACGTTAGAAAACGCTTGTGGTTATTGATAGCGAAGCAGACAGCAGCAAACAGATCAAGCACATTTGGTCGTGGATAAAGTTGAAATTTGTGTCCAGCGTGCAGTATGAGCACAATTTGCAACGTACGGCTAGTCTCTAGTCTACTGGCAACATGTTATGGACGTCCATCTTTTATTACGGCGTGATGAAAAAAGGGGCAGGTCCTACACAGCGGAGAGGTTGCTTATGTGTTTGTTTTTTACAAAACCCGCCGAATACGGATGTGTCGGGCCATTGGCGCAAAGAAAACTGCGGCATAACGCATTTCCGGTCTCTGGACTACATTCTGACGGAAATCTAGAATGGATGATGGTCCTGCTACAAGAGAGATTCAGCAGGAGTATGAGAATGAACGCTGAAGAAGAAGAAAATTTTACTAAAACAGCACATTGTGCATAAATTCAAATAAAATGTTGTCCTAGGGTAGAATTCTTCTTCTTCGTCAGCGTTCATTCTCAAACTCCCACTGGATCTCTCCTGTAGCAGGACCATGATCCTACTAGATTTCCGTCAGGATGTAGTCCAGCGAATAAAATGTGTTGTGTCGCAGTTTTATTTGCGCCAATGGCCCGACACATCCGTCTTCGGTGGTTTTAGTGTCTATTCTCAAAATCAAGAAATTATATTTATACTTGGCTTATCTGGAACATGATCTTTGAAAATAACTCTAGTAAACATTTCGCAAAAAATTATCCTGAAAGTTTACCAAAAATTGGCCACACATTTACAAATGAATAGTGTTATAAATTGTTGTTTCCAACATTAAAAAATAAAGTGAAAATGTGTCATGTTCCAGCTACAGAATATGGGGCTATGTAAATTCTCAGAAAATCTCATGAGATTACCGTACAAAATGTGGAAATCTGGTGTGAAAAAAATCTCACTAATATGTCACTAAATCTCAGTAATAATTTTTTGGGGAAAATTGCACATGCAAAAATTTGAACTATACTAACATATATATTTCCACGGATACCACCTAACAATTTTAAATCGCTGTTGCACAAAAACTACAGCCAATACACACAAACTATAGCCAATACACACAAACTACAGCCAATACACACAAACTATAGCCAATACACACAAACTACAGCCAATACACACAAACTATAGCCAATCAGTGGCGTAGCGTGGGTCAATGGCGCCCGGGGCGGAATCATAATTTTCCGCCCTTGTGGCATTAAAAAATATATGGCAGTGATTAGGAAAGCGTGGACGAGAATAAAATTGCCGCCCTCCCGATGATGCCGCCCGGGGCGGTCCGCACCTCCGCCCCCCTCTCGCTACGCCACTGTAGCCAATACACACAAACTATAGCCACTACACACAAACTACAGCCAATACACACAAACTATAGCCAATACACACAAACTATAGCCAATACACACAAACTACAGCAAATACACACAAACTATAGCCAATACACACAAACTATAGCCAATACACACAAACTACAGCCAATACACACAAACTATAGCCAATACATACAATACTATAGCCAGTACACACAAAATACAGCCAATACACACAAACTATAGCCAATACACAAAATACTATAGCCAGTACACACAAGATACAGCCAATACACACAAACTATAGCCAATACACAAAATACTATAGCCAGTACATACAAAATACAGCCAATACACACAAACTATAGCCAATACACAAAATACTATAGCCAGTACACACAAGATACAGCCAATACACACAAACTATAGCCAATACACAAAATACTATAGCCAGTACACACAAAATACAGCCAATACACACAAACTATAGCCAATACACAAAATACTATAGCCAGTACACACAAGATACAGCCAATACACACAAACTATAGCCAATACACAAAATACTATAGCCAGTACACACAAGATACAGCCAATACACACAAACTATAGCCAATACACAAAATACTATAGCCAGTACACACAAAATACAGCCAATACACACAAACTATAGCCAATACACAAAATACTATAGCCAATACACAAAAAATGTTAATTAATTATGTAAGAAAATAGACACAACTTATGAAAACGTAACTTGTTTTGGTAAGCATAAAAATGTTTTTTTTCTCTTTATAATTTGGTGTAGCACTAGCCCCTTGCTTCGCGTATTAGTTACTACTGCCGAAGTAGGCTGTGTCGGACCATTGGTACAAATAAACCGTGATATAACGTATTTCTGTTTTTTGGATTATATCCTGCTGGAAATCTAATTGAATCAACTTACTGCAACATAGATTCAGTGGGAGTTTGAGAAAGAAAGAAAGTGGGAAACAGACTGTGACGAGGTGGATAAGAGGGTGATAGGCATTGAAGGTTTAAAGGGAAAAAAACAAAGAACATACCATAGATGAGAGGGAATGGGTTTGCGTCTACTTATACTGTATTCTGTTACCTTCCAGACAAGAGACGCATAATACATGACATTTAGCAATATGAACTTAATCAAAGGAACGGTAACAACCCCTTCCTTATATATGTTTCTCAAAAAGATCTTCAAATTTCTCGTTAAACAGTGAAATCTACACACAAAATCGGACGAATGATTTTTTTAAAGGTTTAAACCCCCCTCCTAAAGGTAATCATATCTACGGTCCTTGAACACATTCTACCTGCATGAAAATGTCACACCAACACTCAGGTAATATTGTCACGCTGAATCTGAGAGTATGTGAAAATGAACGAGATTAAACTGGCATCTTGACATTAATCATAAGATTATCGATTTTTCAGTTATTTTTATTGTCATTTCTGAATCCCTGTTCGCATCTAGATTCTCACTTCTCTCCAGAGATCTGATTTTTCGTTTCTATAATATCGCTGTGTCTAAACTAACACATTTTTGTTTTGTTTTTAAGGTTATAATTTTTAATTTTTTTTAATTTTTTTTTTTGCTTTCGTTTATTGATATTGCAAAAAATCCTTGGTATTAAGTCGGGTGTCTTTATATAGGACTGTGAAATACAACGAAAGTAACAAAATCCACCTTTGAGGTTATGTTTATATGTTCTGTACACGGATTTTTATACCGGAGACCGGTCACGATTGTGCTCTATTCCGGTAAAGCTCCTGTGAGCAAGAGGACCAGAAATGTGGCAAAAAATATGGAAACTATTATCTGTACAGTACACGCAGACGCCACAACATAGTCGAGTTATTTCCCTTGACTATGTTTGCAAATTTCATGTTCATCATTTAATAATTGAAATATTTATTTATTTAGGGTTGGGGTAAGGGTTAGTTATGTAAATCTATCATAACTCAGACCCTAAAATAAAGTAATATTTAAATTATTAAATGAAGAACATGAAATTTGCAAAACATAGACAAGGGAAATAACTCGACAATGTGGTGGCGTCTACTTATACTGTACTCTTACCTTCCAGACAAGAGACGCATAATGAGGTTTGTGCTAGAGTTTTATGTACTATCCTATGAAGGAGCTAAGTGATCTATAGTCCATGCTGCTGTCGGATGTAGATGACAGAAAGGGGCAGATGTCAGAGTAGAACTGTAAATCATAAGCATGACATCGGCAGACGTGTTAGTACGAACCCATAGAAGAATCCCAAAGAGGAATCCCGGTAAATTTCACTCCCCTGTTAACCCTGAAATAAATGGGTGCAATTACGTTTTTCTCGTCTTCTTCTTCCGCGTTAGTTCTAAATATACTACAGGTTATAATGAGCAGGATGTAATCCAGAGAATGGAATGCGTTGTGCCATGGTTTGCAGTTTGACTGCGGCGTATCAACCTAACACATCCGATAGGTCCCTTTAAATAATGGGATGGACCAGCACACCCAACGAAACCTCCTTAATCGCCTCTTGCGACATGTATTGCTGATCACATTATTGATATTCTTCGCTCTTCTTACGAGCTCTGGCAACATATTGGGAAGAGCGAGGATTTTCTAAGGGAATATTCTCATTCATCGACTAAACTTTACATAATTTTGTATAACTATGAATTAGTAGAAAGGGACTCTGTACTCATACTTGCGCCACACATACATATACACACATTATATTCAATAATAGAAAGAATATTAACACATTTTCATGGAAAACATATTTTGCTTTTGTCACAACTTTTATTCCAATAAGAAATAATTATTCCGGATAAACAAAAAAAGAAGATAAATTCTAAATTTAACTAACACGAACGCGTCACGCTTCACGTCTGCTTCTATAAATCTCTGTTTCACCATATGCCTTTTTTCTGTTTCTGAGACATAACATATTCTTTCCCAATATCCTCTTATTCCGTCTTCAATATAACCCCCCAGGCACAGATTTATCTAATCTGTCTCACCCAAACAGACACGAACAGCAAATTTCGTCAATTTTTCTCCCACGTTTCCATTTTATTTTCTTTCATTTCTTATCAGCGTGTGTCCTATCATATTTTCTTGCATTGTTGATTGTCTACCTATTTTTCTCCAGAGAATTCTTATCATTTTTCTAGTAACATTTCTTCTTAGTGTGAGATTTGTTTTCATAAAAATGTTGTTTTTTTAAATACTTCTTAGTATATTCATTTTTTTTGTATATATGTAAACTTTTAGTTAGTCACGATGTCGCTAGGGGTAGTGCGCTGCCTTCATAATCAAACGTTATAGATGCCATTTTTCACTTCAACTAAAAATTTTTGTAGACGACAAATTGCTCCACGATCGATAAGTCTTCTTCATTTTGGTAGCGAGAACTTGTTTGGAGTACGTGCCTACTTAAATTTTTATTTTTGATTATTTTCCTTGTTTATGTTTGTAAATTTAATGTTCGTCATTTAATAAATTAAATATTAATTGATTTAGGGTTGGGGTTAGGGTTAGTTATGTGAAACACAAACTAACACTATAAAAAAAATAATATTAGGCCAGTCAGAATAATGTCATTCTTTTCATTTGGCATGTATTTCTACTTGGTTATTTATAATTTGCAGTATAAATAAACAAACTGTCAGAGGATATCCGACAAAGTGGAGAGTGCCGCAGTAACAAACTGTCAGAGGATATCGGACAAGGTGGAGAGTGATGCAGTACAAACTATCAGAAGATATCCAACAAAGTGGAAAATGCAGCAGCAACAAACTATCAGAGGATATCCAACAAAGTGGAAAATGCAGCAGTGACAAACTATCAGAAGATATCCAACAAAGTGGAAAATTCAGCAGTAACAAAATATCAGAGGATATCCAACAAAGTGGAAAATGCAGCAGTAACAAACTATCAGAAGATATCCAACAAAGTGGAAAATGCAGCAGTAACAAACTATCAGAAGATATCCAACAAAGTGGAAAATGCAGCAGTAACAAACTATCAGAGGATATCCAACAAAGTGGAAAATGCAGCAGTGACAAACTATCAGAAGATATCCAACAAAGTGGAAAATTCAGCAGTAACAAAATATCAGAGGATATCCAACAAAGTGGAAAATGCAGCAGTAATAAACTATCAGAAGATATCCAACAAAGTGGAAAATGCAGCAGTAACAAACTATCAGAGGATATCCAACAAAGTGGAAAATGCAGCAGTAACAAACTATCAGAGGATATCCAACAAGGTGGAAAATGCAGCAGTAACAAACTATCAGAGGATATCCAACAAAGTGGAAAATGCAGCAGTAACAACCTATCAGAAGATATCCAACAAAGTGGAAAATGCAGCAGTAACAAACTATCAGAGGATATCCAATAAAGTGGAAAATTCAGCAGTAACAACCTATCAGAAGATATCCAACAAAGTGGAAAATGCAGCAGTAACAAACTATCAGAGGATATCCAACAAAGTGGAAAATGCAGCAGTAACAAACTATCAGAGGATATCCAACAAAGTGGAAAATGCAGCAGTAACAAACTATTAGAGGATATCCAACAAAGTGGAAAATGCAGCAGTAACAAACTATCAGAGGATATCTAACAAAGTGGAAAATGCAGCAGTAACAAACTATCAGAGGATATCCAACAAAGTGGAAAATGCAGCAGTAACAAACTATCAGAGGATATCCAACAAGGTGGAAAATGCCACAGTAACAATACTAGGAAGAGATAACAACAAAAATAATTTATTATTATTACTGATAGCTAATATAACTAACAATAGTAAAACTATGAAATGAGAAATAATAAATAACGAAAGAACAATGACTTTTTATTACGTTATGGTCCAACAGGTACCTTTATCGAGAAAATGAAAACGAACCATAAATAAACACATAAATATCAATGCCGAAGGATGGTCTCCACTAAAAGTTGTTGCTATCACTATTTATAATTTCCACCTGCCAGTGAAAAGTTCAGCACTAGTCAGATTTGTCTTATCACCATGACCAGACTCAAACAAGTTGTACCCGCCGAAGACGGATGTGTCGGGCCATTGGCGCAAATAAAACGGCGACACAACGCATTTCCATTCTCTGGACTACATCCTGCTAGAAATCTAGTAGGACAATGGTCTTGCTACAAGGGAGAGCCAGCAGGAGTTTGAGAACAAAACGCTGAAGAAGAAGAAGAAACAAGTTTTAAACAAGTTAAGAACGAGTATGATAAAATGCTACATCTATTATATATTAATGTATGGCTCAGGAACATGGACACTAAACAAACAATTAGAAGACATAATTGAGGTCTTTGAGATGTGGGTATATAGAAGAATAGGGAGAACATCATGGAAAGAGAAGACAACAAATAAAAATGCGATAAAAACACGTAATATAGAGAAAGAATTACTAAGAGAAATAAATATCAGGTAAATGAAATATTTTGGACACATTAAAAGACATGACACTTTATTGAAGTAACTCCACACATATATATATACACACACACACACACATATATCATAGTAACTGATACCGTACATATCATAGTAACTGATACCGTACATATCATAGTAACTGAGGAGGACCAGGTCTGTGATCTCCTAACACACACACACAAAATAATTAGATCTGTTTTCTTCAATCTAACCTTTAAAGACGTTTTTATAACCTGGGATCGTTTTCCAGAAACAGGAAGTCAACAAACCACAAACGAGAAAGCTGAGAACAATAATGTCTTGAAGCTATTAAGAAAACATTTCCTTATTTTAACGAGACCATTTTTTTATTCGGGAATAAGAAGAGACCTTTATACACTCGATCACAAACACCGAGCCAGTAGATACGGGTTTTTTTCGTAGGGTTCAAATGCAGCCTCACTTTGTGTTCTTTAGGAAGATAGGACATTTAGTACCACACAACAATTTCAAAAACATATTCCACAGTCATATCGAGCATGAGGGTGGAGATTTAGGGAGTTACAGCAGCACTTAATTGGTTGATAACTGATACATCAACACACTCGGTAATACTCACAGATTCTCAAAGAATGTTGCGTAAGATAGAAAAGTTCATGCTAAGAAAAGAATGATGGGACTTATTGAACAACTCAGTTGTCCAGAGCATTACATGGATATACTGCCCTGGTCATGCTGGGGTCAGAGGAATCGAGAGAGCAGACTTATTGGCAGGCAATGCGGCGACAGACGGAACATTGCTGAGAAGAAATAAATCAGACTCAATGAAGGCAGTAATAAATTCTTTTCAAGATGAAGATGATGTCAATGAGGCTGAGAACGTACACATACAGAGAATGTTAGAAATGGGAGTATCTAGAGGTGAGGGAGGAAAAGTAAATTTTTTGGAAAGTCCCGAAGATCACACAATCAACACATGACCGGAACTTTTAGTCCACATACACTGGGAGGGCTGCTGGAGCGGAGGGCGGAGCACTTATGGGAATGTCCAGCGTGCTGTGAAGCCAGTTTATAATCAAGAAACAATTTCAAAAGACGTTAACTCTCCTTTTCTTAATAAAAATTACTGGAATAAATAAAGGGGTTTGCTAAAAAGAATCCTGGTATAGAATCTCCTGCCACACTTGGGACACGCATGATCAGAATAGGGTGTCTGTGTATATGTTATTATTTCTTTTCGTTCGCACGTTTTCTCTGTGCCTCCGAGGTTTGATGCCTTCCCGCGATACAAGAACATTTGCTGGGTGTGATGCGCCACACTGGGCGAATTTTAGCCCCATACTCCAATGATGTTATTAAACAATACCTCCACTGACTAAACATCGGGTAGACTTCATTCACCCAGCTAAAAACATCATGTTCTACTTACATTTCCAATTTGTGTCATTTTGATGAACTCCCATATTTGAATCAGCTTACAGCCAGGGCACATAAATCTGTCACGATGTCATTAACAAACTTAAACCCAAAAAGTCGAGGTAATGCATCGATTAATGCCTTTAGGCGACGCATTAAACGAAACTGCATAAGGGATTATATGTCCTATGAGCCCTCATTATTTTGTTTACAATAAATAAAAAGATAGATATACGAGATACAAAGGGTTGAAGTGGCGTAGAAAATTTCTGGTCGCGTGGCTCAATGTTTTAGGAAATTGAAACGCCTCGGACATGATGCTGGCCATATTGCCTCTTTGTACCAGTGTTTTCTGATTTTGTAAAGGCTACCATCGTATTATGAACAGTGTCCGGGATAAAGACCTGTGTACAGATACTGTAAATATTTGGTTATATTCTAAAAATTATTGAGTCAAACGGGAATTGAAATAGTTCGTTCAACGGCACCAAATCGCCTAGCAACTCTCGTTTACGGGTTTTTGCGTACTTAACTAACCGCATCTCCAATAAAAGATGCGATTTTGTCAAGACATTCAAATTGTGCACTCAAGTCACTGAGAACGGACCGATTGAGACAAGGACTATTACGACAACAACAAACATCCCGTGCAGGTATTGAAGTATCCTCAGTAACACAAACATATAACATCCATATTAGTTCTACAAGGGCCGATAGGACTTCTTGTAAACATGGATAACATATATAGACAATACAATTTTTGCTCCACAAAAAAAAGTTAATACAAGTAAATTCAAGTTGGAAGCCAGAAAATAAATTAAAAATTCTTGAGTCAAACAGAAATTGAACCATTCCGTTCAACGGCACTAAATCGTCTAGCAACTCTCGTACACAGATTTTTCCGTACTTGACTAACCGCATCTCCAATCAAGAATGTTATATGTTAGTTGTTACTGAGGATACTTCAATACCTGTACGGGATGTCTGTTGTTGTTGTAATAGTCCTTGTCTCGATTGGTCCGTTCTCAGTGACTTGAGTGCACAGTTTGAATGTCTTGACAAAATCACATCTTTTATTGGAGATGCGGTTAGTCAAGTACGGAAAAACCCGTGTACGAGAGTTGCTAGGCGATTTGGTGCCGTTGAACGGAATGGTTCAATTCCCGTTTGACTCAAGAATTTTTAATTTATCCTCTGGCTTCCTTCTTGAATTTAGTTATATTCTAAGTATCTTTCTGTAGCATTTCATCTCAAAAGCGTTGATCTTCTTTGCCGCTGTTTTACTTAGGGTCCATAGTTCACAGCCGTATATTGCAACCGGAAAAATAAAAGTTCTTAGCATTAGCAGTTTCGTTTCTGTTTTGTTGTTTTTTCCATATGTTTTTCAACCATGTTATTTTACAATATGCCGTTGCCAATCTCTCCCTTATTTCTGCCAAGCAGTCTCCAGCACCATTGATGTTTGCTCCTACTTATTCGAATTTATCCACACATTCTATCTCGGTATTGTCTATTCTGATTTTTCAGCTGTTGTGTTATTGTTTTTGTTGACATGATTTTTCTATTTTTTGCTCGTTTAAGTATACGTTTTGTGTTTCGCTGTATTTATTTGTGTTCTTTATTAACTGTTTCAATCCCGGTAAATAATTTGAAAGGGGCACAGTGTCGTCTGCGTAGCGTAGTTCAGGGATTTCAAAATCACCTATTTTTTAAGTTGTTCAACATTGGTTTAGTCAAATGTACCACTTATGGCGAAGTACGCTACTTTCAACCGTGGACAAATAGTCCAATTGACTACATCAGAATTTTTTTCAATAAAAAATAATGGATGTCACGATGATCCAATTACCAAGACCTCCTAACTTTCATAATTCTGTTTAAACGCAATTATTTTCTGATGTTCAGTCAAATGTACCCACTTATGATAAGGTGCACTAGCCTTTCAACCACGAATGTTAATCAAATTTTTATACCAGAACTTTACAACCATTTAAAAAAATTGTGGCGATCGGGGTTCTCGTAATCCAGTCGAAACGACCTCTTGTTTTGAAGCCACTATAACGCAATGAAAAGACTGCGAGGGAGAGGAGATGGCTACCGCCCTCATATTGCAGAGCCACTGAAATGTGAGATCGCTAACATCTCACACTTCCTACGACATTAATAAATGCTATGGGTAACTTTACTTACTTCACAATAACGCAATGATTAGAGCTTTGGATTCTCTGTTTTGGGACCATGTTTTGGCGGAGGTGTTTTACACAATAAACGCCCCTTCTCCGCTTCAAATTGAGCCGACCTTGACAAATGGGTGACAGACAGGGTCGTGCATACGAAATTGGTTTACCTTAAAAACATAATATCTCTTCGTTTACGTCTTGTGGAACATCAGATGAGACAAAATGGGGGTGGAGGGGTTAATCCTTCCATGTAACTGTTTCTTAGTGGTAAAAGTGTAGAAAAGGGATTGGAAATGACGTCCCCATCCACTTCTCCACTTCTCCACTTCCCCTTCCTCGATATTTTTTGGCTCTGTTACAGAATAAACGAGTGACAGTAACATCATAATATCAATCTGCAAGATACGCCTGTCTGTTGACGGGCCCGATAGGGGAGCAAATAATAGTGACAATGTTGCGTGCAATGGAACGTAGTAAGAGGTGACTAAGAAGATTTTGGAGGGTGCGGGCTGCTTCCAAATCCATAGAGGGTGTAAATCACCCAGAAGTTGGATGAGTGAGGTTGAAAGGTGTAGATATCGCAGTTAAGCTGATGGCCATAGCACAGCGCATTCCGCTCTCATGACTATATTCTGCGAATCTGCAGGAGTTTGAGAACGAAATTAGAAGTATAGCAAGCAGACCTGCATGATACTACTGTGATTCACGTTCCCCAGAATCGCCAGTTTCACTATATATATATATACAGTGGAATTCCGTTATAACAATTTGGTCCAAATAGAAAAACAATATGTATGTAATAACAGAAATTCACTATATACAGTACAAACAATATAGAATAAATATAGTTGGCGATTCTGAAACATGTTGTTATAGAGGGAAATTTGTTTTAAAAATGTGAAAATGCGCTATAGAGGAATTCCGTTGTATATAAATAAATATATATATATATATTACAGAACAGAATATGTATACATGTATATATATATATATAATTTGTTTATTATTTCCTACTTTAAATGTACTCTTCTCAAACTGTGTATTGTTGGAACCTCTTTTATTTCTTCTCTTCTCTTTCCACGACGCATTTCGGTATATCCACAACTGAGAACGTTAATTATGTCGTCTATCTTCGACCGTTCATATCTTCGACCGTTCATATCTTCAACCGTTCATATCTTCGACCGTTCATATCTTTGACCGTTCATATCTTCGACCGTTCATATCTTCGGCCGTTCATATCTTCGACCGTTCATATCTTCGACCGTTCATATCTTCGACCGTTCATATATTCGACCGTTCATATCTTCGACCGTTCATATCTTCGACCGTTCATATCTTCGACCGTTCATATCTTCGACCGTTCTTATCTTCGACCGTTCATATCTTCGACCGTTCATATCTTCGACCGTTCATATCTTCGACCGTTCATATCTTCAACCGTTCACATCTTCGACCGTTCATATCTTCGACCATTCATATCTTCGACCGTTCATATCTTCGACCGTTCATATCTTCAACCGTTCATATCTTCAACCGTTCATATCTTCAACCGTTCATATCTTCAACCGTTCATATCTTCGACAAAGTCAAATCTGAGAGCTCTCTTGAAAACCACCCAAGTAAACAAAACCGATTTAGACGTCATAATCTGTAAGTCAAAAATTGTCATTCCTGATTGTCTACGCTGAGATGGACAAAACGACTTATAATCATTATTAATATCGACAGTTGTAGATTATTTTGAAAAGTATAGGCTAAAACGATTGTTGGAGAATCCAGGGGGAGAGCATTGCTAGTGGAAAGGTAATAATATATTCAGAAAGTAATCTTTTCCATAATTGTTACTCTCCATGTCTAATCATACGTAAGCGTGTCGGTTAAATATTCTAATAGTATTTCGGTATGTTCATCTGCGCGTTGTTTAGTTGAAGAAAGGTTCTTACAATTTGTGAGTTCGACTATGGGAATATTTTTAGTACAGGAGTTTTACATTTCTCAAGTAGAGGAGAAAAACGTATGTAGCAAGATTTGAAGTTACTGCACAAGATGGACTACAAGGCGCGAAGAGGGCCGAGAACGAGATGAGTGGAGACAATATAAGAAATCTTAACGAGGTACGGGATGACAGTGGTCAATGCTACCCACATGGCCAAAGACAGACAACTCCATGCCCCCCCCCACGAAACTTGACGCACAAGTGGAAATGAATGACAATAGATAGATTGATTGATGCTACTCTTCTTTGGTTGCTTGAGTGTTTGTTTGTTTGTTTCTGTTTGTTGCTTGAGTGTTTGATTGTTTGTTTCTGTTTGTTGCTTGAGTGCTGGTTTATTTTTGTCGATTGTTTGAGTGCTTGATTGTTTGCTTCTGTTGATTGTTTCAGTAATTGATTGTCTCTGTTATATGAGTGATTTTTTTATGTTGATTGCATGAGCATTTGTATATTTCTGTTGGTATTTGATTGCATGATTGTTTGTTTCTGCTGATTGTTTAAATGATTGATTGTGGGATTGATTGATTATTTGTTTCTATTGGTTGTTTTAGTACTTGATCGTTTGTTTGTTTGTTTCTGTTGATTGTTTAAGCGATTGATTGTTTGACAATCAAAAATTTGACAGCTCAAAATGGGAAACATTGACAACTCAAAATGGGAAACATTGACAACTCAAATTGGGAAAATTTGACAACTCAAAATGGGAAAATTTGACAACTCAAAATGGGAAACATTGACAACTCAAAAGGGGAAACATTGACAACTCAAAATGTGAAAATTTGACAACTCAAAATGGGAAACATTGACAACTCAAAATGTGAAAATTTGACAACTCAAAATGGGAAACATTGACAACTCAAAATGGGAAACATTGACAACTCAAAATGGGAAACATTGACAACTCATAATGGGAAAATTTGACATCTCAAAATGGGGAAATTCGACAACTCAAAATGGGAAAATTTGACAACTCAAAATGGGAAACATTGACAACTCAAAATTGTTGCAAGCTTTCATGTAATTGGTTGCCCGCATACATAACATAATGCATGGAACATATCCACATACACAAGATAATAAATGGAACATGTCTACATACACAAGATAATAAACGGAACATGTCTACATACACAAGATAATAAATGGAACATGTCTAAATACACAAGATAATAAATGGAACATGTCTACATACATATGAACACGACCAGAGATAAGAGCTGGGGTTTGTTGAGTCGCCTCCCCCCCCAGTTATAAACAGAATTATGACAGTACTATCTATCTATCTATCTATCTATATCTATCTATCTATCTATCTATATATCTATCTATCTATCTATCTATCTATCTATCTATCTATATCTATCTATCTATCTATCTGTCTATCTATATATCTATCTATCTATCTATACGCTGTATCCCTTGTTTGCCTTGCAACACGCCAGAGGTAGAAGAGCTCTAGAGATGGCCTTCCTGTGTGCTGTTTGTAAGCTTGTTCATGTGTGCTGTTTGTAAGCTTGTTCCTGTGTGCTGTTTGTAAGCTTGTTCCTGTGTGCTGTTTGTAAGCTTGTTCCTGTGTGCTGTTTGTAAGCGTGTTCATGTGTGCTGTTTGTAAGCTTGTTCCTGTGTGCTGTTTGTAAGCTTGTTCCTGTGTGATGTTTGTAAGCTTGTTCCTGTGTGCTGTTTGTAAGCTTGTTCCTGTGTGCTGTTTGTAAGCTTGTTCATGTGTGCTGTTTGTAAGCTTGTTCCTGTGTGCTGTTTGTAAGCTTGTTCCTGTGTGATGTTTGTAAGCTTGTTCCTGTGTGCTGTTTGTAAGCTTGTTCATGTGTGCTGTTTGTAAGCTTGTTCCTGTGTGCTGTTTGTAAGCTTGTTCCTGTGTGATGTTTGTAAGCTTGTTCCTGTGTGCTGTTTGTAAGCTTGTTCCTGTGTGCTGTTTGTAAGCTTGTTCATGTGTGCTGTTTGTAAGCTTGTTCCTGTGTGCTGTTTGTAAGCTTGTTCCTGTGTGATGTTTGTAAGCTTGTTCCTGTGTGCTGTTTGTAAGCTTGTTCATGTGTGCTGTTTGTAAGCTTGTTCCTGTGTGCTGTTTGTAAGCTTGTTCATGTGTGCTGTTTGTAAGCTTGTTCCTGTGTGCTGTTTGTAAGCTTATTTCTGTGTGCTGTTTGTAAGCTTGTTCCTGTGTGCTGTTTGTAAGCTTGTTCCTGTGTGCTGTTTGTAAGCTTGTTCCTGTGTGATGTTTGTAAGCTTGTTCCTGTGTGCTGTTTGTAAGCTTGTTCATGTGTGCTGTTTGTAAGCTTGTTCCTGTGTTCTGTTTGTAAGCTTGTTCCTGTGTGATGTTTGTAAGCTTGTTCCTGTGTGCTGTTTGTAAGCTTGTTCATGAGTGCTGTTTGTAAGCTTGTTCCTGTGTGCTGTTTGTAAGCTTGTTCATGAGTGATGTTTGTAAGCTTGTTCCTGTGTGCTGTTTGTAAGCTTGTTCATGTGTGCTGTTTGTAAGCTTGTTCCTGTGTGCTGTTTGTAAGCTTGTTCATGTGTGCTGTTTGTAAGCTTGTTCATGTGTGCTGTTTGTAAGCTTGTTCCTGTGTCTTCTTTGGTTACTATGATACAAATAAACCAGATGGCATAACCCGCCCCACCCCGCTTTCCACTCTTAATAAAAAGCGAGCCCCCCCCCCAATCCAATCTCCGTGGACTTGTCGGCATCGTGTATTCTGGTTTCTAAGGTTCCTTTTTACATGAACATTTGTCACTTGTCTTCTTCTTCAGTGTTCATTCTCAAACTCCCGCTGGATCTCTCTTGTGTAGCAGGATCATGGTCCTATTAGATTTCCAGCAGGATGTGGTCCATAGAATGAAAATTCGTTAAGTCGCCGTTTTATTTGTGCCAATGGTCCGACACACCCGTCTTCGGTGGTGTCAGTTGAATAAGGTTTATTTTATAGAGATGTATTTGTAGTCAACAGCGACCTGTGCTGAACCTAAAAGTTGTAGTTTGCTGTGTTCTGCTCAACTTTAGAATGGTGGGGTCCTGCCTGTGTAAAGTTTCTCACTCGCCTCTGAATACATGTGGGTTTATCGCCCGTATGACTTCAACAGGAGAACGAGGCAGAAGTAAACTTGTTTCTTGTTTTTCTCTCTATCAAACCGATTTCTTCTACAACACCAACGCGAACAAACTATTACTGTTTTGCTTTTTGTTCATTTCTATCTCTGTTGTTCAAATACTAGAACCAACAATACCACGTCGGTACTTCAATTATTTTATGACCAGATTACTATAAAATCTATAAAAAAAATCATCCTGATATTAAGGGCATGAATTATTTCTAAAGAATGTGTTTTCTATTAGTTTTTTTGCAATATCCGCACACACACACAAACACGCATCAATGTCTTTGACAGAAATGACACAAAGAAGATAGCTTAGTTCAACATTAAAACCATACTGGATTTTTTTTTCTTTTTCAAGCACTTCTTGTTTGTATTTTACTTCTATGATTCTTCTATGTCTTCTTTTCGTTATTCATTTTCTTGGTTCACTTTCATATCTTTCCTAGACTTTAGAGAAACAAAGTTTCTATTGCATCAAGACCTGCTACGGTGAAATCTAATGAATAATAGCTTTAGTTATCACAAGTTAATGCCATTATCACAGCGTGATGGGAAATTAAATATAATTTTTAAATTTGAATTAAAATATCACATTATATTATAACAGAGTAGGTGGCATGAAAGAAACATTGTTTCCCCAAAAAAAAAGTTTAAATTAATTACCATAATGTATTCTCTGTGTCAAGAAATACGAGGGATGAAGTCAATAAATAAGTCACAAATTACTGAGAAAAAAAATAAATTGGGAAATAATACTATCCAAAAGTAATATAATATAATAAAATTATTAATAAATAGGGGCCTACATGAAAACTATTTAATTTTAGACCTACATTGTTCCTTTATTTTCCACATATTTTCTACCATCTTGTATGGACTTGTCCCATGTCGCAGGAGTATGTCCATTCCAGCAAGTATAGTTTCCATCCGTCATTTCTCTTGGTACCCATCGTGAGCACACTTTCCGGAATTTCAATGAGTTATGTTCCATGGAGGTCAACTCCTTGATGTAGAGGTGAGGCTTAGTCCAGTCAAAAGAGGCTGGAAACCTAGATTGGTCGGGTCATCCCTAACATCGATCAATACCACAGTCTGCCCAAACAAGCACAGATACTGAAGTCGGAGATACCAGGCTAAGAGGCGTACTACCAGAAACCATGATATCACACAAACCGACAAGACAACATGCCTTCACAACACGAACAAACAATGGGTCATGCATTATGTTGTAGGTTGAATTGTGCGAAACCTTAAACATAATGTTTCAATTGCTCTTGTTTTCCTCTCTAATTTCGAACTAACGGACGTAACAAATTTTCAGCATGGACAGATAAAAAGACGAATCAAGAAGTAGTAAGATCAATAAACGTCAACAGAAGACGACTGACTCCTTAATAACATCCTAACAAGAAAGCTGTGTGTGTGTGTTGTTTTTTTTTTTGTTGTCATATAAAGAGACACAGCAGCATGGAAAGATAAATAGCTGAACACAGAGTTAACGGCAACAATGGCCGACCAAGACGACGATGGTGCAAATATATCAGATTGCTTAAACATGTCTCTAGCTGCGGCAGGTCAACTCGCTCACAATCGCAGAATGTTCCGAGAATCCATAAGGAAGACCACGTTCTGGAAAGAATATGTCACATGATGATGATCCTCTCTACCAGTATCCGTCTGTCAACTTGAATCACGTACTTCACCCGCTGCGCACTGCCTCTGTTGCCAGTTTCAACGGGACGACCACGAATCGCTTTATCAGTTAGGCCACACTTGAGAAAATCGATGTACCCATTTATTCAACGCTTTGAGATGCTATAACCGTAAACAGAAACAATCTCCTTATGAATGTCATTGGCAAAAAGTCATCCCCCCCCCAGACAATTACCCCCAACTGGCCGTTTTTCATTCTGTGTACACTAGTAACTATTTATCTACATACGAGTTATTCTACCCGCCACCGTATGTATTGATAAGAAAGTATAAAAATGAAGGTTTGCACCGTATGTATTGATAAGAAAGTATAAAAATGAAGGTTTGCACCGTATGTATTGATAAGAAAGTATAAAAATGAAGGTTTGCACCGTATGTATTGACAAGAAATTATAAAAACGAAGGTTTGCACCGTATGTATTGACAAGAAAGTATAAAAATGAAGGTTTGCACCGTATGTATTGACAAGAAAGTATAAAAATGAAGGTTTGCACCGTATGTATTGACAAGAAAGTATAAAAATGAAGGTTTGCACCGTATGTATTGACAAGAAAGTATAAAAATGAAGGTTTGCACGGCTCTCTTGTAGAAAGGGTTTGTTGAACTTGCTTTGTCCTTTTTATTTTCAACTCGGAGATAAGTGGGTTCGCACGGTCTCCATGTCACAGGTGCTGCGCATGCCTGTATCAATCAATCAATAAACCCCTAATCCTTCATGGTCGTAAGGGCACAACATTGAATGCCTCAGCACACAGAATCTTCCAGCCAGATTCTATCCTCAGCGATGCGGATGAGTGTGGAAATATCTTGCCCTGTCCATTCCTTGATGTTGTCTGTCCATGTCTTTATTTAGCCCCCTCTGCTTCTTCCCCCCTCGACAGTTCCCTGTAGTATTATTTTTGACAAGGTATCGTGCCTGCATACATGTCCGAACCATGCTAGTTTTCGTCGTTTCACTATTGAAATCAATGGCTTCTGAACACCTGCACACATCTCTACTTTATTTCTTACGTACACATTGGTCTTATGTTCCCTATAGGAATTTCGTAGAATTCGTCTGTAGCATTTGTACTCGAACACGCCTGTATAATAAATACCGGATCAACTATCGTCTACTACACACTTTGATCACATAGTTGGGTGTTGTTAACTTATAAATCAACCTTTAAAAATAACATGTTACATTTTTCTTTTTCACATCAGTTTGTGGCTTACTTATTGACATCTCTCTTATTTTCACATCAGTTTGTGGCTTACGTATTGGCATACCTCACATTTCCACATCAGTTTGTGGCTTACTTATTGTCATCCCTCATATTTGCGAGAATGTCATCGTCCGCAAAGTACGTCATATGTTGATTCACTGTAAGGCAAAGCAAAGTTAGTTCCCATGGCAGCAACCCGCCGTCGAGGGTGACACAACATGGTAGAGTGGTGACAAAAATAAGAGAGATGTAATTGTGGCAATTTTTTTTTTTAACTGGTAGTATATCCTATTCAGGACGTGGCTATCAACCCAGCATTTTTTGGCTGTAGTGATTTTCGTGGTAATATAAATGCGTTCAGTAGTTTGCCAGTGAAATCATGAAAATGTAATAAGTAAAACAAAAATCATGAACTTTACCGGCCTGACAGAATCAATTAAACTAGATGACAATATACTCATCATCAGGTGCCATGCCGGCTGGCGTAGGCGGTCATGGCTCTCCACAGCTCTCTGTCCACAGTATCATGTATCAAAGTCGTTGTTGTTTCTTTGCCGTGCTAGGTCGTCAAACTGTCTAACATTTTCTCACGTTGTCGCCCTCTGTCTCTGGTGCCTTCAATTTTGCCTGTTGTGACTATGTTCTCCAAAGCTGCCTGTCTCATGAAGTTGACAAAAAAAGAAGATTGCCTTTTTCTTATATTGTTGATTAATGTCCGTTTCGCATTTAACTCTTTTAACACCTCTAAATTAGTTTTTCTGGCAGTCCATGGTATTTTCAGCATTCTTCTGTAGAACAACATCTCTATTGCCTCCAATCTCCCACTTTCCAGTTTGTTTATTGTCCAAGACTCGCACCCATATGCTAGTATAGGGGCTCATATATGGCTTGTGGCTTACGGCAATATACTCGAAAATGTACTAGAGAACGTTTAAAAATTTCGTATATTTGGGAAGCAAGATAACAGCAGACGGGGATACCAACTCAGAAATCAAAACACGAATCGATCACACCTCCAACGCTTTTAACAAACTTTCAATCATTTGGAGATCGAAGATCGCAAGTAAACACATCAAACTGCGACTATTCAATGCAAGTGTGATTCCATTATTGATATATGGATGTGAAAGTTGGAAATCTACCGCAATAATGGATAAGAAGTTAGTTGCCTTCGAGAATAGATGCATCAGAAAATCACAAATACTAATTGGAAAGACTTCAAATCAAACGACATACTAAGAGAGGAGACAAAACAAGAATACGCGACGAACATCATCAGAAAACGCCGCTGGATATACACTGGCCACATACTTAGAGTGAAGGAAGATAGAATTCCACGACAAGTCTTCATGTGGACACCAGACAAAAAAGAAAACAGGGAACACCAAAAACAACGCTGGAAGAACATTTATGAATGAATTATAATAAACAGGCATAAATGCACAAGACTTGCAATCCGTGGCAACTGACTGACAGGCATGGAGAACTATGAAATCCGCCCTATGTGCCAAACATGGTAAAAAGAGGAACTGACTGAGTTTGCCAGTGCTTTCTGAAGGGTCCGGATGCACAATTGCCTGCGGCGGGGATCGAACTCGGTACCTTGGCCGCCACAGACTGGCCCTGTATCACACGGCCACAGAGCCGGACTGTGACACAACATGGTGGAGTGAATAAGAGAGATATCTGAATGTGACCGAACATAGTAGAGCGGCGTATTAAATAAAAGATATTTGAATGTGATACATCATGGTGGAGTTGATAAGAAATATATTTGAAGGTAACCCAACACGATGGAGTATATAAGAGATACTTGAATGTGACACAACTTAATGGAGTGGTGACGTAAATTTTAGTAATCATGTCACGTCACAACTTAATTGAGCGGTGGAGTAAATTTTAGTAATCATGTCACGTCACAACTTGGTGGAGTGAATGTTAGTAATCATGTCACGTCACAACTTAATGGAGTGGTGGAGTAAATGTTAGTAATCATGTAACGTCACAACTTAGTGGAGTGGTGGAGTAAATATTAGCAATCATGTCACGTCACAACTTAGTGGAGTGATGGAGTAAATATTAGTAATCATGTCGCGTCACAACTTAGTGGAGTCGTGGAGTAAATGGCAGTAATCATGTCACGTCACAACTTAATGGAGTGGTGGATTAAATATTAGTAATCATGTCACGTCACAACTTAGTGGAGTGATGGAGTAAATATTAGTAATCATGTCACGTCACAACTTAGTGGAGTGGTGGAGTAAATATTAGTAATCATGTCACGTCACAACTTAGTGGAGTGGTGGAGTAAATATTAGTAATCATGTCACGTCAAAACTTGATGCAGCGGTGGATGAAATGATCCATGATAGAACAAAGAACGAATCTCGTAAAAGTAGGCTGACAAATAAAACCACAAAATCATTACATCACAAGCATATTGCCAGAAGAAAGAATAATACAACAAGATATTAATAAAAAATTAGGCAATAATTTCTGGACGAAATCTTCCATAATATTCTTGTAAATTGAGCAAGTAATTTCCTAGAGAATTTGGAATGAACATCTCAAATATTCAAACATGAAGTATTATGTTATCCAACATTACAAAAGTTCCAGTCGTATTGAAGCAATGCAGTAATATCGATTGTGTAATCAAAAGTGGCCAGATTTCATGTGTGATTGGGGAAACAATCAATTCAGAAATCGACGTTTATACGATACATAATAGAACGAAAGTACAATCATTCTTGAGACGAGAATTCTTATTTTTCATTCAGAAAGGCGCTCCATAGTAGCACTACCCGGGTAGGCCTAACAATACATAATCCCGTTACTGAAGGCCACCAAGAAATAACATGTGTAGAATTTAATTTACATTTAAATTTAAAAAAAAATTTTTAAACAACGTTCCTGGGCAACGAAAAATAGTCAATGTTCTACCGACTTTACTACCAATTTCACATGGCCCAAGTGTGTAAAATTGTAAATTTATAGACGTTGCGTAAATCTTTACGATCATATCAATGGCTTTGCAGAACCATATGAGAACTTGTAAGATTTTCATCCATTTGATGATCATCCCTCCATTTGAGCCAACCTATAACGGTGTCAATTTTCGTCCGTCTACAAGATGTAATCGAGGAACCTATAGCGAACACGAAATACAGAGTTACGGGGCTTATCCATATTTTATATGTGGATCATATTCTTTTTTGTGTGTTATATATATATATATATATATATATATATATACCTTCATTAGATTCATCTAGCCTGTAGACAAGATACTGCCTCTTTCTCAGTTCGTGGAAGATTCATAATGTTCATAAGTCAGTTTTGGGGATGAAAAAATGGCGTAATATTGACACGCGTTGTCAAAAAAGGTAGGGGTTCGAATCCGGGTCGTGTCATCTTGCGTAGGGTGGATTTTTTCAGAGATTCCTGTGGATTATCGCATGAAGCTACGGAGTTATGTGGCCCGCCGCTTCGCTGAGAGTGACGGAATACATATGGGAAACCGAGTTCAGTGAAGTCAATCCTCTACGTCTTTTGAACCATTTGTCAAAAAAAGGTTTTCTGAAAAGTATGATTTTGCAATATAAGAACACAAATTGTACGTGCCCGCTCTACAGTAAAGTATTGAAAACAATCATGTATGTGCGTGTGTGTGTGTGCAGCTGCTTCAGGAAGATCTTAAATATAAATGCAAGATAAGATAAGAAATTTATTCGTTGGGTTGGGTTGGTAGCGTGATTTATTAGCTGCTTAGTTGATTGACTGGTTGGTTTGATGATTGGTTGTCTGGGTTGATTATTGGTTGGCTGGGTGATTGGTTGAGTTGGTTGGTTCGTGATTGATTGGCTGCTTAGTTGATTGACTGGTTGGTTTGATGATTGATTGGCTGGGTTGGTTGCGTGATTGATTGGCTGCTTAGTTGATTGACTGGTTGGTTTGATGATTGATTGGCTGGGTTGATTGGTTGGGTTAGTCGGTTAATTGGCTGTTTGGTTGGTTTTTGATTGACTGGTTGTGTTGGTTTATTGATTGATGGACTGGTTGCGTTGGTTTGTTGATTGATTGACTGGTTGTGTTGGTTTGTTGATTGATTGACTGGTTGTGTTGGTGTTTTTTCGTTCATCATTATCATGCACTGTCCCCTCAAAGAAGGTTGACTGCAATGGACCTCTAACATTCTCTATCTCTTGCTTTGGTGGTGCACTCTGCTAGACTATAATATGCCCATCTCGTTTTACATTACAACTTCAAAACTACACATGACGTCTTCATTGGTTGGTTCGTTGGGTTTAATTTATTGATCAATCTTTACTAAACATTTTTACTTTTGTATATCATTTTACCTTCACACACAATAATTCTCATTGCATATTTGAGATTTAGTTTCAGCGATATTGTTTTCCTCAAAATCATTATTTGTTGTAAATCACACGTCAATCTCATGTTCATCGTGAGAACGGTCACGTCATGGTCTTAACTCTGACTTCCGGTACAGATACACTTCCGGATATCACTATCAGGTGTCATGCCGCCTGGCGTAGGAAATCATGGCTCTCCACAGCTGTCTCCAGTATTATGTATCACGTTCATTGTTGTTTCCCTGCCAGGTTGTCAAACTGTCTAATATTTTGTCACGTTGTCGCCCTCTGTATCTGTTGCCTTCAATCTTAACTGTTGTGATTATGTTCTCCAAACTCCCTGTCTCATGAAATGGCCAAAACTTGAAGATTGTCTTTTTCTTATATTATTGACTAAGGTCCGTTTCGCATTTGAAGATCTCTTTCAACACCTCGACATTAGTTTTTCTGTCCAAAAAAAGGAATTTGTCTGACCTGATATATGTATCATAAGAAACATTGTAAAGTTAGAGATTGATGTAACTTGATTATCTCCCCCGCAAGGAAAGATAACCATTGTGAAAGGGGAGGAAAGTTCATTATTTTTGTTGTGTGTTATTCTATAGATGACCATAGATGACCTATAGAACTGACCATGCACAGACCTGACCATACACTGAACTGACCATGCACTGAACTGACCATACACTGAACTCACCATGCACTGAACTGACCACTCACAGATCTGACCACACACTGAACTCACCATGCACTGAACTGAACATGCACTGAACTGACCATACACTGATCTGATCATGCACAGACCTGACCACTCACAGATCTGACCACACACTGACCATGTACAGACCTGACCATACACTGAACTGACCACTCACAGATCTGACCACACACTGAACTCACCATGCACTGAACTGAACATGCACTGAACTGACCATACACTGATCTGATCATGCACAGACCTGACCACTCACAGATCTGACCACACACTGACCATGTACAGACCTGACCATACACTGAACTGACCACTCACAGATCTGACCACACACTGACCATGTACAGACCTGACCATACACTGAACTGACCACACACTGAACTCACCATGCACTGAACTGAACATGCACTGAACTGACCATACACTGATCTGATCATGCACAGACCTGACCACTCACAGATCTGACCACACACTGACCATGTACAGACCTGACCATACACTGAACTGACCACTCACAGATCTGACCACACACTGAACTGATCATGCACTGAACTGAACATGCACTGGACTGACCATACACTGATCTGATCATGCACAGACCTGACCACTCACAGATCTGACCACACACTGACCATGTACAGACCTGACCATACACTGAACTGACCACTCACAGATCTGACCACACACTGAACTGATCATGCACTGAACTGAACATGCACTGAACTGACCATACACTGATCTGATCACGCACAGACCTGACCACTCACTGAACTGATCATGCACTGAACTCACCATGCACTGAATTGACCATGCACTGAACTGGTCATATACTGAACTTACCACTCACAGATCTGACCACACACTGACCATGTACAGACCTGACCATACACTGAACTGATCATGCACTGAACTCACCATGCACTGAATTGACCATGCACTGAACTGGTCATATACTGAACTTACCACTCACAGATCTGACCACACACTGAACTGATCATGCACTGAACTGAACATACACTGATCTGATCATGCACAGACCTGACCACACACTGACCATGCCCAGACCTGACCATACACTGAACTGACCACTCACAGATCTGACCACACACTGAACTGACCATACACTGATCTGACCATGCACAGAACTAACACAATGCTACTGACACAAGTGTTATAGTTGAGTAAACATCACCTCCTATGGTGAGATATGTGGATATTAGTCTCATTTCGTTATATCAGATTTGTTAACCAACAAAAAAATAGTGGAGGTAGCAGTTCTGGTAATCCAGTCACCATGGCCTTCCAATTAATAGAAATACAGCGAAATCTTGTTATAACAAATTGGAATACAGTGGAATCTTGCTCCAACAAATTGGAATACAGTGGAATCTTGCTCCAACAAATTGGAATACAGTGGAATCTTGCTCCAACAAATTGGAATACAGTGGAATCTTGCTCCAACAAATGGGAATACAGTGGAATCTTGCTCCAACAAATTGGAATGCAGTGGAGTCTTGCTCCAACAAATTGGAATACAGTGGAATCTTGCTCCAACAAATTGGAATACAGTGGAATCTTGCTCCAACAACATGGTCCTAACAGACAAAATATGTATGTAATAACAATTCGCTATAAAGAGTACAAACAATATAGAATAAATACATGTATAACTGTGAATTTTGTTATATAGGGAGATTCGTTATAAAAGAATGCACTATAGAGGGATTCCGCTGTATTTGGTGTGCTCTAAGAGTAAATTATATTACATGTTATTGGCGCCGATATAATAACAAACACAGCAACATTTTCATATGAATCCAGAGTATGTTTAATTCCAAGAAATGGGATAATACAAGAAATAATTTATGCCGGCAGTAAAATATACATAAATATATTCATAGACAATAATAGAGGCAATGAGGCATTACCAGAGAAAATCGGGCATCAACAGAGAAAGTGAGACAATATTGGTTATTAGAGAAAATCAGACATCAATCGAGAAAATCATATATCAAATGAGACTGAGAAAATAATATCCTGTACTTGTTCTCAAAGCAGACTCTTTTATTTGTTATCTACCCTTTGTTTCCAAAACCTCTTGCTATTATCTCACTTATGTACCCAGTGTCCACTACTTCCCCTACCTTCTGCTTATCCACAAATGTATTTTACACTGAATAATACTGACAACTCCCATTACATCCGAACAACAGAAAATCATTTTGGATACAAAGGGGAAATAACAAATAAATGAGGCTGCTTTGGGAGACACAAATTTGGTGTTCAATGTTGCTTTTCACCAAATCTTCAAACTTTTTCCACCCAGACTTGATATGTAAACAAAATGATAAAAACATGCAAAATTATACTCAAAAACATTATATATAAACAGACGCATCAACATTCAACAATATAATCAACAATATACTGTATTCACATCAAAGACTTCCTTTATGAACACATCAACATTCAGCATTTAATTCACATCAAAGACTTCATCTGTGAACATTAAAACATTAACAGGGACTCCGAAGCCGTGGTAATTGGACTGACACAAACGCACCCTCCACTATTTTTTTTATCGTTAAAGGCTCTGATATGACCAAATCAGATAATAATTCATGGTTGACAGATGTGTACATCACGATAAGACGTAATTTTATTTCAACATTTAAAAACGAATACTAAACAAACAGCAATCTCTGGAGGCCATGGCCCACAAGAGCCGTGATCTCCACTATTTTGAATGGTTAAAAGTTATCATATAATCTATTATAACCACGGTTGAAAAAAGCGTAATTTATTACAAGAGGTACTTATTATTTTAATAACAATATTCAACAATGTACCGGTATATGAATACATAAAACCACTAGTAGAGTGACGATGGAGGTGATCAGGGCAATGATATGGTTGGAGTTTCAGTGTTGCTTCAAAAGATTCAGTCTGCCCATCTACACCGTCAGTGGCGTGAGTCCATGATGAAATCTCTGTTGAAGAGAGTTACCTTCCTTATTGCTCCTGGATACGCTGGTGTTGAAAGAAATGAAAGAGGAGACAGACTTGTCAGCATGGCCACAGTGACTAGTAGCAGTTCAATAGACTATGCTAATATTTTGAATAATGGACCAGTTGGAAAATATGGTGTGTATTTCTTTTTCCGTATCTATGACTAGAATGCAGGATCTGGGAGTGAAGCACAGTGTTGCAAGAAACGAGCGGCAAATAGGAATAAAATGAAACGTTATCAACTAACATAGAACCGGAACAATCAGTTATCACATGTTGAAGGACATACTGAATATGACATCAGAGCACATATGAACTTGTCCAGAATGTCATCATGATGATCTGACATCTAATTATATGAATCATCATCAGGTGCCATGCCGGCTGGCGTAGGCGACCATGGCTCTCCACAGCTCTCTGCCCACAGTATTATGTATCAAGGTCGTTGTTGTTTCCTTGCCGTGCCAGGCTGTCAAACTGTCTAATATTTTCTCACATTATCGCCCTCTGTCTCTGTTGCCTTCAATTTTGCCTGTTGTGACTATGTTCTCTAAACCTGCCTGTCTCATGAAGTGGCCAAAAAATGAAGATTGCCTTTTTCTTATATTGTTGATTAAGGTCCGTTTCGCATTTGACTCTTTCAACACCTCTACATTAGTTTTTCTGGCAGTCCATGGTATTCTCAGTATTCTTCTGTAGAACTACATCTCTGTTGCCTCTAATTTCCCACTTTCCAATTATATGAATACACCAATGAAAAAAAGTGGAAAAGTCATAGAGGATTGACATAATTGTATTCTTGTTACCCCATTTGTACTCCATCCCTCTAAATGCAGCAGCACACCACCACCCAAAGTACCACTCATAGCATGTAACTTTATAACTTCAAACGAAAATACCCAGGGATCTCACTAAAAATTCCACTTTGTAAACTACAAAATACAGAATTTGGGCCAAATTTTTGGTTAAAATACAGAATGAATTTAGGGATTATTTTGAGCCGGAATATAGAATCATTCTTCTCAGTTCTATAATTTGACAGGAATGAAATGTTCTCTTTTTTTATTTTATTTTTTTAAACAGTGAACAGAATTCTTATATATCGTGGCACCCTGTTAATATCAGAAGGTAGATGCTCAAGTGAGATAAAGAACCAAACAGCGCAAACCAAATTAGTATTCCAAAAAATGAGAACCATTTTGTGCAATGGAAGACGATCAATGCAGCCCGAATTCGAGTGCTGAGATGTTACATCAAACCAATTCTTTTTTATGGATGTGAAGCATGGACTGTAAACAACAAAATTCAAAGCGAATTAGAAGATACAGAAAAATTTTCTGAGAAGAATGATGAAAATATCATGGACAGCTAAGAAAACTAATGCAGAGGTTCTCATTGATGCTGGCGTAAAAAGATCAATCATATCAAACATTAGGGGCAGACAGTCAAGGTTTCTAGGTTTCTGCTGAGAAGAACACAGCATGAACACTTAATAACCACTGGAAAGATCAAGGGGAGAAGAGATATGGAACGACAAAGAGAAAAGTTACTTAATGGACTTGTATTGTGGCACGGTAGGAGTTCACCAACCTAGCTTATAGACACCACAATAGACAGAGAGTTGGGGAGAAACATGATCGCCTACGTCATGGCACTTGATTGATTGAACAGAAATCTCCTCATCTTCTCAAAACTCATATCAGTTTGACCTTCATAATTCTTGCTAGTAGTTTATTTCTTGTCCATCACTCTTTGGCATATGTTAAAAGCATCTTCATGTGACACTTATAAGTCAATTCTCTTACTTCTACTGCATGTGAAGTCTTGTAGGTAGTGAGAGTCATTTGTTGAACCACCAGTCTGCTGTCAGGACGAGAAAGAGAGAAAAAATAAGCGACACTGCAACATGGGATGAATGTCAAACCTAGCAACTAAGCAAGTGTTGGGGATTGAGTAGTTTCTTCCATCTCTTAGAGGGTCAAATTGACCATAAGATAATGCTGAAGTCAGACACATTTCTTTTGTTTTCACTCTATACCCTTTTATGCCTTGCAGCGTCAGTATTAGAAGAGTTCTCTGGAGATGGACTTTTTTTGCAGTCAGTGTTAGAAGAGTTCTCTGGAGATGGACTTTTTTTGCAGTCAGTATTAGAAGAGTTCTCTGGAGATGGACTTTTTTTGCAGTCAGTGTTAGAAGAGTTCTCTAGAGATGGACTTTTTTTGCAGTCAGTATTAGAAGAGTTCTCTAGAGATGGACTTTTTTTGCAGTCAGTATTAGAAGAGTTCTCTGGAGACTGTCATTTTTGTGTGCTTCATACATGTCAGTTTTCGTCGTCTCTTTTATTTCAGTAATCCATCTTTTGCATGGTATGCCCGTATCCATCATGTCTGTATAGCAATGGTCAGACATGTCACCAAAAGGAGCAGATATCACAGCTGAGCTGTAAACCATGACACAACACATTCCGTTCTCTAGATTACATCAGACTAACCTGCAGGAGCATGAGAAAGAACACAGAAGAAGAGGAGGAGACATCTTTACTGGAGAGGGAACTGAAAAACAATAGATTTGTTCAAAGTTCTATAAGAAAGTTGAATGGTGGAAAAGGTAAAGAGCAGAGGTTCCAAAAGTGGCTCTACCGCCCCTCCCCCCTCGGAATGGTGGCATTTTCCAACATTCACCAGGTTTCATAATTAATAGGCCTAACAAAACACATGTCTTGTTAATGAAGGGCGCCAGGATATAACCTGTGTAGAATTTAATTTGTTAATATTTTGATATTCCGACTTTTCAGAAATTGCTAAGGGAAAAAAATCCAGTTACGCCCCTACCCTACATACAGTAGATATATGTGATTTGAAGGAATATGTTTAAAATAACAAACAAGCACAAAAATAAGACGCGAATTATTCTTCAAATGCGGCAAAACTTTAATCTGTGTACGCATAAGTTTCTAAAAATTGAAGATAAAAATGTAAATGTCTCTAGTATCAAACACAGAATGCTGAATCCATCCTGCCCACAATACAGTGCGCTTTAAACCAAACAACCACCGAACCATTTTATCAAAGCATAAAAATGTGAATATAATTTTATTGTGGTCATAATCTTTGAGTAGGGTGAGATGTTTGCATGATAATTGATCGATTGTAAGGCAGATGTGAAATGTTTCATTTGATAGAATCATTTTAATAAATAGCAAAAATGCACAGAGAAACAATAGTGAACCTGATAAAACAGAGTAAATATCAATTGAAATACAACAATATTATTTATTTGTTTACAATTGTGCAACAATATTATTTATTTGTTTACATTTGTGCAGTGGTCAGAGGCAAAAAGTTAACTAATCGTAAGCATGGAGGATTGACTTAATTATACTTGGGTTTCCCATATGTACTTATCCCTGGCTACGAAGCAGAACACTGCTCACAGAAAATATCGATCATAGCACATAACTGCCCTAGCTTTACATGATAATCTCCACTGATTTTAGAAAATTGTTTATATAACCAAAACTTAATGGTTCAAATCTGTGACATTATGATCACAAAAGCAAATGGCTTAAGCATTATGCTACGGAGACCCCTAAGTTACACTAAACAACAAACACCCTTCCATTCAGGCTATCATCTGCAATTTCTCTCAAATAATCAACACAAGAATATGTATGATTTGAGATGGCGAACATGAAGTACATTACGCTATTGGTTTTACAGTATAGCTACATTATTTGTGCCTTATGGCACAGTACATCCGATTTCAGCATGAACAGATTATTCCATCATCTCGGTCAACTAATTTTGGGTCTTTTCCATCATTCTTTACTTTATATTATCTGTTTCCTCTTTCTCTTCAAGACACCATTCTCTATGACACCATTTTATGTACTACATACTGATGGTACTTAACTCTCTATGTCCACGAGCCGCTAACATCTACATTTTGGAGACCCACTATGCCGAAAAGCTGCTCAAATCTACATTTTAATATGAATTTACTATCATGTTCGGCATAGCAGGAAATCCGTACGGAGACAAAGAGTTAAGATTAATGTGTTGTGCATTATAGAATTAATGTAGCAGAAAGTCAACAAGAACCAATGTTAACAAACGTGAAACTTCATAAACTCTGGTGGTACAGGCAAGCGATGAGACATTGCTTGATGACAAGAGATGTTCTTCATGTTACGGTGGAGGGTGGAAGATGATGAGATAGCCAGAAGAAGACATGGCTGGACAATATCAAGGAAGGAAGGGATGAGGTGTGAAGTTTCCAAACTCATCAGGATGGCAGAGGACAGAGATGCGTGGAGATCTTTCTGCATCAAATGTCTCAATGTGACACCCATATATGGAGATCTTTCTACATCAAATGTCTCAAAGTAACACCCCTATATGGAGATCCTTCTACATCAAATGTCTCAAAGTAACACCCCTACGACACTGACGGTTTATTGGTTTTATTATAATTACTATTATCGTCCATGATCCATTACTTCTGCCTTCTTCAATGACATCATCTTCAATCAAGTAAAAATTAAATACAATCTAGTCATAAAAATAACTGCATAAAAGTTTAACTCTATAGGCAGCAACATCCATGCAGATAGACCACATTGTTATAAGATATAAAAAAAACTACCAGCTTGACGAGTTTTGGTTATTTTTTTCTAAGGCACAAATCACAGCCTATGTTAAATAGTCTGACATGAAAGGAAATAACAACAAATATATAACATTAAGAAATAGAACAACAAATATAACATTAAGGGTTACCAACAAATATAAGGATAACAAATATAACATTAAGGGTTACCAACAAATATAGGGATAAAAAATTGAACAAATATAACATTAAGGAATAAAACTACAAATATATAACACTAAGAAATAGAAAAACAAATATAACATTGAGGAACAGGACAATAAAGAATTGAGGAACATTAAAGAATAGACTAACAAATATAAAATTAAGAAACAGAACAACAAATATAACATTTAAGAGATAGAACAATCAATATTAAGAGAACATTAAGAGAAAAGTTGCACATTTCCCTGTAAAAACAGTTAAACATCAAGTAGATGTGCTTTGTTACTGTTCTGTTACGATTGCTGTTGTTGGTACGCATGCTTATATCCCTGACATTATTACAGCTGTTGTTATTGTTGTTATACCAGCTGTAACTGTTTGCTGTTATTTATTTGATGTTATTACTGATGTCGCTGCCATAACGATTGGTGTTGTTGTTAGTTGCTACCAGTGTTATTGCTGATTGCCATTGTTGTTGGTTGCTATTTTAATATGACATATTAAAGACATGACACCTTGGTAAAGACCTTACTTGAGGGGAGGCAAGCAAGAGAAAATCAGAGATTCAAGTGAGAGAGTAACATTGTGAGACAGACAAATTACAATCTAGCAGAGTGCACACCAAGACAAGAGAAAGAGGATGTTGGAGGTATGCTGCAGTCAACCTTCATTGCCGAGATGGAACTTATGATAATGAATGATAATTCTATATATTTATCTTTCAATCATCTGTTTTCTGCTTTTGTTGTAAGGCATCGCAGGATTGAATGTGAATCGGTTTTCCGGCTACGGCACGATTGGTCACTTCATATAAAGTAATATTACAATGCCTCAGTAATATTAGGATAACTCCTTCAATCCACCTTCTCTTTGGTCTTCCTCTGCCTTATATGTTTTGATTCTCATGTTGTATGATCTTGCTGTTGGCCAATATGAGTTAATTATCATTAAGTGAAGTAATGATAATTTATTAGTCAAAAATGAGAATTCTCTAGCCAGCAATGACAACTACCTAAACAAATGTAATTGCTAAGTGAACCAAGAGTGAGCCACATCCCCTAAGATTGGTTGTATTTGTACTCAAATTTGAACGGTTATATTATTTGTGAGAATCTTTCCTGTACGTGTTGTGGCATCGGCTATGACTTAGCGGCCTTCATTTCCACAGCCTATAGAAAGCCTAACTGCACTCCTTCACAGGAAAACATGCAGTAATGTAAGAAATAAAATATTATTTGTACAGATGAGGCATTTTACTGTATTCTAGTATGACATTTAAGGGACTCTGGCGCTGGTGTCAGGAGTAGAGCTTCATTCCATACTGGTGGTTCAATCTGAAAGGAAGTGTGCTGGATAATGCTGACACCTCCCAGTACAAACTACGGGAGAGGAAGAGACGGTACAACATCACACCAGCTACTGACTGGCAAATCAGAACTCCCATTGTGATGAGCTGAAGAAGAAAAAAAATTACAATTATTTTACATAGAATGATAAATATGAAAGTCTAAAAAAAAACACAAATTACTAATGCTGTGAGATTATTTTTGCATTCCTTATCAAACTCCCACTGAATCTTTCTTGTAGAACAATGGTCCTATTAGATTTCCAGCAGGATGTGGTCCAGAGAACGAAAATGCAATGTGTCGCTATTTTATTTTATCCATGCTCATTGAGTCACTGATAATGCAGACATGAGTTGCACTCTGTGTGTCTATCCAGTTCTTCTTCTTCTTCAGCGTTCATTCTCAAACTCCCACTGGATCTCTCTTGTAGCAGGACCATTGTCATACTAGATTTCCAGCAGGATGTAGTTCAGAGAATGGAAATGCGTTGTGTCGCCGTTTTATTTGCGCCAATGGCCCGACACATCCGTCTTCGGCGGTCTATCCAGTTCAAAAGCCCTAGTCATTGCCCTAATGTCCATTGTCTTGCTACCTATCACTCAACCAATAAGCCCGTAACCCTTCAGGGTCATAGGGGTACCACATTGGATGCTTACACACAGAGTTCTCCAGTGAATTCTATCCTCAGCGATGCAGATGAGTGTGGAAATATCTTGCCCTGTCCATTCCTTGATGTTGTCTGTCCATGTCTTTATTTAACCCCCTCTGCTTCTTCCACCCTTGACAGATCCTTGCAGTATTATTTTTGACAAGGAATCATGTCTGCATACATGTCTGAACCATGCTAGTTTTCGTCGTTTCACTATTGAAAGCAATGGCTTCTGAACACCTGCACACATCTCTACTTTATTTCTTACGTACACATTGGTCTTATGTTTCCTATGAGGTCATGGGTTGGAACCAACTCATGGGATTCAACTCATGTCATTTTGTTTACAAGGTGGATTTTTTTGGAGATCCTTGTGGATTATCGCTTGAAACTATGGAATTACTTGATAGGAGTGATACTTTCGGAAGGCGGCATGCCACTTTATTGAGAGTGACGGAGTACATATGGGAAACTGAGTAACGTAAAGTCAATCCTCTATGTTTTTTTATGTTTGACATTTCTTTTATGCTTCTAAAATTTAATCTGCTGTAAGATACTAAATACCCATGTGTCTCAGTGAGTGTATAGGTACTAATTCTATTGAGGTTTGTTAGAGTCAAATATTCAAACACTTACCTTGTAGCGTAAATATTCAGCAAACAGCCAGGAAGAGATTACAACAAAAGGGTAACATAGAAACCACATCATGCACAGCTGAGGAGATCAAGAGAAGAGTTCATGTAAATGTAGCTACAAACTAAACTACATATCAAGCAAATACAGTATAACTGTACTTCGGTGGGTACCATCACACTGTGGTGTCCTGGGAAAATAACCAGGTCGATGAGTTGGGCAAAGAGTGAGGAGAGTGTATTTATCATTCATTTTCCTTTTGCGCTGAAGTTAGCGCATAGGGCAGAGGTCAGATATCTCCAATTCTGTCTGTTCAAAGCTATTCTGTGCAGTTCTTGAATAGTATGAATATTGGTTGTTTTACTTTCTCTAAGAATTGTTCTTCTGAGTGTTTCTTTTGGTCTACCCCTAGCTCTTTTGCCTGTAGGTATCCATCCATTCAAGAGATTGGTGGTGTATTCTGTTGGTGTCTGCGCATAGGACATGCCCAATGTAGGACCAACGGTTTTCTGATAACATCTGTGATGAAATTTTGATGTGTCTCTTTTCTGATTTTATCATTCGATTTGATTTGAATTTTATCATACAGGAGAGTGTATGCAGGAAGACAATGAAATCTCGTATCAAGAATAGAGCTATACGAACCATCAGAAGTGAACACAGCATGACAAAAGATGATTAAAATTACCTAAATCGGTAGGAACACCACACTTCTCCTGTGGACAGGACACAACAGACTGAACAATCACACATGAACAGGATTCACTATGCACTTGTGGAATATATGAACAAATCTCTTCATACATAATCTGCAGAAATACCCACAGTATGAACAATTGAGAGAGACGTACTAGGCCCAATGGCGCAACTCTGGCAGGCAAAGATATATACAATGAAAGAAGAGCTTCAGACAACAGTTCATCAACAAGACTTGTCTGATGGTGTAGACCAGTGTTTCCCAAAGTGGGGCCCACACCCCACAGGGGGCAATTTGAACAAGTTGTAATTAGGTTTCATTTATGGAATAACTCAATTTCTGAATATAAATAAAATATGTATATGTTAAATAGAGGGCGGGCATCAGAATTTTAGAAAGACTTGGGTGGTGCATGGTACATAAAAGGTTGGGAACACTGGCATAGACATCAAGTAGTGAACATAAGACGTGTCTGATGGTGTAGACATCAAGTAGTGAACATAAGACTCGTCTGATGGTCTAGACATCAAGTAGTGAACATAAGACTTGTCTGATGGTGTAGACATCAAGTAGTGAACATAAGACTTGTCTGATGGTGTAGACATCAAGTAGTGAACATAAGACTTGTCTGATGGTGTAGACATCAAGTAGTGAACATAAGACTTGTCTGATGGTGTAGACATCAAGTTGAGAACATAAGACTTGTCTGATGGTGTAGACATCAAGTAGTGAACATAAGACTCGTCTGATGGTGTAGACATGAAGTAGTGAATATAAGACTCGTCTGATGGTGTAGACATCAAGTAGTGAACATAAGACGTCTGATGGTGTAGACATCAAGTAGTGAACATAAGACTTGTCTGATGGTGTAGACATCAAGTAGTGAACATAAGACTCGTCTGATGGTGTAGACATCAAGTAGTGAACATACGACTTGTCTGATGGTGTAGACATCAAGTAGTGAACATAAGACTTGTCTAACGGTGTATTCATCAAGTAGTGAACATAAGATTTGTCTAACGGTGTATTCATCAAGTAGTGAACATAAGATTTGTCTAACGGTGTATTCATCAAGTAGTGAACATAAGACTTGTCTAACGGTGTAGACATCAAGTAGTGAACATAAGACTTGTCTGACGGTGTAGACATCAAGTTGAGAACATAAGACTCGTCTGATGGTGTAGACATCAAGTAGTGAACATAAGACTCGTCTGATGGTGTAGACATCAAGTAGTGAACATACGACTTGTCTGATGGTGTAGACATCAAGTAGTGAACATAAGACTTGTCTAACGGTGTATTCATCAAGTAGTGAACATAAGACTTGTCTGATGGTGCAGACATCAAGTATAACATTTGTTCTCCTTTTTCCCCTTCATTAAGCTATATTTCGGATCACATTACACAGAGTGAAACTTTTGTGATCTCTCAGTTCTAACCAGAGATAAAGCTTCCGTCTCTGGGAAATAAGAAAACGGAGGGACAAGTAGGTGCCACCAGTTTGATGCAGGAGGGTCATGATTGCATCATCAGTCTCCGATCAAGTTTCTTCCATACAAGATGCACATTTGATGATCATAAATTGCATCATCAATCTCCGATCAAGTTTCTTCCATACAAGACACACACTTCATGGTCATTGATTGCATCATCAGACATTGATCAATAAAAGATAAAAATAACTAAAGCTACCAAGATTTTCTTTAACCTTTGAATAATGGCCACAGTTCTGATCTGATGAACTCACCTTTAAATAATGGCTACCTCCACACTTCTGATCTGGTGAACTCACCTTTGTAAAAGAACTATAAAACTGTCGTTTAAGACTGCTCCTCTCGGATGAGATCAACTCCTTGAGTTTGAAGGCAAACATTGCAGCTAGTAATATACGCAGTATAACCAAAGATATTCCAGCATAGCTGCGTTGGGCATGGTACATATGCAGGCTCTGATCCTGGCTCTGTTCCCACATAAATAGAAGACCCTGAGAAATCCAAATTAAAAGGGTTTTATGTCTTTTTTTAGTACCAAGGAAACAAATGCTTGTATAAATTGAGGGAGAGAGTTTTCTACAGAGCTTATTTCATACCCACAGGCGGAACTAGGAAACAGGAGAAGGAAGTTTTCCTAACCACTAGTTACACACATGATAATGCACAAAAACTGATGTTTCAACAAAAAGGCCTTTTTCATATTCATACCTATTTCATACACAGAAGACTTGAATTCTAAGTGGTGGGTAATGCTTTGAGAAACTGCTTCCTGTCATCATTCATTCTCAAACTCCCGCTGGATCTCTCTTGTAGCAGGACCAAAGTTCTACTAGATTTCCAGCAGGATGTAGTCCAGAGAATGTAAATGTGTTGTTGTCGTCATTTTATTTGCGTCAATGGCTCGACACATCAGTTTTCAGTGGAGTTTAGAGGGAGTGAAGATATAATGTGATGAAGTGCAGAGTGACTTTCAAAAGAGAAAAGCCCCCCCTCATGTGTACCCCACTAGTCATGTCATTTAACATTAGTTGAAATATAAATGTCTTTTACAGGATATGCATACGTTATTACGAGGCGTGTTCAAATGAAAACGGGACTTGTGGATTTATTTAAAAAGTATCATACGCAATTTAATATTTTCAACGGAATTGAACAAAGCAACCACTTGTGAATAAGAATGCACCTGGGTTCATCAGAAAAAATCTCCGTATGCATTTAGGCAAGCATCCCACTGTTTAGGTAGACGTCGAATGCCGTCCGAGAAAAAGTTGCGTGGCTGTTCTCTGAACCATGTGGTCACCGCTGTCTTCACGTCTGCGTCGCTGTTGAATCGCTGTCCCTTTAGTGCTTTCTTCAACGGTCCGAACAAATGGAAATCACACGGGGATAAATCGGGACTATAGGCTGGGTGATGAAGAACTTCCCAATTCTTCTTTGCCAATGTTTCCTGCACAATTTTTGCGACGTGTCAACATCAATGCCGCCCATTATAAAGACACTTTAGACAAGCTGCATAAGGCCATCAAGGCTAAGCGACCAGGCAGACTTTCTCAAGGTGTGATTCTTCTCCACGACAACGCTCGTCCGCACGTCGCAAAAATTGTGCAGGAAACATTGGCAAAGAAGAATTGGGAAGTTCTTCATCACCCAGCCTATAGTCCCGATTTATCCCCGTGTGATTTCCATTTGTTCGGACCGTTGAAGAAAGCACTAAAGGGACAGCGATTCAACAGCGACGCAGACGTGAAGACAGCGGTGACCACATGGTTCAGAGAACAGCCACGCAACTTTTTCTCGGACGGCATTCGACGTCTACCTAAACAGTGGGATGCTTGCCTAAATGCATACGGAGATTTTTTCTGATGAACCCAGGTGCATTCTTATTCACAAGTGGTTGCTTTGTTCAATTCCGTTGAAAATATTAAATTGCGTATGATACTTTTTAAATAAATCCACAAGTCCCGTTTTCATTTGAACACGCCTCGTACTTTATATTATCATCACTTTGTACTCAAATGTTACATTTTGATCTTCACTCTAACACTGATGTTGCTCTTCCTACAAAATATGGCACTCTGACACGCAGATTAGACAAAAATGGAAGTTAACAAATAGAAGTGGCTGCTCTGAAGATAAATACCTTAACCTTTAGCACGCAGTCGACACACAAAAATACAAACTTCCAGGTGTACTCCACTCAAAAATGTGGTAGCAGAATTACGATAAGTCACTAACAATTTTGTAACCACTGTAAAAACTTTAATTTGGCTATTTATTTCCAGGAAAAGTGGGAACACTGTTAACAATTAAATCTAGCTTCCTTTTCCCATAGAGTTGTGTGTAAAACACTGGCAAATTATGAGCATTTTAAAAGTTTACGTTACCCATTACGATCATCGCAGATGAAGTTGAAATGAAAACAACTTTAGTTATATTCTTAAGGATTGTGTTTCTAATTATTAGGAATTTTGGGGAATTACATTTATTTTCAAAGAAGATATTATGAGCACGTTAGTTTCATTATGAAATGACATCGCAAAAATTAGGTCTAGACATTCTGCATTGAACATAAATATGTTGTGTGTTGGACAAATATTCCTAATAAATCCTAGACCAAGTGAAGAATGTGGATTGAGAAGTTAAGTTTGTTTTATTTTTCGTTCGCTCCATTGTAACCATCACGGATATCCGTGCGATTTCCGCCGGGAGCGTGATTACGTTGTGCCACCGTTATGCGCCTTTTAGGCGAGAAGTTAAGTGACATCTAGTGATTTATTTCACTTGAACAGGTGATATTAACATGTTTTAATTATTTTCACAGAAGATATTATAAGCACTTTAGTTTGGTTATGAAATAAATTTATCGCCCGTGTGTTGCCGGGGCTGAAAGGGGAGCAAAGCATAGCAACACTGTTTACCTTCCACGCATGTTGTAAAAGGCGACTAAGGAGGTTATGGGAAGGAGTTAGCTGTCCCATCCCATATAGGGTCAGTGACCCAAAGTCATGCTGAAGTCTGATGTGTCAGACTGAAAGGTGCAGATATCGCAGCAATGCTGTAAACCATGACACAACGCATTCCATTCTCCGGACTACATCCAGCTAATCTGCAGGAATTTGAGAACGAACGCAGTAGATGAAATAAATTTATGAATATAATACGCCTAGGAGATCAGACACAAACACATTACTCAGTTAATTTACATAAAATTACACAACTGTTGCAAGAGAATCTGGCTTGCTAGGGGAAAGTTACTTAATTTGTATTGGTAGCAGTAAAGGTTAAATAACAAATATTCCAATGTTATTTTTTGTCCAATTCTTATATAAATTACATTACTATGTGCACAGATTTTTCTGCACAATTTCTTTATATGCAGTAATAACTATTAAAAAAAATAATAATAATAATACAGATTTATAAAAAGTGTATATAAGTATGCTAACCTGTATGATTCCCAGAATGTACACAACTCGTGCAGCTGGTTTTCGACTGATGGTCCTTAGGTGAGAGTACCGACACACTGAGTGGGCTGATGCTAATGACCAACCCAGAGACAGACTCAGTAACATAAACAGCATGGTAAACTGGGACAGCATGACCAGAACTGGGACAGATAAATTATAGACATAAATGATGGCGGAAAAAGTTTTGTCCAATTTGTAAATAAAACATGCATATTTCTGTTACAGTTAATGTGCACAAGAAAAACAGATGTGCGTCCGTTTGTTTGCTTTGACTCCCAGAATTATGAATGATTAAGCTTTTTTTGCTTATGTGTAATAAGGGCTATAAATAAAGAACTGTTGAAACAACATCAGTGGTCAAATATATTGAAAAATAGAGATTGAAATGGTCAAATATATTGGAAAAATACAGATATTGAAATGGTTCTGCCACCTAATGAAAATGAACCCTTATTGGCCAGAGCATACAACATAAAAGTGGAAACAGCAAGATAAAGAGGAAGACCACGAAAAAAAGGTGGATTAAAGGAGTTACCAACATTCTGACACTGCACATCAAGCGACCAGACGTACAATAGCCCAAAAACTGTTCACTGCTTAACTCTTTGTCTCCGTACGGTTTTCCTGCTATGCCGAACACAATAGTAAATTTATATTAAAATGTAGATTTGAGCGGCTTTTCTGCATAGTGGGTCTCCAAAATGTAGATATTAGCGGCTCAGTGGACATAGAGTTAAGCATAGAAAAGACACTAGATAGATAGACAGACAGACACAGACAGATAGAATAAGGGATGGGGGTGTTACTCTGGGAACTTTCATACCAAGAACACTTCAACTCTCAGAGTTATACAGCACTTTGAGAAGAAGCCCTCTAGTTAAATAGTAAACCCCCTCCTTGCAACTCCTTAACGAGGAAGATTCAGTATTGACAGTTTAGTTTTAGTTTAGTATAGAGCATATTCCCCAATTTTGTATGCTGTATGCAAACATTCAATCATATTCATAAACATGATGAGTAAAGGACAGCTATTCTTTAAACAATAAAAAATACACACACAAATTGATCTTCTTGTAAAAGGGACTTTATCAAGATTACAACATAGAACATGATAAGTAACGGATGGCTGTTCTTTAAACAGCACAAATAGATGGAAGACATTCAATCTCTTTTCTTGTTGTTTGAGATCAGTGTTGGCTTACTTTTAACCATACAGCTCACATACCTGCATGGCTTCAATATGAACAGATGGAACAAATACATAGAACAATATTACTGCGTACAAGAACAATGTACATAGAATAACATTACTGTAATAATGTAAAACTTAAAAACACATGTGATGATAATGTGCTAATCAATGGAAACACAGAAAAACACACACAAATTGATGTTTTGGTCAAAAGGCCTTTATCAATAAGACACCATAGAACATGACAAGTAAAGGAAGGCTGTTCTTTAACCTTCACCACGCCTATATCAACTCTGGCCGCAGAAAAACAAAATGGCTTCTAGCGCCGTTTTCAACATACCCCATACAATGAGATATCATTATAATAGACGCCCCACAGCCTGATTGGTTACTCGGGAACATGTGCTATTGAAGCCGGTTCATTCCTACGTCCGACATGATCGTTGTAACAATGGCTAGCCAGAAGATACAAATTTTATAGCAATTAATCTGACCACATCTGCACACCGGTACGATGCCATGATGTGACTGGTTTTATAGACCTATCTTTCATCGTATTTTGAATAAAATAACATTGAATCATGGCTTGAATCATGAATTATTGAGTTATTTAGTTTCACAGCAGCGGATATACAGAATACCACGTTGGTTTGGAGACATGTAGACGTTTGATATCGAATATGTTGAAGTGGAACCAAAAATGACTAGACCTAAGCTCAAAGAAGGATTTTACTGCAAATCTACATGTTTTATACAGTTCCTCCGGCTATATTTTGATAATTTCGCAGTGAAATAACATAAATACAACAGATTTGTATGATTTAGTTTACAGTGTTGCCAAGGAATTCGATAAATAAGGTAAGTTATTTTTTTATTTATTTTTTCCCTCTTTATTTGTTATAAAATATATGTTTTTTTTGTGACATATAAAATATACGTCTTTACCACTTTCTCATATGTCTGGTATCACACACACACACACACACACGTACATAAATTACACCAATATATGCATAATTCAATACTTTATTTATATGTGCAAATATTATTTAAATATCTCTAACAACCAAAAAATTATCACATTTTCAAAACAGTCACCATCAATAACGCAAATTTTCAAAAAAGAATCCGGTGGCAGGGAGACGTTTCGTATTTTTTAATCTAGCTTGCTAAAGGTTAATCAGAACAAATGGATGGAAGATGTTCAATCTCTTTTCTTTCTTGTTGTTTGAGACCTTACAATTGATGAAAGTAGTCTGGAAATAAATTAAGAAATTTAAACATTTTTTAAACCTGTAGCAGAAGATATAGCCATATTAGGAGAAAAAATAGTTATAGCTGATCTTCAATGTGACTTCGAAGGGGAGTCTGCAGCATAGGTCAAGGTATATCAGGTGACTCACTCTGAAATTACTAACTAGTCTGTCTTTTCTCCTTCTTCTGCGTTCGTTCTCAAACTCCAGCAGATTAGCAGGATGTAGTCTGGAGAATGGAATGCGTTGTGTCATGGTTTACAGCATTGCTGCGATATCTGTGCCTTTCGGCTTGACACATCCGACTTCAGCATGGCTTTGGGTCACTGACCCTATATGGGATGGGACAGCTAACTCCATCCCATAACCTCCTTAGTCACCTTTTACGACATGCGTGGAAGGTAAACAGTGTTACTATTCTTTATTCCCCTTTCGGGCCATGGCAACACACGGGCGTTCTCTGTTTTTAGGCATCGTAGGATTGAATGATGATTGAATGATTTTCAGGCTATGACATGTATAGTTTAATATGCAATAATATTGCGACATCTCAAGTTATCAGAAATTGCTTCAACCCATTTTCTTCTTGGTCTTCTGCCATTTGGCATTTTCACTCTTACGTTGTATGCTCTTGTTGCTAGTCAATAAAGGTTCACTCTTATTAAGTTACTGAACCATTTTAGTCTCTGTTATTCAATATATTTGACCACTGATGTTGTCTCAACAGTTCTCGTAATCTTTTCATTCCTCACATGATCTCTTATTGTTCTGTTTGCTGCTTTTCTTAAACATATCATTTCAAGCTTTCTTTCTTGTTCTTTAGTTAATGTCCATGCCTCTTGTTCTTTAGTTAGTGTCCATGCCAAACACTGATAACAAAATGTTGGTATGACGATTCAATTTATGATTTGTCTTTTTCTTAAATTCCTTAGATATAAGCATCTGTTTCAAGACTGGTGTAAGTTTTAAATTAACATTGCTGGCTTTTTACATTCTAGCTAGTATTTAGGGAAAATACTCAACCAACACAACAAAAAGTCAACTTAATAATTAGCTGACCTCCCTCAAAACACTCTGCGGGATCATGTGGTATCAAATACTTACACTCTGAAACAAGTTCTATATATGGAGATCCTATACCATCTTTTGAGTATCTGTTCAGAAATCAGAAAGAGATAAATGAATCTATGAGACAAAAAATATAAATGATAAATTAATCTACCAGATAAAGAATATGAAAGATATATTAATCTACCAAATTTTTTTTTTAAAACAGATAAATGAATGTATGCAATCTACAAATTATCCTCATAAAATTCAGCAACTTATTATAAACAATATTTTGCATGATTTTAAGTAAATTCAACTAGGAAGCATGAGGATAAGTAGGTTTTAAAAACTGTGACATCTTCTTCCATATTCATTCTCAAACTCCTGCAGATTACCAGGATGTAGTACAGAGTACAAAATGCATCGTGCTGTGGTTTACAGTGTAGCTGCAATACCTGCACATCTAGCTTTAGCATTGCTTCTAGGTCGCTCTATAGGATAGCAAACTTTACCCCAAAACACCCCCAGTCGTCGCATGCGACATGTATTAGATAACAGTGTTGCTATTCTTTGCTCCTCATTCAGGCCTCAACAAAAGCATTACTAGGTTTTCTATGACTTATGTGTGAAATTTGATTACATCAAGAAAAAATATAATTATGTTAATGGGAAATTTGATAGCATCAAACAAAACTATAATTATAATAATATAGAAAAATTTGATTACATCAAGCAAAAATATAATTATGTTAATGGTAAAATTTGATTACATCAAGCAAAAATATAATTATGTTAATGGTAAAATTTGATTACATCAAGCAAAAATATAATTATGTTAATGGTAAAATTTGATTATATCAAGCAAAGATATAATTATGTTAATGGAAATAACAATAAAATGGAAATAAAAAATATTGCTAAATGACATCTGCAAGATGCAAAAAGGTCATATACACAAATCAACATCAACATCATCATCCTCTATACCATCATCATCATGGAATTCATACCTTCTTACTGGTCCTTTTGATACCTTGATGGAAGGAAGATAGGATATTGACTCGAAACCAGACCCAATACACCAAATTCATAGGCAACGAAAGACCATCATCTTTCGACTTAGAACTGGCTTCTGCAGGCTACAGTCACCTGTACCAGATCAGGTTGGCATACACAAATGAATGTCCATGCGGAACAGGCATACAAACCTCTAAACACATACACCAAGACTGTACAGAATACAAAGAACTATGAGGCAAGACATTGCCACAATGGACCAAACTGAGGCAAAAACTTTGGGGCAGCCACTCTGACCTGGAGAACGACTGATAGCTTCATCCTGGCGACTGGCCTGAAGATCTAGCGAGACAAAAAGATTCCTGAATGCAGAAGAACAAGAAAAAGATATCTAGACATCCAGGCCCTGAAAATCACTGACCTGATCATGATTAATCCAAATATGTCTGGGTGAAAGTCACAGATATCACATCGAATTCCATTCTCTGGGCTACATCGTGCTAACCAACAGGAATTCTAAAATTAACACAGAAGACAAATACTGAGCTGCTAAAAATACTCTTACCTATAAAAATGTATTATGATAATAAGTGCAGCAGTGGCCTGCAAACTCATGGATAAAGTGAGTAGCTGGATCACAAGCTGCATGGGACCTCCTTTACTTAATGTCTCCCAGAGCTGCGGAGCTACAATACAGGCCACAACAAAGTAGATGAGAGTTAACATCTGGTAGAACTTGAGAAGACCTGGAGACACAGAAAACAGACTTGAAGCATGAAATGTGTGAGAAAACAATTTTAAGCATGAAATACATAAGAAAACTTGTTTGAAGAATAAAATATGCAAGGAAACAGGTTTGAAGCATGAAATGTGTGAGAAAACAGGAAGCATGAAATATGTAATGAACAGGTCTGAAGCTTAGCTAGTTAGCCGAAAGATCATCCTCACTGCCCATCGGACCATCAACTCGTAAATGCATGATCACTTCCTAAGATATTCCTCAGCTGTTAGTGACTGACCACATATACTCTGTCTTGGTTCACGAGTCTTCTCTGGTTACCTGCCTAAATCTTGTTTCATCACACCCCTCTTAACATGATTTTCATGTAATCTGCTGAAGATTGCAGATTCACTCAAATTAATCTGTCAATTATCCAACCACTTAAAAGACTCGCACATATATAAGTTATATGTAATAACTTATGTAATATAACTTATATTGTTTTTAAATAATTTATATTGTATTTATATAATTTATCTTTAGAAAGGCCTTATGGTTAGAATATTGATTTAGTCTGTGGTGCATACTGTCACCTATATTTTTTTTGTCCATTAGTCTGATACTCTGCAAACAATCAATAATAACTGAGACTGCTGTAAAACTGTATAAAAATATAGTGGAATCCCTCTATAGTGCATTCTTTTATAACAAATTTCCCTATATAACAACACTCTAATTATATTTATTATTTGTACTGTATATATCATATTTCTGTTATTACATACATATTTCATCTATATAACATATTTCTGTTATTACATACATGTTTCATCTATATAACATATTTCTGTTATTACATACATATTTAATCAGTCCGGAACAAGGTGTTATAATATTTGACTGCAGCACTTATATAAAACACAAGGTCGATCAGTTTTACAATGAACGCACAGACTATAAGGTATGGATATGACAACATACAAATAACTTCTTTAAAAAAGACCTTAAGGCTGAAATGTTTAAACTGTTTTGTATACTGTGATCTGTATTCTTTCATATCTATACCCTATAGTCTGATATTCTGTGCATTCATTGTCAGACTGATCAACCTTATCTTTTACATAAGTATTATTGTTTGTGAACAGTCAAGCTCACTCCCTTGTGCTCTGAGAAACTACCTTATTGATTATACAGTTTTACTGTAATCGTACGTACTATCAATTGATATAGATAATTACATGTGAGAAATAAAACCTTTATAAAATTATCAATCATGATTGATTCACCTGTCTCCTGATCACCAAAGTGTTCTGTTGGATTACCAAGACTGTCTGGATTGAATAATTGTATTGAATATTGGATGACGTTAGGCTTTTCCATTGAATCCTTCAACCGGTCGAGCTCACAGGTATAAGCATCAGCATAGACAATATGCCAGATGCGAGGGTACACATAATGCGAGACTGGTCTGTGACTTGAAGTCTCGTTGATAACAACTGGTGAAAAAGGTATCAAATGTAATGAAAAAGGATCAAATGCAACAGAAAAGTATGAAATGTAATGGAAAGTGTAATAAAAACTAATTGAATTGATTACCAACCTCCGCAGAAGACGGATGTGCCAGGCCATTGGCACAAATAAAACGGCGGCACAACGTGTTTCCATTCTCTGGACTACATCCTGCTAGAAATCTAGTAGGACAATGGTCTTGCTACAAAGGAGATCCAGCAGGAGTTTGAGAATGAACGATGAAGAAGATTACCAACCAGCATCACAGCAAAATGCTCAGCTTGTCGGTCCATTAACCATCTAACGGTGTATAGCTCAGTGTCCCAATCAGTTGTTGGTAAGGACAGTTAGAAAGTTAATGATGAACATAAGTCTGTACATAAGCTTGGTTATTGTATAAAAGAAACAAGCAAAAAAAAAAATTTCTAATATTACATCTTTCCTCAGGTACATGCAACAGGATGAGCCACCTCCCAATGTGGTAACAAGCACGAAGACCCCAGGACAAAATAACCAGTCGCCCACAGGACAACCCAAGTCATTACACCACACAATACACACCCATATAACCAAAAGGAGTAACATCCAAGTTTGAAATTTGTGTCTTGGACCACCAAGACAAATCCATCAGCTAGGGAACTAAAGTTGTTGATTGTGCGTTCTTTAGATCTTTCCCGAAAGGAGACATTTTCTTGCCTCTTCCTTGATCACTCCATTTTTATCATTCTCTGAGCATGAACATTGTCTCTTTCAGACTCCTCTTCATTATTTTGTAGTGCATCCATAACTCTGGAGGATCTCCCAATGTGACATAAAAATAGAAATAACCAAATGGTCAGAGGGTGTCCGACAAAGTGGATGGTGCCGCAGTAACCTAATGAACAAATAGTAACGCAGAATTAGGTAAACAGGTTACTAAAACACTTACCTAGCCTAAAATAGGCTTTAACATAAAACATAAAAATAAAATAATAAAAAATAAAATAAAATTAATGAAAAATAATAAAAAATTAATAAAAAATAAAATAATAAAAATAAAACATAAAAAAAGACAAGCTGAAATATGAACATGGATTTTGTTTCGATTCCCAGGAATTAAATGGAATGAAGTTTTAATTTTCTAGGTGAATTGAGGGTTTTCCCCCAGAGCATTTTATCATTCCTAGAAGTCTAATTCTCAACTGTATGCAATGCTTTGAGATCGAGAAGATCTATATGTGTATGAATAAGACATGTATCATCATTTTGTATGCAATCATCCAATCACATGAAAGCTTGTAATAATTTTGTATGCAATCATCCAATCACATGAAAGCTTGTAATAATTTTGTATGCAATCATCCAATCACATGAAAGCTTGTAATAATTATGTATGCAATCATCCAATCACATGAAAGCTTGTAATAATTTTGTATGCAATCATCCAATCACATGAAAGCTTGTAATAATTTTGTATGCAATCATCCAATCACATGAAAGCTTGTAATAATTTGATGGTATTAATGTTGGTCACTTTCAACCCCACAACCCACGTGACTGCATGGCTTTAACATGGCTATAAATCAGGTAATTAAAAAGTTTAAGGTTATTATCACTCGGAGGTCGTGGTCAGATAACCACAACCTTCATTTTCTTTATGGCCCATATGTTCTGACATAACAAAAGTACACCTACGTCCACAGATAGAAACATAATTTCTTGCACAAAGGACTTTTTTTTTAATTTATAGAATTTATAGCTGGAAAAAAATAACTTACTGACAGCCCGTGCTTTCGCAAATCTGCGCTGACAATCGAGGTCAATTGCGGCATCTACCCAGTCCTCAGATACAAAAAGAAATAGCTTGGCACCATTACCAGTCATGTTGACAGTAAAATTCAGCACAGCTTCACCTAAACAAAATAAATAAGAACAACCAATGAAACAGTTTCTCCCCTCTTCACTGGTCACGCACATTTCTATCATTTTCTGAATATATTAATTATCTCTTTCAGCCTACCCTTCATTATTTTGTGGTGCACCCATAAAAATCACAACAAAAAATAATAATAATAGTAATAATAATAGTAATAACAATTGTAATAATAATATCAATGCCGCCACCAATAATAACAACAACAATAATAATAATAATCGCTACTAATAAAAATAACAACACTAATAATAATACCAATGATATTAATAATAATAACAAAAATACTAATGATAATAACAACAATAATACCAATACTACTACTAATAATAATAATAACAACTACTAATAATAATGATAAATGATTGAAGCTTATCCTGTACAAGGAAATTGCTGTTCAACTATTGTTGAATTTTGAGGTGGCACTACTACATCCAATCGCATCACCAGAACAATGTGGATGGTCAGCATTCAAACCACAAGCTAATTTGACGAGTTGGGTTTGCGACACAAACTCACCATAAACTCTGCTATTGAGCTGATGGTATATCCATGACTGCCCGAATTAACTCAACCATGTCTTTTCTCATCAATGTGCAATCCACTATACCCACCATTGTATCAGCTCTTTCATTTCCTCTGACTCCCACATGGCCTGAAAGTGTGAGACTCTAAATGTGCTCCATACCTTTCATGAATGTTTCTATCTTTTGCGGAATGAATTAAACCTTGATATCTCCTTAGTCACCTCTTATGCCATGCATGACAGCTACCAGTGTTGTCATTCCTTGCTCCCTCATCTAGGCAACCACAATAATCAATATAGTAATCTTGAGAATATATTCATTTGGACATCTGCAGGCTCACAAGCCAAATTAGACAATTGCCAGTTTATTGTTAAACTGCAGGCTCACAAGCCAAATTAGACAATTGCCAGTTTATTGTTATTATTTTTTTTTTCCTCATCACATTCATTTGTTTTTTATGCCATGCTCATCTTCGCTTGCGAAGGAGGAACACCATCATCATCACATTCATTGATTGGCAGGAACACTCTTTCATACATGGTGTTCTAAGAGTATACAAATAGGACCTAAATAAGCCAGATTTATGCAAAAAGCAAAGTGCAATTAGAATACTAGGCAAAACTTGAAGTGATTTACAAACATCTAAATTTGGACAAAACATAAAGTGGCTTTTCTACAGTAGTTTCTCTGGCCATTTTAAAGCCAAGCTCTTTTAAAGTGAATGCTGTTTTAGTGTCTGCATCTGATAAAAAGTTTAACATAATATATTTAAATAATAAGATGTTTCATCAACTTACCATGAAAAGCAAATGAGGTGACATACTGCCCTTTTCCTGCCTGTGCAAGATAACTATTGAAGACTCCATGAACTGTTTTTGATTCTGCTACATGAGACAAGACTTGAACTAACAAAACCAATATTACAAAATGGTTGCTACATGTCATTTCGGACATCTGTGAGATCAGATTTTGAAGTTCATTAAGAAAGATATTTGCATGAGTACCCATGAACTTGTACCTTTCTTATTGTATGTCCATGAACATGACACAGGCTACATGTCTTAACACAAAAGAATACATCTCAAGATTGGAAACTGATTAAAGATAATGTTCATAGAATTTCTTACGGAGTAACATTGTTTATCGAAATTTAAAATATCTAGAAATGACGTTCCAGGGTGTGATATAAAAATGAAGTCTCATCATAAGAAATAGCACGCAGTTTTTTTTATAAGTATTGATACCACTGGCTTCAACACATATCAGTTGAGGTCACATTTGGACCACAGTTCGTATGGCCCCCGCATTCTAGTATCTATAAAAAAAAAAGATAAGGAAAAGAATTATATTGATTGCAGTGTCAATGTAAATTTATATATATTAAGTGACATATTCTTTCCAGAATGTTGTCTGATCGCTTCTCTGTCTCGGAAAAGCAGGCCTACATTGGCCAGAGACATCTGCATACATTCATTCTTAGATGTTGCTGGTCCATTGTCTTCTTAGTCTTCCTCTTTCCCGGTACTCTGCAGTTAAGAATCAGCCTTTCGATGTCATCATGTCCCTTTAAGTGTCTAAAATACAGAAGCATCCTTCGTATGATGGTATTTAGATAAAATAAATTGGAAAAGTCAAAATGTATTTCCAGTGGCAATATACGGTTGTGAGGCATAGACATTGCTCCTTTCGAAATGAGATGCAACAGAAGAATTTAACATATACCATGTACAACTAAAACGACAAATCAAGAAGTGTTAAGATCAATAAATCAAACAATTAGTAAACAGAATTGATGCCTTTGAGATGTGGATATATAGAATAGGTAGAACATCATGGAAAGAGAAGACAACAAACAAAGAGGTTCTAACAATACTTAATATGAAGAAAGAATTATTAAAAGAAATAAAGATCAGGCACATAAAATATTTTTGATACATTAAAATACATGACACCTTGTTGAAGACCTTACTTGAGGGTAAAGTCAAAGGGAGGCGAGCAAGAGGTAGGCATTGATACAAGTTGGAGAGTAACATCTTAAAATATGGACAGGTTACAATTTAGCAGAGTGCATCACCAAAAAAAAACCAGGCATGTTCTAGGTCTGTTGCAGTCAACCTTCGTTGCTGAGATGGCACTTGATGATGAAGATCAATAAATGTTGAAGAGGTCTGCCTCCTTAATAACATCATAACAAGAAAGCTAAGTTTATTTGGTCACACAAACATAGACATAACAGCATGGAAAGATTAATAGCTGAAGGCAGTGTTAACGGCAAAAGGGGAAGAGGGAGCCCAAGATGACAATGGTGCAGTGATTATCAAATTCTTTAAACATATCTCTAGCTGAGGCAGGTCAACTTGCCCAGAATCACGGAGTGTTCACAGAATCCATAAGGAAAACTGTGTTCTGGAAAGAATATGTCACATGATGATGATGAGAGTAATAAAAACAATAAATGAAACAGTTCTCCCTTCTCCGCAGGTCACTCACATTTCTAATATTTTTGACAGAAATTTAGAGAGGTAAAACATAGAGAGAATATTGCTCTCTATCAAGAAAATCGGACTTGCTGTGTAGAAATGTTCTCATGTCTCGTCAAATTCCATTCTTCAAACTACATCCTGCTAATCTGCAGGATTTGGGAACAAATGCAGAACAAAAAGAGTTGTATTTAAGTTGTACTGATTCTTCTAGTGTCATACTAACCAACCCTTCTGATTTACTTTGAACTCTTCATCTCAGTTAGGGTTTTCCTGTTCTAAAGTTGTAAATTTTATAGTCACCAAAAAAAAATGGAAGATTTATTATTTTACCAACAAAGAAGATGAGTTTTAGTGGATTATCAGAGTTAAAGAGTTAATCAGAGAGTTAGATATACAAAACCCACAATAGCCTATAACAAACAACTCTATACATGACAAATATCAAAATGGATGTATAATAATTTCCTATAGAGAGGATAAGATAAATTTCTACATAAGAAATAAAATCGAGATGTATGCAGGTATACAAGAACCATTGCTTCAATAATGAAACGACGAACGCCTGCATGGTTTGGACATATATGCAGACATGATTCCTTGTCAAAAACAACACTGCAGGGAACTGTTGAATGCCAGAGAAGCAGAAAAGGGCAAATAATGGCATGGACAAACAACATCAAAGAATGGACAGAACAAGATTTGTTCTCACTCATCCGCATCGTTGAAGATAAAAATCTCTGGAGGACTCTGTGTGCCAAAGCATCCAAAGTGGTACACTTACGACCCTGACAGGTTACAGAATTATAGATAGATAATAATTAATCACAGAAGACATAGAAGCTGACTTAATTCTACTGTACGGCTACTGATTAGCTCTTCTTATCATGAAATCATCATATGGTGGTATTTGGAAAGTATATACTAAAAGTGAGATGAGGGTTAATCAGAAAGAGACAATATTTATTTTTGGAGACATCATGAGACCTGCCGAACATGGTTAAAACAAGCAAGATGTATCTGTCTTTCAAGATAAAAGGCAAGAGTAAGGGAGATCGAGGACAACAACAGTAAGAAGGTATTGGATGGTTTGATCATGGTGTGGCAGTCAAAACAATCCTGATGAAAGATACTAGAAATGCAGAATTGTGGAGATTCACTATAACCTACACCAGTCAGCATGGTACCTGATGATACTAATAGTTAAGTAACAGGGGGAGGGGGGCGTGTGTGTGTTTACAGATGAAAACATTACCTGGTGATCAGTCGCCACACGCTGAAGAATATCTTGAGGAGACTCGAGCACTTATGAACAGATGGTTAATGTGCAGTGACTGAGTGAGGATAATCACTGATAATGAATTATCTCACTGATCTGCTGAACGCAGACAAGTAGGGTCCTTTCTAGATCATCAGGTAGCGTGATATCCTGAAGCAGTCACCAATCAAAATTAATATTAAATATCCTTTCGAAACTCTGTCGATCCCGATATCTCTTATCTTAATTATCAATCGCTACAAAACATACCGGGTTTATGCTAAAACAAAACAGCTTTAATATTCATTTTGTCATACTCACAAGTGTTTACTAATTAAGCACTGCAGTGCTAAAGACTACAAATAAATGACAACTACAGAGATGTCAAATTCTAGCAAATCTGTAAACAAGCACAATAGTTGCGTCCCTCTACAGGAAGTGGTACGTGGTCGTCAAACAAAAACAATTTCTATTTTTAAAATTTTCCGTCAAGAGATAACGGAACAAACATTCTCTGCACATATTTTGATTTGCAAGAGGTCAACCGGATGAGGGATGGCGACTAAAAAATATTATGGTTGCATCTCCTATTTTTCTCTCATCAAAGCGATTGTTTCACTCTTCCTTCAAATGTTTAAAAGATGCACAAAATAAACGAATGTCAAACCGAATAAATGTCTGGTTGACTGATGTAGTTGGTAGTAGCTCTTAAGAGTGATATAATATCAATCATTATGTTTGGTGGTGTAAAATGTAAGTAGGCCTGGGGGAATATTGAGGAAGTTTATAATTAATGGTCAATACTTGTCAATACAGCAAATTGCACCGAATACGAATGCACACGTAAATAACCAGACATCCTTAGATATATATGAATATGTTAGAATATATGTCTTAATCAGTGAATAAGTTTGATTTATTTATGTCCGACTTAAATCTATGGACGGTCATGGAGAATTAGACTTAGAGGTAGCATGATTTAATGAATCAGTGATCCGCCGAAGACGGATGTGTCGGGCCATTGGCGCAAATAAAACTGCGACACAACGCATTTCCATTCTCTGGACTACATCCTGCTGGAAATCTAGTAGGACCATGGTCCTGCTACAAAGGAGATCCAGCAGGAGTTTGAGAAAGAACGCTGAAGAAGAAGAATGAATCAGTGTAAAAAAAACGAAATAAATGTAAAGTGGTTTTTTACACTGAATTTACTAAGTAGGCCTACTAATAGGACTAATTTTGCTAATGCAAAAATAGGCAACACATGACAGACGTAACTGGTAGATTTGGTTTAGGAGATATGAATGCAACGGCTCAATCCTAGTTTGATTCTCCACTATGACCTTTGTTCTACTTTCGAGGTATTTCCTAACCTTTGTTGTGTGATTTGGCAAGCGAAAGGTTAAGTACTTAGAGTAGGGTTAGGATTAGAAATACAATTTATAATGTATGCGTGCACCTCGCTCCGTGTATAGCGCGTAGAAATAATGAGCGCTCGGTACAAATCATAGGAACATTTTTTTAAATATGTAAATTTGAAAAGAAACAGATTAATATAATAAGTTTGTCTGTGTCTAGAGTTGAACTCAGTGATTGTCGTAATGTGATGTCACGGCAGCCATTAATTTCATTGGTGTTCCATGGAAATCTGTGACAACAGTGTGCTATTTATAGCACAACAGTGACTAACTAGGATTTAACCAAATGCAACAAGTAATACTTTGGTAAGTTACAACAGCACTAGAGGTTGAGAACAACAGCAAGAGAAAATATTGTGGAGTCTGATATCATGACACGGCAAAGAGTCAACAATGCTCCTGATAAAAGATACTGAGAGGGTTGTTGAGATACATTATCACCTACGCCAGTCGGTACAACACATGATGATGATGATCAGTTGAATTAGTTATTGGTATATATTTCCATTCTCCTAGATGTCCTGTCAGTAATAGAAACCTTATGGAGCCAGAATGAGAATAGCAGTGGCTTTTGTGAACTGGAAAATTCACCTGAAAAGTCAGCCTAGTGTTATAAGAAGTGCACAATCCAGTGAATAGCAGCACACTTCAACCCTGGGAAATGAAGAAGCAAACTCTGTAATGAAGATGAGAAATTACAATAAAGCGACACAGGAAACAAATATACACTTAAATCAACCAAATCAGATAACCAAATCAACAATTAAATCAACTCAAAAATTAAAGAACTGAGATAAAAAAATTTAAATGGTGCCAACCATCGTTCCATCTCCAGGTGGGATGAGGTGACCATTTTTCAACTATATACGTGACTACATTACCACACCTATCACAGGTACAAAAACAACACAAAAGATTTGTGCAGCTGTAGCACAAGCCCTATGACTGCCAAACACTTGATGTAAACATACTCAACATCCAATGGAGAAGCACTTGGATCTCCTTTTCATTAACAACTTTACGTCACTACTTGGAGCCTGAGGTTGACTGCTACCTTTGTGAGAGTCATCAGTGTGGAAGTCTGAAGACAAACAAAGAAGAATAAAAAGGTTTCTGGTTTATTTGCTTTAATTTTGATGGCTTTTGAAACACCAACAGTTTATATTGTCTACTTTGTTTACAGTTTAACATGTCACACAGCTAGTAGTTTATAGATTTGGATAGACCAAAATCCGCCTACAGTTGTCATTCCATGTCTGAACTGTCCAAGAACATTTACAACTCAAATAGGGCTCATTAGCCATCTATGAACTATTATGCATGGTCATAATTCTAACTTAACTTTTAAAAGTGGATGTAAAAATGGTAATCGCTACTTGTGATGGACGAACAGACACACACAGTTTATGTTGTCAAAATAAAGCTATCAAAAGTAGGAGTACAATAGTGCTGCAGAAATCATACATAACAGTTGTGTCAAAATAGTTACAGTGGATCATGGTTGCAAGTTGTAGAAAACCTACAACCACATAAAACATTCCACTCTACATATGACGATTTTCAAACTAGTTGCATAGTAATTGATTGTAGAAAAAGTGAGATACATTGAGTGTATGTAGTAACAGTATGTCAGTATGTATACTATCTGAGTTTGTAACATATCATTATATATATTAGTGAGTAGTACTCTCAGTTTACAGCATACTGCTTCGATGAAAAGGGCAGAATAAATATAGGTAATTCAAGTATAATGAAATTAATCCTCTACAACATTTCAAATAAGGATTTTTCTTTTAGGAATAGTATGGAGCTAACTAGACCACAGATACCTGGAAAACCTTCAGTTGCAACCAAGCCTAGAATGAAAGATCAGCAGCATCCAAAATCAACTAATCCTCTTTCTCCTTCCTTATTGCCAGTCCAAGGAGAATCATCCACTCAGAATTTTAACAAAATGCATAATAATAAGATGTACAAATCCCACAACAGTTTGTCCAGAACTTCCAGTACAGCTGAGTCAGCAGTGAAGCCTGAATTAAATGCTAAAGCTATTTCATCAAAGACACAAGAATTTCAAGAAACACTATCTAAACCTTCAGAACCACCACCACTACCATCATTACCACCTCCTATCCAAAGAAAAGGACCATTTTCACCTTCAAGCTCTCTTTCATTACCATCTTCATTCAGAAGCAGAAATGGTAAAAATCCCAATGTACACACATCTGCTGCAGTAAATTCTCCCAATGAACACACATCTGCTGCAGTAAATTCTCCCAATGTACACACATCTGCTGCAGTAAATTCTCCCAATGTACAGACATCTGCTGCAGTAAATTCTCCCAATGAACACACATCTGCTGCAGTAAATTCTCCCAATGTACACACATCTGCTGCAGTAAATTCTCCTAATGTACACACATCTGCTGCAGTAAATTCTCCCAATGTACACACATCTGTTGCAGTAAATTCTCCTTTGACACCTTCATCCAAAACAACAAAGTCTCTTGTAAGACATGTATCCTCTCCAGAAAAGTCACCGCCTGCTATAGCACCGAAGCCTCAACATCACATAGCATCACATAAATTAAACTCAGCGTCTGATGGCAAAATTGGGCATTATACTATGAAAGATACACCCCCAAGCTCGCCATCAAAATTTGGTCTTACCAAATACAAAATAGAATCTCAAAAATGCATTAACCAAAGTGTTTCACCAGCTGTATCATCTAGTACCTCAGCAGCTTCCCCATTGCAGCAACCTGTTCCTTGTACTGAAGCACTACCAGATGCAGTGTCAAAACATTCTTCATCCACTATCAAGTCAGAAACCTTATCTAAACCCTCAGAAAATCATTCTGCACAAGCGGTACAGAACAACACACAGACTTCAGGTACTTGTACGGTCAAAATTATTTATAATTATCAAATTTTATAACAAATATTTTTGTTAGTTAACAGAACTAACATTACTTTTGTTAGTTAGCAGAGCTGAGTAACTTGTTAGTTAGCAGAACTGACGTAAGTTGTTAGTTAATAGAAGTGATGTAACTATTGTTAGTTAACACTATTGTTAGTTGACACAAATGTCACTGTTATAGTTGACAGACGTGACATGATGTTGTTGTTGTTTTATAAATTATATATATCAATTGATATATTCTTCCCAGAATGTTGTCTTCATTGTGGATACTCTGAACGAGTTATATTAAATGACCACAAAACTCAATTTTCTTGTTATAATGTTATTAAGGAGCCAGCCCTCTTCTACATTTATTGATATTAACACCTCTTGGTTTGTTTTTTTTAGCTGTCCATGGTATACGTAAAATTTTTCTATAGCATCTTATTTCGAAAGCACCAATTCTCTTTGCTACTGTTTTATTTAATGTCCATGCCTCACAACCGTATATTGCCACTGGAAATATGTGTGTTATATTATCCTGGCTTGTAAATTATATACGTGATACATTTACATGGAAATAGAGGAGACCTTAAATAGGCCTCAGAAGCAGTGACAACTAGGGTCGATAAGTCGTCTGACTCAATCCTTGATTCACAAGATTCAGAGTGGATTGCTGTGGCATAAGTGTATGAATATATTAGATTTTTACACATCCAACGACTTAGTGGATATTTTGCCCAGATCACGCTGTAGAGGGTAATGATGCTAACAGACTGGCCCCAAGATCACAGGTGTCAGGACAGATAACACTGGACAAGGAGGACAGTGTCCACTCACTACATATGCATCTGTTGGACAAGGACAACATGGTGGATGAGACTGCTATGACGAGATTGAAGAAGTTTGAAATTGCTCAAGGAGATAGTAGAGGGGGACAAGTGATGAGTGGACTAAGAAAATATATAATCAACATGCCACTGGAACTATCAGCATACATACACTTTGCTGATGTCACTAATTAGTTAACTAATTAACTGATGTAAACGTTGTTAATTAACAGAGCTGATGTCGCTTTTGTTAGCTAACAGCTGATGTCAATGTTGTTAGTTAACATAGCTGATGTCACTATTGTTTCAATATTGTATATTGTGTCATGTTTTTTTCTTCAGTTTTTGTGTTTTTTTTCCTCCTTATCAGACATCAGATCTTCTGTCAATAACAAACCTAGTAATCCACCTCCGCTTCCTAAAAATCCTCCACCTCCTCTGCTTTCTAAAAATCCTCCACCACCTCCGCTTCCTAAAAATCCTCCACGTGCTGAAGTCTTGAAGAAATCCAGAAGTTTGAGTATGAAACTTACTCCACAATCAGAGACAAACAATCAGCAATATCCTCAGTCTAGACCATCCTACTGTAAGACAAATTCCTGTTCGGCAGTTGTTACAGAAAAAGAAGCTGTTCTTCAGACACAATCCACTGTCTCAGATTATAAACATAATACAAGTGGGGACTTTCAAACTCCTGTACGCATGATCACTGAGTTTTCTGGAAGTGATAGAAGCAAGACTCTTCCACATGCTCGTAGTACTAGTCAGAAATCACATCTTATTCAAAACAGTATTAACAGTATTACAAATGGTACTGTTAATGTCCATACAATTAGAACATCTTTAAAATCAAGTTCCATGAATAATTCAGCATTGCAGCATCAACTTATCACCCGTGCTATCAATAAAAACACTCCATGTTCTAATGGAAGTTATCAAGATTCCTCAACACACAGCACACTTCATAAAATTAGCTTTGAGAAAGAGCCTGAAATGGAATATTTAAAGCATTTTCAGGGCAGCGCATGTGATACTGAACTTTCAGATGTTATGGACAACGTGCTTAATCCTAACGAAACAGTTTACTATTCATCAAAACAATCAGAAAATAATACTAGTAAAAAAGAAAGTGGATTACAGATAGGACAATTTCTAGAATGTAGTTCTGATCATAAGACTATAGAATCTACTAGAATTAGTGATGATTTCTCAAATCTTTTTAAAGTTGAACCAGAAAATACAAGTGACATGCTAAAAGAGATTGAGGAATTACTCCGGAGTAAGCTCGGAGATGCGCAACTGGATATAGACACCAGGAGCACCGATAACTCAGCGGAAGAGGATGATTTCCACAGAAAAAATTCGGAACATCGTTTCTCAGATGATGGAAAAATATCACATAGTAACCACTTTTCTTGGGGTAGTTTGGAGAGTTCTAATTCTAGTTCTTCTATATCCAAACTGCACACAAGTATATCTACAGAAGTAGGAAGCGTTGAATCTATAAATAATTCCATTAACGGTAGCTTAGAATGTTTTGCCAGTGCAGATTTGTCTAATACTAGTGGATTTAGTTCAAGGCCTGATAAGAAGTTAGTTCCGCGGAAGCCAAAACGTACATTTCTTTATCGTTCAAGTAATATTGACCTAGATGAAACTGGCATGGAATTTGACAAATCTGATCACAACTCTAAAGATTGCCAAAATGATCCTGAACTTGATCCTCCTATACAGTCTTTGGGAAGTGAATCAGGACCATGTCCTCCTTTGCCACCTAGGAATAAACCACGGAGTTTAAGTCTAAAAGAAGATGATGTGACAGCTCCAGTAATAACACAAAGAAGTGTTTCTACGGATACAGAATCTTCGGTGAAGGCAGAACCAGATATGAACAGTAGTATTCTTGTTTCAAGGTCACCACATGTGCTCCAGCAATCAGCCCATTCAGAAGCTAAAATACTATCTCATGCAAAAACGCTAACAAGGTCAAGACCATCCAGGAAAAACCTACCTCCTCCCCCTCCAAGCCCACCCAAGAGATCTGCAACATTTAGTCCCGGAGACAATAAGCAGGCTTCTGGGTGTCACAGGTGAGTTTGAATTGTGTGTTACACAACAAATTATATTAATCTTTATTTTGTGTTAATCTGTCAGACTTGAAGAATCTTCATTTCAATAGTTGCTACTTGAAGAATATTCATTTCAATAGTTGCTACTTGAAGAATCTTCATTTCAATAGTTGCTACTTGAAGAATCTTCATTTCAATAGTTGCTACTTGAATAATCTTCATTTCAATAGTTGCTACTTGAAGAATATTCATTTCAATAGTTGCTACTTGAAGAATATTTATTTCAATAGTTGCTATTTGAAGAATCTTCATTTCAATAGTTGCTACTTGAAGAATATTCATTTCAATAGTTGCTACTTGAAAAATATTCATTTCAATAGTTGCTACTTGAAGAATATTCATTTCAATAGTTGCTACTTGAATAATCTTCATTTCAATAGTTGCTACTTGAAGAATATTCATTTCAATAGTTGCTACTTGAAGAATATTCATTTCAATAGTTGCTACTTGAAGAATATTCATTTCAATAGTTGCTACTTGAAGAATATTCATTTAAATAGTTGCTACTTGAATAATCTTCATTTAAATAGTTGCTACTTGAATAATCTTCATTTCAATAGCTGCTACTTGAAGAATCTTCATTTCAATAGTTGCTATTTGAAGAATATTCATTTCAATAGTTGCTACTTGAAGAATATTCATTTCAATAGTTGCTACTTGAAAAATATTCATTTCAATAGTTGCTACTTGAAGAATATTCATTTCAATAGTTGCTACTTGAATAATCTTCATTTAAATAGTTGCTATTTGAAGAATCTTCATTTCAATAGTTGCTACTTGAAGAATCTTCATTTCAATAGTTGCTACTTGAATAATCTTCATTTCAATAGTTGCTACTTGAAGAATCTTCATTTCAATAGTTGCTACTTGAATAATCTTCATTTCAATAGCTGCTACTTGAAGAATCTTCATTTCAATAGTTGCTATTTGAAGAATATTCATTTCAATAGTTGCTACTTGAAGAATCTTCATTTCAATAGTTGCTACTTGAAGAATATTCATTTCAATAGTTGCTACTTGAAGAATATTCATTTCAATAGTTGCTACTTGAAGAATATTCATTTCAATAGTTGCTACCAATGGACAGCATCTCCTTATTCTTAGGCAACATTTCATTCATTTTCCTTCAGCGCTGAAGATAGGGCAGAGGTCAGATCTCTCCAATTATGTCTGTTCAAAGCTATTCTGTGCAGTTCTTGAATAGTATGGATGTTGTTTGTTTTAGTGTACTTTCTCTGTATTGTTCTTCTAAGTGTTTATTTTGGTCTACCCCTGGCTCTTTTGCCTGTAGGTATCCATTCAAGAGATTTGTGGTGTGTTCTGTTGATGTCTGAGTGTAGGACATGCCCGATGTAGGACCAACAGCGTTTTCTAATAACATCTGTAATGAAGTTTTGATGTGTCTCTTCTCTGATTTTATCATTTGATTTGAAGACTCCAATGGGTGTTAGTTATCCTACGAAGACATTTGTTCTCGAAACTCCGTAATTTCTTTTCTGAAGATAAAGAACTTTTCCATCTTCCACATCCATATGATAGCACCAGAATAACGCACGAATTAAATAAGCGTATTTCCGTGAGTGAAATGTTAGACAACATGGGAGCCTTCGAATTTTGATTCTAACCCTCAGCTGCTGTGCACTGTCTACTCATTCGTCGTCTTCTATCTTACTACTATTGATAAGTGAACTAGTTTATTTAATTTCTATCCCCTTGTTTTCTAAAAACGATTTCACTCTGAAATCGCCAAGTGTCAGTACTCATCAAACATCCCCTAGTGTCAGTACTCATCAAACATCCCCTAATGTCAGTACTCATCAAACATCCCCTAGTGTCAGTACTCATCAAACATCCCCTAATGTCAGTACTCATCAAACATTCCATAAAATCAGTACTCATCAAACATCCCCTAATGTCAGTACTCATCAAACATCCCCTAATGTCAGTACTCATCAAACATTCCATAATGTCAGTACTCATCAAACATCCTCTAGTGTCAGTACTCATCAAACATCCTCTAGTGTCAGTACTCATCAAACATCCTCTAGTGTCAGTACTCATCAAACATCCTCTAGTGTCAGTACTCATCAAACATCCTCTAGTGTCAGTACTCATCAAACATCCTCTAGTGTCAGTACTCATCAAACATCCCCTAATGTCAGTACTCATCAAACATTCCATAATGTCAGTACTCATCAAACATCCTCTAGTGTCAGTACTCATCAAACATCCTCTAGTGTCAGTACTCTCATCAAACATCATATAGTGTCAGTACTCATCAAACATCCCACTCATACAGTATTTATTACTGGTTTTAATAAAATGCTAGCACTATGGAAGCTCTCTTATTTTGTAGGATAAGAAAATAATTCAGCAAAGATGGAAAGAATTTAGCACAGCTGGGACCAATTACTTAGAACAATCTAGAAGCCAATGGGTCAATTTCTTTTGCCTAGTTTGTTTAACACTCATGGGTTAATTTCTTTTGCTTAGTTTGTTTAACACTCATGGGTTAATTTCTTTTGCTTAGTTTGTTTAACACTCATGGGTTAATTTCTATTGCCTAGTTCTTTGATGTGTTTAACACTCCAAACACAAATGGTATTTACTCTTTATCTCTGTTAGGGTTTTCCTGTCCTGTCATAGTGTATTTAAAAGTTGCTCACACGATGGATAATTTATCCACTTACCTGCACGTGGAAGGTCTGAAGGTTGCACTACCAACCTATCATAACAACAATTTTGGAATAGTAAATTCTCAATAGATGATATGCAAATATAGTGACACTTTCCTCATGTGGAAGTTTCCCAGCATTTCATCTCTATAATTACGCTTCCCTTTGTGATGCAACATTTTCAGAATATCCAACGTTGCACATCACTCTGGGGGAAAACAGATAGCTCCAGTCATGACCATGGTCCTGTCTGTTAATGTGTACATAATTGAAGAGCCTATTGGATGGTGGGGAATGCATAGGGTACAGTACAAATAGAAGCAACCACATAGTCTAGTTATTTGCCTTGTCTATGTTTGTAAATTTCATGTTCATCATTTAATAATTTAAGGTTTGGGTTAAGGTTATGGTTAGGATATTTGTGTTTTACATAACTAACCCTAACCCTCAACCTTAAATAAATAAATATTTCAATTATCAAATGATGAACATGAAATTTACAAACATCGACAAGGGGAAATAATTAAACATGTGGTACTTGTACTGTACCAAAAACAGTATAAATAACCAAGCTGTCAGAGAATGTCTGACAAAATAAAGAGTATAGCCTTAGCAAAACAATAGCGATAGATCATAAAAAAAAACAGTTTTAGAATTCATTTTTTTAAATTACTTTGTTATTATTATCCTTTTAATAAATCTAGTTTTATAGTGTATTTCTTTTTTATTTTCTCCATTGACAAAAAATAAACAGTGAACAGACTGATGCATTGAATTGTCAAGCAACAAATGCAGCTCTAGCAGCGCATGTCTTGAAAAAATCTTACAGCGTGATGCTGCACAGACACCCCATTCTTAAAACTGTAAGCCGTGCCAGAAATGAAAGAGGTGAGGTGTTATTTTAACTTAAAGATGGTGTCTGTCAATGTTTTTATGTCTACTTTGTCCCTTTTTCTTGTGAGCTGTGAGCCTGCTTTATCTTTTTTTTTCTTATGAACTTCTGCTTTGAGCATCAAAATAACTTTCATGGACAGACATCAAGACATGTTTGAAATAAGCTGTAAAAGTTTTGAAGAGTGACAGTTCCTATGTGTCAATGGAAGTAAAGAAAGTTCTGCCTTATTGGGCAGTAGTATTAGTATCAGCTTTGAACTGAATAAGGATACAGAATGTAATGCAGATGTAACAGCACATGTTTGCAATGTCAACTCCTTGATGAACTTGCTCAAAAAAATAGAAGTGAAGTGTGTACAATTGCTTGAGACAATGGGTGTTGCACTGAATGTAGCAAGGATGCAAATTCATTTTCATACCTGACTATTTAGGTCAGTGGTCAGAGAATAGGTAAATTGCCCCAAAATGGGTATAAATGAAAAATTGTGGGATAATGAAGGCAAAAAAATTAATACATATACTATTTTATGTCAAATTAGATACAAGTATTATATTTGGAATAATGAAGACAAAATAATTAATATAAATATACTATTTTATATCAAGTGAGACACAAGTATTATTTACATTTTTATTTTCATTACAATATTTTATTTTTCTGGCATGTTCATTTTGGGTGGTGATATATTAAAAGGCGTTGGACTTACATCGGCCATGTTCTCAGAATGAACAGCCTAAGAATTCCCCAGCAATCACTATATTGGGTGCCACCTGGAGTAAGAAGAAGAGGGAGACCTAGAGAAACTCTACGAAGAACCATTAATAGAGAAGGCATGTCAATGAACCTAAACAACACGCAAGAATTGAAAGACCTGGCAACACAAAGACAGAAATGGAAGGCTATGGTTTCTGCCCTATGCGCCGCCTATGGCCCTGGAGGAACATAACATAACATATCGAAGGTCAGATTTGAGCAGAAAGTGGACATTTTTTGTGTGGTGTGACTCAGTAGGGTAATATTGGTGTCCCACAAATATAATTTGCAGTAATAGTTGGAAAAGTTCCCCGACACTGATGTGGGTTTTCAAGGAAATGAAATAGCAGACAGGCTAGCAAGTTCTGCCACTATATTGAGCATTAGAGCATTACTGAATTCCTTATGAGAAACAACACAGATAAACAAAATTAATGAGGGTAATTATTCATATTCTATGTTCATAATAAAAGAGCTCGACTCGAAATGTAGTTTCGCCAGTAATGAGTGTCATTAAGGGATCCGAAGAATTTTTGTCAACCAGCAAAGAATTACAACTAATACCAGGTAGTCAGTGTGTAATTGTGGATTTACTCAAAGCAAGACCGGAACACCTGTAGACATGTCTTGTGTGAATAATAATGGTCTATGTAGTATATGCTCGCTTCCACTCCCACATATTTTAACTTGATCCAATGATGAACCAATTTTACTGCAACTGTCGTAATTTATAGACCTACTATGAACAATATTCGCTCAGGCTCATGCAGTCTATCTGAGTCTTATTTCCATGTGATTTTCAGAATAATCGCGTCGTTTTTAACAAACATACTAATACTACAAACGACACATTGTCAATACAAGTAAACCATTTTGTGCAGAAGCTATCACTAATTAATTTGCATTGACTGTAGAAACCTCATTCACAGATCGTACACAGTCTAAGGTACACCAGAATGACGGCTGTGAGAATGAAGAGAACCAGACAGCATTTCAATCTCAGAACATAGAAGAGATTGTGAGTTCAGGCACAGACACAGAACCAGAGCAAGATAAGGAAGAGATATATGTAAGTATTTTGTGTACCAGTGTAGAACATCTGTGCGAACACATCTGTTTTTTATTAACTCTTAATGCATCTCATTATTGATACTTAGATTTATTATTTAGATTTATTATTTATACTCAGATTTATTATTTATACTTAGATTTATTATTTATACTTAAATTTATTATTTATACTTGGATTTATTGTTTATATTTTGATTTATTATTTATACTTGAATGTATTATTTATACTTGGATTTATTGTTTATACTTTGATTTATTATTTATACTTGAGTTTATTATTTATACTAAGATTTATTATTTATACTTGGATTTATTATTGATACTTAGATTTATTCTCTTCCTGCTTTTTTTTATTGCTTACTGCTTAATTTTGCTTCTCTATTGTGTAACATCAGAGATTATGGACTAGATATTAACTTCCAGAAAATAAAAACCATGATAGTAACCAAGATGAAAGAAGAACAAACATTAAATATAAAAATACTTGGAGAGATACCGCAACAAGTAACATTACCAATATTGTGGACATATAATCAGAAATGATGGCAGATGTGAAACAGAAGTTAAAAGGAGAATAGGAATGGTGAAAAAATCTTCCAATGAAATGAGGAAAATAGTAACATCTAAGCAAATTACAAACAAGTTAAAAATGAGAATTATAAAATGCATATCTATTTTACATTAATATGGTTTGAACCATATTAGTATGGCTCAGACACATGAAGAATTAACAAAAAGCTGGAAGACAGAATTGATGCCTTTAATATATGGACATATAGAAGAATAGGGAGAAATTCAGAAAACAAAAAAGAGGTTCTGATAACACTACATGGAAAAAAAAAATAATTAAAAAAATAAAAGTCCAGCAAATAAAATATTGTGGAAATTTTAAATTACATAATACCTTGTGGAAAATATTACTTGATGAGTTAAGGGGGTGGAGATTAAGGGTTCGGCAGAGGTATAAGTGAGCGGGCGACATTATGAGATGGGCAGGTTACTGTCTAGCAGAGTGCTCCACAAAGGCAAGAGGCAGAAGATGTTGGAGGTGTGTTGCAGTCAACATTCAATGCAGAGATGGTATCTGATGATGATGAGTGTGTAACTGGAACATCTGGGACTCGCAAGTAAATATTGTAAACAAGTAGTAGTGTTACAAAAACCTACTATTGCTTAAAAAAAATTATGTTCATGATAATGAAATAATGCCTTTGTGAGCGGGTAGCTCTGGACACATGATGATGATGAAATAATCCCATTAGTTGTGAGCAGGTAACTCTTGACACATGATGATGCTGAAATAATCCCCAGTGATGGCACTTTAGTTTTCTCTGCCACCTAAGAGTCTTCCATAAAAGGAAAAAGGTATAAGAGGGAAAATGTGCTATATTTGCTAGTCTACATCAATTTGTCATCCGTGGGGATTATTTGATAGAAGCCAAAATTAAGAAACTGAAACAAGACATACAGTAAAAAATGAGGATTTGTTACAATGAAGGTGTCAGCCTATCCACCATCTTACCGCTTTAGTTATTCGTCTCATACAATAAATGCCTGAAAAGAATACAGTGACCCTATTTTTTGCAACCTGAACTTGACGTCAAGGCCTCGGTTTCCACATGGGCAAATAAAATATAATAGAAATAATACTGAAAATATAATATCTAGCCAGTGAAATGACCATGTAAAGGATGCATGCATAATAATGTATTATGCAAACCTGTGGCAATACGTTCAGGTGCAAATAAGTGGGCACTATTTCACCAGTTTTGCACGATAAAATTATTAGAAAGTTTTCTATTTATGTCTGCATTTACATTCAGGCAAAAAGAAAAGACAAGAAAGTTTTCTAATTAAATTCATTCACTTATTCTGTCTTTACATTCAGGCAAAAAGAAAAGCCAAGAAAGTTTTCTTCATTGCAAATGAAATTGTATCATCTGAACGCACATTTGTTGATGTGCTTCGTCTATTGAATGTGGTAAGCTTGGTCTTTGTGTCCTATATATCATTAGAAGTTAGCTGTGTGATCCATTGTTTTTGTTGCGAGTTGTTTTTGTTTTTATTATACAAGCTTTTATTTGCTATAGATTTCAGCGTTCAATTTGTCCAGGAAATACAATTTCTATTCTTATGCACTTCATGAAATTTCCATTCAACTAGCACAAAAAGTAGAAGATATATTCCATCTCCTTTGGAGACCAAACTTTACTTAAGTGAATTTACTTCTTATGATGAGGTAAGCTCCATTCAACCATAGATGTTAGTCCACTTTCTTCTTTTTCTTCTTCTGGGTTCGCTTTCTTATAACCACAACAAATAAATTGTGTTATTTCAGCTGAGGAGCGAGAAGTACATTATACTGCTAGTTCAACAGTTGAACAGTGTTATTTGCACCTCAGTTGGCTCACTCTGTGACCCGTACATCCAAAACCCAACACGTCCGTTTTTGTCATGCCTTTAATTCAGTTAGTGGGTTTCCCTAGCATGTGACAGCCTGCCTATCTGTCAATGGGCGGAAGGTGTGTGATGACTCTTTGCTGAGACAACTGTCAATCACATCTATCACACACAAGGCGTTCTGCAGCCAGTGAACTTGCCTTATGAAATTAGACGTTTTATATCTGTGCCCATCGGGTGTTCTCATCCACGAGCTCTATTTTCACTTAGTGCTGCCCTCTGGTGCTGTTCTGCCTTCTCATTGTATTTAGTATGTTATCTTTTCATATTTACCCATGCATCTACCTTTTCTTGTCATTTTCATTGCATCGCCCCTCCATTGCTTGTACCGGACTGGCTAGCGTCACAGTGTGTTGACAGTGCCACTGGATGTGTTGGCGCAGTGGTGTCGGAGATATTGACTGTATCTTTTGCAGTCAATTCTCTTTCCAACTGCTGCCTCCACATTCATGGACATGATCCCCAAAAGGTTCAGCCAGAATAAGCACGAGCAGCTCTATTTCTGTCTCCAGGATACACCACGAGGATGCACTTTTGGGATCGTGGTTATCTGCTAACCCTGGGTTCTCCTAGAGCAGTGCAATACCCTCTGCTTGACTGAATTAAGTAAAGAAACGATAAATCCAATTTATTTTTAATATTAAAGCTTTACAACCATAAAAAAATAGCCGTTTTCCAGGACTTACCTCTGGTTGCCTATAGATGCGACAAAATTCTTACGGATATCTGGGTCCACAGCCACCTTAGGTCATCTGTTCCTGACCATTTTGGTGCTCTGTTGCCCATATGGTCATTGCTACACATGTCCTTATGTGGTTCAGATATTATTTGGTTATGTGGTTAACACCTTTCTATTTCAGGAGTAAATCTAGGATATTGCCCTTCTATTTTATGAGTAAATCTAGGCTACTGCTTTTCTATTGCAGGAGTAGATTGTTGTTATTGCCCTTTAGTCAGAAGTAACTATATGTTACTTCTATATGTGAAACAGAAGTTAAAAGGAGAATAGGAATGGCTAAAAGTACCTTCAATGACATGAGGAAATTATTAATATCTAAACAAATTACAAACAAGTTAAAAATGAGAATTATAAAATGCTACATCTATTCCATATTAATGTATGGCTCAGAAACATGGACACTAAATAAACAATTAGAAGACAAAATTGATGCCTTTGAGATGTGGGTATATAGAAGAATAGGGAGAACATCATGGAAAGAGAAGAAAACAAATAAAGAGGTGCTAAAAACACTTAATATGAAGAAAGAACTACTAAGAGAAATAAAGATCAGGCAAATAAAATACTTTGGACACATTAAAAGACATGACACCCTATTGAAGACCTTACTTGAGGGTAAAGTCAAAGGGAAGCGAGCAAGAGGTAGGCAGAGATACAAGTGGGAGAGTAACATTACACAATGGACAGGTTACAGTATTTTATGAGTAAATCTAAATTATTGCCCTTATATTCTATGACTAAATCTATATTACTGCCTTTCTGTTCTAGGGGTAAATTTAGGTTATTGTCTTCTATTCCAGAAATTAAACTATCTTTATCCTTTTTCAGGATTTTAGAGATTATATCACCAGAGTATCAACAGAGAAACTGGGTCATTCTATTCTACCAGCAGAAACTGTAAACAAAATCCTTTATTTCTTACCACAGTTGCAAAATTTGAATGAAGATTTGTTAAAAGATCTTAATGAACGCATAGAAAAATGGTGAGTATATGTTTGAACTGTTTGTCATTTACATTTTTATTGATAAAATGGGAGATGCAGAATGTGGAGCTTGATTTAAAAAGTAACTAATGCCACTGCAGCTTTTATATTCCTTAAAATAATATAGACTGAACAAAACCAAGGTGACATATCTGGCCTTGAAATGACAGCTGGTACTCGCACTCCTATGCTTAACGGCAAATGTGGATACTATCAACCATCATTCACCTATAGATAGACAAGAAAATATGAGCAGTATAAATATAGTCCTAACTAGGCACCAAACTTAGGCTCTCTAATAGAAATATAGTCATAACTAGGCACCAAACTTAGGCTCTATAATAGAAATATAGAGTCATAACTAGACACCAAACTTAGGCTCTCTAATTGAAATATAGAGTCATAACTAGACACCAAACTTAGGCTCTCTAATAGAAATATAGAGTCATAACTAGACACCAAACTTAGGCTCTCTAATAGAAATATAGAGTCATAACTAGACACCAAACTTAGGCTCTATAATAGAAATATAGTCATAACTAGGCACCAAACTTAGGCTCTCTAATTGAAATATAGAGTCATAACTAGGCACCAAACTTAGGCTCTATAATAGAAATATAGTCATAACTAGGCACCAAACGTAGGCTCTCTAATAGAAATATAGTCATAACTAGGCACCAAACTTAGGCTCTCTAATAGAAATATAGTCATAACTAGGCACCAAACTTAGGCTCTATAATAGAAATATAGTCATAACTAGGCACCAAACTTAGGCTCTCTAATTGAAATATAGAGTCATAACTAGGCACCAAACTTAGGCTCTCTAATTGAAATATAGAGTCATAACTAGGCACCAAACTTAGGCTCTCTAATTGAAATATAGAGTCATACCTAGGCACCAAACTTAGGCTCTCTAATAGAAATATAGTCATAACTAGACACCAAACTTAGGCTCTCTAATAGAAATATAGAGTCATAACTAGGCACCAAACTTAGGCTCTCTAATAGAAATATAGTCATAACTAGGCACCAAACTTAGGCTCTATAATAGAAATATAGAGTCATAACTAGGCACCAAACTTAGGCTCTCTAATTGAAATATAGAGTCATAACTAGGCACCAAACTTAGGCTCTCTAATAGAAATATAGTCATAACTAGGCACCAAACTTAGGCTCTCTAATAGAAATATAGTCATAACTAGGCACCAAACTTAGGCTCTCTAATAGAAATATAGTCATAACTAGGCACCAAACTTAGGCTCTCTAATAGAAATATAGTCATAACTAGGCACCAAACTTAGGCTTTCTAATTCAAATATAGAGTCATAACTAGGCTCCAAACTTAGGCTCTCTAATACAAATCTTCTTCTGCATTATTGAACTCCTGCTGGTTTCGAAGATGTGGTCTAGAGAGTGGTAAGGGTTATGTGATAGTATGCAGCTTGACTGTGATTTCTGCATCTATTGAGTTAATACATCCCACCTCTCCATGATTTTTGTCTCATGTAAAAAAAAAGCTGTTGGATGGAAATCTTTGTTGGATGAAGCAGCCAACCACAGCCTCCTTAGTCACCTTGTGCAATATACATGGCAGGTCACAGTGTTGCTATTCTTTGCTCCCTTTTCAGACAACAAATAGAAAGAAAGCAAACATAAAAACTGCTCTTTGTATGACTCAGAGGCATGGGCGAGGACAAGACAACCCAACATTGGTTAGAAAAATCTGTAGTCAATAATTTCTTGAGAAAGATGTTAAGTATTAAATGGCAAGATACCACTGAAGTCAAATGTGTTGGGCCATTGTTACAAATAAAACAGCAACTCAATAAGTTTCCATTTTCTGGACTACATCCTGCCAGCAATCAAATAGGACCATTGTCCTGCAACAAGAGCTACTCATAAGATCACCCACGTGTAAGACAGGTAATGAAGTCCTACTGAATGACGACTAAAACACTACACACTATCACTAACGGATGTAAATATGGTACATATAACAAAACAAAACACAGAATATAATCTACAGATGACAATACACAGGACAAAGACGACGTTTTGGACCAATAGGCCTTTTTCAAGATACGGACATAACATACAAACATAAAAAAACCACAAGTAAAAATGAATGCCGAGTGAAATTTGCCCCTGTGTCCGCCAAGAGCAATGTTGTACCTTTTGCACCCCCTTGTCAGGGACTTGAAATATTGAATAATTGGTTGACTGATTGATTTATTGATTTAATACATTTGCATATCCACAGACTTGTTTATTCTCTAGCTTCTGAAATTTTTGATTCATGATTACTTTTTTTTGTCAGGGACATAAACCCCAGACTTGCTGACATCTTCGTCAAGAAGGGGCCTTTCCTTAAACTGTATTCATCTTACATTCGCAACTTTGAGAACGCTTCTGCCATTTTGGAGGATGCATGCAAGAAAAATGCAACCTTTGCAACATTAGTGAAAGAATTTGAGGTGAGGCTTATTTAGTGAAACGATGAAAACAAGTGAAATGAAAATTAGTCAAATGAAATCTAGTGAAATTAAAATGAGTGAAACGATGAAAATTCGTATGGTTTCGACATGTATGCCATCATGATTCCTTGTCAAAAACAATACTGCAGGGATCCATTGAAGGTGGAAGAAGCAGAGGAGGAGAAATAAAAACATGAACAGACGTCAAGGAGTGAACAAGATGAGATTATTTTCACACTCCGCATCTTTGAAGATATAAATCACTGGAGTACTCTGCGTACTGAGGCATCCAATTTGGTACCCTTTCGACCCTGGTGGGTTACTTTGGGTCGGCTTTATAGATATCATCATCATCAAGTGCCGTATCTGCAACGAAGGTTGGCTGCAAAGATCTCCAACATCCCCTGTCTCTTGTCTTGGTGGTGCACTCTGCTAGACGACTAACCTGTCCATCGTGTGATGTTACTTTCCCACTTTTATAGATATATATTTATACAAATAATATACATTTTGGTAGTTCAATGTACCATTCTTTGCGCATGCGGTTGCGTCTATGGGTCTCACCAATGGCTCACTAGACAAACCAACCATGCAACAGAAAACCTTAGTAGATGACATGCCTTTATATTGAGGTTATCTTCTTATAGAAGCTTCATGGCACGTCATCTATACAATCCCATAGTCGTAACCTTTGATAACAGTTACTATGTTGTTCCGACAGGCCGACGTTGTGCTTGAACTAGTTACGGGCACAGTGTGGGTGGGCGGAAGAACAAAGAAAACTGTCGCAAGGGCCAGAGTTGTGCCCTGATGTCGATGTCTGTTTCGGCAACATTCGACTCGAAACACCATCGAGTCGGATGGCTGCTGGAACAGAGGGCGGAGCACTTATGGGAATGACCCACGTGCCGTGAGGCCAGTTTCTAATCAAGAATCAAGAAACCATTCTAATATTTTTAATGGAATCAAGGAGTTAGACCAGTTAGATGATGTGGCGTATATTTCTTCTTTTGTGTCTATGGCAAGACCTGGGAAACATGTAAGAAATGAGCTGCATGTTATATATGAATCAAAAGAAAAGTTATCAACCGACACAGAACTAGAACTGTCAGTTACCATATGCTGAAGACATAGATAGGTAGGCAGAGATATAAGTGAGAGGAAAACAAGAGATGGGCAGAATAAAGTCATTCAGAGTGCACCACCAAGGCGAGAGACAGAAGATGGAAGTTGTTGCAGCGAATGTTTATTATCGAAACAGCACTTAATGATTATGGTGAACAGACCAAAACTTAGAATTTGTCCTTGTCTATACATTTATTATGCACGTGTGGTTGCATCTGTGGGTCTCACCAATGGCACACTAACAAACTACCCATGCAACAGAAAACCTTAGCAAATGACATGTCGTTATATTGAGGCTCTCTTATAGAAGCTTTGTAGCATGTCATCTATACAATTATAGTACCCTCTTAGTAGAAGGCTCCTTCAATAAACATTGCACTAAGCAGAAAGCTGAAGTCACCTGGGTATGAAAGAAAGCTCAGAAAAACCACTCCTCTGCATATAGAAAGAACAAGCTAATCGTTCGCATTCCTGGGTTTCTCAAACATTTATTAGATGTTATTGTTTTTATAGGCAAACACATATTTTTATCATTATTGGCAACGACACATACATTTTGTGTACATTTAAATTCTTTAGTAACCAAGTTTCATATTTGATCTTAAGATGAGCCCCAGATGTGCTAAACTAGCTTTGAAACACTACATGTTGAAGCCTATTCAGAGGATTCCTCAGTACAAACTGCTACTTCAAGGTAGGTCTTCAATTGCATTGTCAAAATGGGTTTAGAGCAGTGTTTCCCCCATCTTTTTCGGCCCATGGCCTCCTTTTGGCATACATTTTTATCCATTGATTCCTGATTTCTAAAAAAAATAAAAGGATCATTAATTTCTTTGACTATCGCTTTTTATGTTTTACCTAATTGTTGTTTATAGTCTATGTGTCCACCCAAGTCTCCTCATTTAGTTCTAGGCAAAGCTTAGAACAGGGTAATGACGTTTTGCTAATCACTGGAAACACACATAATAACACACATAAGGTGGGCAGCCAAGTTTATTTATTCTGGCATGCCAAGTTGATATTAAAGTATGTCACGCCAAGTTGATATTAAAGTATGTCACACCAAGTTGATATCAAAACATAATATAATCCAATTTTGGAGCCCCATGTTAGTGTAATGTTAAGTCATTCACCCACTGACCAGCAAATCTGGGTTTCAACCTGTTATTCTACCTAAAAATCACCGCTGATAAAGAGCACCCTCTACATCCTGAAATTCTTAAAGTGAAAGACGGTCGACTTAAGAGAGGAAAGTCGTGGATGGGCGCACAGAGGACATTATACAGAGTGTGTGCAGATTGGAGGATGTGCTACCTGGTGCGGAATGGAATCGGGCACCCTTAGATTGTCCGACAGCCTTCAAAGTAATACTAACACTCAATATAGAATGCAGAGAATGGTGTCTGACAGTGGTGAAGTTGGAGGTGCTCGCACTGATCTGTGAGAATTAGAGGGAAAGTGATATGATTATATATACATATGAGTCGGTTGAGAGACACATCAGGAGTGCCTGGGCCTTCACGGCTCAAAGGTGGGGGGAGACCATCAGAGAGGAAAGTGGTGCATTCGCTCAGACGACAAGCAGCATGACAATGGAGATTTTGGCAGTAACCAAAGCTTTGAAATGGGTGTGCGCGCAGACTGTCTGCGAGCATGCCTGTATACTCAGTGACTCGATGAGCATGATTATGAAAATTCAGTCGGGGTACATTCGGTAATATATATTTGTGCAGTGAAGAATTCCTGTATGTGTAAAGTGGCTTTTATTTTTGTGGTGGGACATGCAGGAGAATGTGGTAATGAGGGAGCAGATAGGTTGACCGCACACGCTGCTACTACGGTTGTTGGTGGAGTGATGGATCGGGCAGACATTTTGAAAACACGAACAAATGACTGTACAAGTGACGATGACTCTTATTCCATGACTAGAATAAGGGAGCTTGTTTTGAAATGTGGTATTGCTAGAAAGGAGTGGTTTCGTGGGCGAGAAAGAATGATGGTCAATAAACGACGTACTGGGATCGTCAGTCGACGTGTGATGGCGGATACACTCAAGGAGAGATCTGACACATATGAACTTGTCTGGCATTATTTATAACTGACTATGAAAACTTATGTTTCTGGTCACCACTTACTAGGCAGCTGAACACTTATGTTTCTTGTCACCACTGACTAGACAGCTGAGCACTAATGGGAAACTGTGTGCTATGATTCTGGTTCATAACTCATGTCACTTTGATCTTTATGCAGTGCTCCGATAGCTCATAAAACACTACTTGGAGATACAGAAGACTTACACACACACAAATATTTGTAGTCCTATACCACACATACACAAAATATTAAATCCAGCCTGCTGAACCAAAAACAGTATCCACTTCTGGTTTAGAGTTTATGGGTTAAAATAACAAGATTTATACACAAAATTCTTTTGTTTGAAATCAATTGTTGAGATATGATTGGTAATGTGATCATTCATTTTTGATATTTGAATAATTGATTGTTGATATTTGAATAATTGATTGTTGATATTTGAATAATATAAAATAAATATTGGGATAATTAAATTTTGAGATTTGTAAATTCAGTCATGAGATAAAACAAATGTTAAAACCTTGTTATTCTCTTCTACTTTTAGACTATCTAAAACAGCTGGCAGAAGGATCACCAGATTATAAAGACACCATCGGTAAGTTGAATCAAATGAACAAATTAAAAAGGGAATGGTGAGGGTTGTTGTTCAACCCCCACCCTGGAGCAATAAATATTATATCTAGCAAACAAATGGTATCTCCCTCCCCCTTACAATAAAACAACTGAAAGTATAGTGGTTTTTTATTTTAAAAAACCTCTTTCAGCAGGATTAAAAAGATGATTTTTTTTTCTAAGCAGTTTGGTTTTTACCACTTTCCTCTTATCAATGCCATGGTTTCAGTTGTGTTATTGTTTGCCCTATGTGTCTAGTAAGAGTAATGATTCATGTGGTCAGACGAGCGAGTGAGATCGACGCAGTGCACAACTCTTCCTCACTTAACCTATATGACGTCAGATTAAAAATATGCAATTTTCCTCCCTACTACAGGATTATTTTTTGACAATTCGCATTATTTTTGGTGGGTGTTTGGAAAATGCAAATTTTTTTTTTAATAATAAATTTTACATGATTTTTTTTAATGTAAACATAAAATTTAATACTACAAATATTGGTATACATTTTGTTTGTGCATGTGTGATACAAGAGGTGTGAGATTGTTGTAAAGATGGGAAAATGGGTACAAATAAAAAATTTTAAAAATGTTACTCACCTTTATTGACCAAAGTGGCAACACTGATAGCATTCTATTACATACTAAATCTATTGTATGTATGTTGTTTCATAACCAAACTAACATAATATCTCAGGGGAAATAAATAAAACATGTAGATTGAACTTATACCTTGCCGAATTCATTGTTCTCTAGACTTAGATCTAATGTCTGTAGTCTGTGTGGGTTGGTAGGTAGGTAGGTAGTGATGGCAGTAGTTGTGTTGAAGTGGTTCTTGTTGATTCAACCCAATAAAAGTATTGTGAAACTTCTGGAGTATCACAGTGTGAGTTGACATCTGAGTGCCACCCTCACCGATTCTATTTTCCTGCTCGATGTTGTAGTGGAGTAGGCCGGCAAAATCTCATGGACCTACCTGCCATTCTTGTAGGCAACAAAATCTTATGCACCTACCTGCCATTCCTGTAGGCAACAATACCTCATGCACCTACTTGCCATTCTTGTAGCAACAAAACCTCATGCACCTACCTGCCATTCTTGTAGGCAACAAAACCTCATGCACCTACCTGCCATTCCTGTAGGCAATAAAACCTCATGCACCTACCTGCCATTCTTGTAGGTAACAAAACCTCATGCACCTACCTGCCATTCCTGTAGGCAATAAAACCTCATGCACCTACCTGCCATTCTTGTAGGCAAGAAAACCTCATGCACCTACCTGCCATTCTTGTAGGCAACAAAACCTCATGCACCTACCTGCCATTCTTGTAGGCAACAAAACCTCATGCACCTACCTGCCATTCTTGTAGGCAACAAAACTTCATGCACCTACCTGCCATTCTTGTAGGCAACAAAATCTCATGCACCTACCTGCCATTCTTGTAGGCAACAAAACCTCATGCTTCTACCTGCCATTCTTGTAGGCAACAAAACCTCATGCTGAATTATTTATTTCTCTGTTGTCTGGGCCATCTGTGTATATGATTATGCCTTGTAGTTTTGAGTGCAATTGGACAAGTTCTTGTACCTCTGTCCTGATAACAGTACACTCCTCACACACTTTCCCAAGTTTTAATGTGTGTTCGCCCATCATAAGTGATGATGACCATTTGTTACACCTTCACTATTCAAAATTCAGTTCGAATTATGTCCTAGTAGTTCGTAGATAATATTCATATAAGAGACACAACACACCAAGAGTATGTTTCAAACATCATAAGAAAACGAAGATGGAAATACCTTGGTCACATTTTACGACTAGATGTAAACAGAATAAACCAACAAGCCCTTATGTGGTCACCTTAGGGTAAAAGAAAAATAGGAAGACCTAAAACAACCCTTAAAAGCACCATTCTTAAAGAAGTTGAATTAATAGACTGTAAGACCATCCAGGAACTAAAGCTGCGGACCGCATCATATGGAGAGCCAAAACCTCTGCCTTATGTGTCGCTTGCGGCACAAAAGGAAGGAACAAACTAGTTCGTAGATGACTAATGATCCCTATTCGAGCTGTAAATGTCCTTGGACAGTTTGGGCATGGAATGACCATTGTAGACGGATCTTGGTCTATCCGTCACTTTCTAGCTACTCTCGGCTGTTGAGCTGCTGCATTTCTCCTCTTTTCACAAGATGATGCAACCTTTTTAACTGTAGAGTGCTATGTAGATCTATTTTGTGCAAGTTTTTCCCATGTATCTTGGTCTATTTCAAATGCTTTCAGTGAGGTCTTTAACCCTCTGACCGCGTATTTATTTCCGGAAGTTCTGTCAAAAAATGTATTGACAGGCACGTAATTTCAGGCTTATAATCGCTATCATCATCAGATTCCCCTTCAATTTCATTAGTCCTTCAAATACATATATAGCAACTCTGTTCTTACCTCAAATACATATATAGCAACTCTGTTCTTACCTCAAATACATATATAGCAACTCTGTTCTTACCTCAAATACATATATAGCAACTCTGTTCTTACCTCAAATACATATATAGCAACTCTGTTCTTACCTCAAATACATATATAGCAACTCTGTTCTTACCTTCAAAGCAAAATTCTGAATATTATCAGTATTTCAAATCACAGGATAGGAATGCAAAGAAACATAAATAATTGCAAGCACGCGTAAATCGTGGGATACCCGGTCGGAGGGTTAATAAGTCCTTGTAGCACTTCTTTTGACCATCTTCAGATCGTGTACCCTTCTCCAGCTTACCATAGAGAAGTATCTTTCACAGGCAATGGTCTGGCATATGACCTGCCCAACAAATCTGTGTCTACATCAGGATAGTGTCAATGCTAGGGATACCAGATCTATCAAGGACAGTGGTATCTGAAATCTTGTCTTGCTGTCTGCTGTTCATAACTTTTCTGAGACAAGTTTTAATACTACATTCATTAGAGACTTTTTCTCTGTCCATTTGCACCTCTTCACTGACTTTACCTACTTCTATATTGCTTACCTGTATATCTCGACTGCTGTAACAGAATCTACCCTGTTATCTGTATCTGCTTCAAACTTTCAAGATAATTACTACAAAGCCATCTTTCTAAAAATTCTGCACCTGTGTGGTGCTTGGGCCCAAAAGGGGAACAAAGAATAGCAACACTATTTACTTCCATGTATGTCTTAAGAGGCGATTAAGGAGGTTATGGGATGAAGTTGGCTGTCCCATCCCATACAACACCAAAGTAATCCAGAAGCCGTGCTGAAATCGAATATGTCAGGCAGAAGGCGTAGATATCACAGAAAACCCCTAAATCAATAACGCATTCCGTTCTCTGGACTACATCCTGCTGATTGCAGGAGTTTGAGAATGAACACAGAAGACGTAAAAACTCTGGAAAACCTTCCTGTCAAAAAAAAAGATACTCAGACAAACACAAATCTGGAGTTGAAAGTAAACCTCTACCACCCGACACAGGGAACAATAGTCATCATCTTGTGCTCCCATGTCAAACACCTTTACCTGACATGGGAGCATGAGTCATCAACTTGTCATTAGAATCATCAACGTGTCATTAGATTCATCAACTTGTCATTAGAGTCATCAACTTGTCATTAGAGTCATCAACTTGTCATTAGAGTCATCAACTTGTCATTAGAGTCATCAACTTGTCATTAGATTCATCAACTTGTCATTAGAGCCATCAACTTGTCATTAGAGTCATCAACTTGTCATTAGAGTCATCAACTTGTCATTAGAGTCATCAACTTGCCATTAGATTCATCAACTTGTCATTAGAGCCATCAACTTGTTATTAGTCATCAAATTGTCATTAGAATCATCAACGTGTCATTAGAGTCATCAACTTGTCATTAGAGTCATCAACTTGTCATTAGAGTCATCCCTAATTATAGCTGTTTTACTCTGTGACCTTTATCATAGCTTCAACTATTTGTTCATTGTACAATGTTATAACATGCTCGTGTGAAGGTGTTCAATTCCTTGTTCATATTCTCCATTTCCAGCCGCTCTCAATATAGTCAGCGAGGTTGCTGATCATGCTAACGACAGTATGAGACATGGGGTAAGATTTTTCTAGTAAGACTTCTTTTTCTACATTCTATTTCAAACTCCTACAGGTTAGCAGGATGTAGTTCGAGAATAGAATGTTTTGTTCCATGTAATCTTGTAGTTCGAGAACACAATGTGCTGTTCCATGTAATCTTGTAGTTCGAGAACAGAATGTTTTGTTCCATGTAATCTTGTAGTTCGAGAACAGAATGTGTTGTTCCATGTAATCTTGAAGTTTGAGAGTAGAATGTGCTGTTCCATGTAATCTTGTAGTTCGAGAGTAGAATGTGTTGTTCCATGTAATCTTGAAGTTTGAGAACACAATGTGTTGTTCCATGTAATCTTGTAGTTTGAGAGTAGAATGTGTTGTTCCATGTAATCTTGAAGTTTGAGAACACAATGTGCTGTTCCATGTAATCTTGAAGTTTGAGAGTAGAATGTGTTGTTCCATGTAATCTTGTAGTTCGAGAGTAGAATGTGCTGTTCCATGTAATCTTGAAGTTTGAGAACACAATGTGTTGTTCCATGTAATCTTGAAGTTTGAGAGTAGAATGTGTTGTTCCATGTAATCTTGAAGTTTGAGAACACAATGTGTTGTTCCATGTAATCTTGTAGTTCGAGAGTAGAATGTGTTGTTCCATGTAATCTTGAAGTTTGAGAACACAATGTGTTGTTCCATGTAATCTTGTAGTTCGAGAGTAGAATGTGTTGTTCCATGTAATCTTGTAGTTCGAGAGTAGAATGTGTTGTTCCATGTAATCTTGTAGTTCGAGAACACAATGTGCTGTTCCATGTAATCTTGTATTCTTTGCTCACTGCATCACACTGCGAGAAGTTGTTATAACAATTGCTATCGAAACCAGCCCAAATCCAAAGGACAACATCAACCTCCTGGGAAGGAAAAACCAGAGTAAATATTCAAAAGTAACACCAAACATGTACAACTTAACAATTGCCTGGATAGAATACAACCACAACACATTCCAGGGTGCCGGATGTATACTCATCCTCTAGAAACTTGTGACCATCACCTTTTTTAAATGTCCAGCGCAGGATGATAGAAAATGCTTCTCCTTCCTAGGCCAAATAAATGGAACAAACAACAGTTTACAAATACATAGCACACAACGGCATTGATTCAACGGACATGAGTTCATCGACCACTGGATCAGCAATCAACCAAACAAAAACCAGCAAAAGGGGTCAGGTGATTTAGCAGATTATTATAGATAGAGAGTTTATTTGAATTAATCACATACTTATTCAAATGTAGAGGCAAATTTTGGGTACGCAGATAACTTATTGATAAAAATTTGCTATAATGGTGTACTAATAAAACTTGCTATAATAATGTATTGAAAAAAATAACTATGATGTATAGTGTGCATAAATAGATAAAAAGTTCTTGCTATAAAGCTAAATAATGATAAAATTCCCTATAATGTTTTATGGATAAATCTTGCTATAATGTTTAATGGATAATTCATGATGTAATGTTTTATGGATAATTCTTGCTGTAATGTTTTGTGGATAATTCTTGCTGTAATGTTTTATAGATAAATCTTGATATAATGTTTTATGGATAAATCTTGATATAATGTTTTATGGATAATTCTTGCTGTAATGTTTTATAGATAAATCTTGATATGTTTTATGGATAAATCTTGATATAATGTTTTATGGATAAATCTTGATATAATGTTTTATGGATAAATCTTGATATAATGTTTTATGGATAAATCTTGATATAATGTTTTATGGATAAATCTTGATATAATGTTTTATGGATAAATCTTGATATAATGTTTTATAGATAAATCTTGATATAATGTTTTATAGATAAATCTTGATATAATGCTCATTCATAACTAAGTTACATTCAGCTTTACAATAGAGAAAAAAACAACAGAAGAATCTCTCACCATTTTTCTCCCCTCATTTGTTGAACTTTGTGAATTACAGGATAACCTTCAGAAGCTTTTGGAAATTCAAAGGTCATTGATAGGACAGTTTGAGGTCATTCAGCCTGGAAGGGTAAGTTTTAGTAAACATTTTATTTTATTCCTGTGAGGAATTTGTAAATTTTAGTTATTTTTTTGCATCAAGGAAAGTACAACATAAAATATTAACTCTTCATAACATTGTTGCTTTTTCTATTGGTGGTTATTGACTGTAGATTACCTTCATCTTCAGTTTTAATTCTCAAACTTCCATTGAATCTTTCTTGTAGCAGGACAGTGGTCCTAGATTTCCAGCAGGATGTAGTCCAGAGAATTGAAATGCGTTGTATCGCCGTTTTATTTGGATCAATGGTTCGACACATCCGTCTTTGGCAGGACTTTAGGTTATAAATTGATGATATTGCACTCTGGTCAAACCTATTGATGTTTATTCTCCCCCAGCAGATAAGGAAGGGAGTGCACAATGATAGTTCCAGTGATCCTCTGATTAAATGTATTCATTTCTCTGCCCCACAGTTTTCCATTCCTATTAAACGTATGGAGCACATGGCCGTATGGTTAGAACATTGTTCTCAGACTCTTGTGGTCCCGGGTTCAATTCATGGTTGGGACAGGATTCCTACTTTAGGAAGTACAATAAAAATCCTTCCTGTACATGTTGTGATGTCTGCTATGGCAAAACGGCCTTAATTTCCACATCCCATATAAAACCTCCCTGCACTCCTTCAAAGGAAAAAATGCAGTAATGAAAGATTGAAAGAAAGTCTAAATGTACTCATGTCTCTGTTCCATTCCTATTAAATGTACTCATGTCTTTGTTCCATTCCTATTAAATGTACTCATGTCTTTGTTCCATTCCTATTAAATGTACTCATGTCTCTGTTCCATTCCTATTAAATGTACTCATGTCTTTGTTCCATTCCTATTAAATGTACTCATGTCTTTGTTCCATTCCTATTAAATGTACTCATGTCTCTGTTCCATTCCTATTAAATGTACTCATGTCTTTGTTTCATTCCTATTAAATGTACTCATGTCTTTGTTCCATTCCTATTAAATGTACTCATGTCTTTGTTCCATTCCTATTAAATGTACTCATGTCTTTGTTCCATTCCTATTAAATGTACTCATGTCTTTGTTCCATTCCTATTAAATGTACTCATGTCTCTGTTCCATTCCTATTAAATGTACTCATGTCTTTGTTCCATTCCTATTAAATGTACTCATGTCTTTGTTCCATTCCTATTAAATGTACTCATGTCTTTGTTCCATTCCTATTAAATGTACTCATGTCTTTGTTCCATTCCTATTAAATGTACTCATGTCTCTGTTCCATTCCTATTAAATGTACTCATGTCTTTGTTTCATTCCTATTAAATGTACTCATGTCTTTGTTCCATTCCTATTAAATGTACTCATGTCTTTGTTCCATTCCTATTAAATGTACTCATGTCTTTGTTCCATTCCTATTAAATGTACTCATGTCTTTGTTCCATTCCTATTAAATGTACTCATGTCTCTGTTCCATTCCTATTAAATGTACTCATGTCTTTGTTCCATTCCTATTAAATGTACTCATGTCTTTGTTCCATTCCTATTAAATGTACTCATGTCTTTGTTCCATTCCTATTAAATGTACTCATGTCTCTGTTCCATTCCTATTAAATGTACTCATGTCTTTGTTTCATTCCTATTAAATGTACTCATGTCTTTGTTCCATTCCTATTAAATGTACTCATGTCTCTGTTCCATTCCTATTAAATGTACTCATGTCTTTGTTTCATTCCTATTAAATGTACTCATGTCTTTGTTCCATTCCTATTAAATGTACTCATGTCTTTGTTCCATTCCTATTAAATGTACTCATGTCTCTGTTCCATTCCTATTAAATGTACTCATGTCTTTGTTTCATTCCTATTAAATGTACTCATGTCTTTGTTCCATTCCTATTAAATGTACTCATGTCTTTGTTCCATTCCTATTAAATGTACTCATGTCTCTGTTCCATTCCTATTAAATGTACTCATGTCTTTGTTCCATTCCTATTAAATGTACTCATGTCTTTGTTCCATTCCTATTAAATGTACTCATGTCTTTGTTTCATTCCTATTAAATGTACTCATGTCTTTGTTCCATTCCTATTAAATGTACTCATGTCTTTGTTCCATTCCTATTAAATGTACTCATGTCTTTGTTCCATTCCTATTAAATGTACTCATGTCTTTGTTCCATTCCTATTAAATGTACTCATGTCTCTGTTCCATTCCTATTAAATGTACTCATGTCTTTGTTTCATTCCTATTAAATGTACTCATGTCTTTGTTCCATTCCTATTAAATGTACTCATGTCTTTGTTCCATTCCTATTAAATGTACTCATGTCTCTGTTCCATTCCTATTAAATGTACTCATGTCTTTGTTCCATTCCTATTAAATGTACTCATGTCTTTGTTCCATTCCTATTAAATGTACTCATGTCTTTGTTTCATTCCTATTAAATGTACTCATGTCTTTGTTCCATTCCTATTAAATGTACTCATGTCTTTGTTCCATTCCTATTAAATGTACTCATGTCTTTGTTCCATTCCTATTAAATGTACTCATGTCTTTGTTCCATTCCTATTAAATGTACTCATGTCTCTGTTCCATTCCTATTAAATGTACTCATGTCTTTGCCCCACAGTTATTCATACCAATTCTAAAACCACATTTGGGACAAGTATGGTTAAAGTTGGACATGTGTGTGTTCTGTTCTTTCTGGCAGCATGTTTTTTCTGAGGTTTGGTGCATCTCTGCGAGGCGAGCACCTTTGTTGGTGTATCTGCACCACATTAAGATCTTAAACATTCATGACGGGTACATCAATGGATCAATCTCACATATTTAATGCATTAAGGGACCTCTTCCTCTCTGAAGATTTGCAAATGTGTGAATCGTGGTCACTCTCAAGACATATGTGAGATTGGCGAAAAGATAGAAACAGTCTGTAAAGAGAAACATAATAGACTTACATTAGAGACAGAGAAATCGACATTGAACTGGAACTTTCAGCTACTACACTCTGGATTTATTGAAACGGGGATCAGAGCACCTACGAACTTGTCCGATGTGCTCTGATGATACCTGCAATCATATAACTCATATCAATATAATCTCAAACTTGACGTAGCAGAATTAAAAAACACTTCGCATAATTATCAAGATTATCAAACAGTAGCTCCATCTACGGAAGCCCATTTTAAAAAAATAACAATGAATGTTTGTGCTCACCAGATGGTTTATCTCTAATTACTTATAAAATATTTTATTTATATTTTCATCTCATGTTCGCTGATTTATTATCTACAATTTCCTGCTATTTTCATCCATTATTTGCCTATATTTTCATCTTGCCCATTAGGTCTGTCATCTTGCTTACAATTCATATGTTGTTGTTTTCTTGGAAGGTTCTGGTCAAGCAAGGAGAACTACAAAAGTTATCACGAAAAGAAATGCAGCCTAGAATATTCTTTCTAGTAAGTATTCACTTCTTATGCACACAGTTATAAAGTATTCACTTCTTGTGTTCACAGTTATAAAGTATTCACTTCTTGTGTTCACAGTTATAAAGTATTCACTTCTTGTGTTCACAGTTATAAAGTATTCACTTCTTGTGTTCACAGTTATAAAGTATTCACTTCTTGTGTTCACAGTTATAAAGTATTCACTTCTTATGCACACAGTTATAAAGTATTCACTTCTTGTGTTCACAGTTATAAAGTATTCACTTCTTGTGTTCACAGTTATAAAGTATTCACTTCTTATGCACACAGTTATAAAGTATTCACTTCTTGTGTTCACAGTTATAAAGTATTCACTTCTTGTGTTCACAGTTATAAAGTATTCACTTCTTGTGTTCACAGTTATAAAGTATTCACTTCTTGTGTTCACAGTTATAAAGTATTCACTTCTTATGCACACAGTTATAAAGTATTCACTTCTTGTGTTCACAATTATAAAGTATTCACTTCTTGTGCTCACAGTTATAAAGTATTCACTTCTTGTGCTCACAATTATAAAGTATTCACTTCTTGTGTTCACAATTATAAAGTATTCACTTCTTGTGCTCACAATTATAAAGTATTCACTTCTTGTGCTCACAATTATAAAGTATTCACTTCTTGTGCTCACAATTATAAAGTATTCACTTCTTGTGCTCACAATTATAAAGTATTCACTTCTTGTGTTCACAATTATAAAGTATTCACTTCTTGTGCTCACAATTATAAAGTATTCACTTCTTGTGCTCACAGTTATAAAGTATTCACTTCTTGTGTTCACAATTATAAAGTATTCACTTCTTGTGTTCACAATTATAAAGTATTCACTTCTTGTGCTCACAATTATAAAGTATTCACTTCTTACGCTCACAGTTATTCGACTAGATGAAAACAGACTGAACCAGCAAGCCCTTATGTGAACACCTGAGGGAAAAAGAAAAAGAGGAAGACCAAAAAATTACCCTAAAAACACCATTCTTAAAGAAGGAGAAATAATAGGTTTGCAAATCCATATAAGAACTAAAAGTACATGCAGCAGACCACAACACATGGAGAATCACAACCTTTGCCCTGTGTGCTGCCTGCTCTGGCACAAAAGGAACAAACTTACTAACTATAACACGCCCATTCATTTCAGACGACAAACCTTATTGGTGTTTTAGTGTCACCTTTGATGCTCAACTGAGGAGGACCTTTTGTCAGAAAGTCTATGGGCTGACAAGAGCTACCTGGTCACAGCATAAAGGATTACGTCATCGTTTTAGAAATCCTATCCCTCAGTTTACTTATGTACTTTTCTCTATCCTCAATTTATTATATATTATTGTATTCACAGTTCAATGATGCATTGTTGTATTCACAGTTCATGGCGTATTATTGTATTCACAGTTTAATAATGTATTATTGTATTCACAATTTAATAATGTATTATTGTATTCGCAGTTCAAGGATGTAGTGTTGTATTCACAGTTCAAGGCGTATTATTGTATTCACAGTTCAATTCATATTATTGTATTCACAGTTCAAGATGTATTATTGTATTCACAGTTTAATAATGTATTATTGTATTCGCAGTTCAAGTCATATTATTGTATTCACAGTTTAATAATGTATTATTGTATTCGCAGTTCAAGTCATATTATTGTATTCACAGTTTAATACTGTATTATTGTATTTACAGTTCAAGACGTATTATTGTATTCACAGTTTAATAATGTATTATTGTATTCACAGTTCAAGACGTATTATTGTATTCACAGTTTAATAATGTATTATTGTATTCACAGTTCAAGACGCATTATTGTATTCACAGTTCAAGACGTATTATTGTATTCACAGTTTAATAATGTATTATTGTATTCACAGTTCAAGACGTTTTGTTGTATTCACAGTTCAAGACGTATTATTGTATTCACAGTTTAATAATGTATTATTGTATTCACAGTTCAAGACGTATTATTGTATTCACAGTTTAATAATGTATTATTGTATTATTGAAAAGACGATAGAAGAGGTTTTTCAAAGAAATGTACATTGCCTGAGAGTTGGTGCCTTATGGGTATAAAATAAAGCTCTGAAAGACTTCCCTCCCCAAAAGTCATATTATTATTATAAATAAATATTCACAGTTCATTTATGTATTATTGTATTCCCAGTTCTTCTTCTTCAGCGTTCATTCTCAAACTCCCACTGGATATCTCTTGTATCAGGACCATGGTCCTATTCGATTTCCAGAAGGATGTAGTCCAGAGAATGGAAATGCGTTGTGTCGCTGTTTTATTTGCGCCAATGGCCCGACACATCCGTCTTCGGCGGGGTATTCCCAGTTCAGTGATGTATTATTGTTTTCCCAGTTCAATGATGTATTATTGTATTCACAGTTCAATGATGTATTATTGCATTCACAGTTCAATGATGTATTATTGTTTTCCCAGTTCAATGATGTATTATTGTATTCACAGTTCATTGATGTATTATTGCATTCACAGTTCAATGATGTATTATTGCATTCGCAGTTCAATGATGTATTATTGTTTTCCCAGTTCAATGATGTATTATTGTATTCACAGTTCATTGATGTATTATTGCATTCACAGTTCAATGATGTATTATTGCATTCACAGTTCAATGATGTATTATTGCATTCACAGTTCAATGATGTATTATTGTATTCACAGTTCAATGATGTATTATTGCATTCACAGTTCAATGATGTATTGCTGTATACAACCCCAACAAGTGCTGGCTACAAAATCAACAATATCTTACCACTGATTGGGATGAAGGTGAGAATAATCATTTTGCAACTGTTCTGTGTATTCTATTTTCTTGTAATAGGAAAACCCACTGGTTTGTGTGGGGTTTTTTTTCAGTCATTCTCAAACTCTTACAGCATCACTCTTGTAGCAGGACAATGGTCATGCTAGATTTCCAGAAGGATTTACGCCAGAAATCAGAAGGGTGTTGTGTAGCCACGTTATTTGCTAGGATACTGTCTATCCATATCCATGCTGGAGATAGTTTCTAGAGCTTGCTGTCACATTTCGTGCGGACACTATTACTGCTGAGACTAATGATGAATATCACGCACTTATATATGACCAAGCGCAGCCACAAACGGATGTGTCTGGCCATTGGTATTGGTGCAAATAAAACAGTGACAACACATTTCCATTCTCTGGACTACATCCTGCTGGAAATGTAGTAGAATCATGTTCCTGCTACAATGGAGATCCAGCGGGAGTTTGAGAATGAAGACTGGAGAAGAAGAAGAAAAATATGACCAAGTCATCATCCTATACAAGTTTATTTCTTTTAAAATGTTCAAGTCGGCATGTGAATGTTACGCATTCCTTGAACAGCAAAAATTACTAATGAAAAATATCTTAGGAGGATGAAAGTGGATGATGTGGAAATATGCATTATTGATAATATAAGAAAAGACAGTCAAAATTTATTGGGCACATAATGAGAAGAGGAGTCATTGAGAATATAGTGATAGGAAAGATAGAAGGGAAAAGATCAAGGGGAAGACAGAGAGAAAAGATATTGGACAGTTTGACTAAATGGCTTTGATTGACGACACCAACAGAGATGATGACATATATGAGAGATCGATGTACATGGAGAGATATGATCGCTAACGCCATTCGGCACGGCACTTGATGATGATGATGTGAAAGTGTCCCCAGAAGACATTCATTTATTTTTTTTTCTCTTGTCTTCCTGTGCTGATCTAGGTCAACTCCCCAAAGCTGGAAGATTACAAGTTTGAGTTTAACATCATCAGCGTCCAAAGATCATTCACCCTGTGTGCCAAGTGAGTCTTACATCTAATTTTGAGTATTGTTTGTTTCTGTTTCTTCTTCTTCAGCGTTCATTCTCAAACTCCCACTGGATCTCTCTTGTAGCAGGACAATGGTCCAACTAGATTTCCAGCAGGATGTAATCCAGAAAACTGAAATGCTATGTTTCGCTAATTGATTTGCACCACTAACCTGACTTTGGCGGTTATGCGTTTCAATACTAAGATATTACATGCAATAAAGCCCATTTATCTTTTTTTGCAATGGGGATGTTTTTCAGAGCTTCATTTCATACCCATACGGCACCCACTCCCAGGGATATACACTTCTTTGAAAAAACTCTTCTATCGTCTTTTCTCTGCTTTTTCTGTTGGGCATCGCAGGATGAATGGTGATCAGTTTTCAGACTGTGGCATGTTTGGTTGCTTGATATGCAGTAACTGTGATGTCTCAGAACTCTGACATTGGTTAACTCCTTCAATCCACTTTCTTCTTGGTCTTCCTCTGCCTCATGTTGTTTCCATTTCCATGTTGTATTCCCTTGTTGCTGGCCAATATTAGTTCATCATCATTAAGTGGTCAAAGCATTCCCTTGTTGCTGGCCAATATTGGTTCAGCATCATTAAGTGGCCAAAGCATTTCAGTCTCTGTTTTTCAATATATTTGACAACTGATGTTGTTCCAACAGTTTTTGTAATCTCTTAATTCATGACATGATCTCCATTTGTTCTGTTTGCTATTTCTCTTAGCCATCTCATTTCACACATAGTAAGCTGTCTCTTTATTTAGTGTCTACGTCTGACATTGATAACACGATGTTTGAATTTATGTATCAGGCTGAAAGATACAGATATTGCCGCTAAGCTGTAAACCATATCTCATTGAATTCCGTTCTCCTGACTACATTCTGCTAATATGCAGGAGTTGGAGAGCAAACACAGAAGTGCAGTGCAAAGTCCTTCCACAAAAGGAAAGTTTCACTATATAGACATGCCATCAACTTGGGAGTCCTTCTGTTGCATGATGGTTAGGTCTGACAGACTAATGCTGAGATCTTCAGACCTTCTTCATGCAGACTTTTGGGTACAAAAAATACCAGTAGATTAATAGTAACTATCATAATCATGAGGTGATCTGCTGACTGGCATAGGCGAACATGGATCTCCACAACTTTGTCTATTTCCAGCATCTTTTATCAGGATCGTTGTTGACTTTTTGTCATGCCACGACGTCATACTATCTAATATTTTATCACTTATTTTTGTCATGCCACGACGGCATACTATCTAATATTTTATCACTTATTTTTGTCATGCCACGACGGCATACTATCTAATATTTTATCACTTATTTTTGTCATGCCACGACATCATACTATCTAATATTTTATCATTTATTTTTGTCATGCCACGACGTCATACTATCTAATATTTTATCATTTATTTTTGTCATGCCACGACGGTATACTATCTAATATTTTATCACTTATTTTTGTTGTCCTCAATCTCTCTTGTCTTCCATCTTGGCTGTTTCACTTTTCACTCACACTGGAGCACAGGTAACTTTTCACTCACACTGGAGCACAGGTAATAAACAAACTTCTTTTTCTATTTTTCTTTTGTCTTTACATAGTTTTTCCCACTTAATCTGTGACCTTCCTATCATTATTTCTAACTCTTCAGGTTTCTTCTTCTTCTGCGTTCATTCTCAAACTCCTGCAGATTAGCAGGATGTAGTCCGGAGAACGGAATGCGTTGTGTCATGGTTTACAGCATTGCTGCGATATCTGCGCCTTTCTGCCTGATACATCCGACTTTAGCATGGCTTTGCGTCACTGACCCTATATGGGATGCAGCAGCCAACTCCATCCCATAACCTCCTTAGTCGCCTTTTATGACATGCGTGGAAGGTAAACTGTTACTATTCTTTGCTCCTCTTTCAGGCCCCGGCAACACACGGGCGTCTTCAGGTTTAAATCATGAAAGAACAAATCCCTAGTAGTAGTCATGTATATTGTTTGTTTGTTTGTTTTGCGTTCGCTCCATTGTAACCAGCACGGATATCTGTGTGATTTCCGCCAGGAGCGTGATTACGTTGTGCCACCGTTATGTCATGTATATAAAGTGAGACCATTTTTGGTGGAAGTCATACAGCACTTCATCTGTACATCATTGTAATGGTAACCATAAAACACTAACAGCACAGTTCATGTTTTTCAGTTCCTATGAGGAGAAGGAGCAGTGGGTCTCCGCACTAGAAACCTCTATTGAAGACAATGCTAAGAAGCATCATACATTTCAAGCTGTCAAACAAGGACTGCAGGTGCGTGACTATTGAAAGATGTTTTTCTTGAGTCTCTTAAATTAGTTTATCCACTATGGGACTTACGATATCATCATCATCAAGTGCTGTCTCCGCAGCGAAGGTTGGCTGCAACGTATCTCCAACATCTCCTGTCTCTTGTCTTGGTGGTGCACTCTGCTAGACTGTAACCTGTCCATCATGTAATGTTACTCTCCCACTTGTATCTCTGCCTATCTCTTGCTCGCTTCCCTTTGACTTTACCCTCAACTAAGGTCTTCAATAAGGTGTCATGTCTTTTAATGTGTCCAAAGTATTTTATTTGCCTGATCTTTATTTCTCTTAGTAGTTCTTTCTTCATATTAAGTGTCTTTAGCACCTCTTTATTTGTTTTCTTCTCTTTCCATGATGTTCTCCCTATTCTTCTATATACCCACATCTCAAAGGCATCAATTTTGTCTTCTAATTGTTTATTTAGTGTCCATGTTTCTGAGCCATACATTAATATGGAATAGATGTAGCATTTTATAATTCTCATTTATAACTTGTTTGTAATTTGTTTAGATATTAATAATTTCCTCATGTCATTGAAGGTACTTTTAGCCATTCCTATTCTCCTTTTAACTTCTGTTTCACATCTGCCGTCATTTGTGACTATGTGTCCAAGATATTGATACTGTTTTACTTGTTGTAGTTTCTCTCCCTGTATGTTTATGTTTACCTCCTGTTCTTCTGTGTCTTTGCTGATTATCATGGTTTTTGTTTTTTGAATGTTTATACACTTACGATAGTGTAGTGTTAAAACACACACCTGCAGCCTGGAAAACACTGGCTTTTCATTAATTTGTTATTCAAGGTTTGAAATAAAAATTACTCCCATGGTTCACCCAGCCACCAGGAAGTAGGGTATTAGGGCTCATGCTTTGGGATAGTTAACTCATGCTTTGGGATAGTTAGCTCATGTTCTGAGATGGTTAGCTCATGTTCTGAGATGGTTAGCGCATGTTCTGAGATGGTTAGCTCATGTTCTGAGATGGTTAGCGCATGTTCTGAGATGGTTAGCTCATGTTCTGAGATAGTTAGCTCATGTTCTGAGATAGTTAGCTCATGTTCTGAGATGGTTAGCTCATGTTCTGAGATGGTTAGCTCATGTTCTGAGATAGTTAGCTCATGTTCTGAGATAGTTAGCTCATGTTCTGAGATGGTTAGCTCATGTTCTGAGATAGTTAGCTCATGTTCTGGGATGGTTAGCTCATGTTCTGAGATGGTTAGCTCATGTTCTGAGATGGTTAGCTCATGTTCTGAGATAGTTAGCTCATGTTCTGAGATGGTTAGCTCATGTTCTGAGATGGTTAGCTCATGTTCTGGGATGGTTAGCTCATGTTCTGAGATGGTTAGCTCATGTTCTGGGATGGTTAGCTCATGTTCTGAGATGGTTAGCTCATGTTCTGGGATGGTTAGCTCATGTTCTGAGATGGTTAGATCATGTTCTGAGCGGGAACAAAGTATAGTAAAACTGCCACCTACAATGCATGTCATAAGAGGTGACTACGGTGTTCTGACCATGATCTCCACTGTGATGCAATCCTTAAACTGCTGATCGAGAATCAGCAATTCTATCCACTCTAGGTAGAAGATTTTCCAAAATATAGAATTCCACCTTAAAGCCACATCGAGTGAAACATTTTGTCTGGGACACAAAGAATTCCACCTTAAATCCACATCGAGTGAAACATTTTGTCTGGGACTCAAAGAATTCCACCTTAAATCCACATCGAGTGAAACTGTCTGAGACACAAAGAATTCCACCTTAAATCCACATCGAGTGAAACAGTTTGTCTTGGATACAAAGAATTCCACCTTAAATCCACATCGAGTGAAACTGTCTGAGACACAAAGAATTCCACCTTAAATCCACATCGAGTGAAACAGTTTGTCTTGGATACAAAGAATTCCACCTTAAATCCACATCGAGTGAAACTGTCTGAGACACAAAGAATTCCACCTTAAATCCACATCGAGTGAAACTGTCTGAGACACAAAGAATTCCACCTTAAATCCACATCGAGTGAAACTGTCTGAGACACAAAGAATTCCACCTTAAATCCACATCGAGTGAAACTGTCTGAGACACAAAGAATTCCACCTTAAATCCACATCGAGTGAAACAGTTTGTCTGAGACACAAAGAATTCCACCTTAAATCCACATCGAGTGAAACTGTCTGAGACACAAAGAATTCCACCTTAAATCCACATCGAGTGAAACAGTTTGTCTTGGATACAAAGAATTCCAGATATAAATTTTCTGTTTCCTTCGTTCTCAAACTCCCACTGGATCCCTTGTAGCAGGACAATAAGCCTCATAGATTTCCAACAGGATGTAGAGCAGGCAATGGAAATGTGTTGTGATGCCATTTTATTTGCGCTAAGAGCCAAACACATCCAACTCAACATGCTCACTAATATGTTATGTCTCTTCACCACTGAACAGTGAACACCCATACACTGTGAATCTTTGGAGCTCTCAAAAGTTAGTTTTGAGAGTTAGTTTTAACAAGAAATAAAACTCCAGTGTCTGAAGAAAAAAAGAAATTGGAGGGCTGGAAGGTGTCACCAGTTTGAAGCACCAGGTAATTTTATGACCATACAGTTCAGGAGTTCAATTCAAGGTAGATCAGAAATTCCAAGAGAGACAAGAACTGCCATGTGCAGGGTGAGTTTTTTTAAGTTATCTTCCGACGGAAAAAACCCAGTCTTTTCCAGAAGTTGAATCCAGCATCTTGCAGATATGAGACCAACGCTCTAACCCAGTATTTCCCAACCTTTTTTTTTAACCATGCCCCGCCTAAGTCATTCTAAAATGCTGATGTACAATATACACATTTTTTTTTCTATTCAAAAATTGAAATATTCCCTTAAAAATGTTCCAATTGCCCCCCGGTGGGGCATGTGCCCCACGTTGGGAAACACTGCTCTAACCTCTCAGCCATACACAGTAACAGTGGTATAAGTTTATCACTGATTTGTTGTTATTCCTAATATTATCACATTTTAAGTCTAACATTATTTCTCATTTATCGGCTTCATTATCCATTTTTTCTTCTCACAGACATCTCTACAAGACAAAGATTTTGTATTAGGGCACAAGGCTCCGTTGTGGGTACCTGATGCTAGGGTGACCATGTGCATGCAGTGTTTACTGGAGTTTACATTGACCTTGAGAAGACATCGCTGTCGGTCATGTGGGCGGGTAGATACATTTTGTATTTATAATCTGAAATATAAATGTAATATTTCATCAATAACTCAGATGTGAGTTGATTTCATTATCTGTTCAGGATATAAACCGTTTGAAATATAAACGTAATACTCGTATTGAATATAAATATATACGTAACATCAATTTGAAATATAAACGTATCCATTATTACTGCAGCCATTTACTACCTTAAGTAATTCCCTAAGAAAATATTATTCCTGAATTCCTTAAAAATATATTGCTGCATACATTCACTACCTTGTGAAAATATTGCTGCAGCAATTCACTACCTTAAGAAAATATTGCTGCATCCATTCACTGCCTTAAAATATTGCTGCATCCATTCACAATCTTCAGAAAATATTGTTGCATCCATTCACTAACTTGTTAAAATATTGCTGCATCCATTCACAATTTTGTATTTCTGTACAGGTTGTATGCTGCCACTGTTCAGAGAATGAAGCACCGCTGCAATACCTAGGGGATAATCCAGCGAGAGTGTGTGACAGCTGCTATGACAAACTTATGGCAGGTTGGTTGGCTCACGTAGTTGCATTTATCGATATATTCATTATTATTACATTTATTATTATTATTACATCATTATTATTATTACATTATTATTACATTTACATCATTATTATTACATTTACATCATTATTATTACATTTACATAAACTATGAAAGTGTATGCAGGGCCATAAATATTTCAGGAAAGAGGGGAGGGGAGGTGCCTTTTTCTGTTGAAAGTTTGTTTTCACAATATGTTAGCAACTTTTTTTCAATAATTGGGGGGGAGTGTGTGTGTGGGAGTGTCCTCAAATGTTTTTTTTTTACTTGCTTTTTAGTACATGTTTTGATTTTCAAGGTTTTTTAAAAATATATTCCTTCCCCCCCCCTCCTCCCAATGTATTGGCATTTATGTGTATATTTGTGTATGTTTGCATATATATATATATATATACGTAAATATAAATTTCTTCCTAGATGTGTCATCAAATGCAAGTTCCACCCCCAGTAGAAACTCACTTCAACATAACTCCCTAATCAATGTGTGTCAAAGGGCATGACCCCATGGACCGCTGGATCAGCAACCAACCAACCCTAATCAATTGCCAATTATCCATTTATGAGATGCAAGGCTTTCTGTGTTCTCAATTACTATGTGCTTATAAGTCGCTGGTGCTTTCTGTTGTGCTGTATGGTTGTGAGAGTTGGACACTTACTGCAGACATTGAGAGAAGATTACAGGCTTTCGAGTACAAATGCTACAGACAAATCCTACGAATTTCCTATAGGAAACATAAGACCAATGTGTATGTAAGAAATAAAGTAGAGATGTGTGCAGGTGTTCAGGAGCCATTGATTTCAATAGTGAAATGACGAAAACTAGCATGGTTCGGACATGTATGCAGGCATGATTCCTTGTCAAAAACAATACTGCATGGAACTGTTGGAAGAAGCAGAGGAGGACAAATAAAGGCATGGACAGACAACATCAAGGAATGGATAGGGCAAGATATTTCCACATTCATCCACACCGCTGTGGATAGAATTCGCTGGAGGACTCTGTGTGCTGAAGCATCAAATGTGGTACCCCTACGACCCTGAAGGGTTACAGGTTTATTGATTGATTGATGTGCTTATTGTGAATTCTTATGATACTTGTAGAATTAAAATTCGTCATAAAAATACTAAAGATCAATAATGTGTACTCACTGCAGCAAAACTGAAATCCATAGGGCAATGCTTGGTACAGGGTAATAAAGTTGAGCTAATCACTGCAAACACACACAAATCGACGTTTTGACCAAAATGCCTTTATCAAGAATACAACCAAAAAAACGACGAACACGAACGTTCACATAGCAGAACTAAATGTGGAGATAACCCGAAAGAATCAATATTAGGTGAGAGGTGAAACAACACAAACAGACAATATACAAAACACACCCAAATACATGTGATATGAGGCAAACAGAGAAATGATGGAACAACATGATAGCATCCATACGACTGGCGGCCATTGAACTTTTGAACATTGAAATTTCCGTAAATTTCCTGTTTGTGGAAGAATTGAGAACTAGCTTGATAATTTGTATTTTTTTGTTTCAAATAGCAAGAATCAGTGAATGTGAACAGAGCCAGAGAAGAGTCCGGATTGATTTGGCACGGTCAAAAGAGAATTCCGCCCTGTCAGTCCCGGATGAAACGGCAAGAACAGCTGTTGCGGCAAATGGCGGTGAAGACAGATGTATCATGGTCACTAAGCATAGCCCTGGTCTAGGCCTGCAAAATTTATTGAGTAGATTCCAGAAAAAGAAAAGGAGTAACCATGAACGACGAAGACCAAACAAGTTTAGGCCTTCTGTTCTTAAGGAGGTTAGACAAAAAAGTGTTGTTAGCTATCTTATACCATGTCGAAAATCTAAACTCTTCTCTTTCTGTTGTTGGCTAGCTTATACCATGTAGATAATCTAGATAATCTACACTCTTCTCTATTTCTGTTGTTGGCTAGCTTATACCATGTAGATAATCTAGATAATCTACACTCTTCTCTATTTCTGTTGTTGGCTAGCTTATACCATGTAGATAATCTAGATAATCTACACTCTTCTCTATTTCTGTTGTTGGCTAGCTTATACCATGTAGATAATCTAGATAATCTACACTCTTCTCTATTTCTGTTGTTGGCTAGCTTATACCATGTAGATAATCTAGATAATCTACACTCTTCTCTTTCTGTTGTTGGCTAGCTTATACCATGTAGATAATCTAGATAATCTACACTCTTCTCTATTTCTGTCATTGAATATTCTATACCTTGTAGATAATCTACTCTCTTCTAATGTGCTATTTATGTTGTTGACTATCCTACCTAAATTTGTACGTAAGAAATAAAATAGAGATGTATGCGGGTGTACAAGAACCATTGCTTTCAATAGTGAAACGATGAAAACTAGCATGGTTTGGACATGTATGCAGACATGATTCCTTGTCAAATACAATACTGCAAGGAACTGTCAAAGGAAATAAGCAGAGGAGGGCAAATAAAAACATGGACAGACAACATCAAGGAATGGACAGACAACATCAAGGAATGGACAGACAACATCAAGGAAGGGACAGACAACATCAAGGAATGGACAGACAACATCAAGGAATGGACAGGACAAGATTTTTCCTCACTCATCCGCATCGTTGAAGATAGAAATCGCTGGAGGACTCTGTTTGCTGAAGCATCCAATGCGGTACCCCTACGACCCTGAAGGATTACTGGTTTTTTTTATTGATTGGTTGATCTTTTACCGTGTAGATAATCTACACTCTTCTCTATTTCTAATGTGCTATTTCTGTTGTTGGCTAACCATGGAGATAGTCTACACTCTCGCCCATGTGTTGCCCGGGCCCAAAAGGTGAACAAAGAATGGCACATTGTTACCTGCAAACATGTTGTAAAAAGAGAATAAGTAGATTTTGGAGGTGGTGGTGGCACATTCTGTAGAGGGTTAAAGTCACCCAAATCAATGCTGAAATCAGTTGTGTCAGGTTGAAAGATGCAGTCAAGCTGTAAACCATGACACATTAAACCACGATCATTCCATTCTCTGGACTACATCCTGCTAATCAGCTCCAATTTAAAAACAAACACAGATGAAGAACACAGCATTGTTTCTTCTGAGGGAATTATTGCTTCAGAAGGTACAAGCTCTGAGAAATCAGCTGTTCTGTTGAGAGGGACACAGTACATATGGGAAAACTTTAGTACAATTAAGTCATTCCTCTACACATTGTGTTAGTTTAAGACACAGAGAAATGAGCTTAAAAATTGATACTAGATAGGGATGTATGTATGGTCTTTTATGTCTTGCAGACTGTCATTTAACAATAAGAAGCAATCCGTTGAATATTTCCTCAGCTATGGGGACTTTTCAAGTAATCATATCACAGCAATGGAAGATTTCTATTTGTTTCTTTCTCTTTTTTCTTCCATATCTCTATATATTATTTCTGAACAATGCTGCTCCTGCACGCAGATTCTACCTCCAGACATCCCGCGTTTCAGCCGTGTTTTCCCAGTTTTTGGATTCTAAGTGGAAGCCTTTCATTGAGGATTTGCAGATATCTTTATACCTTAGAATCAGTCTACCCAGGCTCGATAGAAATAGGACATATATATTTAGAAAACCATATGGTTATAATTATTCTGGGCGGATAATGTAGAATGAAGCAATGAGAAAGCAGATCTTGAAGCTAATAGCTGATAACTCAAGGGATGATGTTGAAGCTAATAGCTGATAACTCAAGGGGATGATGTTGAAGCTAATAGCTGATAACTCCAGGGATGATGTTGAAGCTAATAGCTGATGACTCCAGGGATGATGTTGAAGCTAATAGCTGATAACTCCAGGGATGATGTTGAAGCTAATAGCTGATAACTCAAGGGTTGCTAATAGCTGAAAACTCAAGGGAAGATAATAGGGTGAGAAATATAAATACCGCCTGGATTTTATAGTTAGTACAAATGGTAAAACAAGCAATTCACGAAGGGGTGGGAGGTAGAAGAATTTGCATCAAGTTTTATAAGAAGATGCTGGTATTACAGTACTTAGAATGGATGAAAAACAGATTTCACAAACATTGACCATGTACTTAGAATGGATAAAAATAGACTTCTAAACGAACCATCATGTGGCCGGAAGAGGGATCAAGAAAAGTAAGCCTCGCCCAAAAGAAACTCTACACAGAACAATCAGCAGAGAAAGTTCAATATCAAAAATAAACAATACAAAAGAACTACAGCAACTTGTAAGGATGTGATCAACATGGAAGTTACTACTGCCCTATGGGCCATCTTTCGTCCAAAAATATTTTCTATTTTGCGATGTTAGATTTGTGCCAACGATGAAGGATCTGATATATTTTTCTATTTTGCGATGTTAGATTTGTGCCAACGATGAAGGATCTGATATATTTTTTCTATTTTGCGATGTTAGATTTGTGCCAATGATGAAGGATCTGATATATTTTTTCTATTTTGCGATGTTAGATTTGTGCCAACGATGAAGGATCTGATATATTATTTTATATTTTGCGATGTTAGGTTCTTGCTAACAATGAAGGATCTGGTACTTTTTTCTATTTTTCGATGTTAGGTTCTTGCTAACAATGAAGGATCTGGTACTTTTTTCTATTTTTCGATGTTAGGTTCGTGCCAACGATGAAGGATCTGATATGTCTGGGTATCTACATGCCTACAAGACTCGCAGGTGGAAGCGACTCTGGTTCGTGGTGAAAGGGAAGGTACTCTACACATACAAAGCTAGTGAGGTGTGTATCATGACGTATACTGTTGTATCTCTCATTTCTTCTACTTCTGCATTCATTCTCAAACTCCTGCTAGATCTCTCTTGTAGCAGAACAATTGCCCAACTAAATTTCCAGCAGAATGTAGTCCAGACCATGGAAATGCATTTTTTTCACCATTTTATTTGCACAAATGTCCTGACACATCCATCTTCGGTGAAGTATCATTCATTTAACATCAACCTCTTTATAAGATAAACTCATCATAAAACATAACTCTTTATAAGACTAACTCTTTATAAGATAAACTCATCATAAAACATAACTCTTTATAAGATAAACTCATCATAAAACATAACTCTTTATAAGACTAATTCTCTATAAGAATATCTCGCTTGTGCAGCAAACGAGACCTGTTCAGGATGCAAAAAATAGGACTTCTATCTTATTTCCAGGTATGTGTAGGAGTTGACAGGAAAGTTTGGGGGGATGGGACTGAAATCCTGTCACCTGTGAAACAATATCATTGTCACTGCATGTCCTGCCTGTTTTTACTTTTGTCTTCTGTCAAATGGTCCACATGGATGATAGAGAGATTCAGCACTCGAAGCAACATGACATAATAATTTACATAGACGTTCAGGAACACAAGAAACAAACAGCTGTGGTTGGGATTTCGTGGCCTACCAAAATGGCAGGAAATTAGCTAAGAAGTGAGCTGCGTACCCCACTACAACATCGAGTATGAGAATGTAAATAAAGGTGGTGACAGAAGTTCTCACTTGGCTGGCGATGCAACCATCAACATACTTAGTGATTCTATCAGACTCAAAGTATGCTGCACAAGATAGAAAAGTGTATGATTAGAACTGAGCGGGTCACTCTTCTCAACAACGTGCAGAATATTACATTAATCTACTGTTCAAGTCATGCTGGAGTCAGAGGAAACAAAAGAGCTGATGTGTTGGCTGGTAAAGACTTTTGGAATGGCACTGAGATAAGAAGAAGAGACAGGATTGAATTGATTAAAGCAACCATGAATATCCTATGACAAGACAAGGATGAGGTAGAATGAGACAATGTAAATATTCAGAAAATGGTATAAATGGGAGGTACTAGAGGCGATGGGAGAAAGTGCTTCCTTTCCGGAAAGATCAGAAGTGGAGCCAAACTGTAAACTAAAGATAATGCATTCCTTTCTTCTGCACTTTCAAAAAGTGTTTACAGTGTATCAAGGATTTACTTTGTTGTACTTGGGTTCTCCCATATTCCACCACTTTCAACAAAGTAGCAAGCCATAGCTTCAAGCTATAATCTTAACTTCTTAGCTTCAAGCTATAATCCTCTGGAATCTGTGAAAAAAATTTGCTCGTGAACAAGGCATGATGAACCTTGTGAGAAGAACACAACAAACCAACATTCCACTGAGATCACCCTTTTTTTACAACCTGCATATTGGCAAAAGTTTGATAACAAATGCAGAAACAAAGTATTTTTTAAATTATTATTATTTTTTTTCAAGGATATGGCTGCAACAGAAAGTATGCCCTTACTTGGGTATGAAGTTACAAGACTGAACGCAGTAAGTATTTGTGAATGTGTTAGTCATCAGAGTATCATCATCACCACGAACATCACCACATACTGGACACATCCATAGATATTTGTGTATGTATAATTTGGTCATATGATGTCAGGTAACTGCCTTTTTCTGTGATGAGTTAATATAAAGTTAAAAGCTAACACATAACATTTATTAATGCTGTAGGGGTGTGAGATGTTAGTGATCTCACATTTCAGTGGCTCTGCTATATGAGGGTGGTAGCCATCTCTTCTCCCTTGCAGTCTTTTTTTTCTGGATTAATCCGGTACCCAATTAAATCTGTGTCGACCCAGGAGCCGGTGCAATCTGAAAAACATTTCCGCTTCAACTGGGGAATGAACTCAGGACCACTCATATGTGAATCCAGTACGCTAACCACTGCACTACGAGGCCCACCATCAGTTAATATACATACAGTCCAATATTGGTCATGTATAGAGTAGTTTGTTTTAGGTCACTAGTTTCTTGATACTACACAACAATTGATGACACGTTTTTACTGCTACTACACAACAACTGATGACACATCTTTAACCTTCTCCATACCATTGGCACAAATATATTGTACTCTGCTGAACACCATGGTAGTAGAATTGCGAACATCACTAATCAGTTTAGTAACTATGATAAACAGTTTAAATTTGGCTCTTTCTTTTAGTAAAAAAGTTGCAAAATGTAGCAATTATATAGCCTCATTTTCAGTCAAATATTGGAAAATACCTGCAGAAAGTTTTTAAAGTTGCAGTTGTCCTATTACAATCCTGGATGAGATGTGAGAGTTATGGAGTTGTGAGTGTTACAAATTAATGAGTTATGACACAGACACCCACTCTCTTACGGAGAAGCAAAAACAATAATCCACAACACATACACAGCATAGTGGAAGAAAGAAATGTAAGGGGAATACGAACATGATGCAATACATCTCCTCCAAAGATATCAACAGACCACAATATTTCGCCTTAGAACAGGCCACTGCAGACTGTTGGGTCACCTTTACCGATTGAGGATCTCATACACAGATGAATGTCCATGTGGATCTGGAACCCAGACCCCAGAGCACATACTTCAGGACTGCCCAACATACAAAGAGCAGAAAAAGCAGTCCTGGCCAGAGGATACAGACTTGAGGCAAAAGCTATGGGGCAGCCACTCTGACCTGGAGAAGACAGTGGACTTCGTTTTGACGGCAGGCCTGACAGTATAGCATGACCACAGATGCTGAACACAGAAGAAGAATGAGTTATGGGTTGTGGATTGATGAGTTACTGATTGATGAGTTATAGAGTAATGAATTATTGAGTGATGAGCTTCGGATTCATGAGTTTTCGATTGATGAATTATGGATTGATGAGTTGTGAATGGATGAGTTGTGGATTGATGAGTTGTGAATGGATGAGTTAGGATTGATGAGTTGTGAATGGATGAGTTGTGGATTGATGAGTTGTGAATGGATGAGTTGTGGAGTGATGAGTTGTGAATGGATGAGTTGTGGATTGATGAGTTGTGAATCAATGAGTTATGGACTGATGAGTTACAGAGTCATTTAAGTTCTCATGGAGGCCCAGAGATGACAAGCACACCAGAGTCCACAGGCCGGCACTCCTTAGCTGGTTGAGCATCAGGGTCAGCGAACCACAGCTGATCAAGACCCTCAGTACACTTCCACGCAGTAGGCCTGGAAACAAGAGTGCAGCAACCCTGCTGTAGCCTGGCCAAGTACTAGGGATCGAAAATACGGGAATGCCAACGCGGCCCCAAAAAATGCTGGCTGAAGATGGATGTGTCAGGTCGAACGGCGCAGATAACGCAGCTTGCTGTAAAATGTTACACAGTGCAGATCACCCTCATACGTCCTTCTCAGGGCGGTCAGCGGAATGCTTTCAGAGGGTCCGCCGCAAGGCATACGACGAAGAAGAAGAAAGAAGAAAAGTTATCATGGAATGTTACATTTCTTTTCTCATTCGTTCTCAAAACTCACACTGGATCTCTCTTGTAGCAGGATAATTGTCCTACTTGATTTTCTGCAAGATGCAGTCCAGAAAATGAACTGTGCCGCTGTTTTTATTTTTCTTCTTCTGCGTTCGTTCTCAAACTCCTGCAGATTAGCAGGATGTAGTCTGGAGAATGGAATGCGTTGTGTCATGGTTTACAGCATTGCTGCGATATCTGCGCCTTTCTGCCTGACATCCGACTTCAGCACGGCTTAGGGTCACTGACCCTATATGGGATGGGACAGCCAACCCCATCCCATAACCTCCTTAGTCGCCTTTTACGACATGCGTGGAAGGTAAACAGTGTTGCTATTCTTTACTCCTCTTTCAGGCCCCGGCAACACACTGGCGTTTATTTTTCTAATAGCCGACACATCCAACTTTGGCAGATCATGTTAAATAAATTTAACTGGCATAGTTTGGACATATGAAAACATATGTTAAATAATTTTAACTGCCAAATTTTGGACACATAATAAGACATAGTTCACTTTCTACAACTATTTCCTTAGGAAATATTATTATATCTGTGCACTAGTTCATCTGTGCACTAGTTCATCTGTGCACTAGTTCATCTGTGCACTAGTTCATCTGTGCACTAGTTTATCTGTGCACTAGTTCATCTGTGCACTAGTTCATCTATGCTCTAATTTATCTGTGCACTAGTTTATCTGTGCACTAGTTCATCTGTGCACTAGTTCATCTATGCTCTAATTTATCTGTGCACTAGTTTATCTGTGCACTAGTTTATCAGTGCTATCTTATGCACAGGCAAATGGTTCTCAGTAAAAGACTGTGTCTAATAGACTCAATTATCTGTCAGCTGTATATTGTGTTATCTGTGACCCTGGGCAGATAACCTGATAACTGGGAATCATGGTGTCCACTTGTACCCATCTGAGTAAGTGGGTCAGCATGGATGTGCATAAAGCTAAGGTAAGGGAGCAAAACCCTACATACCTCACCTCCCCTCCATCTAGCAGGTTGACATGTAAGTGCCTCAGGCTAAGGGAGTAAACCCCTATAGAAAATTCAGCTGAAGGAAGCCTAATGTAGTCAATGGATTTAACCATTATTTGGCATATCCTGCAGTTCTGACCTACTACTGGCTTCATCTTTCCCATGGAGCTCACCATCAGAACCGAGAGGTGGTTAATGAAAAATGGGCAAGGCACTTTCTCTATACAAATCGCCCTAGCTAGCAAGCTTGTATCGCAATAAGTAGGCAGATATACAAATGTGAGGGGAATATCATGAGATGGGCAAGTTACAGTTTAGCAGATGCACCACCAAGGCAAGAGACAAAAGATGTTAAGGTCTGTTGCAGCCAACCTATGATGTGGGTACGTAACCTGCTGATGGTGATGATTATTATTATTAAATTAATTGTCCATTGAAGATGGACGTGTTTGACCATTGGCACAAATGATGATGATGATGTTCCTCCTTCGCATACGAAAATGAGCATAGCATGGAAAAAACAATAAAATGTGGTGAACAAGTATTAAAAAAAAACGTTTGTGATTGTCTAATTTGCTTTGGGTTTGTGAGTTCATAGATGCCCAATGAGTCTGATTCGTGCCAGGAAGGATCTATTGCAGTGCTTGAAGGAGTGCAGAGGGTCCCGAGTAGGAGAGTTAACAGGTTGATCCTTCCGTTTCCATCTCTTAAGAAGCATGTATCGTGACGTATACTGTTGTATCATAATCGGGCACAAATAAAACAATAACAAAATGCATTTCCATTTTCTGGACTACATCCTGCTGGAAATCTAGTGCAACCTTGTCCTGCTACAAAAGAGATCCAGCAGGAGTTTGAGAAAAAACGGTGAAGAAGAAGAAGAAATGAATTGTAAAATATTCTAAAAAATCTGTATTGTTTCAGTGGTTTGAAGGTTGTAAACCTGAACTTCTTTTTGAATTGAGTCATCAAAATAATCAGCCATTAACTACGTACAGAGAAGATGCGGAGAAGATCACACAGAGGCTCATTTTTCGTACAGACAGTGCTACAGCGTTGGAAAAGTAAGTGGCTTGGGTAATTTAGAAACATTTCCACAGAATAATGAAAATGCTGAATTGCATTAAGGATAAGTAATACAAGGCCCATTAGCCATAACGATAAAATATTTTTGTTTCTTATATACATTTATAATTTCTTCCTGGTATAATCAATTGTACCTGTGGTTAGATATAAACAATGTGGGTGACTGCGCAACTAAAATTAAGAGAAGAACAATAATGGCGCTGACAAAATTAAAACAGCTAAAGAAATTATGGCAGGGTACTAACATAAGAACAAAATTATGCTTATTATGAACGTGTGTTTCCAGTGGCGACATGTGGATGCGAAGCATGGACACTAAATAAAACATTGTTCAAGAGAATAACATTTGAATTAAAGTGCTACAGAAGAGTTCTGAGAATACCATGGACAGCAAGGAAAACAAATCAGGTGATGCTAAGCATAATAAGCATCCAAGAGGGCTGGCTTCTGAACAACTGTCAATTAAAGAAAAAGCGAGTTTTTTTGAGTCATATTAAGAAACATGACAGTATGGAGAGAGTGATACTGGAGGGAATGATAGAAGGTAACTGTTAAAGGCTGACCAAGACGCCGTTGGACAGAAGACATAGAGGAATGCCTGCACATTTCTCTAAAGAAGGTGGGACAGCTAACTCAAGACCAAGGAGAATTCTATAGATCCATAAGGAGGGCTGTTCTGGAAAGAATATGTCACATGATGATGGTGACCAATTCCATGTGGCATTGGTTATCATGTCTTTCTAAATACCATGTCAGTCATATTTATATATCCTATATAAATATTCATTTTTTTAGTGTTAGTGTTAGTGTTAGTTATGTAACTAACCTTAACCCTAAATAAATTTATATTTAAAATTAATAAATGATAAACATAAACTGATAAACATAGCCAAGGGAAATAATCAAGTAAGGAGACACAGGTTCCAAACAAGAACCGAACTGTCATCCTGTGCCATTTTCCAAAAGCTTTAGAAATATTTTTAAAATATATAAATGTGTGTCCAACAAGAATGTGTAATTTCTCCCGATCTTTACTCCTACAATTGGAATATGTTTGGAAATATATTGAAAATTTGTTAGAGATAACAATTGAAAGTTACAATCTGAGATATGATGATGATACAAGTACTGATTGTAGGATCTGAGATATGCTGATGATACAAGTACTGATTGTAGGATCTGAGATATGCTGATAATACAATTACTGATTGTAGGATTTGAGATATACTGATGATACAATTACTGATTGTAGGATCTGAGATATGCTGATGATACAATTACTGATTGTAGGATCTGAGATATACTGATGATACAATTACTGATTGTAAGATCTGAGATATGCTGATGATACAATTACTGATTGTAGGATCTGAGATATACTGATGATACAATTACTGATTGTAAGATCTGAGATATTCTGATGATACAAGTACTGATTGTAGGATCTGAGATATACTGATGATACAATTACTGATTGCAGAGAGAAGGGGAGATCAAAAAAATAATAAATTTGATAGAAATTGCAGTTCTTGAATGTGAAAACATAGGTCTCAGTCTAGACAAGAAGAAAAAAGAAGCAGCAATTGTCTCAACAAAACATACACGACCAAGATCAATGGTAAAATGTTAAAACATTCATGACCAAGATCAATGGTAAAATGTTAAAACATTCATGACCAAGATCAATGGTAAAAAGTTAAAACATTCATGACCAAGATCAATGGTAAAATGTTAAAACATTCATGACCAAGATCAATGGTAAAATGTTAAAACATTCATGACCAAGATCAATGGTAAAATGTTAAAACATTCATGACCAAGATCAATGGTAAAATGTTAAAACATTCATGACCAAGATCAATGGTAAAATGTTAAAACATACACAACCAAGATCAATGGTAAAATGTTAAAACATACACCACCATCAATGGTAAAATGTTAAAACATACACCACCATCAATGGTAAAATGTTAAAACATACACCACCAAGATCAGTTGTAAAATGTAAAACATACACCACCAAAATCAGTTGTAAAATGTAAAACATACACCAGCAAGATCAATGGTAAAATGTAAAACCATATACTGGTTGACTCATATACAAGTGTTCCATAGACTACATTTTCTGATTTATTGTTTCGTTTATATGTTTCAGATGGCTGACAGTTTTAAAAGATGCATCTCTGACGTAGAACTCCTGTGTGTCATGACTGACAGAATGCAAATTTCTGTATCAAATCAAGACTCAAATCTCTATCAAATCAAGAATCAATCAAATTTCCAAGACAGACCAGCTAATTATATATGCTTGTTGTAATCCCCCATGAATTGTGAGCAATATAGCTCTTATCTCGATAAATACTAAGTGGAAGTAATAATGTATATAAATATCTAATTACAAAATAAAAAATAAATAACAATAAACAAAGAAACAGGGACTTTTTCCGTGTTACGTTCCAACAGGGACCTTAATCAAGAAACATATAATAAACAGGAAAGCACAAAATTATTAAATTATTGAATTGAATATATTGTGGAAAAAAATATTGAATTGTGGAAAAAAATCAATTATTGAATTGTGGAAAATATTGAATTGTGGAAAATATTGAATTGTGGAAAAAATTATTGTTCCTTTGTTTATTGTTATTTCTTTTTTATTTGGTAGTTAGATATTTATATAGTAACATTATTACACCCACTTAGTATTTATCGCTTATGGGTTATGTTACTGCGCCATTCTTCACCTTGTTGGATATCCTCGGACAGTTTGGTTATTTATAGAGCTTTTGTCTCATTTTGTGTAATGGGTACATAACTAGGAGACACCAACTTTCAGTCGTGTACAATGTTTTGACAATCCAACTAAGCAGAGTGAGTAAAAACATAATTACACAGATGAAGTACAACTTTGCAAGAGGAAAGTCTTACTATATAGACATGTCATCTACGAAAGTCTTACTATATAGACATGTCATCTACGAAAGTCTCACTATATAGGCATATCATCTACGAAAGTCTCACTATATAGGCATGTCATCTACGAAAGTTTCACTATATAGGCATGTCATCTACGAAAGTTTCATTATATAGACATGTCATCTACGAAAGTTTCACTATAGACATGTCATCTACGAAAGTTTTACTATATAGACATGTCATCTATGAAAGTCTTACTATATAGACATGTCATCTACACAAGTCTCACTATATAGACATGTCATCTACGAAAGTCTCACTATATAGACATGTCATCTACGAAAGTCTCACTATATAGACATGTCATCTACACAAGTCTCACTATATAGACATGTCATCTACGAAAGTTTCACTATATAGACATGTCATCTACGAAAGTTTCACTATATAGACATGTCATCTACGAAAGTTTCACTATATAGACATGTCATCTACGAAAGTTTCACTATATAGACATGTCATCTACGAAAGTTTCACTATATAGACATGTCATCTACGAAAGTTTCACTATATAGACATGTCATCTACGAAAGTTTCACTATATAGACATGTCATCTACGAAAGTTTCACTATATAGACATGTCATCTACACAAGTCTCACTATATAGACATGTCATCTACACAAGTCTCACTATATAGACATGTCATCTACGAAAGTCTCACTATATAGACATGTCATCTACGAAAGTCTCACTATATAGACATGTCATCTACAAAAGTTTCACTATATAGGCATGTCATCTACGAAAGTTTCACTATATAGGCATGTCATCTACGAAAGTTTCACTATATAGACATGTCATCTACGAAAGTTTCACTATATAGACATGTCATCTACGAAAGTTTCACTATATAGGCATGTCATCTACGAAAGTCTTACTATATAGACATGTCATCTATGAAAGTTTCACTATATAGACATGTCATCTATGAAAGTTTCACTATATAGGCATGTCATCTACGAAAGTTTCACTATATAGACATGTCAGCTACGAAAGTTTCACTATATAGACATGTCATCTACAAGAAGTTAACTGGTTACATGGTGGTTCTTCTTCAAAGGTTGTTCTTAAACTCCTGCAGATTAGCACGATGTAGTCCAGAGAATGGAATGAGTTATGTCGTGGTTTACACGTGGTGGTTAGTCTGGTCAGACCTGCATGTCTGCAACTATATGATTACATCAATAATAAATTACTAGGGGTGTTAAATAATAGGACATGCCAAATTTAACATTAGATTTGGTAGAATATAAGCCAAAGTTGACACTAGATTTGGCAGAATATAAGCCAAAGTTGACACTAGATTTGGCAGAATATAAGCCAAAGTTGACACTAGATGTGGCAGAATATAAACCAAATCTTGTAACATAAGTAAGATTAACAAATCTTAGGTGTCTTATCCTGTAACATGGGTATGTTGAGATTTGCTATGTCTGATCCTGTAACAAGTGGAAAGAAACATGAAAAAATGGACAGGTTACAGCAGTTTCCCAACGGGGGGGCCCACGCCCCACAGGGGGCAATTTGATTGTTCATGGGGGCAATTCATGGAAGGGAAAAAATAATACAATTTTTTTATATAAAAAAATTATGTATATTTTACATGGGTGGGGGGGGGCATCCGAATTTTAGAATGACATGGGTGGGGCATGGTTAAAAAAAAGTTGGCAAACAATGGGTTACAGTTTAGCCAAGTGTACCACCAATGCACTACAAATGTTGGATGTAAATTTCAGTCAATCTTCTGTGCAGAGATGGCACTTGATGATGATGAAGATGATCCTGTAACATTGATATGTTGAGATTTGATAAGTCTTATCCTGTAACATGGATATGTTACAGAATTATTACGGATAATATAATGGATAATAGTAAGAATATTTAGATGGATTTAATAAGTATTATCCTGTAACATGGATATGTTGAGATTGATAAGTTTTGTCCTGTAACATGGATGTGTTGATATATAATGTCTTATCCTGTAACATGGATATGTTGAGATTTAATGTGTCTTATCCTGTAACATGGATATGTTGAGATTTCATATATTACTAGTGTGATCTTTCTTTGTGTTATTTAATAATTTTACACTCTCATGTGATGTATTCTTTCAAGGACATTGTCTCCAACACAGTAAATATTATAATATCGCCATTCTGCACAAGTCACACTGAATTTTCAAACAGCATAAACAGCACACAATTTTAGCTATATCTCAGAGCTAAATTTTGCAGCACTAAAATTTGCAGTGCGAAAATTTACGAAAATCCATAAAGTATACTGCCACGTACAGAAAATTGACACTTATACTCTGAAGAACCAGAATCTCATTTATATTCATTGCCACAACACCTTGAACCAGCATTTCTATTATATTTAATACCACAACACCTTGAACCAGCATTTCTATTATATTCATTGCCACAACACCTTGAACCAGCATTTCTATTATATTTAATACCACAACACCTTGAACCAGCATTTCTATTATATTCATTACCACAACACCTTGAACCAGCATTATTGTTACAGTTGATGTAAATATCCAATAATTCATTTAACAGCACATTTTTTATTTATTCATATTTAATAAATCTATGTCAATGTAATTCACAGAAAATGTTCTAAATCAGTATTTCACTTATCTCACTTGACATTGTATTCATATTTTATTTAATTTATCTACTGCGTATAACCACTGTCAAGATGAAACATTGACAAGTATAACCTTTTGTTTCGTTATATTGTTCTCAAAGAAAGATGTTGTTTTCAACAATATGTATTCTCCACTAATTAAATATCTATTCTGTACATAACGTGATAACAAAGCCGCTTTTATTACCAGTTGATAAAATTGTCCCTGCACAGCTTAACAATAAAATACTCCTGTTGCTGCACGCTTCATTGGCAGAGACAATTCTGGGTGGCTAGAACATTTAGGTAACTGTCATAAAATCATGCTCTTTAAATGATGTGACTCACCATGAGATTGTGGTTTTCTTATTTTATATTCTTGGTACTTCAATGGTGTCCTGAGTATGAAACGCTGAGGCAGATATATTGGCCAGAGGAAACAACACTTGAATCAAAGCTCTATGGGACACTGTATGAACTACAAAAGACAGTGAGTTTTATTCAGGAAACAGAATTACAGATATAGACATGTTTTAAGTGAACGAAAGAAGAAGAATATGCTTCGTACATGTAATTTTGGAGCTCTCGCAACATAGTCTGAATTATTAGTTTTATCGGTGCAATTTATATGGTTAAAAAACTTTAGGTAATATATCCTTGTGTTTTTTAAAAGTCCGTTCTTGACCATACATGTCTTTTTTAATCTCGTTATGGGTAATGGTTATCATCAGCATGTGCTGCTCAGATCCATAAGTACTCTGATCCTGTCTCAATAAATCAGAGTGTAGGACATCATAACTTCAGTCAGTGTTGATTTATAAATCTCTTTGTATATCTTATTTTTCCTTTTTCATTCATTCTCAAACTCCTGCAGATTAACAAGATGTAGTCTAGATAACAAAATGCATTGTATCATGGTTTGTAGCTTGGCTGTGATGTGTACTCCTTTCAGCTTGACACACATGATTTCAGAATGACTTCTGAGTCACTTTGACTCATTGCATTTCACTTCTGGATGCATCCGTCATTATAGTCAAATAAGGTCATTGGGTGACCGTGAACACATAACTTTTCTCTGTACAGCAGTCCTCGAGTCTGTAACAAATGTAAAGCATCTTTCTCTGTAGCTCGGAAGCTCAGTAAACAGAAATCTATGATTGCATTAGCCTTAATTTAGTCGTCTGTTAATCACATGAGATTTCTCTGACAACACGAAAGATGAGCGAACTATAATTGAATTTGCATGCTTATGCGCATAACATTACAATAGTTCACAAAGTTCACTGTCATCACATGATGAGGCCACATTTGCCTAATATGTACCCACAAATATCTCATTAAAAAAAGAGAGAATTGTCCATGAAAAGAAGGAAATAGCCTTATAAAAGTTTTGTTTAGGCAAAACCCCCTTTCTTACCGATGACGCATCTATGGTCCTGCTTCCGATATTGTTGCCATGATGACCAGCATGTCAGTTGACTCATTACCTTCGACACCTGCATGTCTGCAGTAGTGAACATCTGCCTAGGCAAACTAGGCAGCAGCCAGGGGACGAAATAGTACAAATTGTTAGAACACAGGACATGAAAAAAGGGTATCAATTACCAAAATAAAACCCAACTCTGTTAACTGCTTAGGTCCAGATTTAAGTCCAGCCCCTCATGTCTAGGCATAAAAATTAAATCTTACTGGTCCTAGATTGTGCTAACAACACCTACCATTGCTTATGAATGGCTACTGCTTAAACCTTGTGAAGCATGTGCATGTAGGCACTTAGGATTATTGAGTAGTAATGCTATGACACTACTTGCTTAAACCTTGTGAAGCATGTCCATGAAGGCACTTAGTAAGGATTATTGAGTAGTAATCCTGGGACACTACTTTCATTTCAACATGTCTCCTAAAAACATATTTGATGCAGGACTGAAAAACTGTTACAGAGACGACGAGTGAATGAGATTATATGTTGCTTCATAATCCCGGTTGATATATAAATATTTCTTTTACAATAATACATTTTCAACATGTACATTACCACTTTGGACATTTTTGTAACCATATTATGAATTTTTAGTTGTAATGTTGTTTTTAAACCTGCCTTATATAATTGTAATTGTTGTTGTTTATTAGTTGTCATTCTAACGACCATGTTGGATCTCTCTTGTAGCAGGACAATGTTCATACTAGAATTCCAGCAGAATGTCTAGAGGACTGAGATGTGTTATGTTGCCATTTATTTGTGCCAATGGTCCTACACATTTTAATGTATTTTATAGAAATGTTTGAATTGTTGTAGCAATTATTGGATTTATGTAATTCATTTTGAATTGTTTCTTGAGATGATCTGGCTGGCCTTTTATATATTGTTTCACTGTTATGCCTTTTTATATACCTTACATAAATTTGGGACAAAATGCATGAGCCCATGGACAAATGCATCAGCAATCTACACTCATAATCTTTTTAAAGAAAATTTGTTAGAGTTTAAACATATATAACTAAATAATCTTATAGCATCTAGAGCACATGCAGCCAATGTTCCCTCTAATTTTTCTCTCATTTGAGCAAATCTGATGATGTCTGAGCAGTGAATATTTCCGTGTGAACAGGAAGAAAGAGTAGTAAGGATAAGGTCTTTACTACCAAAAGTAAATAAGAAAGATCATTCTCTCATTCTTTATGTGTGCGGGGTGTTAATAACATGAACGGGTAACTTCTAATTATGTGTGTGGATGCTCACCCACACACGTTATAGAAAATACTGTCTACAACTAAATAGTTTTCTATCACCAGAAATACACATTACAAATTGACCATTTCTGCAACAAGCATATCTCAACCTAAGTCATCATTTCTAGCACATGCAGCTGAAGTAGCCATTTCTAACATAAAGAACATCAACAGTTGCAGAAATAATTTGTAACACCAAGAACATTGACAGTTAAAGACATAATTTGTAACACCAAGAACATTGACAGTTAAAGACATAATTTGTAACATCAAGAACTACAGGGAAAGTAATAATGCCTAGAACCAAGAAATTCTAGTTAAAGTAATCAATTCTAGAAACAAGAAATCTTAATTAAAGTAACACCAAGAACTCCTACAGTCAAAGTAATAATTTGTAACATCAAGAAATCCTACAGTTAAAGTAATAATTTATAACACCAAGAAATCCTACAGTTAAAGTAATAATTTGTAACATCAATAAATCCTACAGTTAAAGTAATAATTTGTAACATCAAGAAATCCTACAGTTAAAGTAATAATTTGTAACATCAAGAAATCCTACAGTTAAAGTAATAATTTGTAACACCAAGAAATCCTACAGTTAAAGTAATAATTTGTAACATCAAGAAATCCTACAGTTAAAGTAATAATTTATAACACCAAGAAATCCTAAAGTTAAAGTAATAATTTGTAACATCAAGAAATCCTACAGTTAAAGTAATAATTTGTAACATCAAGAAATCCTACAGTTAAAGTAATAATTTGTAACATCAAGAAATCCTACAGTTAAAGTAATAATTTGTAACACCAAGAAATCCTACAGTTAAAGTAATAATTTGTAACATCAAGAAATCCTACAGTTAAAGTAATAATTTGTAACATCAAGAAATCCTACAGTTAAAGTAATAATTTGTAACATCAAGAAATCCTACAGTTAAAGTAATAATTTGTAACATCAAGAAATCCTACAGTTAAAGTAATAATTTATAACATCAAGAAATCCTACAGTTAAAGTAATAATTTGTAACATCAAGAAATCCTACAGTTAAAGTAATAATTTGTAACATCAAGAAATCCTACAGTTAAAGTAATAATTTGTAACATCAAGAAATCCTACAGTTAAAGTAATAATTTATAACACCAAGAAATCCTAAAGTTAAAGTAATAATTTGTAACATCAAGAAATCCTACAGTTAAAGTAATAATTTGTAACATCAAGAAATCCTACAGTTAAAGTAATAATTTATAACATCAAGAAATCCTACAGTTAAAGTAATAATTTGTAACATCAAGAAATCCTACAGTTAAAGTAATAATTTGTAACACCAAGAAATCCTACAGTTAAAGTAATAATTTGTAACATCAAGAAATCCTACAGTTAAAGTAATAATTTGTAACATCAAGAAATCCTACAGTTAAAGTAATAATTTGTAACATCAAGAAATCCTACAGTTAAAGTAATAATTTGTAACATCAAGAAATCCTACAGTTAAAGTAATAATTTGTAACTTCAAGAAATCCTACAGTTAAAGTAATAATTTATAACATCAAGAAATCCTACAGTTAAAGTAATAATTTGTGACATCAAGAAATCCTACAGTTAAAGTAATAATTTGTGACATCAAGATGAACTAACAGGACTCTTACATGATCCCTAAGCATTAGCCAATTGTACCACAAGATCTGTGGCACACCTATTACCAGGAGACACCACATGGATGTACTTTTAGTATCCTGGTTATCTGCTAAACCTGTGGATCACGAGCAATGCAAAACCCTGTTCATCCCCTTCCAAAGTCGCACACGTTCCTGCTACTGATAATTGATACAAGCAGAGCATGTATACATTGCTACATACCTACATTTGTTTTGTTTTGCGATACCAGTATTGTTTTTGTTTGTCTGGATAACCTTTGTTAATATTCCTAAATGATAACAAACTTAATGTAATATACATCAATAGTTGGTAACTCTAGGCATGCATGCAGCAGTTGGCACTCTAACATATTTTGAATGGCACTCTGAAAAAATAAATGTAACCATTAACCTTGTGGACTCCATAGGCATCTATAGACATGAACAACATTACATTTCTGGGTGCCCATCAGCATCTACAGTCACCTCCAATGCTATTCCCCGATTCATCAGTACGAAACCGCATGAAGTTAAGTTCTTATGACGTAGAGCTCATTGACGGAGAAATGACATATTGTCATATGACGTAGAATTCCCGCCACATGAAGCTAGGAATACGTCACAGTCTAAAGGTCAAATTCATTTACACATTATGATTGTAAGAATGAGAATGCTGGCTGATTTTGTCAACCAATTTCTGGAACGATGACTGTGGATTTCCGCCACCATATTTTATTGTCAAATGTGTACTGCGCGGTATGGTTCGTGATTGTCAGTGTAAGTAATATCTACATGTTTTAGTTGTTATATTATAATAATTTTAGTTTATATCTTATCATTGAATAACACAAATACAATATGTATCAGAGGTGCCACATGTCAGCATGAAAAATAATTTTGTTGTATTGTCAGCCTAGACCGAGTGTTGGACGAACATACTTTTTATATGATTCTTCATGTTTTATTAGTTTTTTCAGTCCATATTATATTTGTTTTGATATGAAACAACATATATACAACAGATATAGGTATTTAGAAGAATTTTATCAGTGTTGCCAGACATTGCTCAAGTATTAGGGTCGTCAAGAAATTATATTTGCAATTATTTTAATTTTAGTTCTAAGATTTTTTTCCCCCAATTTTCAACTTCAAAACTTGCTCACAGCTGGTCATATCACACATACAACAAAAAAACACAATTATATGCATTATTCACTCCTTTATTTATATGTAGACAAATTATTTAGGTATCTTTACAAACAAAAAAGTTATCGTGCTTATCAAGCACTCACCAAAAAATAATGCATATTGTCAAAAAAAGAATCTGTACTTGGGGGAGAAATTGCATCATTTTAATCTGGGGTCCTAAAGGTTAAGATGGTGTTCTTTCTAATAATTAAGGGCAACCAGGTGTCAAGTCCATATGTACAAACAAAAGCATCCACTTGTTTCACCAGATCATCTGAGTACTTGACAGTGGCTATATATTCCTATATAGCTTTCAAAAAAAGGAATCAATGAATTCAGATATTATTTATAAATTCATATGTTTTACTTCAATAATTTCCTTGTTTTCATGATTTTTATTTTGAAATTTCCTCAATTTTTGTGTTCATGAACTTGATATTTTCCTATTTTAAACAACATTGTTGTTTCCTCCATGAAATTTGATATTTTTCTGATGTCTTGAACACTGTTGTGTATGAACTTGGTATTTTTCTGTTTTCAACAATTTTGTTGTGTTCATGAACTTGATATTTTCCTATTGTAAACATTGTTGTTTCCATTAATTTGATATTTTTTAGATTTCAGCCATTCTGTTGTGTTCATGAACTTTATATTTTGTTTTCAATAGCTTTGTTCTGTTCTTGAACTTGATAGTTTTATGTTTTCAACAGGTTTGTTCTGTTCATGAACTTGTTATTGTTTTATTTGTTCTATTTCACACTAGTATTTTCAATTCTCATTTTGCCATCTTTGTCTGTTCAGTGCACCGCACCTATATCTAACAGTGATTAGTTCTGATATCACACAACAAAAACTCAGATGCAGTGAAAATAATGCGCTTAAGAAGTGAACAACACAACATATATTTCAGTTCAAACATTTTAGAAATCATGATATTAATGATATTAGTAGCATATCATTTACGTGACATAGCTATCAACCCAGCATTTGTTGGCTATAGTGATTTTCTAGGCAATATAAATATGTTCAGTAGTTTGCCCTTGCTTTCTGAATGGTCCGGATGCACAATTACCTGTGGCGGGGATCGAACTCGGTACCTTGGCCATCACAGACGCGCTCTGTACCACTTCGCTACAGAGCCAGACAAAATGATAACCCATTAATGATAACAATATTAAAAAGTGCCAGACGTTTTTGAAAAACAAAAAGATCAAACAGTGAACAAATATTATTCTGTATTATTGGAAATTGTCTTGTCCTTGACCTATAAAATATTGTGTTAAATATTGGAATGTTGGCTTCTGATGTAGTCATGTGGGCTACCGGAAAAAACTCATAGGCTTGGAAAAAACCCTCTGCTCTGTCTTACCATCAATCAATCAAGTGCCATGCCGACTAGCATAAGCGATCATGTTTCTCCACGACTCTCTGTCTCTCGTGTTGTCAATAAACTCTGTTGGTGAGCTTCTACCGTGCCACGATACAAGCCTATCTAGTAACTTTTCTCTTTGTCGTCCCCTATCTCTTCTCCCTTTGATCTTTCCAGTGGTTATTAAGTGTTCAAGCTGTGTTCTTCTCAGCACATGCCCTAGAAACCTTAACTGCCTGCCCCTAATGTTTGATATGATTGATCGTTTTACGTCAGCATCAATGAGAACCTCAGCATTACTTTTCTTACCCCTGTCTACCCTATATTAAATTATTTGTCTGGAATGTATACACAAAAACATAGTGTTCCAAATGGGTTTCTGTAGAAACTATATGTCAGTTGATTGTTGAAATGGTTGGAGTTTATGATCTAGATCTTGTTGCATGACTTTTTAAGTGTCAATATATTGTAAAAATACTGTAATTTCGACCTGAAAGGGGGTCATTGATGGTCTAAGTCTACTTTCTTACAAAACCTTAATACTAACCCTTAACCTAAATTTGTATATGTGCTCCTGTCTGTGGGTTGATAACATTTATTGATTTATTGATTTCTAAAAGAACACTACGCATATTTATCTTGCAGTGATGTCTCTGAAAAAGCAAACCCTAACCATGTCATCTATGGAAACCAAGTTGGAGCAATATTTATGTTTTGAGCACATATTAATGACAAGTATAAAAATTATTTTCCAGTTTCATTAGTAGAGAGGTTAGTAAGCTAATCTCACAAACTCAGCTCATGCTAATTTAGTCATGGTTCAAAGTACAGAGGAACTAACCATCTATATTTTACCGGAAATGTTATTGAATGTATACATAGTGCCTAAACATTCAGCAATACTCTGCAAGCAATGTCCTATATATAAGTGCTTCTCAACCTTTGTGAGACCAGTGCTTCTCAACATTTGTGAGACCAGTGCTTCTCAACATTTGTGAGACCGGTGCTCCTGAATTTTTGTGAGACTATGGCCGGTTTTTTAAAATATGTAAGACCAGGGCCCGGCTTAAACAAATTTTATATACTCATAAATAACTTTACAATTCTATGAGAAGCTCTCACAGTTCCTAGATATGTTGCCATGGCCCAACACTTGGTGCAAGCTGAATCATGGTCTAGCTGTAGAGAAACAGTTCTACATAGAATGTGCATTAATTAATTATTTGTTTCTATTCAGCTGTTCGCCTTCTGTTCAGCTTTTTCATCTCGCATTTCCTGTTGTAACATTCAGCATCAGGTGCAGAATATTTTCTGATAAAAATTTGTAACACTTTGGTGTTCGATTAGGATTAGGTTTAACCCTACACATTCTACTATTGCTAGATACATCGATCTTTTGTTGAATGCATCGATCTGTGCGCTACGCACAGAGAGGCCCCGCTTCCCTTTAATGATCCTCGGGGGTGGGGCTTTCAGTGAATAGCGAGCAGATTGATTCATCCAAAAGATCTTTCTAGCGTCCACAATCATCCCTTCTCCTCTGATGTGCATTTGTGGCATTAACTCTGAGATAACATTAGCCATTTTGTTTTTCTGAATTCATAGTCTGCTTGTGTTGTCATCATTTTAATGACTACACGAAAATTGTGCGCACTATAACACACTTTAAATGAGCCTGTGCATGATATCAATTTTCACCCACATTTCATATGGTAGGTACACGCTTGATCTGGTATTGGACCAATTTGCCTTACAGGTTACGTTAGACAGCACTTGCAGGTTGGGCCACTTAAAATTTTAGTCATGTATCATCTCACGAATTCAAACATTTTGGGACAAGTGTCGTTGTGGATTGTGGAGCCTCTGGGAAGATACAGTTCACAAACACATTATATTGAACATTAAATAAATTTTACCAAAAGTGTCTAAATGTTATTTCATACTTGACATATTTTCAGATTCCTCTCTCATTGGTTGTATCAAGCTGCTTCAAATGCTTTTCCTGTTAGTCTCTTGAACTAAATTCACAACCTTAGAGATGTGTGCCTCAAGCACCAGCAGATCGTGTTCATATAAAAATTATGTTACACATTTAACATTTATTGATATTACATGATTAAACTGTATTCCATATATTTATATGGAATTCATATATTTTCAGCATGATCTCTCATTGGTTATATCAACCAAATCATTCATGTATTTATGAGAAGTTAACCTGCATGGTTCTCCATACTAACTTGTTTACAATCTGTGTGCAATACTCTACATTTATACCGCATGTTCCAGTGTGCCTTTGTGGATATTTTTACCATTTCTATTTGGCACAATCATTTTGTTGAATGAATGAAGATTTAAGTTGCTTGTAGTTTTATCAAATTTACAATTGTTGGTTTTATTAGTTTGTATAACTTTATCATCATCATGTGTGTTATTTTTGTAGTGTTTTGTTATGTTAACTATTCTTAACCTTTGACTATCCTAAGTCTGCTTCCGATAAAATGGTACACATTTGTGTGATTCCTTTTGTCGATACTAGAAGTTTTGGAAAGGAGGTAGGCACCACCAAGTAAAATTTTGTCCATGCTTTTAATTATTGGCATAATATGGGTCATGTCATTTTATGCTGATATCCCCAATGTGGAACCCCTTTAATACTGATGGGTTATGGGTTTTATTGTTTTATTGTTATTATTATTCTTCTGCATTCATTCTCAAAATCCTGCAGATTAGGATGTAGTCCAGAGAATATAATTCGTTATCATGGTTGACAGCTTAGCTTCGATGTATGCACCTTTTAGTCTGACACATCCGACTTCAGCATGGCTTTGGGTCACTGACCCTATTTGGGATGGGACAGCCAACTCCATCCCATAACCTCCTTAGCTGCCTTTTACGACATGCATGGAAGGTAAACAGTGTTGCTATATTTTGCTCCCCTTTCGGGCCCATTAACACACAGGCGCTAAAGAGATTACTTCATCACCATCCTCTGCAGCATATATTCCGCTGTCATAGGCTCAAATGCAGCAGACTACCTGAAAATGTACCAATAAGAATAATCTGTGCATAGTGATCATAGTGCTCACATCCAGTGATCAGATGATTTGAAATACTTCTCCCTCCAGTGATCAGATGATTTGAAATACTTCTCCCTCCAGTGATCAGATGATTTGAAATACTTCTCCCTCCAGTGATCAGATGATTTGAAATACTTCTCCCTCCAGTGATAAATAAACGGAATACCTGATATGAAACGAAACAACAGCTCACAAAACATGAGTATTTCACACAATCACATTGGGTCAAAGGGTATGAGCCTAAGGTTTGCTAGATCAATAGTGTTATATCACTCAAACTGAAAAGCTCTGGTTTCTACCCTATGTACTATATTTAACGCTGAAAGAACGCAAAGCGACATAAATATATCATTATTAGAAAGTCAACAAAGAAAACCTGACAATCAGATGTAGGCAGTAGCGACATAAATATGAGAACACGTATTATATAAATAAGTGTAGAAGTGTTACCCCAAAAAATTAATGCAAATATCTTGATAAGAAAGAATATATTTGTATGTTCATGTACAATTTCCTATTTTTTCTTCTCAACATTTGTTCTCAAACTCATGCAGTATCTCTTGTAGTAGGACAATAGTCCTAGTCCTACTAGATTTCCAGCAGGATGTAGTCTAGAGAACGAGAATACTTTGTGTCTCCGTTTCATTTGCACCTCTGTCCCAACACACCCGACTTCTGCAATATTTCCTGTTATTAAATGGCATTTTAATATTTGCACTTTTTGTATTAAGGGCAATTTTATTTTTACTCTGTCCTATTGAGAACTTTAAAAGATATTGTTTTTAAATAATTAGTTCATTAGAAGCTTGCTTTTTTTTTCATTTATCGCTTCCATTTGTCGTGTTTTTTTTTGTTAGAGGGAAGCAGTGGTGGATGTAACATTTTGTTTGTATTAGTAAACAAGTGATCACTATAAATCTTGTATTAACTAATTATGTTAATAATTATATAAAATAATTGTATTAATTTGTATCAACTAATCGGGGCTACATAGTTATGTGTATCTGGAATTGTTGTTGTCTGAAGTAATCTTTTTATATCAAGAAATTTCATTTGCTGAATGATTTTATATCAAGTTTTCATTAGCTGAATAGCTTTTATATTAAGAATTTTCATTGAATGAATAGGTAGTGTTTTTTTATATCAGTAGCTTTTATTGGTTGAATAATTTTTTAGATCAAGAACTTTCAATTATTTGGATAGTTTTTTAGGTCAAGAACTCTCATTGACTGCTGAATGGTTACTCTTTTCACTTTGATTGGCTGAATGGTTATGAGTCATACATTTGTATTAAAATATTTTACACACTTGACATTTTGTTAATAATCATGTGATATGATTTGTAGTGTGTCATGTTGTATTTGGTCATTTGTCTGAGAAGACAGTCTACATTATGCTATTTATACGTATGCTTCATTCATTGTCTTATTTCAGTTCAGTTAATTATGCCCCATATATTAGATCATTCTGATTCATTCCATTCACAAATCGCTGAATTAAGTTTTGTCTTAAACATCTTTTAAAAACATTTTGTTTTTAAAAGGTTAGTGATCAGACTTAGTCTTACCCTTAAAGTTAGTGATCAGACTTAGTCTTACCCTTAAAGTTAGTGATCAGACTTAGTCTTACCCTTAAAGTTAGTGATCAGACTTAGTCTTACCCTTAAAGTTAGTGATCAGACTTAGTCTTACCCTTAAAGTTAGAGATCAGACTTATTAGTCTTACCCTTAAAGTTAGTGATCAGACTTAGTCTTACCCTTAAAGTTAGTGATCCGACTTAGTCTTACCCTTAAAGTTAGTGATCAGACTTAGTCTTAGCCTTAAAGTTAGTGATCAGACTTAGTCTTACCCTTAAAGTTAGTGATCAGACTTATTAGTCTTACCCTTAAAGTTAGTGATCTGACTCGGTCTAACCCGGTTTAGTCATCTGACTAAATATTTGAAAACTAAAGTTTAGGTAGCATTCATGATGACCTTTTGTGTCTTTACAGTTGGTCAGGAAACGGGTCAATATAAAATTTCAAATGGACTGAAAATTGGTTGTCGAGACACTGTCCCTATGTTTCACATGATTCCTTGCTCCAGCAGGTTTTATGGAGAGAGTTTCATGCCCATTTGCACTAACCCCCTCTTGATTGTTGATTACTTCCAAGGAAAAGTCAGTCAATACACTAGGAAACAAGCAGAACTGTATGAGATGCCCGCCCGTGTGTTGCCGGGCCCGAAAGGGGAGCAAAGAATAGCAACACTGTTTACATGTCGTAAAATGCGACTAAGGAGGTTATGGGATGGAGTTGGCTGTCCCATCCCATATAGGGTCAGTGACCCAAAGCCATGCTGAAGTCGGATGTGTCAGGCCGAACGGCGCAGATATCGCAGCAATGCTGTAAACCATGACACAACGCATTCCATTCTCCGGACTACATCCTGCTAATCTGCAGGAGTTTGAGAATGAACGCAGAAGAAGTATGAGATGCCAGAAGATTGTTTAATACACCGTTGACGACCATATGGTCTCCCTTTCAAATTTTCCGTAGGGGTTGACTCCCTGAGCCACTACTGTGCTAGGCGGCAGTCAGGATTTTCTGTAGTGGTATACCCCCTTACCCTAATGCACTCTCATGCTAACCCGTAAAGCATCATGTGAATAAGTAAGACAAGACATGCAATGACATAGGTTTTATCACAGGTGAGATGCTGTCAGCCTATCCCCAAATTTATTTAGTTCTTCTTCTTCAGCGTTCATTCTCAAACTCCCGCTGAATCTCCCTTACAGCAGGACCATGGTCCTACTAGATTTCTAGCAGGATGTAGTCCAGAGAATGGAAATGCGTTGTGTTGCCATTTTATTTGCACCAATGGCCTGACACATCCGTCTTCAGCAGGAATTTCCTTAGTTATTTCCTAAAAAAACTGGAAAGTATGCAGTGCCCTAGGTTACAGTCATCATCAAGTGCCGTCTCCGCAACAAAGATTGGCTGCAACAGACCTCCAACATCCTGTCTCTTGTTTTGGTGGTGCACTCTGTTAGACTGTACCCTGTCCATCTTGTGATGTTACTCTCCCACTTGTAACTCCACCTCATGCTCGCTTCCCTTTGACTTTACCCTCAAGTAAGGTTTTCAATAAGGAGTCATGTCTACAAATTATGTGTTCAAATTATTTTATGTGCCTGATCTTTATTTCTCTTAGTAATTAATTTATTCTTATTTCTTCATATTAAGTGTTTTTATCACCTCTTTATTTGTTTTCTTCTCTTTCCATGATGTTCTCCCTATTCTTCTATATATCCACATCTCAAAGGCATCACTTCTGTCTTCTAATTCTGTATTTAGTGTCCATGTTACAGTACAGTAGGTTACAGTCCAGCTGTGCTATTTGCACCTTTCAGATCAACAGGTCGCCCAGGTATGTGCTGCAACCTTTTTATCAACATTGCAACGCATCTAGTAAAAGAGAAAATGCGTGCATTCATTATAAACAAACCGAAAGTGGGAAATTAGAGGCACTATAGATGAGTGCAAGAATAATAAAAGAAAAAGATAAGAAAAATACCCCTTTTGTCACTTTATCAGACAGGCAGGTTTTAAGAAAATATTCATGTGACAACCTAGCAAGGCTTGGAAACAACGATCCTGATAACAATACTGTGAACAGAGAACCATGGTCACCTACGCCAACCAGAATGGCATATGACAATGATAGATGAGTAATGATGAGGTTGTGTGGTGGTGGGGTGAGTGGGTTTGGGGAAGGAAGGATACAAGAAGAATCATCATTTGAAAACGCATGGAATGAATGTGAAACCAAATATAGACATAAACATATATATAAAACCTAACCTAAACATACATAGAAATGTATACACACACCAAGACTTAAGAAATAAATATATAACAAAATGGACACAGATGTGTGAAGGATACCCACACAAAATGCACAGGCATGTAAATGTATCCACACATAGGAAAGGGCTCACACCAGAATAGGCATACATATTGACACAGAATGGAGATATGTGCATTAACATAAACAAGCGCTCACATAAATATATATATATATATATATATATATATATTTTCATTTGTCATATGGGAGTCTTGCAACCACACGGAATGAACATTAATCACCGTTTTGTTTGAGTTACCCACCTTTTCTTTATACCCTCTACTCCCGTATTGCACTGATTCTTGTAATTATTTGTCTTTGTACACTTTCGTGAGTAATTATTTTTGTGTTTGCCGTACTTCTATATATTTCCTTTATGTCTTCTTTCGTTTGTGTATGTCAATATGTGATTATTTTGTGCCATTTTGTTATTGTTAAATCATTTACATATTTAGATTTTGATTTCCACGTTGTTATTGCAGTTGTCTCTTTGATGGGTGCCCACACATGTATAGTTATTTGTATATGCATTTTGTTTTACATGGTTCTATGTATCCACACAATTGTATGTATACATATGCAGTTGTTATAGCATTATCTTTATGTGAATGAACGTTTATATTTACATTAATATATGTATATGTTTCTATGTGTACGAATGTTCATGTTATTGTTTTTATTTATGTGAGAAAGTGTTCATGTGGATCAATGTTCATATTTATGTATATATATATATATATATTTATGTGAGCGCTTGTTTATGTTAATGCACGTATCTCCATTCTGTGTCAATATGTATGCCTATTCTGGTGTGAGCCCTTTCCTATGTGTGGATACATTTACATGCCTGTGCATTTTGTGTGGGTATCCTTCACACATCTGTGTCCATTTTGTTATATATTTATTTCTTAACTCTTGGTGTGTGTATACATTTCTATGTATGTTTAGGTTTGGTTTTATATATATGTTTATGTCTATATTTGGTTTCACATTCATTCCATGCGTTTTCAAATGATGATTCTTCTTGTATCCTTCCTTCCCCAAACCCACTCACCCCACAACCTCATCATTACTCATCTATCATTGTCATATGCCATTCTTGTTGACGTAGGTGACCATGGTTCTCTGTTCACAGTATTGTTATCAGGATCGTTGTTTCCAAGCCTTGCTAGGTTGTCACATGAATATTTTCTCACGTCCCCATCTGTCTCTGTTCCCTTCAGTCTTGCCTGTTGTGACTATGTTCTTAAAACCTGCCTGTCTGATAAGTGACAAAAGGGGTATTTTTCTTATCTTTTTCTTTTATTATTCTTGCACTCATCTATAGTGCCTCTAATTTCCCACTTTCGGTTTGTTTATAATGAATGCACGCATTTTCACTTTTACTAGATGTGTTGCCATCCCTACGCTATGGAGACGGGGCTTGATGAAATCTAGTCATCTATTTTGTTTTTTATTTTGTTGTTTTCTGTTGTTTGTCTCTTGAAAAAGGTTCAATTTGAGCCGATACGTGGAGAATTGTCCTGTTTAGTTTTATTGTATGTTTTTTTATATATACTTTTTTTAATATATTTTTATTAATAGGCAAGGTAAGTGTTTTAGTAACCTGTTTAATTCATTTTGCTTGACTTTGTGTTACTGTCATGTGTGATTTGCATAACTAAGATAGCAGAGCAACTCTGTGACTGCCAAGGTACAGAGTTCGATCCTCGCCACAGGCAATTGTGCATCGGGACCGTTCAGAAAGCAATGGCAAACTGCTGAACGTATTTTAATAATAAGATAACTATTAGAGCCAATAAATACTTCTATGACTGTAATGTAAGTTACTCTTAAACAAGAAACATGATTTTGTCACCAACAATATTTCTATCACTGTAATGTAAGCTACTTCTTAAACAAGAAAATGAAAGAAGGAAGCCAGAGGATAAATTATCGCCCGTGTGTTGCTGGGGCCCGAAAGGGGAGCAAAGAATAGCAACACTGTTTACCTTCCACGCATGTCGTAAAAGTCGACTAAGGATGTTATGGGATGGAGTTGGCTGTCCCATCTCATATAGGGTCAGTGACACAAAGCCATGCTGAAGACAGATGTGTCAGGCTGAAAGGTGCAGATATCGCAGCAATGCTGTAAACCATGACAACGCATTCCGTTCTCCGGACTACATCCTGCTAATCTGCGTTTGAGAACGAACGCAGAAGAAGAAGATAAATTAAAAATTCTTGATTCTAACTGGTTCAATTCCCATTAGACTCAAGAATTCTTAAACAAGAATTCGTCACCAACAATACTCTTACGGCTCCTGCCTACTCAGATAACCTGCAGAAGTAAACAATGTGATGTTTTTTTGTGGAAAACTCCTATAATGTAGACCATAGAATACATTGTTAACTGGATTTTCTATAGTGTACATCTGTCTATTGGTGTGTTGTTTGGTGCGTTGATTTCATGAGTTTTTAAGTAGGTGTGCATGGTTCTTGGTGAAATCGTGAATGTCAATTCTAGCATGTATTTAGGTTTCTGGGCTCTATTTACTGGTGGGGTTGCTTTTGGGGTATGTTTTTGAATATATTTATTAGGGTTTCAGGTGTGTTAATTAGCCTATATTAGTTGTAGATTAAGCTACTAGGGTTGCACATTTATGTTGTCATGTAAAATCATACTAAATTCAGAGTACAGACCCGCGCAGGACATCATAGTACAGGCAGTACACTCTGACAATAAGATAATAGATATATTATTTTATTTTCACAGAAAAACAGACGTAACATTATACTGTAGTAATAAATAATATATTATTTTATTTTCACAGAAAAACAGACTTAACATTATACTGAAGTAATAAATAATATATTATTTTATTTTCACAGAACTATTTATCACAGAACTTATTAATAGACTATATAAGATACTCTGAACCTCTTGTTATTAACATATACACTGCCCTCTCTCTCTCTCTCTCTCTCTCTCTCTCTCTCTCTCTCTCTCTCTCCAGCAACAAACACCAAGTATGATCATTACTCTATTCATTCCATAAATAATTTTTTCTTCACCATCTGTGTTACTTTTTTTGGTGTCAGCTTGAACATTTGTTTAGAAAGACTTGTGCCAATGTGTACAGCTACTTCCCCTTGAACTGTCACAAGTCAAATGATTGTCATTTTGAAGTCCAAAAAAAATTACACATGTCCGGAAATAAAAAACGCTCTGGGGTAATCAGTGAACCTTTAATTCTCCCAGAAAACAGAAAATTTATTTGTTCCAGCGATTCCTTGATCTCAATGCGTGTCAAATTTCAGTTAAGTTAGGGTACATTGTATCCAGGTGATTTATGGAAACCTGTTCAGATCACTCAAGGGAAATAATAATTAAATGTTCTGTTTTGTGGGAAAATTGAGGACCAGTACTGAACATAATGATATCTACTCAAATTTGTTTGGCATCCAGTGCATTCAACCACCTAACAAACATCTGGACATCGAAAACAATAAGTAAATATACCAAACTATGACTATTTAACATCAATGTAATATCCGTATTAACATATTGATTGCAAAAGTTGGAAAATAACAAAATTACTGGAAAAGACATTAAATTCATTTGAAAATAAATGTCTTAGAAAACTCTCGTAAATGTTGGTTGGGAAGAATTCAAACAAGCAAGAGAAGAGAAGATACCAAACAAAAATGTTTCTACAAAAATAAGAAGAGGAGGATGAACACATACTTAGAATGAATGAAAGCCATTGGTTACATGCATTCAAATGGGTACCAGGTGGCAAATGAAGGAAAGACCAAGAGAAGAAACTCTTGGCAGAATGACCATTAAAGAGGGGATAACAGTGAGTTTTAACATGCAAAAACCATACACAGCATCATATTGCTTAAACTAGAGCACTAGTGTTTGCCCTGTGCACAATATTCTATTTTTTACCCTGTGCACCATATTCAACTACTGTTTGCCCTGTGCACAATATTCAACAAGTTTTTGCCCTGTGCACCATATTCAACTAGTGTTTGCCCTGTGCACCATATTCAACTAGTGTTTGCCCTGTGCACAATATTTGAGTTTTTGCCCTGTGCACCATATTAAACTAGTGTTTGCCCTGTGCACCATATTCAACTAGTGTTTGCCCTGTGCACAATATTTGAGTTTTTGCCCTGTGCACCATATTCAACTAGTGTTTACCCTATGCACCATATTCAACTCTGAAGGAACATAGACTGATAAAATATTTTGGAGGTTGAAAACGTACACATACAGAGAATGTTAGTAATGGGAGTATTCAGAGGTGAGGGGAGGAAAAGTAAATTGTTTGGAAAGTCCTGAAGATCACACAATCAACACCTGACCGGAACTCTGAGAGTCTACATGCACTGGGATGGCTACTGGAGCGGAGGACAGAGAACTTATGGGAATGTCCCGCGTGCTGTGAAGCCAGTTTCTAATCTTGAACTGTGCTACCAATATCAGACCTGGACCCTGACAGAAACTAGAACAAAAACTTGCTGTATGTGAAATGAAGTGCTTGAGAACAGCACTGGGGGGGGGGGGGGGTAACAAAAAGAGATAATAGTAAACAAAGACACTATAAGAAATCTGGTGAAAACAATATCGTGCAAAGAATACATAGACACACAAATGGTTCAGCCACCTAATCAGAATGGAACCAGATTGCATTCCATCAATTCATTCATTCATTTTCCTTTTGCGCTGAAGTTAGCACATAGGGAAGAGGTCAGATCTCTCCAATTCTGTCTGTTCAAAGCTATTCTGTGCAGTTCTTAATAGTATGGATATTGATTGTTTTACTTTCTCTAAGTATTGTTCTTCTGAGTGTTTATTTTGGTCTACCCCTTGCTCTTTTGCCTGTAGGTATCCATTCAAGAGATTAGTGGTGTATTCTGTTGGTGTCTGCGTGTAGGACATGCCCGATGCAGGACCAACGGTTTTCTGATAACATCTGTGATGAAATTTTGATGTGTCTCTTCTCTGATTTTATCATTAGATTTGAATTCACTCCAATGTGTGTTAGTTATCCTAGAAGACATCTGTTCTCGAAACTTAGTAATTTATTTTCTGAAGATGAAGAGCTTTTCCAGCTCTCACATCCATATGATAGCACCGGAATAACGCAGGAATTAAATAAGCGAATTTTCGTGCGTGTGCTGATTGACTTTGACCTCCAGATATTAGACAGTCTGTTAAATGCACTTGATGCTAGAGCAATGCGAGTTGTAATTTCTGGCATGACATCACCGTCGAGTGTTAATTTGCTTCCTAGATAGGAGAATTTCTGTACTTTTTCAAGTTGTTGTCCATTTAAAGTAATTTCATCAGGTGAATTGGTGAAGTCCATAATTTTTGTTTTTGATGAATTGATTTGGAGACCTATTTGTCCTGCGATGAGTTTTAATCTATCAGTTTTTGTTTGTGCATCTTGATGGTTTTCACTCAATGGTGCAAGATCATCGGCAAAATCCAGGTCTTCTAATGTTTTATTTATCCATTTGATTCCTAAATTTGTGTTGAATGATGTGCTTTTTCTCATAGCCCAGTCAATTGCGATATTGAACAGTAATGGTGATATAGTCCAGCCTTGTTTAACACCAGTAATCACAGGGAACCATTCTGAATTGCCTTTTTCTGTTCTAACATAGCATTTTGAGTTGGTATATAATGATTTTATCACATTTATATATTTGTTTTGGAATCCATATATTTTTAAAATTTCCCAAAGCGATGGTCGATGGATGCTGTCGAAGGCTTTTTGAAAATAAATGAAGTTTATTATGAGATTAGATCTAAATTCTAGACATTCTTCTATTATTGTTCTAAGAGTGAATATATGGTCAAGGCAGGAACGACCTGGTCTAAAGCCTGACTGCTCTTCTCTAAGTCTTTTGTCTAAGGATGACTTTAATCTTGCAAGCATTATATTACAAAGATTTTGCCAGGTACGGATAGCAGTGTGATTCTCCTCCAGTTATCACAATTTGTTAGGTCTCCTTTTTTTGGTAGTTTGATAATAATACCATTTTTCCATTGTTGGGGTGGGCATTCGTTTTTCCAAATCATATTGAAAATATTCAGTATTAATGACAAGGTATTATCATTTGCTGCTTTGAACATTTCACTTGTGATGTCATCTTGACCTGCTGCTTTATTGTTTTTTAATTTCTTAATGGTTTGTTTTACCTCTTCAAGGGTGAAATTTTCTATTGAAGCTTCTAGTGGTGGCATTGTCTCCTCTTTCTCTAGATTTGGAGTAGATTGGGGTGGTGGTCTGTTAAGAAGATCTTGGAAATGTTCGGCCCATCTTTGCTTTTGTTGTTCAGTTGTTGTTAGAACTTTGCCATTTTTGTCTTTAATAGATGCATTTGGGATAAGTGACTGATTGCACAGTTGTTTGGTTATGTGGTGTAGTATCTTGCTGTTGTTGTGTTGTGAGGCTGATTCAGCTTCCAATGATAAGTTGTTTGTTTATACAATTCTGCCTGTCCTTTCTAGTGCTTGCTTTAACTTCTTTGTCTAAAAGTGCGTATTCCATCAATAGCCTTCATTAAAATATCATCTCAAAAGAGAAACGGGAAGACACAGATGAAGATGGATAGATGTCATGTGACGTATTCCTTCCAGAGCGTTGTCTTCCCATTGAACTCTCTGAACCTCTCTCTGTCTTGGGCGATGTGGCTTGCATTTTCTAGCGATGTATTCATATTATCTTTAATGTCGTCAGTCCATCGTCTTCTTGGTCTGCCCCTTCTCCTCTTCCCAGGTACTCTTCCCTCCATTATTTGTCTTTCTAAACAGTGTACAAATTTCCAATGGATAGATGACATCAGAGAAATACTAGAACACCAAGTCTGTACTATGGCAGCGGCATAACAGAATAAAGAAGACTTTAGCTCCCCATGATGGATAGCGGCACACATGACCAGGACAAGATAAGACAAGATAACATTCAGATATTATTATCTGATTATTATTATCACGAGATTATAATCTTGGACACATAATCACAAATGATGGCAGATGTGAAACAAAAGTTAAAAGAAGAATAGGTATGGCTAAAATTACTTTCAATGACATGAGGAAAATATTGAAATCGAAAACAAATTACAAGGATAAACACTAGAAAACAAAGATATTACACTAGAAACAAAGAAAGCGCTTTTCAACACCATTTTCTTACCAACATTGTGTTATCAGTGTCAAACTTGGACATTAGATTCTAGAACAATACATAAGATTAACACCACTGAAATGAAATGTGTGAGACGTATGATTGGAGTTAGCTTGAGAGACAAAATCAGGAATGAAGCACTAAGGAAACAATTAGGGATCAAACCAACAATAGAATACATACAGAAACAACAAGTTAAATGGTACGGCCACATAACCAGACAGAAAGAGCAAAGTATTATCCAAAAAACACTTAACAAACGATACGAAAACAGGAGACCTATTGGACGCCCTCGTAAAAGGTGGATAGATAGTGTATTAGAGACACTCGGAAATATAACAGCAGAGGAGGCAAATAGAAGGGCAAAAGACCGTACACTCACTCTCCCCTCAACACCGAAAGGTACATGAGGACAGAAAAAAGAAGAAGAAGAAGAAAACAAATTACAAACAAGCTAAAAATGAGAATTATAAAATGTTACATCTATTCCATATTAATGTATGGCTCAGAAACATGGATAACGAGCAAACAACTAGCAGACAGAATTGATGCCTTTGAGATGTGGATATAGAGAAAAATAGGGAGAACTTTACGGAAAGAGAAAAAATTAACATGAAAAAGAAGTTCTAACACTTAATATGAAAAAAGAAGTTCTAACACTTAATATGAAGAAAGAGCTATTAGAAGAAATAAATAACAAACAAAGTGTTTTGGACATAGTAAAAGACATGATACATTGTTGAAGACCTTACTTGAGGGTAAAGTCAATGAGAGGCGAGCAAGAGGTAGGCAGAGATACAGGTGGGAGAGAAATGTCAACAGATGGACAGGTTACAGTCTAACAGAGTGCACCACCAAGGCAAGAGAAAGGGAATGTTGGAGGTCAGTTGCAGCCAACCTTCGTTGCCGAGACGGCACTTAATGATGATTATAATTGAGCCCTATCACATTATAATTTCTGAGTAAAATATTTTGCAGGCTAATCTTTGAGGAAATTTTGTTTCGCTAATGGATATCCCAATTTTTTTAATTTCCAATATATTTTCACTCTGTAACTGTGGTCGTGACAAGTACAGAAAATATGTAATAGTTGATAGAGGACCAACAATATCACTTGGACCTTGAGGTATCTTTTCTCCTCATCTGCATTGTCAGTGGACAATTTAGCTGGATGTGTTCAATGTATGTCTTATTGCTGCTTGCTGACTGCATGGACGTTCTGATGCCATTTTGGCGATAGTGGTGTACCAGATTTAGCAAGCTCTCTGAGGTGTAGCCCCCTTCAAACAAATAGTAAACTGTTCTATTGCTGTTCTCAGATTTACTCTCCTCAACCCGAAAGTGGAAAATCTGTTTTAAATGACTGTGGAAAGAAAATTATATAAATATGTTATAAACATAAAAGTTGAAATTTAGTTTTAATTGATTGTAGAAATAAAATTGTACAAATACACTCAGTTTAAAAGTGGAAATTGTTTTAAATCTTCTTCTTCGTCTGCGTTCATTCTCAAACTCCTGCAGATTAGCAGAATGTAGTCCAGAGAACGGAATGCGTTGTGTGAAGGTTTAGAGAATTGCTGCGATATCTGCCCCTTTCGGCCTGACACATCCGACTTCATCATGGCTTTGGGTCACTGACCCTATATGGGATGGACAGCCAACTCCATCCCTAACCTCCTTAGTCGCCTTTTACGACATGCGTGGAAGGTAAACAATGTTGCTATTCTTTGCTCCCCTTTCGGACCCGGCAACAAAAGGGCAATTGTTTTAAATGATTGTAGAAAAAAATTGTAGGCCTATTTTATGTTCAACTAAACTTGAAAGTTGAAATTCTGTTATAAGTTAGGTATACCATAAATAGAAAATGTTATAATTATGTTATAAATTCTGTCTACCACAGACAGAAAATGTTAAAATTATGTTATAAATTCTGTCTACTACAGACAGAAAATGTTATAATTATGTTATAAATAATGTCTACCGTAGACAGAAAATGTTATAATTATGTTATAAATTCTGTCTACCACAGACAGAAAATGTTATAACTAGGGCCTATGTTAATCTTAAAAGTAGAAATCCAGTTTTAAATTACAAGTCCTAGGCCTAAGTTGTATGAATTTTTTGCTACAAAATATCAACTTCTATCAAAGGGTGAAATGCATTCTATTCTCTGTACAATATCTGACTAATCAGGAAGAGTTTGATAAATAATTCATTTGAAGAAGAAGAAGGATATATTCTAAAATTTCTGAATCCTCTTCTGCATGCCAAACTCCTGAAAATTAGCAGGATCTATTCAGGAGAACAGAATACATTGTATCAAGGTTTCCAGTTTCGCTGCGATATCAGCACCTTTCAGCCTAACACATAATTTCTGCATGGATTCTTGGCCATTGATCCTCTATAGCATGGGACATCCAATTCTACTTTCGAAACCTTCTTAGTTACACTTACAACATGCATGGTAATAGTGTCACTATTCTTTCCTCCACTTTTGAACCCCATCTACACACAGATTTGTTTTGGGTCAATACACAAGTCTGTCTCACTAGATTTAAGCCTTTCATACATTTCATAACCACCAATGACGGATGTGTCGGGCCATTGGCGCAAATAAAACGCAATACATTTCCATTCTCTAGACTATACCAACTGTAAATCTTGTAGGACATTATGCTGTTACAAGAGAAATCCAGCGGGAGTTTGAGAATGAACACTGAAGAAAAAGAAGATATTTTTCATAATTTCTTCTTCAGCGTTCATGCCCAAACTCCCGCTGGATCTCCCATGTAGCAGGACTGTGATGCTACTAGATTTCCAGCAGGATGTAGTCCAGAGAATGGAAATGCGTTGTGTCACCGTTAATTTGCGGCAATGGCCCGACACATCCGTCTTCGGCGGGATTTCATAATTTAAGCAACTTCCTAGTAAGCACACTCACCTTACAGAAATCACAAGCTTCTTACATCGACGACTTTTCCATATAACATAATTTCCATCTTGAGATCGGTACTTCTCCATTGTGTGCTGAATCTGGACAACAGTAGCCAAATATTTGTTTTATAAAATATAATTGAAAAATATTACTAATGAAGAATGTCTTAGAAGGATGGATGTGAAAAGATGCATTATTGATAATATAAGAAAAAGACAGTCAACATTTATTGGGCACATACTGAGAAGAGGAGGCATTGAGAATATAGTGACAACAGGAAAGATAGAAGGGAAAAGATCAAGGGGAAAACCCAGAGAAAAAGTATTGGACAGTTTGACTAAATGGCTTTGATTGACGACACCAACAGAGATGATGACATATATGAGAGATCGATGTACATGGAGAGATATGATCGCCAACGTCATTTGGCACAGCACTTGATGATGATGATGACTTGAAAAATGCCCTTTTCCAATATTGTGGGGAATATGGTGCTGTGTATATTTTTTATAATCAACTTTTATTATAGTAGGTCATGTAGTCAAAACATTTATATTATATTAAACTTATTGATTATAGTATTTTTTTTATTGATTATATCCGTTAGAAATACTATATGTCTGTTGTGACTCGGCAAGCAATTCATGAGCATTTTGGCTGCCTCTATTATGGCTTCCATTTCTACTTTGAAATTTGTGGAATGCTTGCCTGTGGGTATGGATTTCTCTATTTCTTTTCCATCTGGTGTTACTATATATATTCCTGATCCTCCATTCAAGCTGTAAATGTTCTTGGACGGTTCGGGCATGGAATGACCACTGTAGACAGATTATCTGCAGATAATATGGTAGTATTATGGTAATATGGTGACAGATTTTCAAATGACAGAGTGGTAATTTATTTTTCCCACAAACTCAAGTTACTTGACAGAGGCTAAGATTCATGCATGGGGTTGTGTAGTCTTATATGGTGCACAGAATCTTAATCTCAGAGAGAATGTTGCCAGGGAGCATTTGTGGTTTATAAATTCCCAGTACAACCAGGAGTTGTACCCTTCACCAGGATGATGACGTTTTTCAAATCAGTGGAAAAACATGAAAACACACAAATTGATGTTTCAACCAAATTACCTTTATCTAGGATGCAACTTAGCACACAATGAGTAAAGGACGGTACTACCTATGATTAATTCAAAAATGATTACATCAAAAATGACTACATCAAAAATGATTACATCAAAAATGATGAATGGAAGGAGATGAATAATAAATGGATCTCCCTGGTGTAATGGTTAAGCCATCCGCTTTGATTTGAGAGGTCATGAGTTTGACTCTCATTGTCTTGTTTATAAAGTGGAATTTTTTTTCTGCGATCCCTGGGGTTTGAAGTTTAATAGCTGAAGGTAGAGTTAAATGGCAACAGGGGAAGAGGGCACCCAAGACAACAATGGTGCAGTGATATATCAGATTGCTTAAACATGTCTCTAGTTGCGGCAGGTCAACTCACCCAGAATCGCAGAGCGTTCAGAGAAACTATAAGAAAGACCATGTTTTTGAAAGAAAATGTCACCTGATGATGAATCTCTAGGGATTATCACTTGAAGCTACAGTGTGTGCTAAAGTTTCATTATGTTGAGAGGGGCAGAGTACATATGGGGTAACCTCAGTACAGTGAAGTTAATCATCTATGCTTTCAAGCCCTTTAATAAATTGTAATACAAAAGTTGAAAAACATAAAGCCAAGTAGTTAAGCACTATTTCAACACCAGTTGGCCAGTGCTACAATGAGATAAAGAACAGGATAGCACAAGCCCAAAACCAGCATTTCAAAAAAGGAGAAACATTCTATGTAAGAGAGTAATATCAAAGTGTATGCACATTCAAGAGCTAGGATGTCATATCAAACCAATTCTTTCTCTTTATGGATGTGAAGCATGGACAGTGAAACAAAGGAGCTCAAGATGAACTGGAGGCAACTGAAATGTGGTTTTTAATAAGACTGATGAAAATTTCATGTGCTGCCAGGAAAACTAATGATGAAATTCTCAGAGATACTGAAGTAAAAAGACAAATTATAGCAAAAATTTAAAACAATCAAGATTTTTATCACAGGGATGAGAAGATGAGAATAGCAAAACTTGAACACTTAGTAAACAACGGAAGGATCAAGGAGAGAAGAGACAGAGGAAGACAAAGAGAGAAGTCACTGTAGCATGAGAAGACATCAACCAAACGTATTAACAAAACAAGAGAGAGAGTTGTGGAGAAACATGATCACCTACGCCACTCAGCATGGCACTTGATGACAACTCTCATGATGAAATGGCCACACAAAAATACAGCTGTGAGAGCTGGACTCTAACTGCAGACTTTGAAAACTGGACTCTAACTGCAGACTTTGATAACTGGACTCTAACTGCAGACTTTGAGAGCTGGACTCTAACTGCAGACTTTGAGAGCTGGACTCTAACTGCAGACTTTGAGAGCTGGACTCTAACTGCAGACTTTGAGAGCTGGACTCTAACTGCAGACTTTGAGAGAAGAATCCAGGCATTTGAAACAAATTCTATAGATGGGTATTCATTACCAAGAACATAAGACCAATGTGCTTTTGCATGATAGAATTACTGCATTAGCTGGTCAACAAAAACTACTGTTAACAATTGTGAAACTTTTGTAAACTCTGGTAGTACAGGCACATAATGAGAAATTCCTTAATGACAAATGATGTTTTTCAAACTATGGTCGGTAGAAAAGAGAAGACGAGATGGCAAGAAGAAGACAGATGGATAATAGCAAGGACTGGACATGTTGTGAAGTTTCCAAACTCATGAGGATGGTAGAGGATAGAGATGTGTGGAGATCTTTCGCATGAAATGTCTCAATGTGACACCCCTATGACCATGACTAATTATGGGTTTTATTATTATTATTACAAAACTTGCAGGAATATGATGTGTCTGGTGATTTACTCAAATAAAACAGCAAAAGAGCACATTTCCAATCTCACAATTATTTCTGGCTCAAAATCTAGTTAAACCTGCTATAAGTGAGATCTGAAGAGTGAAGGGGGGGATTGAGGTTGAACGCAAAAAAAGATATGGTTCTTTCCTAAGAGCTGGGCCTACATATTTTGCAGGATTTGAAGTAAAAGATCGCGAAATATAATAAAAATGGGAGAATAAATTTGGGTTCTTCAGGTTTTTATTGCTTATATCCCTAGTGTTAAACACTAAACACCGGCTCGGTATTTATTATTTACCCACCAGCTCAATCTGCTTTTTAACAGTGCAGTTCCAGCTAATCCTTACTTCAGTGCAGTAGATAAAAATCATAGTGTCCCCCGTGTATATCTTTGCATCTGGGAACACTCCTTTCAATGGTAACAATGAATTTATTGGTCAAACCACAATTTCAACAGCCATTTTGTAACTAGGAATATATCGGTAGAGTGACATGACATATAACTAAAAATTTCGGATTGCCGCAGATTTCTTAAAAAGTGTGACATATAAGCCCAGATCCTAGAAAAGAACCAAAAGTTTTAAAATTGATTTTATAATAAATTCCGCAAAGCTTCATGTCTATTATTACTCCTAGGTTTTATTTTTTAATTTATTAATTTTTTTATATTAACCTTTACGACTCTGCGGTTGCAATATTGCGCCTATGAGCACAGGGTACATTGTGCCTGCGGGCGCAATCCCGCTTCATACGACATCGCCCGATTCCAGAGTACGGAACTTCACGAAGTAATGATCCCGTGACGTATAAAACCCGCCAAACAAAGCTAGGAATACGCCACAGTTTAAAGGTCAAATTCCTTTACTCATTACGATTGCAAGAACGGAGAAAGCCGGCTGGTTTTGTCAACTAATTTATAGAGCAACGTTGGCCATTTTGTAGCCATATTTTACTATCAAATTGAGTACCGCGTGGCATGGCTAAGTGATCGTGACTACATGTTTTAATTGTTGTTTTTTGTGTTTAATATGTTGTTATTTGATAAGAATGTGTAGTCATTCAAAAACACAAAAATAATATGTATCAGGGGTGCCACGTGTGTGCATAGACAATAATTACGCTGCATGTCGGCCTAGACTTAGTGTTGACCGGACGGCCGTTATATGCGATTTCTTCACGTTTTATTAGTTTTTTTTAGTTCATATTATATTAGTTTTGATATAAAACAATATATATACAATACGTATAGGTATTTATGAGGATTTTATCACTGTTTCCACACATTGCTCAAGTATTAGGGTCGTCAAGAAGTTATATGTGCGATTTGAAAATGGTGTTTTGCGATTTTTCCCCCGAATTTTCAACTTCACAACTTGTTCACAACTGTCATATCATACATACAACAACAAAAGAAACATGACTATATTCACTATTCACTCCTTTATTTAGATATGCAAAAATTATTTTGATATCTTTTAAAACAAAAAAGTTATCACATTTTCAAAACACCCACCATCAATAATGCAAATTTTCCAAAAAAGAATTCAGGCCCAAGGGGATGTTTCTTAATTTTTAATTCAGAGCCCTAGAGGTTAAATAAATTGTACCCGCCGAAGACGGATGTGTCGGGCCATTGGCGCAAATAAAACGGCGACACAACGCATTTCCATTCTCTGGACTACATCCTGCTGGAAATCTAGTACGGCCATTGTTCTGCTACAAGAGAGATCTGGCAGGAGTTTGAGAATAAACGCTGAAGAAGAATAAATAAATTGTAGATAAGATGCCCTCTGACTATAAGTCATAAGCAACACAATACTCACTGTATCTCCATTTTCATGTGGGCACCATCCATCAACATACATGAGCTCAGCCTCTAGACTCAGCATTACTGTTGCTGGATTAGTATGAAAGTGGTTGCTAGTCAGTGATTTGCTTCTTGAAAACTGTCCTCTGTGATGTTGCAGAACAGTTTCATCCCAATCTTTTCTGAATGCCTCTTCATGAGGAGTCATTGATGTATTCATTCGCCTGCCTAAAACATCAAAGACTGGTGCGGCTGGATAGAAAGGTTGAGGGGGCATAAATGAGTTTTGGTCCACTGAAAACATGGCAGATTGTTCACCGTGAATATGACAATCACATGAAATTCCACTACTGCCTGAACCAAATTCACTTCTCAAATGACTTTCAGATCTAGGGTAACTTAATGGATTAGAAATACTTTTATCAAAGAATGTATCATCGTGCATTGTTGAGAATTGTCCAAATGGATTCTGAGATGTCATAAACGATGGTTTCATGCTTGAATTACCAATACAATCTATTGTTGGCTTTGACATAGCCATGTACTGTTTTGTGTCCACTTTTGTTACATGGCCTAGTTTTCCTACAAAATGGCTTGCTGGGCTAGGTTCTTGATTATAGGATACATCAAAAATGTGTGCCCGCATGTTTTGTGAATGTTCTGCTCCAAACATTTGGTGATTGTCTGTAGAATCTAACTGTTCATCAGGAAAGCCTGGTGGTGGAGTATGGCACATTAGAAATGGTGATGAATTTGTTTTCAAAAATTGAGTCAAGGATGATTGTTTTTCATCTTCATGTGAACAAAACTGATCTTGTAACTGCTGATGAAGCTGAAATTGTTTTTGTGGTTCATTCACAGGATGAAAAGTTTCATCTCCCTGTCCTTGTTGAATCTGAGCCATTTTTTGTATCTGTTTACCGGGATAATTTTTATTCTGGTAAACATCTGGTTGTTTTTCTTGATGTTGGTTAGATTTGTTACTTTGGTAATGCTGACACTGCATATGGTCTAGCCAGGGATAATCACTATCACAATCACGAGTATTATTGAAATTATCTTTAACTAATGTCACTGGAGGTGATGCTAACTCCTGCTGTTCCAGTAGTTGTTGTTGCTGCAATTTATTAACCATTAGTGACTGTATCTCCTGCCTATTCTGTTGATGATTTTGATGTAATTGCACGAAAGATGATGGTATCACATGACCTAATTTGTGACTCTGTGATGCAGTGACTTCAAGACCAGGAGTCTCATTTTGTAGAATATTCTCATTTTCTAAGGTGTTTTTATTACTCTCAGACTGTTTACCAACTGACAAATGTGTATTTAATGAACAATCATGACTGTTTGAAAATACTTTAACGTTACTCCATTGAACATTGTCTTCATCTTGACTAACTTCATTATGCATTTCAATATCAAATAGGTTTATATTATTCTGAGAAAAAGCACTTGCTTTGGTAATAGAATCACCAACTTTTGTTGCACAGCAACTAAAACTTTTTGTCTGCTCATGAGATGGTACTATTACAGATGCAGATGTTGTCGCTTGAAGTTCTGATATTTTTGGAATAGTTCGAGAATCTGTATTGTTTCTAACAAAAGATTGTGTTACACAGCTCAAGTTATTCAACTTTTGCTGCATTTCCCCCTGGTTTGACTGCAAAGCAGGTTTCTGAATATTTGTTAATGCACTTGAGGAATCTTCTTCCAGCAAACTAAGACGAGGAACATTGTCAAGAATCTCCATTGGGTGGTCTGTCTCAATCATGACTTCTTGACTACTTCCCTTAATATTGCTACTTTTATAAAGTAGTTTGTCTGGAAAATGTTTAACCACTGGTGCATATTCCGGTGTGTTCTGTTTACCCGTCATTAAAGCTTTCACTTGTGTTTGCCAATCTGGCGCAAATTTGTAATCTTTACTGTCGAGTGATGGAGGACTGTGTGTTTTGGTCGGTCCATTAGCCGACAAGGATTCACAATGTTCTTTTTCTACATTTAAAGATCCAGAGAGTAAAAGATTATTAGAATTGCTGTTTTGAATTGATGGTTCTTGTATGTACTTCAAGCTCTCTATCTCTGTGCACTCTGTACCCTGTAACAATTTGAAAATAAAATCTGCTTTTAATATGTAAAGAAAACATGTAATTCATGCCAGAAAATGATGTAAAAATGTAAACTAAAAAAGGAAATAGTTAAACAAATCCTTCTCTACTAATTTCTCTGTAATTATTTTCATATCTCTCAATATATAGGCCTACATCTATTAACTTCCTGCGGAAGAATACGGTCCTCAACAAACCTCCTCCATCATGTCCTATCTTTAGCTATTGCTTCCTGCCCTTTCCATGTTCTACCAAGCTTTCATATCTCTGCATCCAATTCCAATCTCCAGATATTTCTTGGTCTTCTTCTTTTTCTCTTACCTGTGAGTTCCAAAATAATGCCTATCTTACTATGCTTCCCGTTGGTCTTCTTAATGTATGTCCTATCCATCTCCAACGCAATTTTCTTAGTTCTTCCACTAAATTTTGTTTAGTTCTTCTTCCACTGGAGTTTAGTTCTTCTTCAACTTATTTTTTTTAGTTCTTCTTCCACTGGAGTTTATTTACTTCTTCTTCCACTGAATTTTGTTTAGTTCTTCTTCCATTAGAGTTTGTTTACTTCTTCTTCCACTGAATTTTGTTTAGTTCTTCTTCCATTAGAGTTTGTTTACTTCTTCTTCCACTGAATTTTGTTTAGTTCTTCTTCCACTGGAGTTTCTTTCGTTCTTCTTCCACTAGAGTTTGTTTAGTTCTTTGCATAAGTTCTAGATTGGTGATTGTATCATACAATTTCAAACATTATAGTCTACTAGTCTACACAGTGGACACACTGTGAACATGGAGAGATGACTACAGGCGTTTGAATACAAATGTTACAGACAACTTCAACAAATTTTCTATAGAGAGCATAAGACAAATGTGTACATAAGAAATAAAATAGAGATGTGTATGGGTCCACATGAACCATTGCTTGCAATAGTGAAAAAACAAAAACTTGCGTGGTTTGGACATGTATGCCGACATGATTTCTTGTAAAAAAAACAATACTGCAACGAACCATCAAGGGTGGAAGAAGCAGAGGGGGGGGGGGGGAATAAAAGCATAGACAGACAGTATAGACTGGATTGGACAAGATTTTTCCTCACTTGTCTGTATCGTTAAAGATACAATCGCTGGAGAATATTATCATATTTAGAATATGAATTGCCTGTGTGTTACCATAATGGCCTTTTAGTCAAAACGTCAGTTTGTGTGTGTGCCTATGTATGTTTCGTGTTACTAGCAAAACGTCATTATCTTGTTTCACACTCTACCTGTTGGATTTCAGTTTTGCCGCAGTGAGTATATATTTTCGATTTTATGTCATAGCATACAGCTTGGTTGCAATATCTATGTCTTTCAGCGTAACCCATCATACTTCAACATGACCATAACCTTTGTGCCACTTAAGCTTAGCATGAATTTGCTGTGCCGTTAAAAAAAAAAGTTGAAAAGGTGCAGAGAATTAACTTCATTGTACTTGGATTACCCTCATATGTACTCCATCACTATCAATGAAGCAGCACATCACTTAAAAAGAGTGCTACTCATACACATTTACCCCGGTAACTGTAGCTTCAAGCGATGTTTCCCAGAGATCTCTGAAAAAATCCCCTTTGTAAACAAGACATTTAGAGCAGGCTTCTTGCTAGTACCCTTGTTTGCTCCAACACATTGACATGGTAGCTCATACATACACATCTAACAAACACATTTATAATATTAATTGCCTCTGTGTTACCAGGCCAGAAAGGTGAGCAAAGAATAGCAACGCTATTTATCATCCATGCATGTCGTAAGAGGCGATTAAACTAAAGTAAGTTATGGAGTGGGGTTGGCTATCCCATCCCATAAAGGGTCAGTCACCCAGAAGCGATGCTGAAATTGGATATGTGTCAGGTGCAGATATCACAACAAATTTTTAAACTGTGCCACAATGGATTCCATTCTCCAAATTCTACAGTGCTAATTTTCAAGCATTAGAGATAAAATACAAAAGAGTAATACCAATACCTTCACATATGTGTCATCATTGAAAAAAAAGCCTTCATTGGCTGGGATATTTTGTGTCACCGCAGGCTGCTTGAGTTCTGTGTTTGACTCTGCTGAGTCTGAAAGGGCTGCTTGCGTAAGAGGAACAGGCTTGTTGTGGTGTAGAAGAGTTAATTGCTGCCCCTAGAATTCGAAAAATTGTTAGGAAATCATGTTGCATAGTTGAAATACATAGATAAAATACATAGATGAAACCAATAATATTCAACAAAGACATAGAGGTGCTGCATTAGATGCATCAGCTCCATAGAAGACAGATGTGCCGGACCAATGGTGCAAATAAAACGACGCCACAATTTTTTTTTAATTTAAAACATGAATAATGCTCCAATTGGGCTACCATAGAAAATGTAGACCTGTCACTTTATCAATGAAATAAATAGAGTTCATGAAGTCCTTTTTTTTTACAATGAATACAATTAATTATGTAAGTGGTCAATATCATGCAATATCTGCAAATACAGTACTGAATTAATTGTCTATATTTAATGCCGTCATCACATAAAAACACAGATGTGTGATTCCAACATTTGTCTGTGTGTATTTTCGGTTGACAATTCTTCTTATAAGTTTGTTGGAATTCATAGTGATCATATTTGTTGACCAATTAGTGCATTCAAACAATATAGCAGAAATAGCACCTCACACAGTGACAAATAGGTCCCTATGATTTTAGCATGTTTGCATCATTTATGGAAACCCGGTTACAACATTATTCATGTTTAGAGTTTTAATCATTTTATAGTACAAATTTTTGAATTATTTGAATGAAGAATTTTACCTTCAGTTCATTGGCTGAAGTTGTCCATGTGACCCAAGTGCCAGGTCCTATAATGTTATAATAAATTACATCCTGCCCCAGAACATTCTCCAGGGCTTGAATAAGATTTAATTCACAGTTTGTGATAACTTGGTGAAATTTAGGACTAGGTGCTGCTGCTTGTTCATCTTTGGCGGCTTCTTCCACTTTAACGAACAACAGCATCGTTTGGGTCTCTGAGGAAAATGAAGGGTACTGTACCAGTAGACACCGCAACATGTTTAATTATTTCCCTTGTTTGTAAATTTCATGTTCATCATTTAATAATTTATATATTTATTTATTTGGGATTGGGGTTAGTTATGTAAAACACATCTAGCCTAACCCAAACCCTAACCCTAAAAAAATTATATTTAAATTATTAAATGATAAAGATGAAATTCACAAACATAGATAAGGGAAATAATTTAAAATGTGGTGGTGTCTACAGGTACAGTAACAAATGGGAGTTGGGAGAGTGTGGTTGATGGTGATTGATGAGGTTAACTTTGGTAGTGACAATAGTTATGGTGATGGTGCTTTTGGCTAGAGTCAATGTGATTATGAAGATGCTGGTGGTGGTGATAATGATTGTGGAGATGGTGGTGACTGTAATGATAGGGGTGATGATGATGCAGATGGTGGTGACTGTAATGATAGGGGTGCTGATGATGCAGATGGTGGTGGTGGTGGTAGTTTGTCATTATTGCGATCATGGTTGTGATGATGGTAATGATGATAGTGGTGAAAGTGGTGCTGATGGTCGCTGTGGTGTTGATGATTGTGATGGTGCTAGTGATGGTGTTTATGGGGGTGTTGTAATGGTGGTGATGAGTATGATGTAGTGGTGGTGATGAAGATGGTTGTGCGATGTAGTAATGATGATGGGGATCTTGATGATAGTGGTGGTGGTGATTATGATGATCTGACTGTGGTGATGGCTGGTTTGCTGGTTGGGTTAGTCTAGTCATCTAGTCTAGTCTAGTCTAGTCTAGTTTAGTTAGTTAGTCGTCGGATCATCATCACTGCAAACTGGACACATCCATAGCTGCTCCGATCTCTCCCTGAGTGAGTGTATCCGCGATTACACTTCTGCTAACAGTACTGGTCCTCTGCTGGTTGACCATCATTCTTCTGCACCGTCCAAAATGTTCACTTTTAGAAAAACTGAATTTCAAACCCCGATCTTTAAACTTGGCCAATGAAAAGGAATCATTATCCACACTAGTCTCACTCTCACTCTTATCGAGTTCAATCCATCAGCTCAATCCATTGCCCTGTGTCACAATTGCGCATGACGCCAGTTGATCTGCTCTTTCTTTGCCTCAAACACCCACATGTCCTGGCACAAAAATAAATGTAAGTACTTTCAGCCTCGCCTTTCCCAAGGCCTCAATCCACTGTTTGTGAAAGAGACCCACTTGTACCTTCCTAATCATACCTATAGAGTCACTCAAGATGCAGGCAGACCTGCGTTACCTTCTGTGTGCCTACCCACTCAAGTATTGAGTGGTGATGGTGGCGTTAGTGGTTGTGATAATAATATTTGTTGTGACAGTTGTGTTCATGATACAGTGTGTTCAGGGATGGTTATGGCGTAATGGTGATGATGATGGTAATATTACTGGTGACACCTACGTATATACTGCTCAATTCTCTGGACACAATCCGTTCGACCAATGTTTCCAAGAACTGAAACGAGTACAAAGACTGTAGACCCAGGGCTGTTACACCAATTGTACAGTCCATCTGATCCAAAGCACGTCTAGTTTCCAGGAGATAAGAATATCAATGATTAATTAGTTCACAGTTTACTGACGCTACAAGGATTATGAGGTTCAACCCTTTAGTAAAGAACAGATTTTTAAAATACAAAATCTCTATCTGACTCATCTTTCGTTGTCTCTCTCTTCTCTCATGGTTCCTTTCTTACTTGTCTTTTTCTATTCTTCCCTCTCTGCTTCCCATATTTGTATATAGATATCTCTTCATTTCTCTTTATATATACATACATATAACCATATAACTCTCTTTTGCTATAATATAATTGTTTCATCATTTTATTTACTACTTTTTAGTTTTTCAAGTGCTAGACATTTCTATACTACATTTACAATTTACTTTGGCTTTACTCACCGCTGAAAATCCAAGTTCTCTGGCCAACTGTTCCTTATTGAACTCGAGGTCAAGGCTAAGGCTGCGTATGAATTCATCTGAGAATATATTCGTGCTGGATGCCAGATAATGAGCTGCAATGTTGTGGACAGGACTCCTGACACAGGCTGAAGTCCACTTAGATTCCATTTCACAGGAAACAAAACCCACGATATCACATATTTCTGTGAAATAGGAGAATAGTTAAACATATCGCTTACATTACGACTAGGTGCTGCTACTTGTTCATCTTTGGTGGCTTCTTCCACTTTAACAAACAACAGCAAATCCTTCTATGCCATTAGTAACTTGGTTTACCTTGAACAATCACATGGTAAAGACACCCATGCCACATGTTTCATTGGTCGAGAACATGTTAGAAAGAACCAATACAATGAGATACCTGGGTGCAGTTTTTGACAGAAGGCTAAGTTTCAGGGAATATGTTGACCACGCTATCATAAGGGCAGGCAAGGGCTTAGCAGCAATGAAGGTTATGGCTGCCTAGCAGTGTGAGCAGAGGTTGTTATTTATTTTGTACCAGGGTTTGGTGGTGGCTGTGGTGGAATATGCACTAGCAATTCTGATTCTTAGCCAAACTCAGATCGAAAGACTGGATAGAATCCAGAATGCATATCATTCTTGGGTGCACAAGAGACACATCGACAAGAGCTATTCCGTACCTACTCGACTGTCCAACGGCAGAGCACTGATTACAGAATTGCTGTGCACAGGCGTACCTTCAAATACATGCAGACAATGAACACCCATTGCATTCTGAAATACAGAAAGTTGAAGGTAACAGACTTAAGAGAGGGAAATCGTGGATGGGACGCGCTGAGGATATCATACAAATCAACACAAAGCAAACAAGATTTCACTCGTTACGTTTTTTATTGTGTTTTTCGTTGGTCACTATTTATATACTGGAAATGCAACATAAGTTAAACAGGTTACTAGAAAAACTATAAATAAAAATATATTTTTAATAGTATATAAAAACATACAATAAAACAAAACAGGACAATTTTCCATGTATCAGACCAAATGGGACCTTTTTCAAGAAACTAATAACGTTAACCTTCACCGCGCCGTCGCTAAGTCTGATTGACAAAAAAAAGATGGCTGCTGTTTACCGTTGTCAAGTGCACTCGCTCAATGAGACATTGTGCCAAATAGGCCTACAACAGCCCAATCACAACATGTATGTAGTTCAGGGCATGCGCAATCGAAGCCGGTACCAGTTCACGTCCGCCCTGTCTATTTGATATAATTTACTGTAGCGTCCAGACATTGTTCCATCGCATTTTCCGACAGCAACCTAGGCCTACAATGGATACAATTTATTTTGCGTTCGTAATGGATCCCGATTTGGATGAGGAGGTAAGTGTGCCGTTAACAGATACAGATATCGCTCCAATAGATGATGTGTTGTTAGATAGAGATAATAGTGATACTGATTCAGTTCGCAGCGTGGCCGATGACGACATATTGGAAGAAGAAATTGTTGGAAATTCTAGTGTTCCTTCGGGGTATAGCCATGATTGGCTTAGCAACTTCGATGAAGTTGTTGGACCTATAGGCTTAGCTGATGACATTAGTGCGGTAGACGTGTTTCGTCTGTTTATTACAGATGATATTGTGAACATGTTGGTAACTGAAACTAATCGTTACGCTAAGCAGGTTAGTGATTCGAAGGGACAGGCCGCCGGCAATGCATCTCGTGTGAAGATGTGGAAGGAAGTCACAGCTGATGAGATGACAGCTTTTGTTGCTTTGGTGCTCTTGATGGGACTGACCAAACGTTCCTCCTTTGAATTGTATTGGTCTAATGATGGTCTCATCAAGATGCCTGGGTTCAGGAATATCATGAGTAGGAATAGATTTTTAGCTATTCTTTCATTCCTGCATCTTGTAGACAACACAACAGCTGTTGCACGAGGGCAACCGGGTCACAGCAAGGCGTTCAAGATACAGGGGTTTGTTGACAAACTTATTCCTCTGTTCCAACAGTATTATGGCCTCTCCAAAGAAATCAGTATCGATGAAAGCATGATTGACAATAGGACCAACACACCATATTGCTATAAATCCTAAACGGTTGTCCAGTGGCAAGCCTGCGCTTCCTGACTGTGTAGTCTGTTCAGATCGGTCAAAGAAGCGTCACCAGACTCAGTACGTGTGCGCAGCATGTCAGGTCACTCTGTGCCCCTACCCCTGCTTCCATAGATACCACACATTGGTACATTTCAAAATTGATTGTTCCTCTGAGCTGCACAGCATGTAGGAGAGCAGCACAGCCTGTAGGTTTACTCCAGAGCTGCATGGCCAGTGGGTAAGTCATTTGTGTTGTTTGTTTTTATGTAATTTTAAAATAAAAATTGTCTTCACCTCTTGCGCAAAACTCGGGTAAGATACATAAAAAAAAACCAATTACACACCCATTTGCAGTATTCAATTCTGCATTTAAATCTGTTGAAATTATTTTAAAATCTCTAATAGCAAAAATGTTATTGAGTTTTCCGAACACCCATGTCTTGTTGTTTCTGTTGGTTTTTTGCGCAAAAAAGGTGTTCACTTCAATTTTTGCGCAAAAAAAGGTGCTCACTTCCTGCGCAAACCCCGGGTATGTTACATAAAAATTTTAAAAATATACATACATTTGCGGTATTCAATTCTGCATTTGCACGGAAATTTTTATTTTTTTTATCACGAATAACAAAAAAGTTATTGCATTTCAGTAACACCAACCAGAAAAGATGAAAATTCTCAAAAAAGAATCCGGTGGCAGGAAGAGGTTTTGTATTTTTTAATCCGGCTTGCTAAAGGTTAAACTAAACAAAACCACACAAAGGCTGAAGTACATTATAGTTCTCCGCTGTGACCTTTGCTCTGGTTCGAGGTGTTTTCTAACCTTTGTGTTGTGATTGCCTTGCAGAGTGCTGGTATTGTTGTATGATTTAGTTTGGAGTATAAGTAGTATTTAAAATTAATATTTATTTAAAACTATTACATTAGAGTTAGTATTCAGCCTGGGGTTAGGGGTTAAGGATTAGGATCAGTTTCTAGTGTTAATTCTAACCTCTTGTTAGAATTAAAGTAAATTATTATTATGTACAATAGCGGGAAGATATAATTTAAGGGACATGCGCAGTGGTATACATCAGCAGACGGAATCGAACAATTATGGCATCAGTGTTGCCAACATGTGATCTTACTTTCGTTATAAATTATATATATGGAGAAGAAAGCGCGTGAAGTCGAATGATATATTATTAATTGAAAACGCTCGCATTAGAGTTAGTGTTAAGGAGTACAATAAGTGTTCAGTATTTATTATTATTTATATAAAATAGATTATTATTATATAGAATAGCGGGAATATTCATGGAGTTCGTTTGTGTAATTAAAAAAGTGTATCCCGCAGAGAATGCTGACTAAGGTAAGTTTCTGGTTTTATACACATTGTTACAGTTTCTCAACCCTACAGATAACTGATGTGTTAGGGAGATCTATGACAAAAGCTAGTTAAAAATGTAAACAGTGTGCTATTTATAGCACAGTGGAGAACTATTCTGTACTTTCACCCCACACAAAATTCACTTACTTGTGTACATGTGTACATGTTTCTTATACGAAATGACTTGTTATATTTTCATAATGACAAGGGGTGGTGATTTTACCACTGAAACCTCCCTCCCTCTCCTTTTGTCTACTGATGTATAGGCCTATGTTGAAAAGACATTAGTAAATCCATATGCCGGTTTTGGGTATTCAATTTCTTGACATAATTCTTCTTCTTCTTCCGCGTTCATTCTCAAACTCCCGCTGGATCTCTCTTATCGCAGGACAATGGCGTAGGCATTAGCACAAAGGAGCTCTTTGGTGTCATACAAAAAAAATAAAAATATGTCCCCTTTTAAAAAAGACTACTTCCTATTTCCAGTCCATTTCCTGATCACTCAAAGCAGTGACCACGTTTTAATTAGATTTCCTGTGTCCTTGATACTATTTGTCATATATAAGTGGACATTTTTGTGACATCAAGTCTTTTCTGTACACATTTGTGCATCTATCTGGCAAAAACAGTGGATATTGTTTGAGTAACTTGCATTTGATTCTGATTATGTCACATACCTTTGTGTATTTTCATTATTCATTTGTAATGTACTATTTGTTTGCACTTCATTATATGTCTAAATGTTTTATTAGCCATTTATACAGTGATATACCAAGTTTGAAAGACATAGGATGACCCAATGTCAACCAATACATGTTTTTAAAATGTTCACATTTTTTTATTGGCACATGACGATGATGATAGTCTGCCATCATGAAAAGCCATTTTGAATATTAATTAGCTGTGGTTGCATTTGAAAATTATATCAGTGTGATCTACAGATTCGTCTTTTCTTCCCGTACACAAAAATGTATAGTTTGTGGCATATTTTATCGTAAATAACTGACATTTAACAATTATATATTCAATTCAATGTTAATTATGCCAATTACTCACCATTTTGAATATTAATTATCTTTGGTTGCATATGAAAATTATGTCAATGTGATCCGCAGATTCGTCTTGTCTTCCCAAAGACAGAAATGTATAGTTTGTAGTATATTTTATCATAAATAACAGAAATGTTTAATAATTAGGCTTTTCAATTCAATTTTAATTATGTAAATTAACCGTCATTTTGAATATTAATTAGCTTTGATTGAATTTGAAAATTAGTAAAATGTACTCCCTAGATTCGTCTTTTCTTCCTGAACACAAAAATGTATAGTTTGTTCTATTTTTTATCATTAATAACTGATATGTCATGAATTATTGGCTCGGCTACAATTCTTGGTCACAACTTTGTGCACTAATCAGCTTATATTTCCTTATATGTTCCATGTAAATTATTTTGATGCAAAATTAATTCCAAAAAATTCATAACTTTTTTCAGAATTGATGTACAGACTTGGTTGAGGTACCATTGAATTGCAATTTTCAAGGGCTATCTAACTGTGGTATTTATAATGCTGTAAACCCATTTTGAAAATTGTGTGCTAATGAAATGGTCCTACAAGATTCCCAGCAGTAGCAGGGTGTAGTCCTGAGAATGGAAATGCGTTTTGTCGCCGTTTTATTTGCGCCAATGGTCCAACACATCCGTCTTCGGCGGATGACATAATTCAAGCTACAACAAACTTTGTTACAAAGTATATTGTCTTATAATATTTATTTACAATGGTGGAATGTCGTTAACCGGCTTACCTCAATCATGGCATGATTCATGCTATGAATTTCATGCTATGATCTGATCATGATGCCGCTTGCTTCTACTCCTTTTCATTAATAATGATACAAAGGCCTATTTCGTTCGACTTTAATTTGATGAAAATCTTCAAATGTCGATATTCTAAATGTAACAGGTAAGCCATAAGCCGTAGATTTCACTAGAACAGTGACACTCCTCATTAAAGCATGTCATATCCAACACATTACATGACAGTCAACAGACGAGAAATAGAAGGTAGTGAAACGGAAATGGGAGGGGCTATGTGATTATGTCTTATTGCACGGACATCCAGATATACAAGAAAGGACAAGCAACAGTGTCACAGTAGGGTCGGTTGTCAATAATCATTGCCGTATTTTCTTCAGAATCTCCCGTCTTGAAACAACTCTCAATAGTAGGTCCTATAGCTAAAAACTAGTCCTTCTCAGTGGTAGTCTTACGCGCTGATATCACCCAGTCACATTGATTAACTGACTTTTTACTAGCTTTTCGTTGGCATGCGGCACATAATATGCGCCAGCGACAAATGATCAGTTGCATCAGCCAAGATAAGTGACACAGTGTGAGATCAGTACGCAGAACTATTATTTTTAAGGACTTGGTCAATGCTGTACTGAAAATCCGTGCAATAATTGTTGACAACAGACTGCTATTGCAACATCGATAGTTGGTCCTTAATTTATCTAGATGTCCTTGCCTATTGAAGCCGTAAGACTTCCGTGAAACACTTACAGATTTCTTGGCTCACTGGATCCCGATAATTGGAAATTGTCACTGGATCAAAACATCGGATATATGTCAGCGGTCACAGCTCAGGTTCTGTCGTTATTACAGACATGTTAATGCAGCGGTTTCCAAACTTGGGGAAGTGAGGTGATTTAAAAAAAGAGGGAGGGGGCGATTTAGGAATTTAGTATATTACAGGCGTGATTACTTTTCAGTGAAAAATCTTATCATCAGGTGCCATGTCAACTGGCGTATGCGATCACGTATCTCCACAACTCTTTATTTCCAGTGTTTCTTATAAGAATCGTTGTTATCTCTTTGCCATGCCACGATGTCAGAATATCTACTATTTTTCTCACGTTGTCATCAGAATCTCTCTTGCCTTCTATCTTGTCTGTTGTAATTATGTTCTCCAGACCTCCCTGTCTCACTCATAACGTGTCCAAAAAAATTAAGTGTCTCTTCCTGATATTATTAAATTTACTACCGTCTAGTATTTGACTTTTTTTCTTTTTATCCTATTTAGTCTTTCCAGCTGTGCATGATACTTTCAGTATTCTTCTTTAGTATTTCCAGCTGTGCGTGATACTTTCAGTATTCTTCTGTAGTTTTTCCAGCTGTGCATGATACTTTCAGTATTTTTCTATAGGATCACATCTTTATTGTCTCTAATTTCCCACTATCCCGTTTATTTATTGTCCAAGACTCGCATCCAAATGTAGGAATCGATGTTATGTAGTTTTGAAAAACTGTCTTCCTTGCCTCTATTGACAGGGGCATAATACCAGCGCCATAGATATGCATCTGGAGGGAGGGGGGTGTCCGACCTCTTGGCTTGTTTCCTAGTGCTAACGGTAATGTTTTGATTTGCTAAAGGATGGGGGATTAACCATCTCCAACCACGACCCTTATCTACGGCTTACATATTACACAGGATACATTTTATTAATGTGTCCTTTGTCTGCCTTAATCTGTTTCTTATCTCTGTTAAATTTCTTCCATCAGATGTAACAGTTGTTCCTAAATGTTTGAAATAGTGGACCTGTTTGATAATTGAATCATTCACTTTGATTTTCCATGATGAGGAATTTGGTTTTCTTGCAGTCATCACTTCTGACTTCTTCTTATTTCTGCTTCAACGTTCCCTCTCAAACTCCCGCCGGATCTCTCTTGGACAATGGCCATACTAGATTTCCAGCAGAATATAGCCAGAGAATGGAAATGTGTTGTGTCGCCATGTTATTTGCACCAATCGCCCGACTCATCTGTCATCGTCTGATGTTATGTAAGAACAGGTCTTTGTCTTTGTTATCTGCTACTACTATGTTAATTAGTTCTTGTAGACCTTTCGCAATCTGAATAGTGTCGTCTGCATATCTGAAGTTATTTATATTATTCCACCAACTGAAATTCCTGATATATCGATTTCTTGCAATATGTTTTTCACGTGAACAAATCCGGTGAAAGTACCCATCCCTGTCTGACACCCTGTTGTATCTGTTGAAATGGTCCAATTTTCTTGTCCACTTTTATATCTGATATTTTGTTATCGATATATGTTTTTGATTGCCTCAGATCTTTACTGTCGATGTTCAGATTTTCTAGCATATGGATAGTCTCGCTATGTCTAACCTTGTCATAAAATTATTCGAATGATTGATATGTCATTATTGGGGATTGCTCAATAAATCTTACATAAATAAGATCGTTGAACCAAATTGTGTGCTCCTCTCTTGGCAGGGCTGAGCTCTTGGCAGGACATGATAACATGCACCCATAAACCGAGACCGTCGGAAGTAGAAGACTTCTGTACAAAACTTTGTTCGTAACATTTTTCATTATTGTATTACGTTTCGTTGGTCACTATTTATATACGTAGAGTCGCATGCAAAAAATAGCCAAGTTGACCAACGGAAAAAAATCAAAATGGGTCTTTCAGGCCATGTATACATTTTCTGTACACAGGTCTTTATAACGCAGCCTGGTCATGCATACCCTCCCCCCACCCCAACCCTCCTCCACACACACACATAACGATGATTTAAAGGCAACTTTATAAGAGTTGAGGTTATGCAACTGAGAAAACGTGTGTCTTTGTCAGAAAGCTTATGGGCTGTCAAGAGCTACCTGCCCACAGCTAAAGGAATTCGTTCATCGTCATCTTTATCGTCATCATCATCTGCAACATATTTCTCGAAATTTTTATAAAATCGGAGTAAAGTCCCTCCATAGTAGAAGATAGTCATTTTCCACGCATTACACCCTACAGTCTAATTAAATAAAACAGTCATATTGGTCTATGGTCTTCTGCACATTCTTCTGCGGGTAGTTAAGTGTCCATCTATTAGTCAAGACTGGGAGTCGTAAGATTGGAAAGAAATATCCACCGAAGACAAATGTGTCGGGCCATTGGTGCAAATAAAACGGCGACACAAAGCATTTCTATTTTCTGGACTACATCCTGCTGGAAATCTAGTTGGACCATTGTCCTGCTACAAGAGAGAACCAGCGGGAGTTTGAGAATGAATGCTGAAGAAGGAAGAAGAAAAGAAATAGAGGATATGCTTCATTGTACTCAGGTTATACCATATGCACTCAGATCCTCTCAACGTTCTGCGGGGGAAACCGTTCATGGCAATTGGGAACCTGGCCCATTTCTACACACATAGCCTACTATTTATGGTGAAACTCCTGGAAATACACTTTCTTTCACAAAAATAGTTCCACCACAACAAAGTGAAAATCTTTCTTTGAACAATTCTTCCTCGCCCATTTCCTTCATAAACATTGCATCTACGACCCTGGTTTAAAAAAGTTTACATAATTAAGAAGGGGTGAGAATCCCATATTTCTTAACATTTAGCTAACAAGGAATAGGGGAGTGGGACGGTCAGTGACAACAGAAACCGTACTAAAGTAGGATGTTTCAGGTCGAAAGTCACAGCTTAGCTGTAAACCATGCCATAGTGAATTTCGTTTTCCTCACTATATGCTACTAATCTGTAGAAGTTTGATAACGAACGCAGAATAATATGATATTCTGACGTCTTAGCGAGGCAGAATCAACAACGAGCCTGATTAAATCTACTTAAAACAGAGTTCTTGAGGTCTATGATCGCATATGCCAGTCGGCACCCCATGATGCTGTTAAATGTCTGCAGTCTAGTCCATTTACAAAATTATCATTGTTATTGTTTTATCTGAATTTTAAAAAATTAATCTTGGTGAAGGTCGTATGGTTGAAACGTCCATTTAGTCTGCTTTGTATAGGCCCTACTCTTAATTATGTGGTATTTTTTCGTGTCACACAGTGAAAATTATTACTTTCTATTTTTCGTTAATACCTAATACTATGGTAAACTGTTTTACTGCAATTTCACCTAGTATCTAGTGACTTTTCTTGCGTTCTAAAGTGTAAACTTCAGCATATAAATTGTCACACGACGTTTCAAATCTACAAATGAAATAAATAATCACAGAAAAATATTAGGCCTCCTTACACGAAACGAAATGTCCACTAAAACGCAAACTTGTTACAATCGAGAACTGTTTTTAATTAATGCATAAATAGAAATTACATTTATTTCATTAATAGGAAACTTGAATTCACTTATACTCACAGCATATACTTCCAATCAACAAGTATCATAATGCGGGTTCTTCCACCCCATCCTTGATCTACCTGTGTGATTGTTGAGTAGAAAATACACATACATCCAGGTCTTTACTCACGTGAAGCTTAGTGTGGCTCGAGGTCGTCTGACTGCGAAACCGAACCATAACGTAACTGTTGACAGCAAAAAAACGTCCGCTATCTCATGTATCTAAGAAATCGTTTGCATGTGAGCGTGCTGTGACAACGGCACACACGGATCGATTGTAATGTGAGTCATGCTTTAGAAATGACAAGTCTGTCTTACAGAATTATACGATTATGTCCCTTTATATAATTGACTTCGAAAAAGGTAATACATGAACTGTCATGGTTCGCCAGGGTACTGCCGACGCCCCCAAGAAGCAAAGAATAATGACACCGCGCCCTACTATGCGTGTGATAAGAGGTGATTGAGGCGGTTTCGGGATTGTAGTTCGCTGCTCAATTCCATTAAAGTATGAGTGACCCAGAGGACGTACGTGTTTGAAGTCGAGTGTGTCAGGCCGAAATGCGCGAAATCGCCGTCCAGTTGTAAACAGTGACACAACTCACACCGTTTTCTGGGCTAGTCCTGCTGATCTGTAGGAGTCTGAGGACCAATACAGAAGAAGAAGAACAGTTATAGTATCCTGGATTCTAAGGGATGCCCAATTTTATCGGGTGTTTCTCGGGATCATAACACAAGCGTGTGAGCAGGTAGTCATGAATTTTTGGGTCATAAAACAAGCGTGTGAGCAGGATATTAACTAATCTCCAAGATAACACAAGCGTATGAGCATAATACTAATTAATCCCCATGATCTAACACAAGCGTAGGAGCAGGATAGTTATTAATCTCATGCTCATAACACAGTCGTGTGGGTACGATGGTCATTGGAGAGCAAAATACCTTATGTCATAGTTTACACTTTAACTGAGATTACACCCTTCGCCTCTGAAATCGTTAAAGCACTTTGGTTGTCTGACCTATGAGATTGATAACTAAACATCCTACATTAAAGCAGTTTGATTGGCTGAAATATAAGATTGCTAACCAACTTTACAACCAACATGCCTTAATCGTCTTTTGCGACATTTTTAGTATTTCACCGTGTTACTTGGTATTAGGTCTTTTAATTAGCCTCTTCGCACACCGGACACGTCCATAGGTGCTCACATCTCCAATCACTAAATCTCTCAGGGTATAACGGCTGATGGTTCCTGTTCTATATTGGTTCACTGCTTTTTTTTCGCTCTTTGTCAGGGGTTCTCTACGGACCACGCCCATCTTCATTCCCAATTCCCGCATTCTCGATATTGACCCATGCTCATTCAACTCAAAATCTTCAGATCGTGAGGACGTACGAAGAACAATGAGTATGTCTGCTCGGTCAATAGGCTGATCATCTGTTGTGGTGGCGAGGCTAACTAATTTGTCAACCCGTTCATTTCCCTCCACACCCGTATGTCCTGGGACAAATATAAGCGTGAGTTTTCGTAGTGATGCCCGTATTTTAGCTCTCTCTAATGACTCCACCATTACTCACGGAATATGTTTCAGAAATTGAAAACAGGTGTTACTGTTGTACCGTGTTACTATATTCGGATTCTCTTTCTGACCCCCACATTAGTTTGTTCCTTTCGTGCCGCAAGCGACACATAGGGCAGAGGTTTTGATTCTCCATATGATGCGGTCCGCTGCCTGCAGCTTTAGTTCATGGATGGTCTTACAGCCTATTAATTCCCCTTCTTTAAGAATTGTGTTTTTAAGGGTTGTTTTATGTCTTCCTCTTTTTCTTATACCCTCAGGTGACCACATAAGGGCTTGTTGGTTTATTCTGTTTACATCTAGTCGTAAAACGTGACCAATGTATTTCCATCTTCGTTTTCTTATGAAGTTTGAAACATACTCTTGGTGTGTTTTGTCTCTTAGATCACTATTTGTGACGAAGTCGCTCCATTTTATGTTCATCAGTTTGCGAAGATATTTGTTTTCGAAGCTATTTAGTTTGTTGACCCCCACATTACACTGATTAATTATGACTAATTAAGACTAAAGCACAAAAAAAGAAGAAGATTATTATGCCTCGTATCATCTACTGCCTAAGTCAATCTCGCTCTTACTCTTGGCAGACTCTTACTCCTAGTAATGTCCGTTCATATGTTCAACATGTGCACGATGGTGTAGCAGTCAGTAGCATCTTGTTTACGTGTTTATTCAGTCTCTTGTGTCGTGTCTTGGCGGACAAAGTACAGATCTGAAGATCCGATAACGGCTGTAGTTCATTTACTTCAACCCTTCTGTTCGACTACATCGGATTTCAGATAAATAGTTTTTCTTTGATATCTTATATTTTTCTTTTTATTATACTGGTTCTATTGCTTTTTCCCCCTTTTACTCCCCCCCCCTCTCTCCCCTGTTCTTGTAGTATTTGTCTCCTTTCTCCTTTCTCTTATTTTATCTCCCTTATCATCATCGTTTTCTCCTCTCCTAAATTATGACTCTCGGTAATATTCACTTTTTGTGGCTTGTTGTTGTCCTGATGAAGACTTTTTAGTTGAAACGTTGTTTGTTTATGTTGATGTCACTAGTATATTTTGCTTCAACACTCCTTACATATCTATGCCCCCCCCCTCTTTTTTAACGAGTGGAATGTCGTTATAACACCTTGATTATGGCCGATGAAATATAATAACAAAAATTCGTTATATACAGTACAAACTATATTGCATAAATATAATTGGGGATTTTGAAAAATATTGTCAAATATGGAAAATATAAGAATAAGCTACCGGTGAACTCCACGAGTTTCCTAAAATCTGCCGTTACACACCAATTATTGCGTAAAAGCTGCCGTTATCGGACTGCAAGAGAGAGACTAAGTTCAGCATTGAAGTGACCCCCCCCCCCTTTCCCAAGACATGCCTGCTCGCACAGAGAGAGGAAAGATGAAGAATAGGATGACTCAGTCAATACAGTGGAATCCTGTTTTAACAATTTACCAGGCTGACATAACATGTATGTAATAAATAGCTATATACAGCAGAAATTATATAGAGTGGAATCTAGCTACAACGCATTCTTTTATAACAAATTTCCCTATATAACAACACTTTTCAAAATCCCAATTATATTCATTCTATATTATTTGTACCATATGTAGCGAATTTCTGCTATTACATGTATCTTTTGACGGTCTGAACCAAGTTGTTATAACGGGATTCCACTGCAGGATAAATATAATTGGGAATTTTGAAATGTGTTATATAGGAAATTTGTTATAAAAGAATGCGCTATAGAGGGATTCCACTGTGTTGTTTTCAATATTTACCTACCATACGGTATACAGTGTTACTGCCGTCTCTCGTTCACTCTATTTATGGAGACATTAAGTCCAGCACTGAAGCAACCTACGTCATACAGAGAGAGATGCCTGTGTGTTGCCGGGTCCGAAATGGGAGCAAAGAATAGCAACACTGTTTACCTTCCACGAATGTCGTAAAAGGCGACTAAGGAGGTTATAGGATGGAGTTGGCTGTCCCATCACATATAGGGCCAGTGACCCAAAGCCATGCTGAAGTTGGATGTGTCAGGCCGAAAGGTGCAGATATCGCAGCAATGCTGTAAACCATGACACAACGAATTCCGTTCTCCGGACTACATCCTGCTAATCTGCAGGAGTTTGAGAATGAACGCAGAAGAAGAAGATGCAGCTAACGAATTCCGTTCTCCGGACTACATCCTGCTAATCTGCAGGAGTTTGAGAACGAACGCAGAAGAAGAAGATACAGAGAGAGAGAGAGAGAATCTCACATACAAATATACAAAAGTGTTTCAAGACTACTAAAAGTATACCTGGCAAAAAAACTCATACTTTTATTATTAACGTATCACATGAGCACAATAAATCAAGGATATAAATATACAATATGAGATTACCACACGCAAGCTTGCTGTATTCTGTGACACCAACAAACACAAACCCACAAAATACACAACAGATCAAGCAGATTTCATTCTAACATAGATCCTGTGTTTGTCTGTGTCAACTTTCACACAAATATACTATCTACAATCTGGTATAGCCATGACTATACTTGCTATATCTTTGAATACAATTGCTATATGTTAATCCATAACTATAAATGATATATCATATCTTTCCTCTTGACTACAATTGCTATATTTTCAGCTGCAACGGTTATACCTCATTGCTTATCTCTAGCTACTAGCTCATTACTTACTTACACCTCACACAGATGTTGTTTAGGTCCTTATACGAGGCATGTTCAAATGAAAACGGGACTTGTGGATTTATTTAAAAAGTATCATACGCAATTTAATATTTTCAACGGAATTGAACAAAGCAACCACTTGTGAATAAGAATGCACCTGGGTTCATCAGAAAAAATCTCCGTATGCATTTAGGCAAGCATCCCACTGTTTAGGTAGACGTCGAATGCCGTCCGAGAAAAAGTTGCGTGGCTGTTCTCTGAACCATGTGGTCACCGCTGTCTTCACGTCTGCGTCGCTGTTGAATCGCTGTCCCTTTAGTGCTTTCTTCAACGGTCCGAACAAATGGAAATCACACGGGGATAAATCGGGACTATAGGCTGGGTGATGAAGAACTTCCCAATTCTTCTTTGCCAATGTTTCCTGCACAATTTTTGCGACGTGCGGACGAGCGTTGTCGTGGAGAAGAATCACACCTTGAGAAAGTCTGCCTGGTCGCTTAGCCTTGATGGCCTTATGCAGCTTGTCTAAAGTGTCTTTATAATGGGCGGCATTGATGTTGACACCAGGTTCCTTAAAATCAGTCAACAAAAGCCCTTCATGGTCAAAAAATGCAGTCACCATAACCTTCCCAGCAGAAACCTCCGTCTTTAAACATACGCACCCACTCCATCACTCTGGTCCTCGACAAACATTTGTCACCATATGCTGCCTTCATTCTCCGATGAATGTCTACTGCTTGACATCCTTCAAATGAAAGAAACTGGATCACAGCACGCTGATTCACTTTGGACGGGTTCGGAATCACACCCGCCATATTGTTAACAGTCTTCTGCAGCACATATGCATGCTGGGAAGATGAACACGTGACCGTATGTAAATTATTGGATACTCATTACTAGTGCAAAATGTCATCAATATCAGTGCGCTCTATCACGCGTGGTGTAACAAGTCCCGTTTTCATTTGAACACGCCTCGTACTAAGTCTGGATATGATAGTAACAATTTAAAAAAAATTTCTTTGGGTGCCTTTGGGCATATAATAAGCTATATGGAAATCATTTTGTAAATAAATTGACTTTGAACAATGTTTTTTCCACCTTTTTGAATGTCCAGCGATGGATGACGTCAGAAAAATGCTTCTCCCTCCAGGGCCAGATAAATGGAACACATTATATGCAACAAAAGAACAGCTGACAAACACATGCATATATCACACAATGGCATTGGGTCAAAGGGCATGTTACAACAAATGAACGATACACCTATATCAGCAATTACTGTAAAATTTCTTTTCCACATAAAATAAAAACATTGCTACCTTTAAAACGATATTTATAGCAACTGCTTCAGTCTAGATAATAATTAATCATAAATCTTTCATGCAAAATATGAAGCCCATATGCTCAGTAATTACGGAGACAATATCCGTGCTCAACTATTGATGAACGCACTATAGTATTATCTCAGTATCTCATATTCAGGACATTCCTGTTCTGACAATGAACAAAGAACTAGAAGACAGAATTGATGCCTTTGAGATATGGATATATAGAAGAATAGGGAGAACATCGTGGAAAGAGAAAAAAACAAAGAGGTTCTAACAACACTTAATATGAGGAAAGCATTATTAAAGGAAATAAAGATCAAGCAAATCAAATATTTTGGACATTAAAAGACATGACACCTTGTTGAAAACCTTACTAGAAGATAAAATCGAGGGGAGACGAGCAAGAGGGAAGCAGAGATACAAGTGGGAGAAGAGCAACATCGCAAGATGGACAGGTTAGTTAGCCGAGTGTACCACCAAGTCAACAGACGGGATGTTACAGCGAACCTTCGTTGCGAAGACAGCATCTAATGAAAATGAGTAAAATGGAATACTTTTCTGAATGAAACAGAAGAATACTGCTCTCAAGAATAGACTTTCATTTAGTATTGTGTACAAGTCGATTTCTCAATTGATTGCATTCCTTATAATGGTCAAATCCCATTATAAAAACTTGGTCCAGACTGACAAAATATGCATGTATTTAATATGTAATACTATGTATATTATTCCAAAATGTGATAATGGAAACTCGCTGTAGACACTATAAACAATAAAGAATAAATATAACTGGAGATTTTGAAGTGTTATTAAATAGGGAAATTTGGGTTCTGGTTTGGAAACAGTGTCCCCTTATTTAAATTTTTTTAAATTATTTCCCTTGGCTATGTTTATCATTTATTAATTTAAATATTAATTTATTTTGAGTTAGGGTTAGTTATGTAAAATTAAGGGTTAGGGATGTAAAACATACCTAACTCTAACCCTAACAAATGAATATTTAAATTAATTATTGAAAATTATTGATATTTAGATTAATTAATCCTAAAATAAGCAAGGAGACATGGTTTCCAAACCAGAATCGAAATTTGTTATAAAATGATGCGTTATTGAAGAATTCCTGTGTATTTGTATTCATAGTTATTTGGTTACACAATTTCATTTCACTTTACAATTAGTTATGTGAGCATGTGTCCACGTTACAGGATAGTACCCACACACACACACGAACACTTGTGCCGTTCATAAAAATACATGCTTTAAAGAAATATTCAGGTGATAATCTCACTTGATTCAAAATAATGAGGACACAAGACACAAACAACATTTTTTCCACCAGATAAAAAATATACTCAAAAGCAATATATAGATATACATGTCAAATATTTTTTTTTTAAATCAACAAAGCTTACATGCAATCAAGCTACAATATATTACTCTTTGAATACATGTTTTTGGAAACAAAACCAGCTGTGCTAGCGCAGCTTCACTCACTTTTCAATGTCTTTTCTGAGATTATGTGTATGTTTTTAAAGCGTACATTTCACACAAATTATAATAAGAAAAATATATATATATATTTACATATAATAAGAGATTGACAAACCCCAGCTGTATGTACAGGAAGCTCAAATTATGAAACAGAATTAATCCTCACGTTGAGAGACGTGACCTGAATCTTAATTGGTTCCTCACTCCATTTCATTTCATGTATAGCTATTCGTGTGTACTGCAGAGCCTCCGCCCAAGAACCAGTTTTAGCTAGTTGGCTAAACTATGCAGTTTCTAACAGGAAGGGTATCCTCAATCACCTGTACACAGTGGCCATGGATAAAGCACTCAACCACCTGTACACGGCGACGGTGGATAAAGCACTCAACTACTTGTACACTGTGATGGTGGATAAAGCACTCAACCACCTGTACACAGTGACAGTGGATAAAGCACTCAACCATCTGTACACGGTGACAGTGGATAAAGCACTCAACCACCTGTACACGGTGGCCATGGATAAAGCACTCAACCACCTGTACACGGTGGCCATGGATAAAGCACTCAACCACCTGTACACGGTGACAGTGGATAAAGCACTCAACAATCTGTACACAGTGATGGTGGACAAAGCAGAGCTTGAAATTGTACAAATTCATGAAATATTTCTTAACTTACATCATTTCCTGTGTGTGGGTGGTATAACAAGCTTTCTTCTTCGGTGTTCATTCTCAAATTCCCGTTGGATCTCTCTTGTAGCAGGACAATTGCTCTACTAGATGTCCATCAAGATGTAGCCCTGAGATTGGAAATGTGTTGTGTTGCCGTTTTATTTGTGCCAATGGCCCAACACATCCGTCTTTGGTGGGTAACAGGCTTTCAATTCAGGAAGTTATTATTTTGATTTTTTTGGGGTATTTTTAATCTAATTATTTCCACATTTACCATGACTTCTAATCTATTCCAACTTGTAACAGGATACACTAGAATACCTTTATACCCATCCTTTTATATTTCTCAATATAACAACACTTTTCGAAATCCCCGATTATATTTATTCTTTATTATTTGCACTGTATATTGAGATTTTCTGTTGTTACATATTTTGTCAGTCTGGACATATTTTGTCAAGGTACCAAGTTCAGACCCTAACTCAGGCATCCGGACCATTCACACAACAATGGCAACCTAGTGAATGTATTTATATTCCCTAGAAAATCACATCATCATGTGACAAATTCTTTCTAGAACGTGGTCTTCCTTTTGGATTCTCTGAACACTCAGCGATTCTGGGTGAGTTGACCCAAACAATCTGATATATCACTACACTATCGTCATCTTCCCCAGTTGCCATTGTCTTCAGCTATTAATCTTTCCATAATGTTATGTCTCTAAATGACCAAAAAAACAGTTTTCTTGTTAAGATGTTGTTAAAGAGCCACCCCTCTTCGACGTTTATTGATCTTAACACTTCTTGATTTGTCTTTTTAGCTGTCCATAGTATACATCCAAAATAGAATTACTAGACACATTACTCCTGTAGTTTGCCATTGTTTTCATGAATCTGTTTATTGAATAGCAGACCAAGAAAAAACATTCATTTTCTATGCAATTTTTTAGTGGAAAATCACTACAGCCAAAAAATGCTGAATGGAACACTGCATCCTGAATAAGGTATGCCCATAGTCGTAACCTTCGATAACAGTTACCATGTTGTTCTGACAGGCCGATGTTGTGCTTGAACTAGTTACAGCAACAGCTTGGGTGGGCGTAACAACAAAGAAACCTGTCGCAAGGGCCAGAGTTGTGACCCAATGTCGACGTCTGTTTCGGCAGCATTAGACTTGAAACACCATCGAGTCGAATGGCTGCAGTCATAAGGACTCTTGTTAAAAGAGGCCAACACTAATATCTGATATCGCAAAGCTCTGAGACTACATCTGTGGGGGGATGCAATAAACACCCAAAGTAGTATGTGGGATAGATGCAAATCTATCAGACAGAAAAGAGCATTGACGGAAGCGGTAGAAAAATATAAGAGACAAAAGAATGACCACCCAAATAAAGTACTTATGTTTTTATAATTAATAATATTAAAATTAGTACAACCAAATGTACTAATCGCCTACCATCAGAAAAAAAACAGATGATCAAGTCAATAATAAACACCAACACAAGATGACTATCACATTATGAACAGATCAAACAAGTTGTAATTCTACGCATCAGAACAGAACACAAGCGACTCCGCAGTCAAATGTACACAAAATTCAAGATTGACAACACGGCCATGTGTACACGTGGACAGGCAGCACAGAGTGACAAACATATACTTCAAGAGTGTTCTGAGTATGAAATGCTGAGGCAGACATATTGGCCAGAGGAAACAACACTGGAATCAAAGCTCTATGGACCACTGTATGAACTACAAAAGACAGTGAGTTTTATTCAGGAGACAGAATTACAGATATAGGCATGTTTCAAGTGAACAAAAGAAGAAGCCTGCATGAAAAAAAGGACACCAGAAAATACAAATGTGTTCCAAAACTACTTTAAAAATTAAAAAAAATAATAATAAGTTGTATATTGAGGCAAAAACAAAATAGCAGTGCTCAACATTTCAATTACTGGGGACTCAATTATATTTGAATATCGCTGAGCCTTATATACATATATTTTTCTTCAGGGGCCCCCAACATAGTCCAATATAAAAATGTTCGGGTAATAATGCAACTGGCATCAATTGTGTAGTTAAATGGTCTTTTACAGTGTTTATTCACGCAGATCTTTTTTATGTTTTATGTTGTTTTCTCTTTACTTTGTGCATGTAAAAGAAATTCTTTAATTTATTTTAGGTATAGCGGATCTCTGAGAGTTGCACTGATCCCTAAGAGTTCATGAATCTACGGTTAAAACACCCACTAAACTAGAAAGCATTTCATTTGTTGCACAGCTCGATCATGTCATAGAGCTGCTGGTATAGTTGCAAAGCTCCATCATGTCATAGAGCTGCTGGTATAGTTGCAAAGCTCAATCATGTCATAGAGCTGCTGGCATAGTTGCAAAGCTCCATCATGTCATAGAGCAGCTGGCATAGTTGCAAAGCTCCATCATGTCATAGAGCAGCTGGCATAGTTGCAAAGCTCGATCATGTCATAGAGCAGCTGGCATAGTTGCAAAGCTCGATCATGTCATAGAGCAGCTGGCATAGTTGCAAAGATCGATCATGTCATAGAGCAGCTGGCATAGGCAATGTTCAGGAATCTTTGCTTCAAGTGCTGAGCAAGACACCATGCCATGTTGTCCAGCATTTTCTTCCCATTGTCCTCTATCTCTCTTCTCAGAAATATTTTCTGCTGTCATTCTGCACTTAAACCTGTCTTTGCAATACTTAGTCAAAGAATTATGACTGCCTTCTTTTGTTAAGTTGTCACTATGTGTTTTGTCTTTTGTATAGGCCTCTCTCATATGCACATTATATTTTCAGCTGTCCGTGAAATTCATTGCACACTTCTGTAATACATAATCAATGTGACCATTGGAGTCATTTTTGCCTGTAATTTATTGTCCATGATTGGTTTCCATGCAAAGTAATTTGGAATAAATATTGAAGTCTTACATCAGGTCCAGACAAATTGAGAAAGGAGAATTAGTAGTATGGTGGCACGACAATCATTCCATCTGCCCCATCTGACTCATGCCTCATCATGTACTGCCGTCCATCAGCCCCATCTGACTCATGCCGCAGCATGTACTGCCAGTGAGGTAACTCATTCAAGAGTGTTTCAGGAGTATGATGTGATGTGGAGTAAGAAACGAGACCTTGCCCACTGCCCACTAAGGAGTTAGAAGTATGATGACTTCTGGATCTTGACGCCCTTGAGCTACGTTTTACGATCCCATCTTGCCTTCGGCCAGGACAGCGGCCGGCTTTAATGTGGTCTCGGAGTCCTTCCCGATAGATAAATGTTCTGCCGCAAACGTCACAAGCAAATGCTCTTTTCCCAGTGTGGCCGTTGCAATGTCTGGTTAGGTTAGAGTGAAACCGGAAACTCTTGCCACACACTTCACAGACGTATGGACGCTTGTCGCTGTGCATCTGCTTATGTTTTCGAAGGTACCCAAAAGAGGCAGTTTTTTTACCGCAAACATCACACTCATATGGCTTCTCACCTGAATGCACACGCTTGTGGTAGTCTAAGCTCATCTTCTGACAAAATGATTTACCGCAAAGTTCACAGGTGAAGCGTTTTTCTCCTGAGTGAGTTCTCATGTGTCCTTGAAGACGATCGGCACTGACAAAATTCTTAAAACATATCTGGCACTGATGAACTGGTTGCGCTACATGCGTCTGCATATGAGCATCCAACAACTCTGCTCTACCAAAACAGTTAGCACATATTTCACACCTGTGCCGTGGACTCAAGTGACCTTTCAAATGTCCAATCATCCGGATAAGGGTATGGTTCTTTCTCTGACACAAATCACAATAGAAAACTCTAACAGCTGAATGCGAGGAACAATGCTTTTTATAATCTGTCAGATTTGGCAGCATTTCATCACAATACCAACACAGAAATTCAGTGTTGTCAACACCTTTAGAATCAACTGCTTGCCCTCCTGAAGAGGGTGATGTATTGTGACCCATACAATGTGTGATGCACTCTGTCCGGTTGTAGAAAGTCTTTCGACAATGCTTACAAAAATATTCGTTACAATCTGGATGCTTAATAGCAACGTGCCGACGAAATGATTTCCTTGAAGCATACTCATTATCACATCGGAAACATAAAAAATTCTTGGAAGTGGAATCATTCTGCAGGGCTGGCCACTGACCTGATTTCTTCTTTAGTTTCACTGGACGTTTCCTCCCACTAGTGTTCACTACAGTTTTAATAATCATATTATCCGAATCATCGAAATCATCCTCATCTTTCAAACTACTATTAAACGGTAGAATATACATGGTTTCCTTCAGGTTGGATGTAGATGCTGCCTTAAAATTCTTCTTCATTTCCTTGGGTTTTTCTAGCAGCATTGGTGTGACACTACTAGCAGGCACAACAGATGTCACATGATTACTAGGAAGAGCACTTTTCTCAGGGAGGTTCTTGCACATGATCACAGCATCCTCAAAACACAGTCCGTCGTTCGTCTGCAGAGTATGTCTAAAACTATCATCATTGAGTCCATTGGCTAATGTGCTGGCCATGATACTATCCTTGGTGTCTCCAAACTCACACAGTTCTACTTGCTTTCTCATTACATGTATAAAGTCATGCAATGTCTCTGATGAATCCTGCTCCAATGTAAAATATCTAAATCTCTCAAACAGGAGAAGAAAACTAGGCAAGCAGATATCTTCGATAACCTCCAACACTTTACCCAGCTTCACCAGATCAAAATCATACAGTTTCAACGAATCGCAGACACTTTTCAAATGTTGGTTTGCAGCAAACAGCAACACAGATGGGGTTTCCACAGCAAGTGCACTGGACGAGACTGAATTCCTATGACAATGAAACCTATGTGAAAAATGTGTCCATTGCTTTAGTAGTATACTATTTCTCTCCAACTGTTGAGGAAGGGGTAAAGTAAATTCCATCTGAACTTGCGTGTTATACTCTGATCAGGATCAATGCTGTTTCCTATCTCAATAAACGGTTAGTAAAAAGATGTAACAAAAAATGTCCAAGTGATAATAATTTCAACCAAGTCTTGCACATCTCATCTAAGATTTTAATTCTTCAAGACTTCAATCTGGTCTTCATCTCAAATGTGATATCCATCCATTCAACCAGGGGTCTGAAACAAAGACATATAAACATAGGTATCAATGTAAAAAGTGTACAGGATTGGGTATTTTTTTTTTATGTGTACATGAAATTTTACAGCAAGATGAACCATATGTACATTTTGTAAAAATAACTGAATCATATGGTCAAACACCAGATGTTTTTTTTAAATGTGCTACAAGATTGGTTTTCTGAAAAAATGAGAAAGAATTTCATTTAATTTTTAATTAGCATGAATAATTTCATTTATAACAATTCGGTAAACAAAAATAAGACATCTCTTGTTTTGGCAAAAAAGGGCAGACCAAGACGACAATACATATAGAGATAACTGTGTGTTTAAAACATGTCCTCCTACTGCAACAAATTAACTCACCCAACATCATCATCAGTTCTGAACATCCATAAAGAAAACTACCTTCTGGAAAGATTTTCATTGAAGAAGAATCCGTTTTTAAAATTCAAATAACTCTAAAAAAAATAAATATGCCTGACAATGAGAAAGGACATTAAAATGTAATTAATTCAGCCAAATCCCATAACAAATTTGTCCAGACTGACGAAATATGTAATAACAGAAAGTAACTATATACATTGCAAACAATTAAGAATAAGTATAATTGTTAATTTGCAAGTGTTGTTAAAAAGTAAATTTGTTTACAAGGACTCGCAGTACAGGGATTCCACTGTATTATCAATCTGCATTCTCTTTTCCACACAAATAAATTACTAATTAAAAAATGGCCAATGAAATATTTAACTCCAACAAATGAATTACGAATGTATGTTACATCATACATAAAATCTGCAATGTTGAGTTCAAACCAGAACGACTCCACTTAGATAAAATTTGTTGATACTAATGCACAGCAATAAACCTACAGTGAAATGAGATATTCTGTTACAGTAATTCATACACATATGGAAGTTGGTTAATAGAATTGATGTTACTACACTCTGGAGCAGACCCATAAGTGCTGACGGAGTCCGAGATCTCTATTCTCACTAGCAAATAGCTGCTAGTCAAAAATTGGTGCTCACGTTGAGTTAAGACATCTCTGAGTCAGGATATCTCTAAAATAATGCACATAGTTGCTAGTCCAATTCTTTTGGGAATGAAAGAAAACTCTAAAAACAAATCCACATTACACTAAAGAGACCACCCGTGTGTTGCTAGGATCGAGGGGGGGGGGGGAGAATAGCAACACTTTTACCTTCCATGCATGTCGTAAGAGGCAACTACGGAGGTTATGGGGTAGAGTTAGCTGTTCCATCCCATACAGGGTCAAAATGATCCAAAGCAATGCTGAAGAGTCAGATGTGTCAGGTCGTAAGGTGTAGATACCGCAGGAATGTTGTAAACCATGACACAATGCATTACGTTCCCCGGACTACATCCTGCTAATCTGCAGGAGTTTGAGAACTAACACAGAAGAAGAAATAGACACAAAAGAGACAAAAACTTGTAATCACTATGGATGGTAACAATGGAAAAAATATATGTATAGAACTTATAAAAAAAACACACCAAACATTGATAATAATGCCTGCAAGATGAACAGAGACTGAAAGGGGAGAAAAGAATAGCAACATTGTGTGCGATCTGCCATGCATACCGTAAGAGGTAAATAAGAAAGTTTGGGAATGGGGTTAACTGTCTCAACCATATGTCAAAGTAACCAAGAAACCTTACTGAAATCAGAGGTGCAAGGACAAAAGTTGTGGATATCGCAGCCAAGCTGTAAAGTATGACACGACTTTCTCCAGACTATATCCTGCTAACCAGCTGAACTTACAGTCAAGGTAAGCTTAGATGCCTAGTCAATAGTTGACCAGAAACCGCCTGACTAGCGTCGCATATTGCATCACTTATTCAGTAGCAATGTGTCATTACTCATCCCTCCCAAAACATGAGCCATGGTACCATACTTCCTGGTGAATGGGTGAAGAACAGGAGTAATTGTTATTTTAAACCATGAATAACGAGTGGCTTTTCTAGATCAGTGGATGAATGACTTAACAAGACATTACCATGTCTTCCACAACCAGCAGAAGTTAAAGAATGCAAGCGTAAGCAGAATTGAAAATATGATAGGACTCAATAGTAATTGAAACCAGCTTGCCAAATTGATTCAATAAACTCAAACTACAACAACTAAACAAACTACAACATTCACAATAATTAAGTTCTGCTCAATAATTACAAGCGATGATGCTCGTTTCCATCGTGCAATTTGCAGGGGTACCTTCCAGAGATCTTTCATACCCAGATGACTTTCAAGTCTTAAAGGTGCGCAATGTTCTCAGAAGAAGTCTCAAACTCACAGGGAGTATACATAGATGTTCTTTAATTTTTTTAAATGATGTTCTATTATTTTATTAATCACATGTAAGCCTGCAACTTGTCCGGCTCTGTGGTGAAGTGGTACAGAGCGCGTCTGTGACGGCAAAGGTACCGGGTTCGATCCTCACCACAGGCAATTGTGCATCCGGACCGTTCAGAAAGCAATGGCAACCTACTGAACGTATTTATATTGCCTAGAAAATCACCACAGCCAACAAATGCTGGGTTGATAGCTACGTCCTAGATAGGATATGCTACCAATTTTTTTTTTTAAGCCTGCAACATGGTAGAAGAGCGTGGTAGCCTATTTGATAGTGAGCTTGTTCGAAACCACGTCAGGACAAAAAAAACGTGGGCTGTGATTTCTCGCTTGACACAACCATTCCTTCAGTCGACTCAGCTGTAAAACAGGTACCTGACGCATGGATTGGGGAGGGTAAACACAGCAAGTAAGGGAACTTGCCTCCACACCTAATAGTTGCTGTGGCTTAGTACATGGAGGAGTTATCTATATTCCTGATGGAAAGTTGCTGCCATGAAACCTACCTTTACCTTTTACGCCTGCAACCATTTGAAGGTATCAATTTATGGCTCAAAAAAGATATATAAACTCTTAACAACAATCTAAAATTGAAATGCACACAATACAATCATTCACCATTGTACAGCTAAGATAACCAAAATCTTATGCATAAATTCAAGTAGAAATCACAAGGTTAACAATGCAAATGAGATGAAAATTTACACAAATAAATTTAAACAAACAAATATTCTCACCAAAAACATTCAATGAATGAACCACGAATAAAATATTACATATTGTTTTTAAATCCACAAATCAACTCTACGAGTTAGTTTAAGAGAAATAAAACCTGAAAACTTTCAAGTCACACCAAAATAACATAAAAATTAATATGACAATATATTCACTAATAAAGAAATATGTTTGACATGAACATTTTAAGTTTTGTGCACCAATTGAGTGATCCTGGTTCACCACTGTCAGTTCAAATTAAAACATTTTTACATCTCCAACTAGGTCAACCAGGCCTAATTAAATGGACCATATTTTCTGAGAAAGTAAAGGCGGCAGGGATGATGCTGACTACATCATTCTTAGTATATTTTTGATGTAATTTTTTCAGTAAAAAATATGGAACCAACACTGTATACCAATACTTATAGGCTTAATGGAGCATACTAATTGTTTTTGTATGTTATACTTTTTTTTCATAAATTCAGTATATAAGGAAGATGACGTCTTTTCATTTACAGAAGAAACAAACTTGAAACAAGATACATAAATATTGATATTTACAATGGCCGTAGAAATTAACATAAATGTTCTCAAAAATGTTTTGTTTCTTTTGAAAACTATGAATTCTCTGTCACATTCTATAAAAATTATGAATTCCATATAATAGTAAAAAATATTGAATTCATCATAATGTATGGAAATTATGCATTCTTTATGATATTCTATAACAAAAATTAATTTCATAATCTAGGGAAATTATTAATTTCTTATTATATTCTATAACAAAAATGAATTTCATAATCTAGGGAAATCAAAATTCCTCCTGGTGTGTGGCTGAGAAGTAGCGAGGGTGACTGTGACGGTCATTGTACCATATTCGATTTCAGCTGCTGGCAATTGTACAACTGTTCAAAAAGTAATGGCAACTTACTGAGCACAAAATATTACCTTGAAAATCACTACTGCCCAAAAAGTTATGGACTGACCCCCATGTCCTGGTTAGAATATGGTACCATACAAAAAAGTTCTTATTTTTGATGTATAACATGATTGGTATGATCAATTGTTTCTATAATTTTCTCCCCATCACCAAAAGGTCCTGGGAAACACACTAGGAATTAACCACAATGAACAAATACATAATGTCAAAAATGCTGTTGCCTTGAACAAGTGTCTCAACATCAGAATGTTCTAATAACAGTGCTGTTGTTATATGTTGTTCTTACATCAGAAGTGATGACAACCATTTGTTACATCCCCTGTTGAAATTCAATTAGAGTTATGTCCTTGATTGTGAGTTTGTAGACCCTATTCAGGCAATAAATGTCCTTGGACAGTATGGTAATGGGATGACCACTGTAGATGGTTTTTGGTCTATCAGTGACTTCCTAGATACTCTCCACTATTAAGCTGCTGCACTTACCTTTCCACAGGTTGGTTGCTGCGCATTTTTTGACAGTAGATCTCTATGTAGCTTCTATTTTGTGCAATTTCTTCCCATATATCTTGGTCTATTCCGAAGGCTTGAAGTTCTTAATGAGTTCTTGTAGCACTTCTTTTGGCCACCTTGAGAATGTTTGCTCTTCTGCAAGTCACCACAGAGAAGTATATTTGGCAGGCATAGATCTGGCATACATACCAGATGACATGCCAAATGAATCTGTGTCTGCATCAGAATAGTGTCAATGCTAGGGACACCATATCTGCAAAAACAGTGGTATCTGAAATCTTATCAGCGGATGTTCATAACATTTCTGAGACAAGCTGTGTGAAAGTGATTTGAGTTTCCTCACGTCGCCGACACACAGTCCATGTTTCACTAGCGTATAACAGCACTGGAAGTACCACTGCTCTGTAAACTTTCATAACAGAGCTAATTAAACATCTCCAGAGAACTCTTCTACCCCTGACGCTGCAAGGCACAAAGGGGTATAAAGATAAAAGAAGAGTTAATTGAACGGCGGCATCATAACCAAGTTGTTAGCTCCATCTTGTTCATTAGTTCTAAGCATATACTGCCATGATGGGAAATCATTCATCATTGTTTCAGGGCCACGATGTGAAGTAGCATAGTTAATAGGATTACAGTCAGCACTCAGATGGTGAGGGTTTATTATGTGTGGTGCCCTCGCTCTGGAAGCTTTTGTGGGGATTTTGTCTCCTTCCTTTTTTCTTCCAGGACAACGGCCAGCTTTGATATGGTCCCTAAGCCCTTCACCATAGATAAATGATCTACCACACACATCACACACAAACGATCTTTTCCCGCTGTGACCTTTACGATGTCTATTAAGGTTGGATATGAAACGGAAGCTTTTGCCGCACACTTCGCAGACATATGGACGCTTGTCACTGTGCATTCTTTTATGTTTCCTTAAATCTCCAAATGATCTGGTTCGTCTGCCACAGATATCACATTCATATGGCTTTTCTCCTGCATGCCAGCGTTTATGATAGTCAAAGCTAACTTTCTGAGAGAATGACCTCCCGCAAAGTTCACACGTGAATCGTTTCTCTCCCGAGTGAGATCTCATATGTCCGTGAAGGCGGTCAGCTGTGACAAAACTCTTGCCGCATACTTGACACTGATGTACTGGATGAGCTGCATGGACTCGTAAATGTGCTTGTAAAAGTTCAGGCTTGCTAAAACAATTAGCACATATTTCGCACTTGTGCCGAGGATTCAAATGACCCTTCAGATGACCTATCATTCGAACAATGGTATGATTTTTCTTCTGACACAACTCACATGAAAATACCCGGACCGCGGTATGAGTTTCACTATGCTTTTTGTAGTCCAGTAACTCTGGAAATATTTCATCACAGTACCAGCACAGATACTCAGTGTTTGCAACACCTTTGAAACTAGAAACTACAGACAAAGGCGATGAGGTATGTCCTTTACAGTGTGTTATGCAATCTGTTCGACTGCCGAAGGTTATTTTGCAATGTTTACAAACAAATTCTTTGCAGTCATAGTGTTTGGCAGCAATGTGCCTTCGAAATGATTTTCTGTGAGCGTATTCATTGTCACACAGAAAACATAGAAACGGAGTCAAATCAGCATCCTTTGGTGTACCAGTCTTCTTTTTCTTTTTAGCTGTCCGCCTTTTCTTGCCAATATTCATAACTGTTTCCACAATGTGGTCATCTGTGGCTAACTCTTCACTCATGCTGTCGTACAGTGGTACCATGTACATGCTACTCTCATAACTTTCTTGACCTATTTTACTGGCTTTTCTCTTCCGTCCTCCCTGAGTCCTGCTGGACAACAGACTGCTATCGCCTAAAGTGACATTCTTCTGTAAGCCGATGCTCCCACTACACATAGAGACCGCATCATCAAAACAAAGTCCATCGCTATTCTGTAAGGACTGTCTGCAGTTTTCATCCGTAACACCCTTTACTAACGCAGTTGTCAAGATACTGTCCTTTATCTTACCAAATTCACAAAGCTCTACCTGCTTCCGCAGAACATTAATAAAGTCATTCAAAGACTCTGAGGAATCTTGTTCCAGGGTGAAATACCTGAACCGTTCAAACAGAAGAAGAAAACGAGGGAGACATATTTCTTCCACTATTTCCAATACTTTATTCAGCTTCAGAAAATCAATGTCCACCATTTTCAATGCCTCGCACACATGATTAATTTCATTGCAAGCTGCATACAACAGCATTGAGGTAGACTTCATTAAAGTATCCTGATGTGAGCTTGTGTTCTTGTGGATATGAAATCTTTGCACAAAGTTTGTCCACTGATGCAAGAGCATGCCATCTTTAGCCAGACTTTCTGGCAAAGGAAGGCTGAATTCCATATTTGTGTACAGACTTTTTATCATTCAGTGTTCAGACAATGAAATAAATTTCACTATGCAATTCTTGAACTGTATGGCACAGTTGACACTCTAAAACAGACAGCAGCCTATATCATAGAATCCGGAGTCCCAACCTGACTGAGTAATGATCGCCGAAGAAGAAGAACTTAAAACTATGTATTCTGGAAACATTTCACAATTATGAAACCTCACTGGAATTTCCAGTTCACTTTACAAAAATTAATCTAAAAATGTTAATTCTCCCAGCGCAACTATGAGATAAAGTTAATCAGTTTCTTGTTTTCAAAAGCCAGGACATTGATCCAATGACAAGTTTGTGCATATGATGACTTAACAAGAACTAGTCAATTTAATATTCTTATTTCCACTCTATTGTTCATTACTTAAATACAATTATATGCACAACCTTCTCAAAAACATATCCAGGAAATCCGGTTTCCACAATGTTGTTCAGATGTGAACATCCATCACTCCAGATGTCTGAAAACATAAAGATACACCTATAAGAAAGATATTAAGAGATTAGTTCACATGTGTAACTAATTCTGATGATGATGAAGTAACTGTTTTAGTTGTGAACAGGTACTGGTAGCTCTTGACAGGCCACAGTCCTGATAAAAGCACAGATCCTCCCCCAATGAGTAACCACGATAACACCCAAACTTGGATAGGTTTGTTATCTTCTTCATCAGCGATCAGTTTCCTATGCTCATAAGTCTATACAGGAAGGTGGGCCGCCTCCACGAATTAAGTCGTCAGCAAGAGGTCCTCACGGTTGCCCCACAGCTTTACCTTCAGATCTGACTCTTGGGGCCACATTTTAGTTCTGGTTTGTTATCTTAAGGGTATGGTTGTGTTAGAGGGGTTTACTGATGTATGTTTAGTCCGTGACGGGAGCCATTCCAAGTCAGCAATATCCCAGAATCATCAAATCCTGCCAGGAGCATAGCATACACCTATGGATTATAAAATTTCTGCTGAAGATGGATATGGCGAACCATTGACAAATAAAAAGGCGAAGAAACGAATTTCCATTTTCTGGACTACATACTGCTGGAAATCTAGTAGGACCACTGTCCTGCTACAAGAGAGATCCAGCGGGAGTTTGAGAATGAACGCAGAAGAAGAAGAAACAGACAAAATAAAAAATGTAAGTAATCAATCACCTTATTGACAACTCCCAAGTTAACTATTGTAAACGAGCCAGTTTATGCTCACTGTGCAAAGTTCCACCCTATAGTTTAACATGCACACATGACATGTTCAGTGTTCAAACATTACAGGCATTATCCTTCACCCCATACAGTACTGTTTGCTGATGTACATTTGATATGTCTCCTCAGGGGCGGGGGTTTTCACATACATTAATGCTATTTCCCATACTCCTATACAAATTAGACAGAGTCAGAACTAATATCGCTGCTGGTGTACAAAGCAAATTAGACCAACTGTCACTATGGTGCATTACCAACATTGCTGTTGTTAATCCCTCAAAATCAAAGGTTGTCTCTTTCTCCCTGAATAACAAGCTAGTCAAAGACACACTGCCAACTATCAATTGTATGGGCTGGGCACCATCATTGTTATATGGAACACAACTTAAAATATCTAGGAATAGTTTTTGATAGAAGTCTCTTGTTCAGCAAACATATTGACAAGGTACTTCAGAAAGCAAAGAGAGGAATCAGTGTTAAGGTCATGGTGGCTACAGAGATAAAACAATGATAATCTTGCAGCTTCCACAGCTCATGCCTGCCAAAACATACATGGTGATATTATTTTTGTGTATCATTAAGACCAAAAAAATACTTTTTTTTCATGAGTTTGACGTGTTTTGTCAAATATGTGTGACAGGTTAGAAATGTGAGAAACTTTCATTTCAATATTAGATGACCTAACTTACAAGTGTGTTTTCAACCTTCAGAACTTCATAGGTAGGTACTTCACAATATTCTCTCCATGAATATATATATACTTTTGGTACATTACAAGTAGATGCCACCAGATAGTTGAGTTATTTCCCATGTCTATGTTTGTAAGTTTCATGTTCATCATTTAATAATTTTAATATTAATTTATTTTAAGGTTTGAGTTGGATAGTTGTGTTTTACATAACTAACCCTAACCCCAACCCTAAATAAATATTTCAATTATTAAATTATTTCACTAGGAAAATAATTAAACATGCGGTGGCATCTACTTGTACTGTATCATACTTTTACTATGTTTAACACTTTGTTGAGCAGCAATCCAGAGTATACTTATCTCCCATTACCGAAGGTGTTTGAAATTTTTAGACATCGATATCATTGCCTTTAAAAATCCATATAAAATCAAACTCACATGAGAGAGCATTTGCATTTTCTGAATATATTTAAAAGCCGTAGCGTTATTTCAATAGCAAAATCCTACTTATGATGCTAGGCATGGATTTACATTACTTTCTACTTAGTCAATCACAAAATCTCACCTTCGAAATATCTGATTTCTTCATGTTTAACCTCTAGCTCGCTGTCGTAGAGTGCTTTCGACAACAGTTTACACTATCTAAAATATCTGCGGCCAAGTGTACAAGCCCCACAAAAGCCCTATTGCAAGGTCCCCTGTAATCAATAAGAAGCCCAATTTTTAAATTTTAGTTACCAGATTATTTGAAATCTGGCAAGTTACTCAATTGACTTCCAATTTTTCTGCAAATGTAGTGGCAACATGCCCGAATCTCAGTGAAATATCACAATTTTTGCAATATCTTGACCATTTCAAACCAGAGCAGCACCGTGATGTGAATCAGGTTTTATAAACTTTTGTTTTATCGTATTTTCATTAACATCATTATGGATTATTCTTCTGAAAATGGATTCCTGAGAGAATCCTGATTTCCTGAGAGACCCAGATTCCTGAGAGAAGCCTGATTTCCTGAGAGACCCAGATTCCTGAGAGAATCCTGATTTCCTGAGAGACCCAGATTCCTGAGAGAATCCTGATTTCCTGAGAAAATTTCCTGAGAGACCCAGATTCCTGAGAGAATCCTGATTTCCTGAGAGACCCAGATTCCTGAGAGAATCCTGATTTCCTGAGAGACCCAGATTCCTGAGAGAATCCTGATTTCCTGAGAGACCCAGATTCCTGAGAGAATCCTGATTTCCTGAGAGACCCAGATTCCTGAGAGAATCCTGATTTCCTGAGAGACCCAGATTCCTGAGAGAATCCTGATTTCCTGAGAGACCCAGATTCCTGAGAGAATCCTGATTTCCTGAGAGACCCAGATTCCTGAGAGAATCCTGATTTCCTGAGAGACCCAGATTCCTGAGATAATCCTGATTTCCTGAGAGACCCAGATTCCTGAGAGAATCCTGATTTCCTGAGACCCAGATTCCTGAGAGAATCCTGATTTCCTGAGAGACCCAGATTCCTGAGAGAATCCTGATTTCCTGAGAGACCCAGATTCCTGAGAGAATCCTGATTTCCTGAGAGAGCCAGATTCCTGAGAGGTAAGTTGATAATCACACTCAAAAATATGTTAGACCTCACAGTTTCATATATTTTGACTTTATAAATCAACTATCTTATATCGATCAGCTTTGGAGCAGATCTAGATTTATAGAAGGATTTTATGACTAACTTGTATGTTTATTCATTTTTCCCAGTGAAATTATGACAATAATTACTGCTGAATTAGGTTAGTAAACAGTGTTGCCACTCCAAAATATTCCAAAAAAAAGGTCAGACATTATTTACTATTCTTTTTTTGATTTAAAAAAAATAATTTGTTGGTTTTTGTGTGTGAAAAAATGTCTTTATGACTTTTTCACATGTCTCATACCACACACACACACAAACAAAACATACACCAATTAATGCAGAATTCAATTCTTTATTTATATGTACAAATATTTAAATATCTCTAACAACTAAAAGGTTATAGCGTTTTCAAAACAGCCACCACATAACATTACCAAAAAATAATCCAGCAGCAGGATGAAAGTTCATTTTTTTTGTTTGCAGCGTGCTAAAGGTTAATATTTATACACATCATTCATAGAATGTATTTCATGGGTGCTGTCATTGTGGAATAAGTACTATTTTTGGTAAGCTATTTTTAGTAACAATATTCAAATTATAATAGTTCCATTTCTGAAATATAACGGTTTCGATAGTTGTTGAAGTTGATCACCTATGATTTGTAAATGAAATTCTATGTCCATCAAAATTGGTCAGTAAAGTAAACCTAGTTTTGATATTTTTTTAAATACTCAAAAAAAGGACATTTGTCCACTTTCAATTTCCTGGAAATAGCCTCATTTTTTATAGTATAAGCAACAGTAAGCTAAGCCTTCCAGGGGTTATGGGCACTATTTTCTGGTAGCAATGCATTTTAATCTAGGCGTATGTAGTATGTACTAAGTATTGTGTCCTCAAGCAAGTAGATATTGGAAGGGAGGTACCCACAACACATTCTCCCACCCCATAAAATTAGAACATTATTTTTAATACCAAGAATTTAGCCGAAAGGTGGGTAAAAACCCTACCTTAAGGATTTTTTCACAAAAAAAGGGACATCAAATTTCGCCGCAAGTAAAGTATAGTTCTTCACTGTGACCTTTGTTCTAGTTTCAAGGTGTTACCTGACCTATGTTGTGTGATTTGGCAAGCTTACAGGTAAGTACTTATAGTAAGGTTAGGATTAGAAATAATATAAAATTGGAAAACAAACAGATTTTGCATAAGTTCGTCTGTGTCTAGCGTTAAACTGTGTGATTCTTGGGATGTGACGTCATGGAAGCCATTATTTTCATTGGTGTTACACGGGAATCCTTGACGCTGGATAGTTAAAATTGTCAACAGTGTGCTATTTATAGCGCAGTGAAGAACTAATCTTTACTTTTACCCAAATTTCTTAGCAAAAAGATTGCAGGCATATTACAGTACATGAATAGGAGTGAATGGTCGAATATGGCTCATTAGCCATCTACGAACTCATAATCAAGGACATAACTAAAATTGAATTTTCAAAAGTGGATGTAACAAATGGTCATCATCACTTGTGATGGACGAACAACAATAACATGAGTGAATGGTCTTATTTTTTAGATAAACTTTCACTCATTGGCCCCACTTATATATTATTTACTAAGTTATTTAGGGCCTACTAATCAACAAGTTACACGTTACTGAGCAGAAAAGTAAAGTTTATTTATGTAGGCATTAGGACAAAATTTTCAAAATGGGTGTACAGCATTTTAAATACCACAGTTAGATAGCCCTTGAAAATTGCAATCCAACGATACCTCAACCAAGTCTCTACGTCAATTCTGAAAAAAGTTACGAATTTTTTTCGAATTAATTTTTGTCTCGAGATAATTACATGGAACATATAAGGAAATATGAAATGACAGTTGTCAAAAAGTTGCGGCCCTGCCTTGGAACTGAGCCACTAATTTATAAATATCAACGTTATTTGTACTAAAAAACCTAACAAATTATACATTTTCTTGTTCGGGAAGACAAGACGCACCTGATGATTACATTGTGTTAATGTTCCGACGCAGGCAGAGTTAATAAATAATTAACAATGGCGTCTAATTAGCATAAATGCAATTGTATGTTTAATATTCATTTCTCACATCTAATAATTATTTGTACTAAAAAACCTAATAAATTATACATTTTCTTGTTCGGGAAGACAAGACGCACCTGTTGGTTACATTCTAATAATTTTCCGACGCATCCAGAGTTAATAAATAATTAACAATGGCATCTAATTAGCATAAATACATTTGTATGTTTAATATATTACATTTTTTAATTATTTAGGATAAAATATATTGCAAACTGTACATTTTTGTGTTTGTGAAGACAAGGCGCATTTGTTGATTATATTGTGTTAATGTTCCGACACATCCAGAGTTAATAAATAATTAACAATGGCGTCTAATTTGCATAATTACATTGAAATATTTAATATATATTTATTGCATTTTTTAATTATTTAGGATAAAATATATTGCAAACTGTACATTTTTGTGTTTGTGAAGACAAGGCGCATTTGTTGATTATATGTGTTAATTTTCCAATGCAACCAGAGCCATAATAATGGCGTCTAATTAGCATAATTAAAATCTCTTCTTTGCTTCCCTTTATGGCAACACGCATATGGCTGGCAATGTCATCTCAGCCCTCTTTGTATCTGAAATATATTTTATTATTATTATTATTATTACTGGCATTTGGTATCACAGGTACATAAACAATTCTATTTCAAAGGTATGGGTGAAATACTAGGTAGGTATGTGCACCAAATTTTCAAAATGGTTTGACATCATTATGAATATTCTTTTTCCTATATTAGTGATATTTAATTAGCTCTATATAATTGAATTCTTTATTATATATGTTTTGTAGTGTGGATATTCTTATGTAGAAAATTTGATGATAAAAAACAAGAGACAAAGATATCAAAAAGAATGAGAAAGTTTGGAAGATGCTGCAGTTGACGTTCTCTACATTGATGATTTATTTTTTTTATTATTAGGTCTAATGAAAGGAGAACGCATCTCTCAAATTAAAATGAACTTTATGAAATTTCCATGAGAGAATTATAAGAATTGGACTCATAGAACAATATATATTTAATGTACAATGTGTTTCTTGTATAATTATCCACATTAAACATGACGATTTGACTAAGAAAACACTTAGACTTAAGTCTAAGTCGTCATGGCGACGGACGCAGGATAGCACACGCACCTATGCATTGTTTTGTACCAATAATTCGAATTATTTAACATATAAATCTTAGATTTGTTACTAGAATCATTTAAAATTGATCCAAAGAAATTAAAATTGGCAAGAATTGTAGTTGTTAAACGTAAATTTCTTTAAATAAGAGACATTTCAGAATTACCGACGCGGCCGGAAGGAATAGCGCGAAACAATATGGCGGCTATGGAACGCGTGACCGATCTGCAGTGGGTCTTTTTTAAATTCGATAAAAATTACCGGGAACTTCCAACAATAGTAAAAATTTCGTATATAAAGAGAGAAATGGTTGCTATATTTGTTAGACATATACAATTATACTATCACAATAAAATTAATTCGATAAACGTGTGCAAAGATGAAAATCACTTACCTGGGCTTGTTTAATAAATAACTGTAAAAATTATAGAACGTTTTTCCAATGGATAGTTACTGAATTCGAGGCACAAATGAATGAGAAAGCTTAAACAGTTGTTTTTTATAGGCAATAAGGTTGCGTTAAGTTACCTAAAGACAATTGCGTTGGTCAGTGTTTCACGTGATGCAAAAAATGGATTCTTGGACGCTATCAAAACAAGGGAAGTAATTTAAGCCACATTCACTTTCACGTCCCCTTACGATTTCCTAATGCCTAATTTATGGCAAGCAGCACTTACACTGACAACATCTCATCCATACCATTAAAAAATGATAAAAGTTTCTGCAATATGGTCATTATTCAATGAATATGTACTAATACTGTTCTTCTGTACACCGGAAATTAAGGAGAAACTGTCGAAACATAAACATATAAACAACTAGGCCTATTCCCACAATAGCTGCAATCGTAGCAGTCACCGCCATTTTGTTTGCAATTGGTACAGCAGATCTTGGGCGTCATCATGCACAACTAGAAGATTGATAATCATTTTATGGCATTATCTTATACAATACAGCAGTACTGAATATACAATATTAAATAAAGAAGTATTACTGAATATACTACATATGTGCACCACATACAAAAGCGGTAAACAAGAAGAAAGTTGCAGCAAATGTACAGAAAATTGCCGATTTATTACTCGAGTCTGACGAACCCAACCAACATGTCAGCGCTTACGGCAAGTTACGGGTTTACATTCAAAGCTGCAAACTCAACAGCCTGACTTCAGATTAAAACGTTAAATTCATGTTCAACCTACTATTTTTTATATGCATGCAAACAATCTTCATGACCGGCATTTCTTACTTGTTGTTGTCTTTCTAACCCAGTAACAGATCAAAGCACAAACTGTGCGTGAAGAGGCCGATATTTTAGCAGGGTTGGTCCGGCTGCCCTACTTTAGAACCGCTCCAACAGCGACACAAGAGAGATAACTCAATATTTGTTTCGTTTCTTATCGTAAGCATATTGTTTTAGTGACTGATGACGCCCGTGTGTTTCCGAGGCCGGACAGGGGAGCAAAGAATAGCAACACTGTTTACCTTCCACGAATGTCGTAAAAGGCGACTAAGGAGGTTATGGGATGGAGTTGGCTGTCCCATCCCATATAGGGTCAGTGACCCAAAGCAATGCTGAAGTTGGATGTGTACGGTCAAAATGCGCAGATATCGCAGCAATGTTATAAGCCATGACACAACGCATTCCGTTCTCCGGACTACATCCTGCTAATCTGCAGATGTTTGATAACGAACGCAGAAGAAGAAGAAGAAGTGACTGATAAGAGGAAGAGACAGAGGACGATAAAGGGAGAAGTTGCTAGATGGACTAGTATTACTGAGCTTATTGACAACACAAGAGACAGAGAGTCGTGGAGAAGCATGATCACCTACGACATTCGGCATGGCACTTGATTGAACTGATAAGTAGCACAGTAAAGCAAGAGGTAGGCAGAGATGCAAGTGGGAGAGAAACATCACGAGATGGACAGGTTACATTCTGAGAGTGCATCACTAGAGCAAGAGACATGGGATACTGAAGGTCCGTTGCAGCAACCGTCGTTGCGGAGACGGTACTTAATGATGATGGTGATTAGTTAGTTAGTTAGTCGTCGGATCATCATCACTGCAAACTGGACACATCCATAGTTGCTCCGATCTCTCCTTGAGTGTATCCGCCATCACACTTCTGCTGACAGTATAGGTCCTATGCTGGTTGACCAGTGGCGTAGCGTGGGTCAATGGCGCCCGGGGCGGAATCATAATTTTCCGCCCTTGCGACATAAAAAAAATATGGCAGTGATTGTGAAAGCCTGGAAGAAAATACATTTTTCGCCCTCCCGATGGTGCCGCCTGGGGCGGTCCACACCTCCGCCCCCTCTCGTTACGTTACTGGTTGCGGGGCATCAACTTTGGCATGGCAAAGGCACTTAAATCCCATTTCAATGTTTTCATTATTTTGAGGGGCATTTTGATGCCCGGTGCGACCGCAACCCCCTCGGCACGCCCGTCACTCAAGGACACGGGGAAGAATATGCTAACAAAGATGGCGGAAATCCCCCGTGAATTATAGCTTGTATCCTAATTGGACTTTGTCCGCTGGTTGAAAGGGCACGCCTCTCCAAAAGAGAGGCAAACTCATTAACCTACCTACCTATGAATTATAGCAATTTTAGCTTAAAGCTGCATAATTACGTGCTATGAATGTTACTCTCGGCTGGTGCGTATCGCTTTGTTGAGAAGGATAGAATACATATGGGATAATCCAACTACAATTAAATAAATCCTCTATGTCTTGTCAACACTTTCCTCTACATAACCACATCACTGTTGCCTCGAATTTTTCCACTATCCTGTTTATTTATTGCCAAACTTAGCATAAATATTTTAGAGTCAGTGGTAGGTCCCTATATAGGCCTGAGAAGATTACAGGTTTTCGAGTACAAATGCTACAGACAAATTCTACGAATTTCCTATAGGGAACATAAGACCAATGTGTACGTAAGAAATAAAGTAGAGATGTGTGCAGGAGTTCAGGAACCATTGCTTTCAATAGTGAAACGACGAAGACTAGCATGGTTCAGATATGTATGCAGATAAGATTCCTTGTCAAAAACAATACTACAGGGATCTGTCGAAGGGGGGAGAAACAGAGGAGGGAAAATAATGGCATGGACAGACAACATCAAGGAATGGACAGGACAATCTATTTCCACACTCATCCGCATCGCTGAGGATATAATTCGCAGGAGGACTCTGTGTGCTGAAGCAACCAATGTGACACCCCTACGACCGTGAAGGGTTATGGTTTATTGATTGATATAGGCCTAGCCATGAAACTCTCTTCAGCGCTTCTAATGACAGTGACATATTACATAGCATATTCTTCTCAACATCTTAACTAGAAATCTATGTACCCATACAAATAGAAAATGTATTTCTTTTTAGATTTATAGGTCTATATTGGTACATATGGTATGCATGACATATTCTTCTTCTTCTGCGTTCATTATCTTATAACCACAACGAATAAATCGTGAGATTTCCGCCGGCGAGAGCGAAGTACGCTGTGCCACAAGTTCCACAGTTGAACTGTATTATTTGTACCTCGATTGGCTCACTTTGTGGTCTAGACATCCGAGGCCCAGCACATCCATTTTTGTCATGCCTTTAATTCGGGTAGTAGGCTTCCCTAGCCCGTGACAGCCTACCTATCTGTCGACAGTCACGTGGGTGTGTAGTGACTCTTCGCCAAGACGATTGTCGTTCACGTCAATCTCGCGCGAGGTGTTCCGCCGTCTGTGAACCTGCCTCGTGTAATTCGACGTTCTGTGCCTATGCCCATCGGATGCTGAACCTTTTCTCATCCACGAGAAGAGTTGGACCATGGCGCTTTCGTCTTCTTAGCCGAGGTGTCGTTCACCGACAGCGTGAACCTCTCGCCCAATTCCGAGTCTCACACTACGACATGACCTATAATGGTATACATGTCATACAATGGTATCTAGGCGTATCTTCACTGATGTACTTATTCTGCTCTCCCATATGGTATTTAATCTGGGCATTGCAGTCGTGGCTATTTCTAGTCTAATTTTGAAGCGTTGACTGCAACGGATCTCCATCTTCTATCTCTTTCACGGGGTTTCTATCTCTTTCACGAGGTTTCTATCTCTTTAACGACGGTTCTATCTCTTCCACAGGGTTTCTATCTCTTCCACAGGGTTTCTTATCTTTCACGAGGTTTCTATCTCTTTCATGAGGTTTCTATCTCTTTCACGAGGTTTCTATCTCTTTCACGGGGTTGCCATCTCTTTCATAGAGTTGTCATCTCTTTCACAGGGTTTCTATCTCTTTCACGAGGTTTCTATCTCTTCCACAGGGTTTCTATCTCTTTCACGGGGTTGCCATCTCTTTCATAGAGTTGTCATCTCTTTCACAGGGTTTCCATCTCTTTCACAGGGTTTCTATCTCTTTAACGACGGTTCTATCTCTTCCACGGGGTTTCTATCTCTTCCACAGGGTTTCTATCTCTTCCACAGGGTTTCTTATCTTTCACGAGGTTTCTATCTCTTTCATGAGGTTTCTATCTCTTTCACTGGGTTTCTATCTCTTTCACTGGGTTTCTATCTCTTTCATAGAGTTGTCATCTCTTTCACAGGGTTTCCATCTCTTTCACAAGGTTTCCATCTCTTTCACATGGTTTCCATCTCTTTCATGTGGTTGCCATCTGTTTCATAGAGTTGTCATCTCTTTCACAGGGTTTCCATCTCTTTCATGGGTTTCCATCTCTTTCATAGGGTTTCTATCTCTTTCACAGGGTTTCCATCTCTTTCATAGGGTTGCCATCTCTTTCATAGGGTTTCTATCTCTTTCATGAGGTTTCTATCTCTTTCACATAGTTTCTACCTCTTTCATGAGGCTTCTATCTCTTTCACAGGGTTTCCATCTCTTTCATAGGGTTGCCATCTCTTTCATAGGGTTTCTATCTCTTTCATGATGTTTCTATCTCTTTCACATAGTTTCTACCTCTTTCATGAGGCTTCTATCTCTTTCACAGGGTTTCTATCTCTTTCACTAGGTTTCTATCTCTTTCATAGTTTCCATCTCTTTCACAGGGTTTCTATCTCTTTCACAGGGTTGCCATTTTAAATATCTGGCTCATGATTGAGTTGAATATGACAGGCCAAATGGTGTAGATATCTCAACAATGTTCTAGACCATGACACATGCATTCCGTTCTCTAGACTACATTCTACCAATCGATTCTGAGAAAGAATGCAAAAAATGAAATATTTGGCAATTTTTTGCCTATTTTGAAAGCATATCTACTTTCACATATAATCTTGTTAAATTTATCTAAAAATGTACTTACGTAAAACACGTTTTTAGAATGGTCCACTTAGACACGACGAACTATCACTAAAGCTAGGGTGTTATGATGTAAACAAGAAAACCTACAAATTACAATACACAAAACATTTTCAACATTTATATCAAAAGGCTGATCATGTTTTCTTGTTTAAACTATCATTCAAAGCCTCCAAGTAAAAATTGATAAAGCAACATCTTAATAAAACTGGCTTGTTTATTTGGGTGGTCTTTGTTCATTTTTTTTGCTTCTTTCATAAGCCTCCATTGAAGCCATATCTCTCCACATCTCAAGGGATTCTACATTTGTAGAAACAAATTGTAGAAAACTGGCAACCAAACCACAGAATAAAACAAAAGTCAGCCCTGAGCCATGTCGATGAAATAAAAGGCAGCTATCACCTCCGAGACAAGAACTGCAAAGAGTATAAAAATGTTTATCACAACATGCAGGTTTTAAATTGCCGGAAATCAAGACACAATTAAGAAATAATGCACCGAAAAGTTCAGACCCAGTAAGTCTTATGAAAGCAACACAGAAAACAATAGACACCTACCCAGAACAATGGATTCATGCCTATACTGATGGGTCTGTTTTCAAAACTACCATCAAAACAGGTTATGGTGTCTATATGGAATATCCAGACAAAACATGTGATGAGTTGTTTGATGCCTGTGGGGAGATATGTTCTAACTATGAAGCCGAAATAACAGCACTAGAAGTTGCATTGTACCACCTGAAGACCATATTTTATGCCTTTCCATCAAAAGTTCAAAACATTGTTATTTTCACAGATTCTATGTTCGCTCTTCAAGCACTAGAATGTGGTGGACATTGTAAGCCTGAGCTGGTGGAAATATATCACCATGCCAACCAGCTACTTACATTGTTATGCAGTGGATATCTGGCCACTCAAACACACCTGGCAATGACAAGGCAGACAGACTAGTAAAGATGGGAGCTCAACAAGAACAGCCATATACATAAACAACCATGCACACAATTAAAATGATACTGAAATCTGTGACTAAAGAAAATTGGGTGAACAGATGGGCTATGGGAAACACTGGGAGGGAAATCTATAAATATATGACCAGCCCAAATCCTAAAGATAACATCAACCTCCTGGGAAGAAAAGACCAGAGTATCATCTTCCGACTGCACACCACACAACATGTACAGCTTAACAATCACCTGAACAGAATACAACCACAACACACAATCCAGAGTGCAGACTGTGCACTCATCCCTATGAAAATGTTGACCGCAACCTTTTTAAATGCACAGCACTGGATGACATCAGGATAATGCTTCTCCCTCCAGGGCCAGATAAATGGAACACATTACTGGAACATAAATGGAACAGCTGACAAACACATGCATATATCACACAATAGCATTGGGTCAAAGGGCATGAGCCCATGGACTGCTGGATCAGCAACTAACCAACCAACCAATAAAACTTGCCTATGAAAGAAATTGCAAGAAACATAGACACTATGCATTTTGGCAATTTAATTAATTTGAGGGTCTCCTTGTTCATATGAAATTTTGCACTGGCCAGCTTTTCGACCATCTGTAAAGACGCAAAAAGCTATAATTTTGTATGTTTTCTTCTAACTATATCAAGACCTTGTTTTAATGTATTCGGGTAGAGGGTAACTTTGTTTTGTAAAATGGGGTCGTAGATCAGTTTGTTTCTCTAAAATGGGGTCATGACTCAAAAATATTTCAGAATCAGAGCGATTGATGTAGAAGAAATCTCTTATTTCTGAGACATGTCTCTAAATCTGGACAATCATTCTTTGATATAATTCTGTCATTCATTGTGGTTAAAAAATGACAAAATACTTAATATAATCTTCAACAATTTTATTTACATTAAATATCTATTCTATCTATAAACCTGCACCCATCAGGGTCATAAGGGTACCACATTGAAATCTTTAGCATACAGTTCCCCCAATGGGTGAAAATTTTTGAGACTAATGGGAATCGAACCAGGCCCATTCTAGTGGCACCAAATCACATTGCAAGGTATGGTTTTAACAATACATTTGCGAGAAATGAGATGTTTGAGAAAAGTTAAAAATATCAAACACTGAGACCAACAGAGAAATGAAGATATCAGAGAAGAAATAAAAACCATCTCAAGACTATATTGAGAGACAGCAAACAAGGTGGTTTAGTCACATTATTAGAATGGAACCAAAGCAACCATCACTTTGTGCATACAACAGCTGAAGATCAGGCTACAGGGAACAAGGAAGACCAAGAATTAGATGGATGGAGACAATCAAAGAAACCTTAAAGAGACACATGCTGACAATAGCCAAAGTCTGACAACTCCAACTTCACCCACAACATTTAACAACACAATTGGAGGACCCATGTAATAGGACAGCAAAGTACACCACTAAAACTCCCTCTTTGGCACCCCAATCATGAAGCCCTGATTGTTTCCATTCATGGACAGTAGGGTTAGTAAAGCTCCATCAAGAGGTTTCAGCAGCTCTAATATTTTTATTTTCCACTCTTCATATTCCACTACTGAAGTCATTTGTTGATGCTTATCTGCAGTCTGTTCTACTTTCTGTCTTTTTTATCTCTCATTATCTGAAAATTAGAAAAGTTAAAAAAAGGGTTCAAAAGTTGTAGAGGATTGACTTCACTGTACTCGGTTTCCATATATACTTATCACTCTCAACAAAGTGGCATGCTGCCTGCCAATAGTACCACTCATAGCACGTAACTCCATAGCTTCAAGTGATAACCCACAGGGATCTCTGAAAAAATCCACTATATACACAAAATGACATGAGTCAGATTCAAACTCATGACCTCTTGAACTCAAGGCGAACAGCTTAACCCCATTACACTAGGGAGATCCCCTTGAAAATGAGAAAGTTGTGACAAATCTTCAAATTAATAATATTGACTTTAATTAATGTTTATTTGGGTCAGTTCACATCACAGCCAGCCCCTTGTCATGGATATGAAGATTTAGTTGCCCCCAGTATGTTGACAGGATCTTAAAGTGTTGCGCAGAATAGCAAAACTATGACCTGTCATGTATGTTGTTAAAGATGAATAAGGAAATGTGGGGTTAGCTTGACCCATCCCATAGAATACTAAAGTAACCCAGAAGTCATTCTGAAGATGGAATGTGTCGCAGAAAGATGAGATATCGCAGATAAACTGTAAACCACACATAATGAACTCAGTTCTCTAGACTCATTCTTTGACATGGCTTTATGGTCACTTTGACCCATGTGATAGGATAGAAAAGTACACCCCTAAAGCTCCTTAGCTGTCTCTTACAACATGCATAGCAGGTCACAAGGTTGCTATGCTTTGATCCCCTTTTGGGCATCAGCAGATCAATAGAATGTCATGTCTGTCCTTGTCTGGAACATGTGCCTATGTAATAGTTAATCTATAAGCAGAAAATAGAATGAACTCAGAAATTATGCACAGGTTCATTGAAAGTTTGTTATGGTGTACACAGTTTTCATGTAGTCAATAATTTTACATCACTTGCAGAGCGTGTCGCACAAATTACAAAAATGGCTAATGTTAGTGAAATTATGCCATGATTTAATGAGAAGGGATAATGCTAGAGTTTGGAGGGTAGAGGTGTTTGGCGCAGTGTTAAAACTAATTCTGAGGAGCACAGTAGCCTAGTTGATAGTGAGCTTGCTTGCTATCACTGGATTACAGCATACCAGGTTCGAAACCTTGTCCGGACAAACAAAAATTACAGTTGTGATTTCTCGCTGGACACGAACACTGCTCCTGTCGACTCAGCTGTAATAGGGTACCTGACACATGAGTTAGGGGAGGTAAAGACAGTAAGAAAGGGAACTGGCCACCCCGATTAATAGCTGCTGTGGCTTAGTGCATGAAGTTATATTCATCCGTGACATCAGGTGGCTGCCATGGGGCCTACCTTTACCTACAACTAATTCTAATTCTATCCCTACCCCCTCCTGCTGTGTTTCAAAAACTGTGTTCTTCCTATTTTCGTTAATTATTTCCCTGGCTTCAAACTACTAAACAATTGTATTCTGCAATGTCACAAACTATTAAAAAATTATGACCAGATAATTCTTTAAAAACTATGAGCGCTGTAAACATTGGTAGGCACACGTTCCAGGCATGAACCGTTACTTCTTCTTCTGCATTCATTCTCAAACTCTTGTAAACTAGCAGGATGTATTCTGGAGAACAGAATCTGCCAAATCAAGGTTTACAGCTGTCTGAGATAACTGCTTCTTTCAGTACAACAAACCAAATTTAGTACAGCTTTGTGGGTCACTGACGTCACATGGGTCCATTCATTATTCGTGGTTTAAATAAAAATTACTCCCATGGTTAAACCAGACATGAGAAAGTTGGATACCAGGGCTCAAACTCTGGGAAGGTGCCATATTAATTTAGCAAGTGTTGTCGAGGACCCTTTTCAGGCGGTTTCCGGTCTTTTTCTTCATTCCAACACTTCCAATGGATATCTCTTGCAGCAGAACAATGGTCCTACTAAATTTCCAGCAGAATTTAGTCCAGAGAATAGAAATTCTCTGCGTTGAGTCACCGTTTTATTTACACCAATAATACGACACATCCATCTTCGATGGGGGTTTCTGGTCAACCACTGACTAGACAGATGAGCACTTATGGAAAACTGTGTGTTATGACACTGGTTCATAACTCATATTACCGTTACCTTTTACAGTTGATCCCAAATCGTCATTATCGACTATTACAGACGAACATGACAGGATGATCATGCAGTCTCCAGATTACATCCTGCTAATATGCAGGAGTTTAAGAACGAACACAGAAGAAGAGTGCCCAAAGAGCACTAGAAAACACTTCAAGCGAATGGATTCATCAAACTCTGTGGTCTGTATCAAAAGGTGAAAAAAAAACATCTGCCAACTGGGTAAGATGGTCTGCCAAAATTAATTAACATCTTTCTGTAGATATCCGTCTCTATAGGCCAGCGTTCCTCCTTTAACTGGTTTAGTGAAATGCAGTCTTGCAGGATATGTTCCATTGTCTGCGCACATGGACACAGATGTAATGTTACCAGTCTTGGATAAATATATAGTATAAGAAATATAACAAAATAAAGGACAACAAATACACTGATATTGTTACTACCTTGAATTTGAGCTTCTACGACCAACAAACTCCTCTTTGTACTTTTTACTTGTGGACTTTTGTCTGTGGATTGATGATTTATTCATTGCAGACATTTAATATTTACTTTAATAATACAAAAAGGGTCATAGAATAGAAGAGATCAAACATTTTAAAAAGATGTAGAGTTTCAGTTTTACTTACATCAAATATTGACAGACAGTTAATCCGTAGTAATAAATGAATAGGCAAAAAAGATTCTGGCAAGAACCTTCTTCGCCCTTGTTGTCCGGCCTGAAAGGGGAGAAAATAATAGTGAATATTTTACATGTCATGCATGTTGTAAGAGGTGATTGAGGCTTTTAGGGGGTCGAGTTGGCTGTCACATCCCTTACAGGGTCAAATGACACAGAAACTATGCTAAAGTCAAATGTGTCAGGACCAATGGCCAAGATATCACAGCCAAGTTGCAAGCCATGACACAATGCATTTAATTCTCCAGACTACATCCTGTTAATCTGAAGGAGTTTGAAAAAGAATGCAGAAGAAAAGGGCCTCCTTAATATGACACTGGAGAAATTATGATGGTTGCACAGAACAGAGAGTAGCAGTGCTTGATGATGGTTGCACAGAACAGAGAGTGCAGTGCTTGATGATGGTTGCACAGAACAGAGAGTAGAAGTGCTTGATGATGTTCTGCTAAAGAAATATCACATTAAAGAAGCTATTGGTTAATCCATGTTATTGTACTTCAAGGCAAACCCACAATTCTACATCTCCCTGAGAAGATGTCAAAGAATATGCTTGCTGATAGTCCCCATGACTAGCTAGCTGGATAAACACTCTTAATTCTACTCGACGTGTTCTCAGTTCTATTTATACCATAAATAATATTGAATTGCCGCCCATGTGTTACCGAGGTCTGGGAGGAAAGTAAAGAACAGCAACATTGTTTACCTTCCATGCATGTTGTAAGAGGCGACTAAGGAGGTTGTCGGATGGAGTTGGCTGTCCCATTCCATATAGGGTCAACATGACTCAAAGCTATGCTAAAGTCATATGTGTCAGACCGAAAGGCGCAGATATTGCATCATTGCTGTAAACCATGACACAAGACATTCCGTTCTCTGGACTACATCCTGCTAATTTGGAGGAGTTTGAGAATGAACGAAGAAGAAGAAGATACTGAATTGCCTTGGATGCAGCATGGATACCTCATCTATCCCAGTGTCCACTCCAGCAAATGACCACAAACTTCAGTAACCAGTGTTTATCTTAAATTCACAGATACAAGTCTATCTGCTCTCTTATTACTACGAATATCAGCACACCCAGGCAATAGATCAATGTGATATCCAGAAGTTTAGAAATAGTTATAGTTTTGACAATGGATGTTCTGAATATTTTGTTCATGTGCATATTGTCAAAAGGAGAATCTATCACAGAAAAGTTGTAAACCATGAAGCATTAAAGACTTATAGTATTGACTTTAACCCCAATCATCATAATTGAAGCAATTATTCTGTATTTCCCATTGTGCTCCATGAGAACTCTCAATATCAATAGTTATAATAAACCCCCAAGCAAGATTTTTCTCATATTTTCAGATAAATCAAAAATCACGGGACTTACCAGTTCAACAAATAACATCTCAGTAAACAATCAAATACTGGAAAAAGTTCCAACTTTAATTACTTGGGTAGCCAAATGTTTGTTGATGGAGACTCAATGAAAGAAATAAATATACACATAGCAGTTGCAGCTAGCACATTTACCAAACTAATATCTGAAAGTCAAAAGATCTAGGAAGAAACACCAAGCTAAAGCTATTCAACTCCTATATTGTCTCAGTATTAACATATGAAAGAGAAAGCTGGAAATCAACTCAAGCAACAGATCAAAAATTAAACAGCTTCGAAAACAAATGTCTCCGGAAACTGATGAACATAAAATGGAGCGATTTCGTCACAAATAGTGATTTAAGAAAGAAAGCACACCAAGAATATATTTGAAACGTCATAAGAAAACGCAGATGGAAATACCTCGGTTATGTTTTAAGACTAGATGAAAAGAGAATAAACCAACAAGCCCAAGAAATTAAAAAGTGGTATGTTGTCACGTGATTTGTCCACGGATTCTTGAATTGAACCCAAATATATATAATTTCTGTGGTATTTAATTATATTCAATAGTTTGATAATTTATTTTCATTTTAATTATGCTAATTTTCTGCAATTTTAATATTAATTAGTTCTGCGCAACTAAAAATTATAGAAATTAGATCAACAGATACATCTTGCCTTTGCCAATACAAATATAGGTACAATACAAGAATTAGTGGACAGCTTTCTACGGAACACATAGCTAACATAATTAGATGGAACGAAATACCTAAAAGTCGGATATACAGACTATTTGACACATTGCAGGATGCACACTGAGTGAGAGGTGGATGGCCAGTTCATTGCGTGCAAATTGCTAGATCAGTAATTTAAGTTATGACTTTTTAATTTTCCGAGATAGTGCAATAGCACATGAAATTAAAAAGTTGGTATATGTCACGTGATTTGTTAACGGATTCTTGTATTGAATCCAAATATATATAATTTCTGTGGTATTTAATTATATTCAATAGTTTTAAAATTTATTTTCATTTCAATTATGTGAATTTGCTGCCTTCTTTCATATTAAGTTCTGCGCGCACCTAAAAATTATAGAAATAGGATCAATAGATGTGTCTTGGCTTTGCCAACACAAATATATATAATTTCTGTGGTATTTAATTATATTCAATAGTCTTATAATTTATTTTCATTTTAATTATGTGAATTTGCTGCCTTCTTTCATATTAATTAGTTCTGCACGCACCTAAAAATTATAGAAATAGGATCGATAGATGTGTCTTGGCTTTGCCAACACAAATATATATAATTTCTGTGGTATTTAATTATATTCAATAGTCTTATAATTTATTTTCATTTTAATTATGTGAATTTGCTGCCTTCTTTCATATTAATTAGTTCTACATGCATCTAAAAATTATAGAAATAGGATCAACAGATGCGTCTTGCCTTTGCCAACATAAATATATATGATTTCTGTGGCATTTAATTATATTCTTCTTCTTCAGCGTTCATTCTCAAACTCTTACTGGATATCTACTGTAGCATTACTACTAGATTTCCAGCAGGATGCAATCCAGAGAATAGAAATGTGTTGTGTCGCCGTTTTATTTGCGCCAATTGCCCGACATATTCGTATTCAGCGGTTAATTATGCTCAATAATTTTATAATTTATTTTAATTTTAATAATGTTAATTTGCTGCCATTTTTAATATTAATCAGTTCTACTTGTATCTAAAAATTATAGAAATAGGATCAACAGATGCGTCTTCCCTTTGCCAACACAAATATATATAATTTCTGTGGTATTTAATTATATTCAATAGTTTTATAATTTATTTTCATTTCAATTATGTGAATTTGCTGCCTTCTTTCATATTAATTAGTTCTGCGCGCACCTAAAAATTATAGAAATAGGATCATTAGATGTGTCTTGGCTTTGCCAACACAAATATATATAATTTCTGTGGTATTTAATTATATTCAATAGTCTAATAATTTATTTTCATTTTAATTATGTGAATTTGCTGCCTTCTTTCATATTAATTAGTTCTGCGCGCACCTAAAAATTATAGAAATAGGATCAACAGATGCGTCTTGCCTTTGCCAACACAAATATATATAATTTCTGTGGTATTTAATTATATTCAATAGTTTTATAATTTATTTTCATTTCAATTATGTGAATTTGCTGCCTTCTTTCATATTAATTAGTTCTGCGCGCACCTAAAAATTATAGAAATAGGATCAATAGATGTGTCTTGGCTTTGCCAACACAAATATATATAATTTCTGTGGTATTTAATTATATTCAATAGTCTTATAATTTATTTTCATTTTAATTATGTGAATTTGCTGCCTTCTTTCATATTAATTAGTTCTGCGCGCACCTAAAAATTATAGAAATAGGATCAACAAATGTGTCTTGTCTTCACAAACAAAAAAACATATAGTTTGTGGCTTGTATTATTGAAAATAACAAAGATAAGTTAGAAATTATCAGCTTGGGTACATTTTGTCACTGTGGTCACACGTTTTATTTATATTTTCCAATATGTGTTTCAATGTAAATTATTTTGATGTCAAACTCATTCGAAAAAAATATGTAACATTTTTTCAGGGTTGACCTACAGACTTGGTTGAGGTATCGTTGAATTGCATTTTTGAAGGGCTATCTAACTATATTATTTGTAATTATGTAGAAATGTAGCATAATTCTAAAAATTTTGTCCAAGTATTTAACTTAACAACAACAAAAACATTTAGTTAGATTTCCTTCCATGTCTCTCGTTTCATTGCAATTTACTTTAGATCTTCATTATCGAATTAAATAAGGTTGAACGAACCATGATGTAAATATGGAAATCATTAAATCCGTTTCAGTAACACAGATATTTAATTTCTACGATATTAATGTGTTAAATTAATGATCAACCAGTTCTTGATTCAGCAAAACAAAAACATTATTTGAACCGGAAGTTAAAGATATTAGCATTTATTTACCAAGGGACATAGCCGGGCATACACTCCAAAATCAAGGGTGGTAATAAGTATGAGATATTAATAAATCATCAAAACACACAAATTTTGATCTGACAATTGGCAATATCATTTAAATGAACAACTCTAATTTATTTTGCGAGATTGTATGTAACTTTTCCCCGTTCTTCTATTTATAAAAACGTTTTTTGAAAGCAATATGCGCGACATTCTTCCCTCACTGTTGTCATGGGTAACAAAATGTGTGGCACATAAGATTATGAAGTTTAAGTAATAATGTCCGTATAAGGTTCAAGTTCCCCGCGGAACTTTCCTACAAAAGTTGGCTCTTGACTTTGTATGGGAACTAGTGTCAGTAGTCCGTTCACATGTCTTAGACTCCACCGCGGGGTCAAGGTTCAGCCAGTGTCGAGTCAGCTCGCTCGTCACAGTACCGCTTGGGATCTAGGCTGGTTCCTCCCCATATGACATGTTAAGACAGGACGAAGTCACCGGGGTGAAGTTTTCGGTCGTACGGAATGTTAACAGCATAAACGTGCTCAGCTAAGTGGTGAGCTATACTTAGCGTCCGAGTGGCTTTCGAATGTCGGCGCCTGCTATGTCATACCGCCTCGAAAGAGGATTACGGGGGTATAGGAGAGCTGCTTAGAAAGTGCTTCACTCGACTTTTTTGTCATGAAATAACTTTGTACTTACTTAAATTTTAGTATTATTTGTATTTACACCCAAACACTTAAACGTATTTTTGTGCTCGTATTTCTTCGCTCGACTTTTTTGTCTTTTTTTACTATTGTAATTACTCTGTGATTAAAAACCAATGTCCAGTCAAATTATTTCATTTTGTTTTATTGTAAAGAATACATTTTTTTTTGAAAAAAATAAGAAAATATTTGGATACAGTGATAATGTATAGTTTTTAATGACTTAAATTCTTAATTGTCACATTTTACAAGAAAATAATTTTTTTTTATTTCTGAGGATTCTTGATTTTTTATTATGAATAAGTGTCACAGAACTGGGAGCATTCCTATATATGCTCTGTTTGCCATGACGTCAGCAATCTAAAAGTGTATAAGCTCAGTGTCCCAGTCAGTTGCTGATCACGCGTTCTTCTGATCTTTCCGGAGAGGGAACACCTTCTCAAATCACATCTAGTCAATACCATTACTGCAATTCTCTGAATATGTACATTGTCACGTTTCTGGAAGGGGGGGGGGGGCGGAATTACAGTTTATGAGTTTTAAAAACTTAATGGTTGAGAGAGATTCACTTTCAAAAATAACGCAAATTCACAATATAAAAACATATATTGTGTTGTTTAAGGTTTTTTTTAATGTAAACTTAAAATATTTTGACTTGATAAATATATTTCTCACTATAATAGCGGAAATATGCGTTTGTTTATATGAATGGCAGATATGTGTGTTAGTCACGGTCTCACGGGGATTGTCTTGGTTTTATATCGCTGCCTGATATCTCGCCCGGTTGTGACGTGTCCCGGTTTCTATAAGTTTAATAATATGCATATAACGAATGTGTCACGTGTTCGAATCAACACACTTGGTATAGCTTCGTGAAAACAAGAGAAGTGTGATCATGTTTACGAGTTTGGCACGCTTTTTGACACGGGGGCATGGTAACACTAAGCGCAGGCGATTGTAAAGGCTTAAATCTATTTATACATAGATCAGTGGTCATAACGTATTTTCTGTAGACGTCTTAAATTATTTCAAAATATTATGTGATTGTCAGGAGTCTGTCAGGGGATCATCCAATGAATAAATTAGATTTCCAAAAGAGCTAACCTGTGTTCTTTGATACAATTAAAAAGAAATAATATCTATGACAATTTGTTTCTAGTGAACAATCTGAAAGCAATGGTAGTTAAATGAACTTAATTTCCAATAGAAACTGCCCTTGTGTTACCGGGCCTGGGTGGGAGAAGTGAATAAAAAACTGCCCTTGTTTAGCCGGGACTGGAAGGGGAGCAAAGAATAGCTACACTGTTACCTGTCAAACATTTCGTAAGCAGCAACTAAGTGGATTTTGATGTGGAGTTCATTGTTCCATAAAGGCCCATAGATAACTATCAGGGCCGTATAGACGTTTTCGATGTGGAAGGAGTTTTACCTTAAAAAAACTAATGTAAAAAAGGCATTCTTCCGTTGTTGTATGAAATAATTCCATATTTTTACTGACAAAGGGGTGATTACCCTTTTTTGTAAAAAAAATTGTTACTAGAGGGGTTTCACCCGTCATTTGGCTAAATTACTAGCAATAAAAAAACATTTTATGATTTCTTAAGAGTGAAAGGGAGTTAACCACCCCCCCCCCTCTTATCAATAGAAGTATAAACCATGCAAGTAGATATATTTGTTGATTTAATATTGATTTACTGATTCGGAACCACAAGAAATTGGCGCTTTTAGCTCTTACTTCCTATGTGCAGTGCGGTAATTTTTTTGTGAGCTTTCTTTCATACCCAGGAGACTTCAGCTCAGTGCAATGCCCATTGAATGAGTTTTCTACTCAGAGGATGTATATAATTGTATAGATGACATGCTACAAGCTTCCATAAAGAAGCCTCAATATAACCGCATGTCATCTACTAAGGTTTTCTGTTGCATGGGTGGTTTGTCTAGTGGGACATTTGTGGGACCCACAGATGCAACCGCATGCGTTTAATATTGAAAGTAATGGTTCTTGTAGACATGTATGAATCTATAGCATTGATTTTGCTTTTCCAAGTGATAGTTGGTCTTGACATATCAGCTAAATCCATCTCCAGCCTTAAGCTAAAGTCATCTTTTTTGACTAGGAAATCCTGTGACTTCTGGATCACTAGACCGTCAATGGAATGGGTCAGCCAACTCAACTCTCAAAACCTTCTTAGTCACCATTTACGATGTGCATGTTAGGTAATAGTGCAACTAATAGGAGCTCCATTTTCTGGTTTCCGCACCACACGGACTGACCACTGATCTATAATACATAGCACAGTCTACATTACACGGGCTGATCATAAATCTACTATACACAGTTTAGTACACATTACTCGGGCTGACCACTGATCTAAAGCACATATCACAGTCAACACCACGCAATGTTTTTGTCTTTTCTTATAGGTCCTAATTTTGACATCTTAACAGCAATCTTACTTTCGTGAACTGTACGAGATAGAAAAAGGGCTCTGTTTACAGGAAGAAAATTTGACTATTGTGTCTTAGATATTCACTTTGATTTAACATAATGCTTTATTTTTTTTTAAAACCCACTAATTTAATCACCGTAAACAGAGAACTTGACATTTTATAAAAGGCGGTTTTACGTTTACAATCGAAGGGAGATAATAAGAACAATTGTCAATACATTTGTTTCAACTAATTTCTCTCCCCTTATTAGTTATCATCCCACTGTGGCATACCAGGAAATTGAAAAGGCAGACAGCTGGCAAAGGATGGAGCAACACAGGCACAAAAAGACCAAGAAATCGCCTACCAAGAAAAAGGACACTCATCAAAACCATCAGGAAAGTTGACCACCCAAAATACAATTACCAGTATCTCGACAGAGCAAAACAGGTTATTACCTTTCGCATCAGAACAGAACACAACAGATTAATCAGGCACTTAAATAGACTGAGACTGGTCCCATCACCTCTGTGCCCTTGTGGGCAGGCAGCACAGACCACTGAACATATTCTGCAAGACTGCAATACACTAAACCAGTTATGGTAAGAACACTGGCCCACGGAGATGGATATCCACATAAAGATGTAAGGGAGCACTGAGGAGCTTTCAAATAAAGCAGGATTTATTAAGAAAACAGGACGTGGAAGAAGTGGAAGACTAATTATTGTGTCCAAAAAAGAGAAGAAATGTACTCCTGCTACATCTTGAATTTAAACACGAATTAAACAAATAGTTTGTTCTTTTTTCTGTTGTATGAATTTGTCTAAAATGTTAAAAATATTATTATGAAAAACTCATATGTAGGTTGACCATGATTCCTGTGTACAAAAACTGGAAATTACGAGCGTAGAATGATATCCTTGTGAACCAAATAAGAACCAAATTGTGCTTATTACAAACATGTGTGTTTCCAGTAACGACGAATGCAAAGCATGCGAAACATGGGTACTAATAAAACATTGTCCAATATAACAACATCATTTAAATTAAAATTCTATAGAATAGTTCTGAGAAAACGATGGATATCAAGGAAAACAAACCAGGAGGTACAAAGCACAATCATCGCCCAAGAGGGCTGGCTTCTGAAAACCATATTAATTGAGCAACTAGCTTTTTTCGGCCATGTTAAGAGACATAAAGGTATGGAGATAGTGATATTTGACGGACGATAGAAGGTAACAGGTGTAAAGGCCAACCAAGACGCCCTTGGACAGAAGACATACAGGAATGTCTGCCCTAAAGGAGGCGGTACACCTTGCTCAAGACCGAGGAGAATTCAATAGAGCCATAAGGAAGACCACGTTCTGGATAGAATATATCACATGTTGATCCCCTTAAGGTGCTCCAATAATAAAATTGGTATGATAAAAACGTGATATATTATATACCCAGGCAGTTTTGGTTCAGCAACACACTCTTAAACACATACTCTTGAATTCGCGGTGACTGGATTACCAGAACACGACCTCTATTATTATAAGCTGATGGTTAAAAACGTTGAGGATACAACCAAATTGTCGCCTGAGTGTTTCCGGAGTCATTTGTTTGTTTGTTTTGCGTTCGCTCCATTGTAACTAGCACGGTTATCCGTGCGATTTCCGCCGGGAGCGTGATTACGTTGTGCCACCGTTATGCGCCTTGTAGGCCTAGCACATCCGATTTCGGCATGCCTTGACAATTCGGGTGGGCTACCCTAGCCTGTGACAGCCTTCCTATCTGTCGCCAGACGGTGAATGTGTACTGACTCTATGCCGAGACGGTTTGTCTTTCACGTCTGTCCTGCACGAGGCGTTCCGCAGTCAGTGAACATACCTCGTGTAATTAGACGTATTGTGCCCGTGCTCATCGGGTACTAAACCTTTTCTCGGCCTCAAGCCTGGTTCCAGTTTAGGAAGAACTTGACAGAAGAGTTGGGCTCGGGATCGTTCGTCTTCTTAGCCGAAGCGTTATTCACCAACTTCGTGAGTCCCTAGTCCAGGTCTGAATCTGTACACATATTTAGGAACGTTAGGAACTTGTGCTTTGTTCTGGAGCTGAACAGTGCTTGTCACCTCGGACTGCTATGCCTGTGCCCATCGGGTACTGAACCTTTTCTCTCCGCGAGCACGCTTCCGGTATAGGAAAGACTCTACAGTAGAGTTGGGCCTAGGCTGAGATCACTGGTAACTAGAAGCTTGTTTCGAGCAAACAATGCTTTAGTTCCAATTTCATCGAACCGTCTTCCATGCTTTTTACACATGACGCTGCCCTCTAGCGCTGTGCATCTTTCTCAGTGTACTCATTGTGCTTTTATTTTTATTGGAACATCTGCTTGCTTCGTACCGACTACATTGGCCGCCCTCCAATGCTTCTACCAGACTTTCTAGCTTCACTGTGTGTCGACATTGTTGCTGCATGTGTTGGCACAGTGGTGTCGGAGTTATTAACTGTCTTTTTGCAGTCAAATCTCATTCCATCTGTTACTTCCACATTCACGAACACGATACCCAAAAGGTTTAGCCAGAATCAGCATTAGCCGCTGTATTTCTGTTACCAGGGTGCGCCACGAGGAGGCACTTTTGGGATCTTGGTTATCTGCTAACCCTGGGTCCGCCAAGAGCAATGCGTTCCCTTTGCACCCCCTCCGGAGTTATAAATTGGAGTAAAGAAAGGCGACATTGCTACCTGCCAATCATGTTGTAAGAGGCGACTAAGCATGTCTTGGGCTCGCGTTGGTGTGACCCAAAAAGAGCCAAAGGGACGCAGAAGCTATGCTGAAGTAGGAACTGGAAGGCCGAAAAGCGCATATATCGCAGCTAAGATGTACGCTATAACACAATGCACTTCGTTCTCCGAACTACATAAAGCTGATCAGGAGTCTGAGAACGAAAGCAGAATAATAAGAGCGAAATTGGATCATGTCCGCGGTTGAAAGAAGAGCACCATTACCATAAGAGTACCACCAATGTAACAGAAAACCTTAGTAGATGACATGCCGTTATATTGAGACTCTCTTATGGAAGCTTTGTAGCATGTCATCTATACAATTATAGACCCTCTCTGAGTAGAAGTCTCTTTAAATAGGCACTGCACTAAGCCGAAAGCTGAAATCTCCTTGGTCTGAAAGAAAGCTCAGAAAAACCATCTCACTGCACATAGGAAGCAAGAAATTTGGTTTGAATGTGGTGTCGCTAGGAAGGAGCAGTTTTCGTGGGCAAGAAAGAATGATGGTCAATCAACTGCGTACTGGGAATGGCGGCTAGACTCATGGAGAGATCTGAGCATCTATGGGCTTGTCCGGAGTGCAGTGATGATGATCCAACGACTAACTAACTATAGGAAGCAAGAGTTCTCACGATTCCTGGGGATCTCAAAAACACAAACCATAATGTTACTTAAAAAATTATTATAATAATAATAAAATATTGTGATACAAACAAGGTAATAATGAAACATGAAGATCACAAAACACAGATTTATTACACAGATATATTTTGATCAAAATTATTCCTTGATAACCCATATATATATATATTTAAGCTTACATATGGGACTGTCTGACCATCATGTAATAATGAACATGCACACGCATGTGTGTATGTATGTGTGTGTATGTGTGTGTATGTGTGTGTATGTGTGTATGTGTATGTGTGTATACGTGTGTGTATACGTGTGTGTATGTGTGTATACGTGTGTGTATGTGTGTATACGTGTGTGTATGTGTGTATGTGTATATGTGTATTCGTGTGTGTATGTGTGTGTATGTGTGTGTATGTGTATGTGTGTATACGTGTGTGTATGTGTGTATGTGTGTGTGTGTTTGTATGTGTGTATGTGTTTGTATGTATGTGTGTGAGTATGTATGTATGTGTGTGTGTGTGTATGTATGTATGTATAGTGTAAAAACTATTAAAGAAATAAAGATAAAATAAATAATGTATTTTGAACATATTAAAAGACATGACACCTTATTGCAGACCTTACTTGATTGAGGGGAGGCGAGTACGGGTAGGCAGAGATACAAGTGGGAGAGAAATATCACGAGATAGACAGGTTACAGTCTGGCAGAGTGCATAACCAAGGCAAAAGAAAGGGGATGTTGGAAGTCAGTTGCAACCAACTTTCGTCGCGAAGATGGCACATCATGATGAAGAACGATGACTGACAGGCACATAGGTGCCCAGTCTCTCCCAGCAAATGTCGAAGGGTATGCATGTTAATTGTTCCTGTGTTTCGCTGGGTAAGTACGCTCCCCATTTTACCCTGTGTGGTTCCAGCGGTACTATCTATGTTTCTTCAACGCAGAATGAGGTGCAAAGGGCAGAAACCAGAACTGATTTTTCAGAATACTATGGGAGTCTGTTAGAATCACCATTACCAACGCATAACAATCAAAGAGTAAAGAAATATGCAAGAAAAGTGATTTTGATTGTATGGGACGTCAAATGTGTCATAATGAAAAGTTACCTGCCTCAATGCAAGACGACTAAAGGTCAGTGGTATGTTGATCTCCATACCAAACTTACCAAACTTAAAAAGACTGACCAGAAAACGAGGGGTAACTCGCTCTCAAATTATGTTCTTGCTTCAAAACAATGCACCGTCTCATAAAGCATGGCTTGCGTTGCAAATTGAAATTATTCCACACCCATCATATTCTCTAGATTTGAATATTGAAATTATTCCACACCCATCACATTCTCCAGATTTGGCTCTATATGTCTTTTTCCTTTTAAAAAATCTTACCGGTGAAAGAAAATAATTTTGATAGTTAAGATGTCGTACTGGCTTGTCTTCTTATTCTTCTCGTTCGGAGTTTGACATGTCTACACAGCAAGTCCTTTTTTCTTAATAAATGCTGCTGTATTTGAAAGCTCCCCAGTGCTCCCATACATCTTTCTGTGGATATCCATCTCTGTAGGCCAGTGTTCTTCCTTTAACTGGTTTAGTGTATTGCAGTCTTGCAGGATATGTTCAGCTGTCTGTTCTGCCTGCCCACAAAGGCACAGTGGTGATGGGATCAATCTTAGTCTATTTAAGTGGCTGTTTAATCTGTTGTGTCATGTTCTGAAGCGGAAGATAATAACCTGCTCTGCTCTGTTGAGATAGTGGTAATTGTCTTTTGGGTGGTCGATTTTCCTGATGGCTTTGATGAGGGTCTTCTTTTCTTGGTAGGTGATTTCTTGGTCTTTTTGTTCCTGTGTTGCTCCATCCTTTGCCAGTCTTTGCCATGCCTGGAGAAGAAGCCGCAGATGCCGGTTTAAGCTACAGAAATGAACTTTGGTTGGAAATATGCGCTTTCATGGACAGAGTGAATAGGAGAGTTCAATAAGAATTGCACAAATGCATGAGGTTGCTGACAAGTTTGGCTTTCTTTCTCCAAAGCAACTATTACACGATCGAGTCGACATTGATCTTCACAACGCTCCTTTATGATGACATCGACAAGAATGAATTTTTACTCGAGAGAAAGCGACTAATGAATTTTGTCGCAGCACCTTCGATCTTGAACTTAAAGGACCAAGGGCCTATGGAATTACTTGTCTTTATTCACAAACATCAGCTTTCCCATTCAGTGCCCAATATTGTCTTTTACTGTGTATGTTCCTAACTCAAGGAGTTAGTATAGCTACACGTGAAAGAAGTTTCTCCAAACTCAAATTAATCAAAAACTATCGCAGGTCAACTATGAACAACTTGAGATTAAACAACCTCGCAATTATATCAATCGAACATGAGCTGGTCAATGATGTGAGCTTCGACACAGTCATTAATAACTTCGCTAGTCAAAAAGCTCGCAAAGTGAATTTGTAATTTTAAATTTATTTTAAATTTATTATTTTAAATAAATTTGTTAAATGTGGATAAAATCGATAATATTAATAAACTTATAAAATTTTACTCGGAATTTTTAAAATCAATTTCAGGCAGGTGGGGGGAGGGGGGGTTCAAAATATTCATCGCACCGGGCTGCAATTACCCTATGCACGCCGCTGTCCAGAGGTGAGAGAAGGAAAAGTAAATTTTTTGAAAGTCACGAAGATCCCACAATCAACATCTAACCGGGACTCTGAGTCTACATACACTGGAATGTCTGCTGGAGCGGAGGGCGGAGCACTTATGGGAATGTCCCGCCAACTGTGAAGCCAATTTCTAATCAAGAACTAAAATCGACTGGTTCGCAGAAATGCATAGACTTGTGCACAGTGGCGTAGCGTGGGTCAATGGCATCCGGGGCGGAATCATAATTTTCCGCCATTGTGCCATGAAAAAACCTCCGCCCCCGTCTCGCTACGCCACTGTGGTTGGCCATCATTCTTCTGCGCCCTCCAAAATGTTCACCTCTAGCAACACCGCATTTCAATCCCTGATCTTTAATCCTAGCCACTGAAAAGGAATCATCATCCACATTAGTCTCACTCTCGCGTGTTATATCTCTTAAGGAGTTTTAACAGGACGTGTTGGCTTTTATCATAGTGTGACCTTATGGGGTGGCTCTATGGCAAAGTGTTACAAAAAGCGTCCAATATGCCAAGTTCAAGTTCCGCCGCAGGCAACTGGGCATCCGGACCGTATAGAAAGTATTGGCGATCTACTGAACGTATTTAAATTGTCTAGCCAAATAACTCTGGGTTGATTACTACCACCTGAATATGGTTGTACTAATTACAAGTTTGAGAATAAGAAGCTAATCACGTAAACACTGCCAACAGTCAGTTGTATGAACTCCATTATCGTTAGGGAGCATAGCCTAACATGTCTAGGGATTGCTTCCGACAGAAGTCTCTCAATAAGCAAACATGTTGACAACAGACTTCAGAAAGCAAAGAGGGGAACCAGTGCTATCAAGATCATGAGGGCTACAGACATGCAATAATGGTCACTCTCTCTGCTGCTGAAAAACACTAGTTTATACTAGTTTATTACAACATCAAGCCGACATATAAGCGGTGACTGCGATACTCTGTTGGTGACTAAAATATCAATCACATGGTGATACTCTCTTGATTCCAAGAGCATGCTGCGAAAGATAGAAAGGTGCATGTTATGTTGAGAAATGATTGGGTCACCTTACTGAAAAATTTGGTTGTCCAGGGTTAGTTTAGTTTAGTTTGTTCCTTTCTTGCTGCAGGCGGTACATGGGGCAGCATTTTTGATTGACCATGTGGTGCCGTCAGCTGCCTGCTGTTTTAGTACTTATATTACATGTACAGAGTATTACATGGATATACTTCCCTGGTCATGCGGTGGTCAGAGCCAACGAAAGAGCAGTCACATTGGTAGGGAATTCTGTAATTGATAGCACCGTATTTAAGAGAGATAACGACGACATAATATGGACGATCATTGATTTACTACATAATGAAGAAAACGATATGATCATGTTTGCATATGAACATACAAAGACTGGTTGAGATAACCAGAGGTGAAGAGAGATACTAGGGGTGAGCGGAGATAACCAGGGGTGATGGAAGATAACCAGGGGCGAGGGGAGAAAATGTGTCTCTATGGAAAGTTACGAAAATCACAATCAACATCTGACTGGGACTTGAGTCTGCATACTAGTGGATGGAATGGAGAACTGAACACTTATGGAAGTGTAAATACTATAGTAAGTAATACTGTTACTGTTTTTTTAATCAAGAATAACCTATTCTTGATTATGAACAAGCTTCACAGCTCTGGCGGCATTCCCATATATGTTCTGCTTGCCATTTCGTCAGCCATCTAAACCTATACTCATCATCATCAGGTGTCATGCCGGCTGGCGTAGGAGGTCATGGCTCTCCACAGCTCTCTGTCCACAGTATTATGTATCAAAGTCGTTGTTGTTTCCTTACCGTGCCAGGTTGTCAAACTGTCTAATATTTTCTCACGGTGTCGCCCTCTGTCTCTGTTGTCTTCAATTTTGCCTGTTGTGACTATGTTCTCTAAACCTGTCTCATGAAGTGGCCAAAAAAAGAAGATTGCCTTTTTCTTATATCGTTGATTAACGTCGTTTCGTATTTGACTCTTTCAACACTTCTACATTAGTTTTTATGGCTGTCAATGGTATTCTCAACATTCTTCTGTAGAACCACATCTATGTTGCCTATACTAAATATCAAATAGAAAAACCCATGTAAAAAAAAAATAATAACAATAAACAAAACAAAAACAAGGATTTTTTTTCAACAGGGACCTTTTTCAATAAATATATAACAAACAAGAAACACACAAAATTATCAAATTATTTAACTGTGTCCATTTGGAGTTAAATGATGGCAGATGTGAAACAGAAGTTAAAAGGATAATAGGAATGGCTAAAAGTACCTTCAATGACATGATGAAATTATTAATATCTAAACAAATTACAAACAAGTTAAAAATGAGAATTATAAAATGCTACATCTATTCCATATTAATGTATGGCTCAGAAGCATGGACACTAAATAAACAATTAGAAGACAAAATTGATGCCTTTGAGATGTGGGTATATAGAAGAATAGGGAGAACATCATGGAAAGAGAAGAAAACAAATAAAGAGGTGCTAAAGACACTTAATATGAAGAAAGAACTACTAAGAGAAATAAAGATCAGGCAAATAAAATACTTTGGACACATTAAAAGACATGACACCTTATTGAAGACCTTACTTGAGGGTAAAGTCAAAGGGAAGCGAGCAAGAGGTAGGCAGAGATACAAGTGGGAGAGTAACATTACACGATGGACAGGTTACAGTCTAGCAGAGTGCACCACCAAGACAAGAGACAGGAGATGTTGGAGATACGTTGCAGCCAACCTTCGTTGCGGAGACGGCACTTGATGATGATGATTTGGAGTTATTTTCTCACCACAAAACACTCCAAGTAATGACGCGACATGTATGTTTAGTAGTTGATGAATTCGGTGCGGTCAAAATGTTTGCGCATTATTGATAGACACTTGTGGAAGTGTCTCGTATGCCATAGGAATAAGATTGTATTGCAGTACTTTGAAAACACGATCTGCTCATTTCTTAACATGCATCTATAAATCTTACATAGTATAGGCGTACTTCAGGAGTGAGAGTAGGTTTATTAGACAACATACCACGGTGTTTTACCAGGGCAAGGGACAAGATGTTGGAGAACCACTGTAGACAACATTGGATCCGGGGAAACGTAACTATTATGTTCTTGTTGTTTAATCCCCACGTTACATTTACTTGACTTTGTGAAATCTATAGTTCTTACCTGTCGTTTTCTGTTGTATATGTTTCATTTTTGTCTAATTTTTTTCTTGATAAGGCCTTTTGGTTGAAACGTCGATTTGTGTTTGTTATTATGTGTGTCTAGTGATTAGCAAAACTTTATTACTTTATTCCTGGATTTACATGTTGGATTTCAGTTCTGCACAGTAACATAATTTCGGAATACAAGAAAGAAAAAGAAGTTTTTGTGGATGTGAAGTCGGATTTGTCATGCCAAAAGGCGCAGAAATTGCAGCTGAGATGTAAACCATCAAACAATGCATTCAGTTCTCTCAACTACATCCTGCTAATCTGCTGAGTTCGACAACAAAAGCAGAAGTTGATAAGATAGTTACCTTTTCCCGCATCAAATGTTGTCTACAGTGGTTCACCAACATCTTGTCCCTTGCCCTGGTAAAACACCACGTATGTTGTCTTATAGGCCTAGTCTCAGACTCTTCAAGTATACTGTGTACGATATATGTGTGCATGCTAAGAAATGATCAGCTCGTGTTTCCAAAGTACTGCAGCAATATGATATTCTGCTCTGGTCAAGCGGAAGTCAGAAACAACGAAAAAGTAAATTCATTGAAAAGAAACCTTGGCACAGTAAAACGTACGCAAGACTGACTGACTGAATCACGGTAAAGTCCTTAGATAAGAGGGCGATGGTGAGTTTTTTTTCAACTTCCCTCTCTTTAGGAAAAATCTCTGTTCTGAAAAGTCTCTCTGTTCTGTGCAAGCTGACCAGCTTCTTCTAGTGTTCATGTTCAGAAGGTAACGGATATCCTGTGCCCACTGTAATCTTGATCTGTTTTGTGTTCTCTTCCCTGAAGCTTTTCGTTCCTTGACTAATCTTTCTAAACTATTGTATCACCAGGGTCGGAGTAAGACTTGATAGGAGCTATTTGAGATGTGGGGCCCTAAGCTATTTGAGATATGGGGTCCTAAGCTATTTGAGATATGGGGTCCTAAGCTATTTGAGATATGGGGCCCTAAGCTATTTGAGATATGGGGTCCTAAGCTATTTGAGATATGGGGTCCTAAGCTATTTGAGATATGTGGCTCTAAGCTATTTGAGATATGGGGTGCTACGCTATTTGAGATAGGGGGCCCTAAGCTATTTGAGATATGTGGCTCTAAGCTATTTGAGATATGGGGTCCTAAGCTATTTGAGATATGGGGCCCTAATCTATTTGAGATAGGGGGTCCTAACTATTTGAGATATGTGGCCCTAAGCTATTTGAGATATGTGGCTCTAAGCTATTTGAGATATGGGGCCCTAAGCTATTTGAGATAGGGGGCCCTAAGCTATTTGAGATATGGGGTCCTAAGCTATTTGAGATATGTGGCTCTAAGCTATTTGAGATATGGGGTCCTAAGCTATTTGAGATAGGGGGCCCTAGGCTATTTGAGATATGGGGCCCTAAGCTATTTGAGATATGGGGCTCTAAGCTATTTGAGATATGGGGTCCTAAGCTATTTGAGATATGGGGTCCTAAGCTATTTGAGATATGGGGCTCTTTAACGATTATATACAGATAGTGAAATAAAAAAAATGTTTGGGGCCCCAAGAAAGTCCCTAAGTTATAGCTTGTTTAGCTTATATGTAAATCCGGAACTGTCCAAAATATGTTAGCTTGCGTTTTTTTAAATAGTTCTGTTGAGTCAATTTATTTGTCTATGTTCCTGTATTTTCTGACATCTGTTTTGGTTTGTCTTTCTGTCCACGATATTCTTATGACCCTTCTATGTAACACGTCATTTCAAATGCCGATATTTTCTTTTTCTTTGCGGATGTCATTGCCATTGTCCCGCAACCATATGTTGTCACTAGAAAAAAATAGTTTCTTAGTAGTTGTAACTTTGTTTTTTCTGTTTTCCCTTGTCATAGATTTTTATTAACACACACAAGACAGCAACAATGCAAATAACAAGAACAACAGATCATTTAAACATCCAAACAGAAAACACAAAAGTAAAACTAGTCAAAGAGTTCAGGTATCTAGGAAGTTGCCTTCTGACATCTTGTTTCTATCTTTCTATCGAGTTTTCCGTCTTCTGTGAAGATGCTTCCTAGGCACCTGAACTCTATGACTTGTTTTACTTTTGGACAGAAGACGGACAACGGATAGAAAGGTAGAAACAAGATGTCAGAAGGCAAATACTGCAACATACCTTTGCTATTACACCCAAAATAAACACGGAAGTAACAGAAACAAATGATTAAGAGCATCTTTATACCAACACTATGCTACCAATGTCAGACTTGGCAACTGACATCTACACATAAGAGAAAAATCGAAACTTGCGAAATAAAATGTCTAAGGAAGGCTATTGGAGTCAACAGACTTGACAAAATGCGCAGTAAGAACATCAGAAAGATAATAGGTATCACATCATGCATCGAATATATAGAGAAACAACAGATAAAATGGTTTGGACATCTTATGAGGATGAACGATCAACTTCCCATAAGAACTTATAACAAGATGGAATCAGGATACAGAGCCAAGGGCAGACATAGGAAAAAGTGATTGACAACATCAAGACCATCCTGAATAAACATGACTACATCCCAACCAAAACAATATGCCTGGCTCAGCAACGCAGACTAAATCTCATTCACAAACCATTACGCTCAACGGCAAGTGTAGAAGCTACGACAACACCACCTGGGGATAGACAATATATTTTTCATATGTGATGTAATGTGTAGGACCATTACTAAATGTCTTTCTTGTCTATGATGAGTAATCTTCTGTGGTGTTGATTGTTGACCCGAAATGTTAACAGTTTCTGAGATTTTCTAGTTATTTTTGTCAGCTATTACTCTAGGTATGAGTCGACATTTGTTCATATGTAGGCCTATTATTTTTGTCTTCTTTGCATTGAAAGAAAGATTGTGTGCCTCGCTTTGATATTTAACTGACATAATCATGTTCGAGCCTCGCTATGATGTTTAACTGACATAATCATGTTCGAGCCTCGCTATGATGTTTAACTGACATGTGTTCTAGAACTGTAGGGCATCTTGGTATTGTTGTCATCTATATACCTTCTTCTTCTTCTTCTGCGTTCGTTCTCAAACTCCTGCAGATTAGCAGGTTGTAGTCCAGAGAACAGAATGCGTTGTGACATGGTTTACAGCATTGCTGCGATTTCTGCGCCTTTCGGCCTGACACACCAGATTTCAGCATGGTTTTGGATCACTTTACCCTATATGGGATAGGACAGCCAACTCCACCTCATAACCTCCTAAGTCGCTTCGTACAACATGCATGGAAGGTGAACAGTGTTGCTACTCTTTGCACCTCTCTCTGGCCCCGGCAACACACGGGTGATCTGCATGCCTAATTTCTGGAAATCTCATAGCCTCCGATATTACCAGATTGAAACTGTTCATAATATTGGCATTCCTTGTAAATTGTAACCTATTTAAATCTAAATAAAAACCTATTTTTTTACTTTTGTCTTCAATTAAATAATCACTATCAATCAATCAATAAACCCGTAACCCTTCAGGGTCGTAGGGGTACCACATTAGATGCTTCAGCACACAGAGTCCTCCAGCGAATTCTATCCTCAGCGATTTGGATGAGTGTGGAAATATCTTGTCCTGTCCAAATAATCACTATGGATGACGATGAAGAAATACTGTTATATGTGTTAATTTTGTTTCAACTGTTGGCTTGATAAAGACCTTTTGGTCGAAACGTCGATTTGTGTGTGTTATTATGTGTGTCTCTAGTTATTAGCAAAACTTTATTACCCTATTCCTGGATCTACTTGACGACGAATATACAAAGAAAGCGGACATTGTACCTTTGACCTTTTATAGCAGATGCCTAGATGATGGGGAGTGCTAGATGTGACATCTGTGGATGGGCCAATAAATTTGACCAAAAAGTGATGAAATAGTTGGTCCAGATGGGTGAACTGTGCCCCTAACAGGTCGTGATAATACTGGGATACCACTGCACAGGAATGCCTCCTTTTGGGACTAACCATGACTTTGAGACCTTATATGAATCTGGGTGTCTCCTCAAAAACACAACTGAGAAGAACTTGTGATTTTATCAGAAATGATAAGGGTTGTCAAGTACTACCTGCTCACAGCTTGCCAAGAGGAATTATCCACCATTATTTGTGATTTTATCAGAAATGCTAAGGGTTGTCAAGTACTACAAGTACTACCTGCTCACAGCTAATGGGATTATGTCATCATCATTAAGAAAACTAGATTGCAGTGTAAACATATAAAAATGCAAACGAGAAGAACAACACAATAACATAAATACAAAATATATATGTAAAGTAACAAATACCAACAGAAAATTACTATCAATGTATTTCATTTATATTACTATTCCAATTTTAAACATCATTCAAATGTAACATGAGCATTGTAACATTGCAGCAGTAGATAAACTTGCTAAAAAAGGAAAGTGGGGACACTGCACACAAAAAATACGTATGACAATATACAAGGTGACCTAAACAACGTATCTATCAAAGCAATTCTAAGATCAAAATGGAAATGAGGTCATTCATATGATAAAAATGATATATATTTTGATAATAATAAGCGAAAGAAAAAAATGAATTTGTATCGAACATGTACACTGGAATCTTTCTAAACGTCTCTGTTTATGACAAATTTCCCTATTAATCATTATCAGGTGGCATATTCTATCCAGAACATAGTCTTCCCTAAGGATCTTTTAAATTCTCCGCTTCCTGAGCAAGTTGTCCCACCTCTTATTGAGTTGCAGAGCAGGCATTCTTGAATGTCTTTGTCCAAAGGCGTCTTAGGCTGCCTTTGCCCGTTCCTTCTATCATCCCCTCCAGTAACACTCTTTCCCTGCTGTCGTGTCTCTTAATGTGACCCAATAAAACTATCTTTTTCTTTAATATGGTGTTCAGAAGCCAGCCTTCCTGAACATTGATTGTTCTTAAACACCTCCTGATTTCTTTTCGTTGCTGTCCATGGTATTCTGAGAACTTTTCTATAGCAGTTTAATTCTTCTTCTTCTTCTTCAGCATTCATTCTCAAACTCCTGATGGATCTCCTTTGTAGCAGGACCATGGTCCTCCTAGATTTCTAGCAGGATTCAGCCCAGAGAATGGAAATGTGTTGTGCCGCCATTTTATTTGCATCAGTGGCCCGACACATCCGTCTTTGGCAAAGCACTTTAATTCAAATGATTTTATTCTCTTGGCCACTATTTTATTTCCCTATTTAACAACACTTCAAAATCCCCAACTATTTTTATTCTTTATACTGTATATTGTGCATTTCTGTTATTCAATAAATATTCTGTTGGTCAGGACCATGTTGTTATAATGGGATTTTAATCGTCAAATAATAGATTCACACTATATTGCCAATACCACCAATCTCTTGAATGGATACCTACAGGCAAATGAGCAAGGGGTAGACCAAAAGAAACACTCAGAAGAACACTACTTAGAGAAAGTAAAACAATCAATATACATACTATTCAAGAACTGCACAGAACAGCTTTGAACAGACAGAATCCGCCGAAGACGGATGTGTCGGGCCATTGGCGCAAATAAAACGGCGACACAACGCATTTCCATTCTCTGGACTACATTCTGCTGGAAATCTAGTAGGACATGTCCTGCTACAAGAGAATTCAGCAGGAGTTTGAGAATGTACGCTGAAGAAGAAGAACAGACAGAATTGGAGAGATCTGACCTCTGCCCTAACTTCATTTGAATGAAATGAATGAATTAACATTGCCAATACAAGCATGATAATGGGTACCTGATGGTAAAAGAAAGGAAGAAAAAGAGACCCTGTGAAACAACCAATAAATAAAGTATGAATGTGGGTCTCAGCAACATGCAAGAACTACATAAAATAGAACAAAATCATATTGCTGAAACTGAACAGCTCTGGTTTCTGCTTCATTATGCATTGTATTAAATGCTGAGGGAAAATATATAGATATATGGATGGAGATAAATAGATGGATGGAGATAAATATATGGATGGATGATAAATGGATGGATGGAGAAAAATAGATGTATATACCGGTACATAAATAGATGGATGGAGATAAATGGATGGAGAAAAATAGATGTATATACCGGTAGATAAATAGATGGATGGAGAAAAATAGATGTATATACCGGTACATAAATAGATGGATGGAGATAAATGGATGGATGGAGAAAAATAGATGTATATACCGGTACATAAATAGATGGATGGAGATAAATGGATGGAGAAAAATAGATGTATATACCGGTAGATAAATAGATGGATGGAGATAAATGGATGGATGGAGAAAAATAGATGGATGAAGATAAATAGTTGGATGAAAATAAATAGATGGACGGAGAAAAATAGATGGATGAAGAAAAATAGATGGATATATATAAATAGATGGATGGAGATAAAATAGATGGATGGACATAAAATATATGGATATAGATAAATAGATAGATGGAGATAAAATAGATGGATGGAGATCTTCTTCTGTCTCATTCTCAAACTTCTGCAGATTATCTGTGCTTTTTGGCCCGACACACCTGACTTCAGCATGGCTTTGAGTCACTTTTACCCTATATGGGAGGGGACAGCCAACTACACCTCATAACCTCGTTAGTCGCCTCTTATGACATGCATGAAAGGTAAACAGCATTACTATTCTTTGCTCCCCTTGTGAAAAGATGAGAAATGCAGCAGCACAATAGCGGAGAGTAGCTAGAAAGTCACGATAAACCAAAATCTGTCTACAGTGGTCATTCCATGCTCGAACTATCCAAGGCCATTAAAAGCTCGAATAGGGTTTGTTATACGTCTATGAACTATTATGCATGGTCATAACTCTAACTGAATTTTCAAAAGTGGATGTAAAAAATGGCCATCATCATCATGTGAATACACATATATATCTTTGCTTACAGGGTTGCACCGTTGGACCAGTACAATTGTTCAATTGCTCAATTGGGGAGCAGTTCCGCATAATATGTTCAGAGGTCTGTTGATCTGTTTTACAAGTGTGCAGTGGTGTGGCACACAGTTGCATCCTGTACAAGTGTTTATTCAGTCTCTTGTGTTAATGTCCTCAGGCAAAGAATGGTTACCTGTCCCTGTTGGGTCTATCTATCTATATCTATTCATTAAACCCTCTGTTGCCTTTCAGTGTCAGGAGTACAATATTTTTCTGGCGACGGCCCTCTTGTGTACTGAGTATACTGTGAAATTGTCACCACTTATTGTTCCTAATAGTGGATGTTGTACCTGTTGGAGCTGAAGGTACAATATTCCAGAAAAACTGCAAACCATGACATAAAGCATTTCATCATTCGGCTACATCTTGCTAATCTGACAAAGTCTGAGTACAAATGTAGGAGAAAAAGGGAACAGTTGGAGACACCTTGAAATAAACTTGCACAGAACAGTCTTGATTGGATAGGGGTAATTGATAATTCACTCCTTTGCGATGATGGCAGAAGACTCTAAACAAGAATATAAATTGTAACAACAAATGAAGTAATGAAGTTCATTTCTTACAAATAATATTGTAAATATATAACACTAACATTTTTAATTTTATGCAAGCAAAGTTTAGAAACAAACAAACAAATTATGCACGCACTTCACCCTACATTTAAAAACAATCAGAACAATTTACACTATTGTCACTAGGCAACAACTCACACAAATGTGAATATGGTAGACTTTTGATATAATACTTGCAACAATACTCTTCTTATTGGCTAGAGACAAGTCAACTAAAACTCATAAAATAATTCTTTGATGTAACCTTCATTCTATAACTTTGGCTGGAGAAAAGTCAACTAAAACTCATAAAAGAGTTCTTTGATGTAACCTTCATTCTGTAACTTTGGCTGGAGAAAAGTCAACTAAAACTCATAAAAGAGTTCTTTGATGTAACCTTCATTCTATAACTTTGGCTGGAGAAAAGTCAACTAAAACTCATAAAAGAGTTCTTTGATGTAACCTTCATTCTATAACTTTGGCTGGAGAAAAGTCAACTAAAACTCATAAAAGAGTTCTTTGATGTAACCTTCATTCTGTAACTTTGGCTGGAGAAAAGTCAACTAAAACTCATAAAATATTTCCTCTGATTTCCGTTCTCTAGACTACATTCTGCTGGAAATCTAGTAGAACCATTGTGCTGCTACAAAATTGGTAGCATAGGGGCCTATCCTTTACAAAACGTAGCTATTAACCCATAATTTTTTGGCTGTGGTGATTTTCTAGGCAATATAAATACATTCAGTAGTTTGCTATTGCTTTCTGAACAGATAGAATGCACAAATGCCTGTGGCGGGGATTGAACTCGGTATCTTGGCTGTCACAGAGACTCTCTGTATCACTTCGCCACAGAGCCGGACAGATGTTTGAGGATAAAGCAAAAAAACCTTCACCTTTGTTGTGTTTCAAATCTCAGAGAATATATTGTTTCCTGTTTCAATTTGACAGGGAATCATGTCAGCATACATGTCCAAACCATGTTCTGTCGTTTTACTATTGGCATCAATGATTCTTGTAAACCTGTACGATTCTCTACTTTATTTCATGGGTACATATTTGCCTTATATAGGAAATGCACAAAATTCATCAAAGGCCTGTGTGGTGCTAGTATAAAAAAAACTATAAAACAAATAAAAGAAAACTTCTGATTGGTTATAATAGATCAAGTTCAATTTGTCCTAAATTCTTAAGAGAGTTTTTTTGATTGACTGTGGTTAGTTGATTTCACTTGTGAATGATGTCATTAGTACAAAATAAAAATAAGCATACCTACTGAATAAATGAGAGGAATCCTGAGAGAAATGAATGTAAAAGAAAACTGGCTAAACAGTGGTGTGATTCTTTCTAGAAAAATTCCATATTTTGGATATATCATATGCCATGAAAGCCTAGAGAAGACCATAGTGGAGATGATGATGCCAGGGAGACGAACAAGAGGCAGACCAAGAAGAAGATGGACACAATACATCAAAGACCACCTGAACATGACAGGTAACAGAAGCAAGTAGACTGGCCCAAGATCGACAAAAGTTTCAAAAGGCTGTGATGACTGCTACATCCTGCTCAGGATATGCTACCTGATGATGACTAAATAAATAACATATATTTAATGTTCCTACATATACACATACTTTCCTCTGACCTCCTCTTCTTCTTCCACCCTCAAAGGAAAGTATGGATTGATAATATTAAAGATTGGACAAGATTAAGATTCTCCACACTCAAACGAAGAACTGATAACAGTGAGTCATTTTTGTGTAGGTGTTTCCAGAGTGACACCCCTACGACCCTATGGGACATAGATCCCCCTCCCTCTGTGTAGGAAACTTTTTTCTCAGAACATTGTATATCAGCTGTTTTACTTTGACATGGATACAGGGCTTAGTCCAGCCAACAAAGGCTGGAATCTAAGATTGCTCGGGCCATCCTCAATATCAAGCAGGACCACAGTCCTGTCCAAGCAAGCACAGGTGCTGAAGTCAGAGATACCAGGTTGAGAGGCGCACCAGCAACCATGATATCTTGCAACACGTGTATTTAAACATGTCTGCATGACAAAATTCTTTTTAAAAACTAAAAGAATTCCTTCCTAGCAGCTGGGCCCGCATATAATGTGAAACGGGAAACGAACGATTGTGGAATATACTATAAATTGGAGAATAATACTGTGGTCTTCGTGTTTTTATTGATTATTTCCCTGGAGTTATTAACTAAACACAAGCTAGTATTCATTATTTACACCAGCTCAATCTGCTTTTTTTAAAGATAATAATTAATTTATCGATTGAAGCCAAATTATGGCTGCTATTTTGTTATTAGGAATACTGTGGTTCACAAAATTTTTAAAAAGTGTGAAATGTAGTCTCAATTGCTATGAAAGAATCATTGAAAATCTTCTAGGTATCTAGAAGCTAGAGTGTACCATTTCATTGTACATAATTGAGGGGAAAAGAAAAATCTAAATTTTGTAATCCCCAGAAATTACAAGTAATGAAAATCTTGTTCCCTATATGAAGTGGGAGAGAATGGTTTTCCCCAGTTTACTTTCATTCACAGAAAATGTTTAATTCCAGCGACATGCAATGCTAATTTTTTTTATTCAGTCTGAAACCTCCCCCACCTGATCTCTCTTATAGCAGGACAATCCTTTTACTAGATTTCCCACCTGTGTGTTGCCGGGGCCCAAAAGGAGAGCAAAGAATAGCAACACTGTTTACCATCCATGAATGTCGTAAAAGGCGACTGAGGAGGTTATGGGATGGAGTTGGCTGTCCCATCCCATTTAGGGCCAGTGACCCAAAGCCATGCTGAAGTCGGATGTGCCAGGCCGAAAGGCGCAGAAATTGCAGCAATGCTGTAAACCATGACACAACGCTTTCCGTTCTCCGGACTTCATCCTGCTAATCTGCAGGAGTTTGAGAACGAACGCAGAAGAATACTAGATTTCGAGCAGGATGTAGTCCAGAGAATGGAAATGCACAGTGTCACTGTTTTATTTGTGCCAATGGCCCGACACACCCAACTTCTGTATTAGTAACTAATATGCTCAGTGTTTTTTCCACTTCCACTGAACGGTGGATGTCTGTAACCATACCGGATAGTATAGTAGGCCAGCCGTACAAGAGGGCTGGTTCTCATACTTATATGTTCAACACCACATTCAAAACTAATGCGGTCACATATGATTGGCCTTTTCCCACTGCCTTGCGTTGCTATCAACATAGCCACATATGCCCACACAATGCTTCTAATCTTACTCAGAAGGTATTAGTGTGGATAGGTAGATGGTATGTCTCACCATTTTGTGCCAATCACATGAAAGTCTGCAAACATTTAGTAGAATCAATGTTGGCCACTTTTTAATAATCCATAATCCATTAAACAACATAATCCATTTGACCACATTGCTTTAATACAGTCAAAATTGGAATAAGACAAGTTAGACAAAATAACATAAGCCTGTCTAGCTAAACTTTACGTGAAACTGCCAGCCTTTGTCTTCGGTATTTACACATTAAATTCCATCCAGTACATGCTAGATTGGATCAAGCTAGACTTGTCACATTTGAACAAAACTTGGTGAAATGTTGTTAATTTGAACATCACTGACTCACTTCAAAATAGACGCAAATTCATGGGAGAATCTTGCAAAAGACAGATCCGACTGGCGTCGCAGAATGAAGAGTGGTGCAGCAGGTCTAGAGAACCTCAGACATTATGTTGCACAACAAAACCGCGCTAGAAGAAAGGCAAGAGCTGCTCAATGTCCCACAGATTCCTCCCACACATGCTTAAAGTGTGGTAGACAATTCCAAGCATATATAGAACTAATTAGTCACAGACGGGCACACTGCAGACATCATCACCCCAGTTAAACTGAATGGTTATCGTTGACTATGGATGGGCAAAGAACATGATTGATCACACATGGGCCTATACATTTTCTTTTCAAATGATAAATTACACAAATTTTGTGGAATGTTAAGAATTGAATTAAATAAAGAACAAGTGTGAAGATAAGGATTCTCGATAAGTACGATAAACATGGAACTTTACCTAATAATTAGCAGAAAACAAACAATTTAAATGTTATCTCCTACTCATATCCTAAACAATTTCGGTTAAATCGCTTTAAATAAGACAATGTGATGTCATTCTCTGCAACATTTTGTCTGCGATAAATGTGTACAGTGTGTACACATTCAATGTTACGAACTATTAAAATGACTTACCGATGAAAAATTGTCAACAAAAAATTATTTAGGATACAGGCACAAAAGGATAATAACAGTTAAATTGTTTGATTTGTGCCAATAAGTACTGAAAATATTAACTGTTTCAAATGTGTACATAGCAGATTGCTGATGACACTTAGTTTTACTGTTTGACATCTTTCTTAATTTGATTTACTAACTCTAATACTTATTCATTTCAAATTAACACGCTGAAGTTGTGCTGGGCTGAAAGGCACAGACACTGCAGTCAAACTGTAAACTGTGATTACAAAGCATTCTGTTCACAAGACTACATCACACTAATTGGTGTAAATTCTGGAACACGCTAAGAATATTTAGAGTTTTATTTTCTTTATGTTATTATTTTGTTCATTTCCTAATTTTATGTTTTAAATGTTATCTGGCTATTTGTTCATTTTATCTTTACTATTTTGTTCTTTTCCTAATTTTATATTTTAGATGTTATTATCTGGTTATTTGTTCATTTTATCTTTACTATTTTGTTCATTTCCTAATTTTATGATTTAAATATTATCTGGTTATTTGTTCATTTTATCTTTATTATTTTGTTCCTTTTCCTAATAATTTTATATTTTAGATGTTATTATCTGGTTATTTGTTCATTTTATCTTTACTATTTTGTTCATTTCCTAATTTTATATTTTAGATGTTATTATCTGGTTATTTGTTCATTTTATCTTTATTATTTTGTTCTTTTCCTAATTTTATATTTTAGATGTTATTATCTGGTTATTTGTTCATTTTATCTTTACTATTTTGTTCCTTTTCCTAATTTTATATTTTAGATGTTATTATCTGGTTATTTGTTCATTTTATCTTTACTATTTTGTTCCTTTTCAAATTGTAATATCTTATTTCTTAGAATGTGCAAACTAAATACATATTTTATGATATTCCTTTTGAGGCTACTATTTGAAGCTACTTCAAGTGACACTTCAGAAAACAATCATGACGATTGAACACCACTTGAACTGGCTTCTCATATTTTAAGAGTTAACTTAATCATTTTAATTCTTTTCTAATATTATTTCCTTCTGTTAATTATTGAGTTCATATTTTGTATTAGCTTCATTTCTCAATATTTCAGCACAGTCATTTTTCCCCCACAATCTTTGTTCTGTTCTGATTATTATATTTTTGTACATGCACTCTGGCTATTTAATTTTTACTTTTCTTCATCATTTACCCATAGATATCCATTTTAACATTCAAAGAAATCAGTGGATTGCCTCAAGCTCTTGACATTTCCAAAGAACCTATCCTGCTATGGCACCTGTGACAGTTATATCAGCCTTCTTTATTCACCATATCTGTCAAATGTTTTCCTCAAATTTTAACCAGACTTAATGAAATGTCAAATCTGAACCAGACTTAAGGAAATGTTAAATTTGAGTGAGACTTGGTGAAATGTCAAATTTGAACCAGACTTGGTGAAATGTCAAATTTGAACCAAACTTGGTAAAAAGTTGTCAAACTTGAACCAGACTTGGTGAAATGTCAAATTTGAACCAGACTTGGTTAAATGTTGCTAATTTGAACCAGATTTTGTGAAATGTTATCAAACTTGAACCAGACTTGGTGAAATGTTTCTAAATTTGAACCAGATTTCGTGAAATGTTGTCAAATTGAACCATACTTGGTGAAATGTTGTCAAATTGAACCAGACTTGGTGAAATGTTGTCAAATTGAACCAGACTTGGTGAAATGTCAAAATTTATCAAAACTTGGTGAAATATTGTTCTCAAATGTAGACCAGACTTGGTAAAATCAATCTGTACCTGTACGTCCTGGACAGAATTTCGTACTAGCTTCTGTCATAAGTCATTAACATAATCTACTCCCAGTCGTTGTCACTACCTGCAGAGCGTGACTGAGGAGCATCAGCTTTCGGTGGTGCTGGTATCATAGATGCTATTTTATCCATTGCACTTCCTGTACCCCCTCCTGACTCTGACTTCTCCCCTGCTTTGGCTGTTCCTGATATTCCCTTTCTTCTCATTGTCAGTTTAGAGAATAGGTCACTCATGAGGTCTCCTCCGCCACCTCCTCCACTAGGGAGAGCCCCTTGCTCCTTCTCTTCTTGTTTCTTCTTTTTGTTGCTAACTTTTCTATCCTTGGCCGATTTAAGCCCTGCTCCGGCTGCACCTCCGGCCTTTACAATGGAATCAAGCAAGCTCTGCCGGCCGGTTCCTGGTTCTGCAATTTCTTTAGGCACTTCTCCTGGTGGTGGAGGCGGTGGAAGTCCTGGTGGTGGGGGAGGAGGTGGAGGAGGAGCAATACCTGCAGGTGGTGGTGGTGGTGGAGGAGGGGGTGCACCAGATGGGGGTGGTGGTGGCGGAGGGGGAGGTGGTTGTGATGGGGGCGGGCCTGAGAGTGTAGTTGGTGCTGAAGTGACTAGTGCTGAACTAGATATAACAGCATCATGTTCCGGGCTAACTGATGGAAGATCAAGCAGGCTGGATCCCATAACTGATGGAGCAATAGAAGGTCCTTGATCTGCACTGAATGCAAGGTCATCCGCAACACCTGTATGTAAATAAACAAAACATAATGAAGCATAAAAACTATTAGCAATCTTGCACAAATGTAAGTTACTATCTTGACTATAATCAGTCAGTCAGTTCCTCTTTTGCCAAGTTTGGCACATAGGGCAGATGTCATAGTTCTCCATGCCTGTCGGTCAGTTGCCAGAGATTGCAGGTCTTGTGCATTTATGCCTGTTGATTTTAATTCAATAAAAGAACATAAATGTTCTTCTGAGCGTTGTTTTTAGTCTTCCCTGTTTTCTTTTCCTGTCTGGTGTTCACATGAAGGCTTGTCATGGAATTCTGTCTTCCTTCATTCTAAGTATGTGACTGATGTATGTCCAGCGGCGTTTTCTGATGATGTTCGTCACATATTCTTGTTTTGTTTCCTCTCTTAGTACATCGTTTGATAATAATATAAAAATATTTAATATAAATATTAAAATGATTAAATAGCTTGACTATAATATAAAACAAAAATTGGTACTACTAGCTCTGACAACTGCAGATCTTCCTTATTCTAAATATAGCATAATTTCACATGCCAATAATTTGATGCTATTTTTGTACTCTTTCAAAAATAACGTCATTATAAAAGAACTTTGTCTGCGACAATCAAATTTTCACCAGCATATTCATCGCCTGCTACAACACCATTGCCAAATATTGGATACCTACACAATATTTATAGCATTTATAGCTTTTCCTGATTTAGCTTGACACTAAATGCAGCACAGAAAGAATAATTCAAGCTTTTCAATCGTGTTGATGGTGTCCAAAATGAGAGCAAAGAATAGTGACAATGTAATTTGCCATGCAATGATGATGTTCCTCCTTCGCAAGCGAAGATGAGCACGGCATGAAAAACAATAAATGCGATGAAAAAATGTCTAATTTTGTTTGTGAGTTCATAGGTGTCTGATGAGTCTGATTCAAGCACGGAAAGTTCTATTGCAGTGCATGCAGGAGTGCTGACGGTTCGGGGTAGGAATTTTCAGTTTTGCCCTTCCGCTTCTTGCGCTTGTGGATTGCCCGTAGTGATCTTTCTTTTTCAAATTTCGTGATGCCAGCGGTGATCTGCTATGCACATAGTAGGAGGATACTAATGAAGTCTGGGAGAGGGCAGGTTGGCTGCTCCATCCAATATAGGATCAAACTGATCCAGAAAGTCATACTTATGTCGAATGACTTATATACTTTTGTCAGCCTGAAAGGCAGCCCAGCTGTAAACCATGACTCAACAAATGACTGATTACTGATGAGACTATTGGTTCCATTCTCATGATGCGACCAAACCACCTGGTTTTTTTTTGTCTTTCAATGTGGTCACGTCATGACATAATCTTTATTTATTTCCTGATATTGTCATTTCTCCATTTGTCTCTCCTTGTGACGTTTATAGCTTTTCTAAAACATCTTATTTCAGATATCGTGATCTTTTTCGCTAGTGTCTTAGTCAAGGGCTATATTTGACAATGGTAACACTGAGTTGGTATAAAAATACAACTTATTAAGTAAGATACCAATGCCTACTAGACAAACCACCCATGCAAAAGAAAACCTTAGTAGATGGCATGCAGTTATATTAAGGCTATCTTATGGAAGCTTTGTAGCATTTCATCTATACAATTATAGACCCCCTCTGAGTAGAAGACTCCTTCAATAGGCATTGCACTAAGCTGAAAGAAGAAGTGTCCTGGGTACGAAAGAAAGCTCTGAAAAACCACCCTACTGCACATAGGAAGTAAGAGCTAATTGCTCACAATTCCTGGGGTTCTAAAACAAATAAACAACAAGTAATAGACACATCATTTATCCTTAAATTATAAAAAATTAACAATGGCTGTTGGTAAACATATGCCTGTAAAATAGAAAAAATACCTGGTAAGTTGGGCAACAAATCGGGAACTGCAATCTCAGGAACTGTACCAAGTTCTGGAATGTACAGGAAGTTCTCTGCAGATGTTCTGAATAATTCTTCATTGTGAATAATGGTAGAGGGTGCATCAGCAATACGGGCTTCCTCTTCTTCAATTGCAGCTCTTGTTTTAGTGACGACACCAAGGGGATCTAGCATGACATATTTCTTGTACCTGAGACAAAAAAAAGAGGCTTTTATGAATTTTGTTCATGTGTATTAGAATGGCAGGCAAAAAAAACATTACATTCAAACCGCATAATGTAAAAAATTTTTTGGGTAAAGACATGTTATCTAGTCATTGCATGATAACCATGTTTGCTGGTGTGCCTTTTGGCCTTGTATCTCCGACTTCAGAACCAGTGATTGCTTAAGCAGGACTGAGGTCCTGATCGATGTCAGGGATCGTCTGGCCTCTGTTGGCTGGACTAAGCCCCCCATCTTCACTCCAAGGAGTTGGCCTCGATGTGGCATATTTTGTTACTAACAGCTACCTCTTATATCAGAGATAGTAAGGACATGAGTATCAGAGGTGGTATGGAGAGGAACACCAGTGTTTTAAATGACATTTGAAGTGGGGGGGATCAGGGAATAAATGGAATTCTTCTTCTTTTGCGCTCATTCTCAAATTCCTGTTCCACTGCAGATGGATGTGTCGGGTCATTGGTGCAAATAAAACGGCGACACAACGCAGTACATTCTCTGGACTACATCCTGCTGGAAATCTAGTAGAAATCTAGTAGTTTGAGAATGAATCTGAAGAAGAAACTTCTGCACATTAGCAGGATGTAGTCTGGAGAACGAATGGAGGGGTTGTTTTATTAACCAAACTTTACAAGATTTGAAACTCCTAGAGATAACATAACAGAATTGTATAGATGCAGTCCTGCACCTTTTACAAGCGGACAGCCTCATTATATATGCATGTCGACTCTTGATTATAAACCAGTATCATTCCCATAAGTGCTCCATTCTCCATTCCAACAGCCATCCAAGAGTATGCGAACTCATTATTCAGATTATTTACCACACACTCCAAGACTGTTTAGATTACAAAGAGCTGTGAGGAAAGACATGGCCACATCATCAATACCAATATCATCATAATCAATATCACCCTCATCATCAATATTTCTTCTTCTTCATCTTCTTCATATATCATTCTCAAACTCCTGCTGGATCTCTCTTGTCGAAGGACTATGATCCATTCTAGATTTCCAGCAGGATGTAGTCCAGAGAATGGAAATGAGTTGTGTCGTCATTTTATTTGCACCAATTGCCCGACACATCCGTCTTCGGTGGAATCATCAATATAATCATATATATCACCACCACAATCATCATCTATATTATCATCAATATAAACATCATCCTCATCTATATTATCATCAATATCATCACCATCTATATTATCATCTATATCATGATCTATATCATCCTCATCTATATTATCATCTATATCATCATCTATATCATCATCATCTATAGTATAATCAATATAATCATCAATATTATCATCATCATCTATATTATCATCAATATGACCATCATCCTCATCAATATCATCATCAGCCTGGATTGAACTGAGGCATATACTTTGAGGCAGTCAATCTGACTTGGAGAAGACTTGGAGCTTCATCATGGCAACCAGTCTGAAGATCCAGAACAGTGTTTCCTAACATTTCTTTACCATGCCCCCACCTAATTCTTTCTAAAACTCTGATGCTCCCCCCCCCCCCCAAGTAACATACATTTTTTCAATATTCAAAAATTGAATTATTTCCTAAATGAAGCCAATTACAACTTGTTTGAATTGCCCCCCCCCCCCTGAACAATCAAATTGCCCTCCGGTGGGGCCTGGGCCCCACGTTGGGAAACATTGATCTAGAAGGACCAAAAGAAACCTGAACACAAATGAAGAGGATTATTCACAAACGAAAACTAAAAAACTTACGGATTCTCCGTTGTATTGAATAACAGCAGTGAACTGATGGACGGAATATTGTTTGGCAGACGTCCTAAACCTTCTTCCTGGTGGTTTTGGTCTTTACGAGTTCGAGTGCCCAAATGTACGTTATAAAACTGAAGCTTCTCCTTAAATACTCTGTCATCCACATATGCATGCTTCTCTTGAACCTAGGGAAACAATTTCTAGTCAGTAATATTATAAAGGGTTGATGATGATTGATGATGATATTGATGATGATATTGATGATGATATTGATGATGATGATATTGGTGATGATATTGATGATGATATTGATGATGATGTTGATGATGATATTGATGATGATGATGATATTGATGATGATATTGATGATGATATTGATGATGATATTGATGATGATATTGATGATGGTATTGATGATGATATTGATGATGGTATTGATGATGATATTGATGATGAAATTGATTATGATTGATGATGATATTGATTATGATTGATGATGATATTGATTATGATTGATGATGATATTGATTATGATTGATGATGATATTGATTATGATTGATGATGAAATTGATTATGATTGATTCATGATATTGATTATGATCAATGATGATATTTATTATGATTGATGGTGATTTTGATGATTGATGATGATTTTGATGATGATTGATGATGAAATTGATGATGATTGATGATGCTATTGATTATGATTGATGATGATATTGATTATGATTAATGATGATATTGATTATGATTGATGACGATATTGATTATGATATTGATTATGATTGATGATGATATTGATTATGATGTAATTGATTATGATTGATGATGATATTGATGATGATTGATGATGCTATTGATAGGTACTTGGACACAATTTTCAAAATAATGTTATATAAATACAAATAGTATAGTTAGATAGCCCTTAAAAATTGCAATTCAACGATACCTCAACCAAGTCTGTATGTCAACCCTGAAAATTGTTACGATTTTTTTTCGAATTAATTTCACATCAAAATAGTTTACATGAAACATATAGGAAAATATAAATAAAACTTGTCCCCACAAAATGTAGTCAAGCTGATAATTTTTAAATTATCTTTGTTATTTTCAATAATACATCACACAAACTATACATTTTTTTGTTCAGGTAGACAAGACACATGTGTTGATCCCATTTATGTAACTATAAGAAGCATGCACATCTAATTAATATTCATAAATGGCAGCTAATTAGCATATTTAAAATATAAACATTAATTATATAGCAATTAAATATATTTAAATACCACATAATATATATATTTTTGTGTTTGTAAAGGCACGATGGATCTATTGATCAAATTTCTGTAATTTTCAGATGCACGCAGAACTAATTAATATTCAAAATGGCATATAATTAGCGTAATTAACATGAAAATAAATTATATAACGACTGAATATAATAAAATACAGCAAAAAATATATATTTTTGTGTGCGCAAAGACAAGACACATCTATTGATTACATTTATCTAATTTTAATATGCGCGAAAAAATAATTAATATTCAAAATGGCAGCTTACTAGCATAATTAAAATAAACTATATAACTATAACATATACTAAAATACCACAGAAAATTTATATTTTTGTGTTTGCAAAGGCAAGACGCATTGCATCTGTTGATTACATTGTGCTAATTTTCAGATGAAATTAGAGCTAATAAAATTCAAAATGGCGGCTAATTTGGATAATTAACATTGCATTAGGTAGTCTAATTATAAAATATTTCCGTCATTTATGATATAAGGTTCAACAATATATCTTCATGTTGTGGTGTGGGAAAATTTGACGAATCTGCTGGTTGTGTTTGCTAATTAATTATTATTGCTAATAAATATTGCTAAGCTAATTAATATTGAAAAAGGCTAATTTACATAATTAAAAATTGTGTTCATGAGATTGTTAAATGTCCTAGTTATTATGATAAAATGTTTCTTTGCCTCAAATGTGACAAAATTTTCATGGATTATGTGTATTCTGATGTGTTTAGCTAGTTTTGTGAGCAGCTTGTGTGGAGGAATACCATTCATGTACATCTACTGGTAAGTAGATCTTTTATTTCTGTTGTATTATTCCCCCCCCCCTAATACCATTATACACATAGTTAAGTTATTTGTATCATTATTGTGCAGTCATGTTCTAGGAATAATAGTTGAGCAACTTGTGAAAAAATTTAGTAACAATATTAACGTGTCTAAGTCAGAATTGCTGATTTATGAGCTTAATTGCCAGTTCCTGAAACATGGATATTACTTTGCCTAAATTCCCTCTTCACCCCCCCCCCCCCCCCCACCACGGACTTGCATGTTGCTTAAGATTATCTATGGACCTCTTTTCAGCTATTTACATTTATGGGTAACTTTTTTTAACAAAAGAAAAACTGGTGCTCACTATGCAGATTTGATAGCAGATAGATAGGCCTAGTACTAGTTATTTTCCGTAGTCATGGTGATGACTGTGTAATTGCGCGACATGCTTAGTCGGTAAACTATGCCCAGATATATAATATATTATTCTATACTACATGTCTAAGTAAATTTGTGATCACTCTACGTTTTTCTTCTTCTTCTTCTTCTTCTTTCGTTCACTTGAAACATGTCTATATCTGTAATTCTGTGTCCTTAATAAAACTCACAGTCATTTGTAGTTCATACAGTGTCCCATAGAGTTTTGATTCCAGTGTTGTTTCCTCTGGCCAATATTCTGCCTCAGCGTTTCATGCTCAGAACACTCTTGAAGTATATGTTTGGCACTCTGTGCTGCCTGTCCACATGTACACATGGCCGTGTTGCCAATCTTGAACTTTGTATACATGTGACTGCGGAGTCGGTTGTGTCCTGTTCTGAGACGTAGAATTATAACTTGTTCTGGTCTGTTCATAATATGATAGTCATCTTGTGTTGGTGTTTGTGGCTTTCTTATTGACTTGATCATCTATTTTTTCTGATGGTAGGTGATTGGTATACTCTACGTTTTTAATTGCTACAATGTATTAATTAGACTTATACCAAAAATTAACAACAAAACAAAACTACACATTTAAATTAAATGCGTGATATTTACGTAGAAGTCTGACATGGAGAAAATTATTAATAGAACAGCCATAATGGCTGCTGACAACAAGTTTGTCTTCACAAGATATCGAGGTCTTTCAAAATTAAATTCATCTTCCCGCAATGTCTAAAATTCTTAAAAGTAACACATATCAATACAAAAATGGTCAAAGAACTTACTAAAACTACTAAAAACCGCGGAAAATGAACTGTAAGTTAATGAAATGGTTATAACTTACCTATATTACAAAAATAGAACATCCGTATTATGGGCGATTTCAGCATAAAATGGCATGGTGTTGAAAATTTATTTTCATCTTCCCGCATGGTCTAACAATCTTATTAGTAACACATATCTATATAAAAATGGTCTAAGAACTTCATACGATAATTGAAAATGGCGGAAAATCAAAGAGATAAATCAATAAAATGGTTATAACATTCCTGTGAGTACTAAACTTGGAATTATTTCAATGTATTACGATATTTTCACATAAAACGATGTCTCGATTTCACGCCAGATTTTCCCGATCAAGAATCATTCACTTTTTTCTATGTAAACAATATTTTAGTATCGAAATTTCTCGAAAAACAATGTTCTCCAGAATATGTACTTGATAAATGCATAGCCAAATATTAATAGCCAAAATCCGGAAATCGAATACATCGTTTCAGCCGGATGTCCAAGTACCTACTATTGATTATGATTGATGATGATATTGATTATGATTGATAATAATGATGATGATTATTATGGTTGATGATGGTGATATTTGATATGATCGATAGTGACGATTTATTATGGGGATGATTATTGATTGATGATGATATTGACGACTGTTATGATGTTAGTGATGTTGGTAATACTGATTGATGATAATGATGATTGGTGCTGATGCTATTGATTATGCTGATTAGTGATTGATGATGACATTGATGATGATTCATGACTGGATGATGATATTCATAATTATGATGCTGATGATAATATTGATGATTGTGATCTTCAGCGTTCATTCTCAAACTCCCACTGGATCTCTTGTAGCAGGACAATGGTCCAACTAGATTTCTAGTAAGAAGTAGTCCAGAGAATGGAAATGCATTGTGTTGCCATTTTATTTGCGTCAATGGCCAGACACATTCATCTTTGGCTGGACATTGATAATTTTGATAGTATTGGTATTGATGATGATATTGATACTCATATTGATGATGTTGAGGGTGATGATATTGATGACAATATTGAGGATGATGATATGGATGAAGAAAATGATGCTGATACGGAGGTTGATGATAAAGATAGAGATGTTGATATTTATGATGATGATAATATTGATATTTATACTGATATTTATGATGATGTCAATGATGTCAATGATGATATTTATACTGATATTTATGATGATGTCAATGATGATATTGAGGATTATGACATTAATAATGATATTGATGTCATTCATGATGATGACATTGATGATTATTATATTGATAATGATGATATTGATGTTCATACTGATGATGATATTGATGCTGATGATCTTGATGATGCGGATATTGATGATGATATTTATGATGATGATGAATGATATTGATGATATTGAGGACATTGATGATGATGATATTTAAGCTAATATTGATGCTGATATTGATAATGATGACGATATTGATACTGATATTAATGATGATTATATTGATGATCATTTTTATGCTGATATTGATGACATTAATGCTGATATTGAGGTTGATGATTATGATGCTGAATTTGTGTCAGGTAAGACCATACCTAATTGATACTTCTGGTTATGGTGCTTGATGAAGGTCTGTTATCCCAGCTTAACTAAAAGGAAGTAAAATTCCGTGTTTCAGTTCTTTCTAAATAGAATATGATTTCATTTCTGAATGTGATAGATTAGAACACAGTTGTAACCATTTGGAGACTCTGAAACGACATTGTAATTCGTTTAGCAAACCAACAGTGTAGAACTAAAATGCTTGAAAGAAATGTGAAGAGTTCACAGATACACAAAAAAGATACACAAAAAGGTAGTCTCCAGAGAAGACTTCTACCCTGATGCTGCAAGGCATACAGGGGTGTCAGTGTCATGTGACGTATTCTCTCTAGAACATTGTCTTCCCAAAAGACTCTCTCAACACCCTTCTCTGTCTTGGGCCATGCGGCTTGCATTTTCTAACAATGTATTCATGTTGTCTTTCATGTCATCAGTCCATAAGGGGTATAAAGTGAAAAGAAAAAGAAAGAGTGTCTGACCAAGAAAGTCGGTTTAAAAATCCCTTATAAGGGCTACCAACTTAAACATATTTAAATAAAAAAACACACAAAAAAAAACCTTTTTCCCACAGGTACAATCAGCAGCCGTTCCTGCACACCCCATACCAGACAACTACAGACAACATACGAGCAAGACAGAAACAGCGATTGAACAACACAGTAAATAGCAGAAGAAAGAACACCAACCAAATCAATAAAAAGTCCTTTTAAGGACTACCACCTTATAGTCTCATCAATAACATGGGAGACAGGCAGAGCCACACCATAGTCCACATAAGGACTACCGCAAGGAGGCTCAGCAGCGAACCCAGCTAAAAGAGCCACATCCTAGCACCAACCAGGCAGACAAACAACACAGGTCCCCAAACGCCTTGATATAACCGACATGGACACCAGTCCTAGGTTGAAAGAGGCAGGCCTCGACCAAATGAGGCGAAACCCCTACTTAACAAACAAACAAAAATTAAAGATTATTAATCATGTATTAATCACCTTGTAATGTGAATGCTTAATCTCTCTTAATCCATCTGTATTCGTGAATGTAGTTTTAAATGGCTCCAGTTTATCATCTGCGGGATATTTGGCACTTGCGAACACTTTTGTTGCCTTGTTACTTCCCTTTAGTTTATCTACTCGTGCTGATGCTAAACTGACGCGGTCATTGATTTTCTGCAGATGAGTTTTATTCTCTGAAACTCGTTTTCCAATTCTCGTAAATATTTCATTTGCTACCTGAAATTAATTCATAGAATAAATGCGTCAATGAATTTATACAGGAGATTATATATATATATATATATATATATATATATATATATAAAATAGTTATGAATGAACAAAAATAAACAAGAAGTCTTGCACACAAAAAACACAACATCTGCATGGCATCAAGGCCCGAACCTCTAGTTCAGGGAGTGAAGAATAGAACTAGTGTCTACTTTCTATGCCTGTGTGGCATCAGGGCCTGAACTTCTAGTTCAGGGCATGAAGATTAGGACCACTGTCTTCTTTCCATGCATGTTTGGTAACTGAGATTGGACTTCTAGTTCAGTGAGTGTAGAATTGGGAAACTGTCTTTTTTTTCAAGTTGGGAGATACACTGACAACCCATCACCTGTGTGACAATGGGTCCTGAGCTAATAGTTCAGGGAGCAAAGAATATGTCCACTGTATGGTGCAAAGGGAACGCATTGCTCTAGGCGGACCCAGGGTTAGCAGATAACCAAGATCCCAAATGTACCTCCACGCGGTGCACCCTGGAAACAGAAATACAGCTGCTCGTGCTGATTCTGGCCAAATCATTTGGGGATCGTGTCCGAGAATGTGGAGGTAGCAGATGGAAAAAGATTTGACTGCACAAGAGACAGACAATATCTCCGACACCACCAGCAGCACCACATATAGCGACACTGTCGACATACAGTGAAGCTAGTCAGTCCAGTCCGAACATTGGAGGGGCGGCCAATGTAAAATGCACGTAAAGGTAGATGCATGACGAGAGACAAATATATTTCATACCGAGTACAATGAAACAATGATAGGGCAGAACAGCGCTAGAGGGCAGCGTGAACTGCAAATAGAAAATGAAAAGTTCCTAGGAAAGGGGAACTACAAGTCCGTCAGCTCGAGCCGAGCTTCTAGTTACCTGTGTTCCTTACAGGCAGAGACCCAGACCCATTCATTTGCGTTTGGTAAAGCAAGAAGACCTAATCCAACTCTAATGTCGAGCCTTCCTAAACCGGAAATATGCTCGCGAAGAGAAAGGGTTCCGTACTCAATGCGCTCAGGCACAAAAGGGACAACGATTTAGCCCTGGCCCAACTCTACTGTCAGGTTTTCCTATACCAGAAATACACTTGAAGAGAGAACAGGTTCAGTACCTGATGGGCTCAGCTCGAGAACGCCTTGCTCTCAAACGCGTGGTGTGAGACTCGAACTTGGACAAGGGGTACACGATGTCGATGATTGACACCTCGGCTAAGAGGGCGAAAGAGCCAGGGTCCAACTCCTCTGTTGAGTTCTTCCCCTTAAGGAACCAGGCTCATGGATGAGAAACGGTTCAGTACTCAATGGGCACAGGCACAGCACGTCCAATTACACGAGGCAAGTTCACAGACAGTGGAACACCTCGTTCGAGTCAGACGAGAGCAAAAAATCGTCTGGGCGAAGAGGCTCCACTACGCGTGCCTGGAGACAGATATAGAGGCTGTCACAGGCTAAGGGTAGCCCACCCGAATTGTCAAGGCATGCCGAAACCGGATGTGCTAGGCCTACAAGGCGCATAACGGTGGCACAACATAATCACGCTCCCGGCGGAAATCGCACGGATATCCGTGATGGTTACAATGGAGCAAACGAAAAACAAACAAACAAACAAACATGTCCACTGTTTCTTTCCAAATTATGGGAAACATTGATAACTCGTCACCTGGAAAAAAAAGGAATTATTGTCACTGTAATCTCATCACAACTTCTTGTCACAGCTTCTTACTTTTATCTTCTATTTAATGATCCCCGTGGACAATGACGAGATTTAGATCAACTGACATTGTACCTTTGTCCTTTTGTTGCAGACTCACAGGAGACGGGGAATGTTCGATGCGCCATCACTGTGGATGTTCCGCAAATCTGACGAATGATGAGCTAGTTTGTACAGAAGTATGTGCTGTGCTGCTGGCAGGAAGTGATAAATCTGGATAGTAATGCAAAATTAGATAAACGGGTTACTTGGAATACCTAACTATGAACAAATTTAGATGAAAAGGTATATAAAAAACATGCAATAAAACAAAACAGGACAATTTTCTACGTTGCGGTCCTATTGGGACCTTTTTCAAGAAACACATAAAACTACAAAAAACACCAAAGCGTAAATATATGAACTGCTAGAATGACTTGATCCTGTCTCTCTTACCGAAGAAACAAGGTCAAGTGAAAATATGTAGAGCGTGTCTAATAAATATCGCATATTTTCACTTGACCTTGTTTCTTCAGTAAGAGAGACAGGATCAAGTCATTCTAGCGGTTCATATATTTACGCTTTGGTGTTTTTTTAAAAAGGTCCCAATAGGACAGCAACGTAGAAAATTGTCATGTTTTGTTTTATTGCATGTTTTTTATATACCTTTTCATCTAAATTTGTTCGGTATTCCTATTAACATGTTTATCTAATTTTGCATTACTATTTGTTACTTTGGTTACTGCGACACCCTCCACTTGGTCGGACACCCTCCGACTATTTGGTTATTGATAAATCTGGATACTGCTGCACTCGAATGTCTCCCTTCAGAGACTAAACATGCATTCATAAACCTCCATAACATACCTTTGGGACAACCTTATACAAGTAAGAATTACCTTAGTTACTCAAATTGATATTCATATGGGGACCTGTAAAAAGAAAAGCTATGGTCATGTCAAATTCTTGAGACAAACGTAAATTAAACAAAAGAATTTGTCCATTCTAACAGCACTGAATTGCCTTGCAACTCGAGTAAATGGGCTTTTCCGTACTTGACTAATGACATCTAAAAAAAAGATGTGATTTTGTCAAAACATTCAAACTACTCAAGTCACTGAGAACGGACGAATCGAGACAAGGACTATTACAACAACAATGAACATCCAGTATAAGTATTGAAGTATCTTCAGTAACACAAACTGATAACAAACATTGTTTAGATGCAGTTATTCAAGTACGGAAAAACCCGCTTACTCGAGAATGGACTTCGTTTAATTTCCGTTAGTCTCAAGAATTTTTAATTTATCCTCTTTCTTCCTACATGAGTTTACTTGTACAGGCTTGTCATGAGCTATCTGATCATAGCTAAATGGATTATTTCATAATCTCATCACAAGATGATAAATTTGGTCACTAGCATGTAAGTATGAAAACCAGTTCTCTGGTATGGTTGGCCTACTAGCGATATGGTTACAGATGCCCACCATTGGGTGAAGGGGTAAAAACACTGAACCACCACCAAAGTCAGATGTGTTAGACCATTGGCATAAATAAATCGTTGACACATTTTACATTCTCTAGACTACAACTTGATGAAAATGTAGTAGGACTATTATTGTTCTCTGCTGTCTAATAACGAGTGATCTCCCTGTCTAATAACGTGTCCAAAAAAATAAAGATTTGCCTCTTTCTGATATTTTTAAGTAACCCACCTCTCGGATTTGACTCCTTCAGCTCCTTCTTGTTAGTTTTTCTAGCTGTCCATCTTACTCTTACCATTCTTCTACCGAACCACATCTCTGCTGCATCTAATTTTCCACTATCCTGTATATTTATTGTCTAAGACTTGCATCCATTTGCTAGAATTTATGTTATGTAGTTATAAAGTAATGAAGATATCAGGGAAAGAATAGGTATAACACCTTGCACCGAATACATAGAAAGGCAGCAGATCAAGTGGTTTGGCCACATTATGAGAATTTATCACGACAAGTTGCCTGTACAGGCATATAACCAAATGAGATCAGAGAACACAGCCAGAGGAAGACCTCAAAAAAGATGGATAGAAAAAGTCAGGGACATCCTGAACAAACACGGTCATAGCACAGCCGAGACGACACATCTGGCCTTGGTACATAAGCTTTAGCTCCAATTACCCCTACATTTAATAGCAAGAGTGGATAACAAACAATCTGGAAAGACAATAGACAATAGTTATAAAGAAATCTCCGCCGAAGACGGATGTGTCGGGCTATTGGCACAAATAAAACGGCGACACAACACATTTCCATTCTCTGGACTGCATTCTGCTGGAGATCTAGTAGTACTGCTACAGGAGAGATCCAGCAGGAGTTTGAGAATGAATGCTGAAGAAGAAGAAGATAAAGAAATCTCTTGCTCACTTCTATTAACAGGGACATTACACAGTATAATGCTACCTTTCCCTGTCATATTCTGTTTTCAAATACATATAGTACATGTACTCACATTAGTGGGTACTGTCAAGAGTTCAAAGGTCAGGTGATCCCATCATACAGAAGATAGGTAAAGATTGGGCACTTAATGAAGCAACACATTTGCATTAAAATTCTCAAATCATCGATAATTCTCAGACAATCAATAATCATCAGACCATCAATAATCCTCAGATCATTAACAATTCTCAGACCATTAATAATCCTCAGATCATTAATAATTCTCAGACCATCAATAATCCTCAGATCATCGATAATCCTCAGATCATCAATAATTCTCAGATCATTAATAATTCTCAGACCATCAATAATCATCAGACCATCAATAATCCTCAGATCAATAATTTTCAGACAAGCAATAATCATCAGACCATCAATAATCCTCAGATCATCAATAATTCTCAGACCATCAATAATTCTCAGACCATCAATAATCCTCAGATCATCGATAATCCTCAGATCATCAATAATTCTCAGATCATCAATAATCCTCAGATCATCAATAGTTTTCAGATCATCAATAATCCTCAGATCATCAATAATTCTCAGATCAATAATTCTCAGACCATCAATAATTCTCAGACCATTAATAATTCTCAGACCATCAATAATTCTCAGACCATCAATAATTCTCAAATCATCAATAATCCTCAGATCATTAATAATCCTCAAACCATCAATAATCCTCAGATCATCAATAATTATTCAATGAGAATATTTACCTTATCGAGATATTCTAGAGCGTCTGCAATCTGGTGAATTGTTTCTTCTCTCCGCAAATCTGGAGGAATGGTTGGGACATTAAAGCCCTGGTTGCTCATGATGGTCATTTGATTAGTACCACCTGGAACAAAATGAATTTATATACACAGAAATCAGGTACTTTTGGTCAATCCACCTTCAAAGCATGAAATTTAGTTGCTTTTGTTCAATCGACCTTCAAAGCATGAAATTTAGTTGCTCTTGTTCAATCAACCTTCAAAGCATGAAATTTAGTTGCTTTTGATCAATCCACCTTCAAAGCATGAAATTAAGTTTCTTTTATTCAATCCACCTTCAAAGCATGAAATTTAGTTGCTTTTGATCAATCCATCTTCAAAGCATGAAATTTAGTTGCTTTTGATCAATCCATCTTCAAAGCATGAAATTTAGTTGCTTTTGATCAATCCATCTTCAGAGCATGAAATTTAGTTGCTTTTGATCAATCCACCTTCAAAGCATGAAATTAAGTTTCTTTTATTCAATCCACCTTCAAAGCATGAAATTTAGTTGCTTTTGATCAATCCATCTTCAAAGCATGAAATTTAGTTGTTTTTGATCAATCTATCTTCAAAGCATGAAATTTAGTTGCTTTTGATCAATCCATCTTCAGAGCATGAAATTTAGTTGCTTTTGGTCAATCCACCTTCAAAGCATGAAATTTGGTTGCTTTTGATCAATCCACCTTCAAAGCATGAAATGTGGTTGCTTTTGATCAATCCATCTAGGCAGTGGCGTAGCGAGGGGGGCGGAGGTGCGGACCGCCCTGGCGGCATCATCGGGAGGGCGGCAAATTTTCAAAAACTAAATATCCAGCTACTAAATTAACAATTCCTTACTTGACAATGACAACTATGACAAAATAACCTTTCCCAATAATAGTATTCAAAATATGAAACAATAAAATGAACTCAGAAAAGTGCAGTTGGTTTGTGTTTATGGTGTTATTTAAGTTTATATAAAAAATAATTTATATGCGGCAAAATGTACAAATATTATGTTATATGAGAAATAAAACTGGATAATTAAGCTAACTCTGAACATAAATATATAGCAGCATTCCACTAGAAGCATATAAGTTTGCAAATAGACAAATAGAACCTTTGTAAAAATTATACAACCCTAGATAATACAAAAACCAGATGTGCTTATTGCGTCTGAGGAAATCCTAAAAAGATTCTTTTTTATAAAAACAAAGGGATGACTATAACCGCCCCTGCCAAAGTAAGATGTAAACAGATGGTTTTACACGTAATATGTTCAATGTTTGTTGTGATCGACTGATGGTACATTTTGTGAATCCTCTCACTCTCGGCCTAAATCGCCGAATATTATATGGTTTTTCCCAAGATGTACGGCTGTATGGGCGTACATCGACATCCACGGTTTTTTATGTATTTTTTGTGGGAGAGACAGGTTTTCTTATAACGTTCCATGTCGGATCGCAACCTGAGACTTTCTGACCTTTTAGTTTTCTGCAAGATCTCAATAAACCATAAAGGGGCGTGCCCGCTGTGACGCCCACTGACCATGCAATTGCAATTAGAGCGCTTAAAGGGAGAGAAGAGAGACCTTTAAATTGTCATTGGTCATTCAGGAGAAACTAGAAATTCCACAGGTAGACATCATCATCAGATGCTGTCTCTTCAACGAAGGTTGGATGCAACAGACCTCCAACATTTCCTGTCTCCTGTTTTGGTTGTGCACTCTGCTAGACTGTACCCTGTTCATCTTGTGATGTTACTCTCCCACTTGTATATCTGCCAACCCATTGCTCGCTTCCCTTTGACTTTACCTTCAAGTAAGGTCTTCATTGTGAGTTATATCATAGTTATCTATATATACGTTGTATCTCTTGTTTGTCTTGCAGCGTCAGGGGTAAACAAGTTCTCTGGAGATGGCCTTCTTGTGTGATGTGTGTAAACTTGTTCCTGTGACTTCTTTGATTTCTGTGATCCATCTTTTACATGGTCTGCCTCTGGCTTTAAAGCCGTTATGTCTATTTGTCATGGCCATTTGTGACATCCTGTCTGTTGGTAGTCTGGAAGCGTGTGAAAACCACTTTATCTGTTGTCTTTTGATGTGTTCCAATACTGGTATTGTTTTGGTTATCTGTCTGATGTTATCGTTTCTAATTCTATATCTTAATGACACTCTGAGTATTCTTCATAGACATTTATCATTTTCACTGTTACTATTTTTTTTTTGTCATGTGCTGTAATTTCCAGGTTTGACACTGGTAGCACAGTGATGGAATAATAATGGTCTTGTATAATGCAACTTTAGTGTCTATGTTTACAATTTTGTTCTTAAAAATACATGTCATCTGTCCTAGGATCTGGTATGTTTTGCTGGTTCTATTTTATATCTATTTACTGTTTTTCCCTTCACTCATTATAATGCTTCCTAAGTAAGTGAACTGCTTAACTTGTTTAAGATGTTTATTATCGATGGACGAAGTGACATTTCTTTCTTTCTTAGCTATTAGCATTATTTCGGTCTTATCAATTTTAATCTTCATGTGCAATATTTTGCATATTGTGTCGAGTCTGTTCATATGTTCTTGCAATTGTTCTTCTGATATTGCTATTAGTACTTGGACCTATGCAAAGAGTAGTTCGTTCAATTTGTCTTCCATGTTATCTTCTTCGATGGTACTTGTTAGTTTATAGATGTGGTCGATATATATTATAAAAAGTAGATAGAACACACCTTTGACCAACTCCTGATTGGATTTGGAACGTATTGGACACACCTGCATTTGTTCTTACTGCACATTGGCTATTAGCATAAATGCCCTTACATATATTGATTAAATGTCTGGTACTCCGTATATTGATAGTGTTTCCATAGTTGTTGTCTGTCCACTCTGTCGAAGGCCTTCTTTTGTTGACGAATAAGATGTATAATTCTATATTATTTTCTGTGGCTCTTTCTGTCCCTGGTCTAAGTGTAAAGATATCATCTGTACAGCTTTTGTTCTTACAGGATCCCATTTGGGTGTTTTCATTGTGAATTGGAGATCCCAATTCTCAAAGTCTGGACAAAGGTAATTTCAACCAGCCACTGGGTAATAAATATGTCGTGTCTGAAACGCCCCCCCCCCCCCTATAGATCACCTGTGAGAACGAGAAAGGAATTGTCCTCCTACAAGAAATTACACAAAAGAAATAATTGTTACCTCCCAACTGAACTTAAGAGTCCCCTTTATGGAAGTTTCAGTTAGAGGACAATCATTTATTGTTCACATATAGACCTAGATAGAAGTCTCATTCAAACAAAACTTGCACCCACGTGCGTCGACTATGTGAGTAGATGTGATTTATATATTATATATGTGTGTCTACTATGATAATGTGTCTTAATACTATTCTATGTTTGTGTACACGGTAGGGTTAGTTATAATATAAGACCAAGTTTCAGCAACTGCATGAGCTGGATGCATAGAAACTGGATACATAGAAACTTTCTTGACACCAAGAAACTTGTTAAACCCAGAATACAAGTTTGAATTCGAAGAGCCCAGTGACATCGATGTGAAAGAGTTTGAAATCGAAAGAGAGAGATTGCGCAATTTTGTCTCTGTAGCAGATGAAAAAGACCAAAACAAACTTATGAAGGGATCATTCGAGCTTCTGGAGTTTATTCAGCAATGAAACTATTGTATTACCGAGCCAAAATATCGTGATAATGCTTCGCATATTTTTAACAATAACAATATTACTTAAGGTCTACCATGAGCTGCACAAGATTAAGTAATTTAGCAATTTTGTCAATAGAACAAAGTATCACGGACAAAATTAAATTTTGCCTCCCTTAAGACTCGAAAAGTTAAATGATAATGTATTTTTGTTTATATACCTATGATGTTTTCAAATAAATATTTTCATCCAGTCTTTTACAATCTCTTGACATAATTTTTAATGCCACAAGGGCGGCAGATTATGATTCCGCCCCGGGCGCCATTGACCCACGCTACGCCACTGCATCTAGGGCATGAAATTTAGTTGCTTTTTATCAATCCACCTTCAATGCATGAAATTTAGTTCCTTTTGATCAATCCATCTTCAAAGCATGAAATTTAGTTGCTTTTGTTCAATCCACCTTCAAAGCATGAAATTTAGTTGCTTTTTATCAATCCACCTTCAATGCATGAAATTTAGTTCCTTTTGATCAATCCATCTTCAAAGCATGAAATTTAGTTGCTTTTGTTCAATCCACCTTCAAAGCATGAAATTTAGTTGCTTTTGATCAATCCACCTTCAATGCATGAAATTTAGTTGCTATCTCCCTTACATGTTACAAACGGTTATTTTCAATGAGGGTTATTGTTATTATTATTGGGTTAATAAGAGGGTTATTGTTATTATTATTGGGTTAATAAGAGGGTTATTGTTATTGTTCTTGTACTTCTTGATGGCTGAATGAAACATAGAAGTAATTATTATCTCAAACCACGAATAACAAGTGCACTCAAAACCCGGGTTTGCTGGTCAATGGGCGAATGACTTAACATGACAACTGCAGCTCCCAAGATGCACCATCTATCACAGTATGAATATCCAGTATGTGCTAGTGAAGCAAGATTGTACTTAATTCAGAATATCTTCCTTATCTATCTTCAACTGCAGATGCTTTATATTCAAAGGTGTCTACTCTCTCATTCATTACTAGTCAGGCTCAGTCCTGACAGTTTTGTGATCTAAAAGAATGACTAATGAATTAAAAAAATGAATGACATCCCACAGATGTGTTCAGCAGAATTTTCAATATGTGATTCTAAAATAAAACCCAACTTTGAAAATATGTCTACATCAATTTCCATTTTTCTAGTGAAGTACAAATGACGTAATATTTTTCAGTTTTCTTTCTTATGTTCCGAAAATAGATTATTCAAGATATACCGGGTTTATTAATATAAAGAACTGAATTTAATAAATTGAGGCACTAAATAAAACTTCTCATAGCAATGTTAAGAATATTTTTTAAATACAATTAATAAGTTAAGGCCCTAAACAAAACTTATCATTATAACACTGTGAATAAAAAGCAAAAAATGGTTGAATTGTTTACATTACAACTAGCAGCAGAACTGACACAGAAAATATTGTTTTAGACTTATTAAGACTATGTAATACTTATTAACCACATGGTTTTATTCGTATTCTCACCACTAAGCAGGACAACTATTTGCATTATGAAGGAAAACCGTGTACACACTATTTTTAAAGTCTGGTTCAACAGTTCGAGTATACCGTACGTTTGTATCAGAATTTGATTACGAATTACCTTGAACAATTCAGTTTTTAGATATATTTTGTGCATACAGATACAAGACTAGTAATAATTACTTCTTCAGTTTCAGACTGTACTGTACATAACATTTCGTCGTGAGAAAAAGGGCAATTCGAAGAAACAGATTTATTTATTTTTTTCATCTGACAACGCCCACAGAACACGATAATTATAACACACGCAGTTTATTTTTAAAAATCCAGATGTGATAAATATCGTAATAAAATATTTACTAAAATATTTAGTAATAAATTAAACCAAACAAGTACAATTTATTCAAGTTGAAGTCAATTATATAATAACTCAAAATAAGAAGCAAACTGGTCACCTGACACAATCCTGACAATAAACAAACGACATTTGGAACTTATTTTTGTTAACGTTAAAAACAGCAACTGTAAATAAAGAGTTAAATACAAAATAAAGTTGCATATAAATATGATAATCAGCTACGAAATATAATTTATAATAGAGTTTCGATATATTAAGTAAATGAATTAACTCATTTGTTATTTTTGCTTTCTTGAAGAACAAAAACATTGTTTCTGTGTATTTTCTTTCGCTAATTCATTCTGATCTTTTTGTTATGCTAGCTTCCAGTTAGTAAATTTACCTCATCATCAATATGTGCCGTCTCCGCAACTAAAGTTCGTTGCAACAGACCTCATCATCCACTGTCTCTTGTCTTGGTGTGCTAGACAAACCTGTCCATCTAGTGATGCTGCTCTCCCATTTGTAACTCTACCTACCTGTTGTTCGTCTCCCCTCAACTTTACCCTCAACAAGGTCTTCAGCAAAGTGTCATAATATATGTCCAAAATATTTTATTACTCTGATCTGTATTTCCTTTAATAATTCTTTCTTCATACGAAGTGTTATTGGAATCTCTTTGTTTTCTTCTCCTTCCATGAAGTTCTACCTATTCTTCTATATATCCACATCTCATGGTATCAATTATGTCTTCTAGTTTGTTTATTATCCATGTTTCTGAGCCTTACAATAAATTAATCAGTAATATAAAATAGATGTAGCATTTTATAATTCTCATTTTAGCTTGTTTGTACTTTGTTTAGATGTTAATATTTTCCTCATATCATTGAAAGTACATTTATCCATTCATTTCGCCTTTTAACTTACGTATCATATCTTCCATCAATTATGATTAAATGTCCAAGATATTGATAATGTTCTAATTTGTACCTTCTCTCCTTGTATTTTTATGTTTAGCACCTGTTCCTCTGTGACTAAATTGCTTTTATCATGGTTTATCTTTGCTGATTATCATGGTTTTATTTAGGTGTTTATATCTAGTCCATATTCTTTAATTGATCCATCGACTTAATATAGTTGTCTTTGTAGTTCCTATTCAATTCCTGCTAAAAAGACAGTGTCATCTGTATATCGCAGGTTGTTTATTATTTTCCCATTTATCTTGAGTACTGGCATTCCTTCTATATGTTTGAAAATATTATTTGTATAAATGTTACATAGGTTGAGTGATCAAATAAATCCTTGTCTTACCCTCTTTTGATTTCTATGTATGGTGAGTAGCTGTTTTCACACCTTATTGATATAGTTGGTTCCCAATATATATTTCTAATCAGTCTGATGTCTTTTCCATTTATGCGTATTTCTTGAAGACATTAAATTAATTATTCATGGTGGACTCTGCCAAATGCCTTGCTGTAGTCTAGAAAGCAAATATATATACTTTTTTGGACTTCTATATATTATCTATCAATAGTCGGATACTAAGTAGGCCTATAGCTTTTCTGGTTCCTATGTTTTTCCTAAAACTAAACTTAATTGTTCTTCACCAACTTCAATATCTATCTTGTTTTTAATTATTTCATTTGTGATCTTGAATACTATTTTGGGGATGTGACTTACAAGATGTACCCAACTGAACTTATTAACAACACAAGAGACAGAATTTTTGAGAAACATGATCGCCAACGCCACTCGGCATGACACTTGATTGATTGATTGATTGATTGAACGCTTGTGGTGAGGTACCCGGCTTTCAACCGCAGACGTTGATCCAATTTCGTTATATCAGAGCTTAACAACCATTAAAAAAATAGTGGATGTCGCAGTTCTGGTAATTCAGCCACTACGATCTCCGTGATCTTAAGAATAACAACTATATCATATGTTTTTTTGCTTTAACGCTCTGATCGAGTCACACAGCATCATCATCAGTATGTGCCTTAGTCAACTACCATTTCTCACTTCATTATGAACGTTCGTAACCTCTTGTTTTCGGCGTAATTTTTGTCCAGAGTACTTAGTGGTTAATATCAATGACCAATAACAATTATTAGTGGTTACTGTGCAAATCTTCTTCTTCTTCAGCGTTCATTCTCAAACTCCCACTGGATATATCTTGTTGCAGGACAATGGTCCAACTATATTTCCAGAAGGATGTAGTCCAGAAAATGGAAATGCGATGTGCCGTCGTTCCATTTGCGCTAATGGCCCGACACATCCGTCTTCGACAGGTGTGAAAATCTAAATACATTTTGAACCAAAAAATGCAATGTTTGTTTTCTGTTTATCTGTTTATTTAGGTCTTTTTTTTATTCTGTTCGTTCTCAAACTCCCATGGATATCTCTTATAGTAGCACAGTGATCCTACAAGATTTCCAACAGAATGTAGTTCACACAACGGAAATGTGTTGTGTTGCTGTTTTATTTGCACCAATGGCCTGAAAACTAATACATTCAATGTTTTTACATCTGCTGAACAGTGTACGTCTGTGATTATATCGATAGTATAATCGACCAGCCATACAAGAGAATATTGCTGAAATGGCTAATGTCTGCTTCACAACAAGGTAATCCAAACTATATTATGGATCTGAAACATGGACAACCTACACAAGACATGAGAGGAGACTAAACACCTTTCAGCTAAGATGTCTCAGCAAAATCTTACATTAAATGGCACGATAAAATCATCAATATAGAACTTTTACGCCACACTCAGCTACCATCTGCCATGGAAACACTTAATAAAAATAGATTGCGAGGGCTGGACCATGTCCACAGAATGCCAAATTGTCGCATTCCACAATAAGTACTATTCAGAGAAGCTTCTGAAGGCCTGTGGTAGTCCCATGCTGAGGTACAAAGACATTTTAAGTCATCAATGAAATATTTCTTCAAAATCTGGCAAACATGGCCAAAACTTGAGCTGCCTGGAGGCACAATCTGCGTGCTGGCTGCGGCGATTTTGTTTAGGAACAATATAATAAAAGATATGGAAGATAAAAGGGAAAGATGAAAACTAATAACTTCTGTTGCTTTAGCCAGAAAAACTAATGTGGAAGTGTTGAAAGAGTCAAATGCGAAACGGACTTTAATCAATAATAGGCCTATAAGTAAAAGACAATCTTCATATTTTTGGCCACTTCATGAGACAAGGAGGTTTGGAAAACATAGTCACAACAGGCAAGATTGAAGACAACAGAGGGCGACAATGTGAGAAATCATTAGGCAGTTTGACAACCTGGCCCGGCAGGGAAACAACAGCGAGATTGATACATAATACTGGAGACAGAGAGCTGTGGAGAGCCATGATCGCCTACGCCAGCCGGCATGGCACCTGATCATGATGATGATATCGTCTTAGCGTAAATAGGCTTCAATTTCTAGCAAGTGTACTTGCGTTACAGCAAACACACACATCGTTAGGCTGCTTGTTGTTTGGTGAAGGCTCCACTGGCTTCGTGAACTGTTCTTCCACGTGATCTGGTTGTAAAAGTCCATGCGAACCACTGATTGTGGATTATTTTGATCGTCTGTGTCTCACAACATCCATGTCATCAAAATGTTCGGAGATGAACTCCGTGAACACAGTATTCATTCAAATGCATATGTTTATCAATGAACTCTCTAGTGATTGCAAAGATAGTCTTGAAAAGATAATCCATTCTTCACTAAGATCGATGCCTTCTGGTGCACACATCTGTTCAAGATCAATGCCTTCTGGTGCACACATCTGTTCAAGATCAATGCCTTCTGGTGCACACAGCTGTTCAAGATCGATGCCTTCTGGTGTAAACAGTTTTCAACTTCTTGTTTCATCTTCTGTATCCATTCTCAAGCTCCTGCAGATCAGCAGGATATAGTCCAGATAAAAGTTGTGCCATAATTGACAGCTTAACTGACAAATCGAACTTCATAATAGCCTCTAGGTCAATTTGACACTATGGGGTGAGACCAGTGTTATAAATATGTTATAAAGTAGGGGGTGGAAATTTCGGAAATTCCCTTAAAAAAGTCATTCGTGTGTTTTCGTGTATCCGATCTTCTTCATGTGAATTGTGATGTTCCTTTTGTGAAAATCTTTACGGGGGGGGGGGGGGGGGACCTTTTTACTCGCATTTTGGCCAAGGCATAGACCTGTTCTGATTTGCTAAAGGACGGGAAGTTGAATATTTCAACCCTACAACCTCCTTATCTACAGGCCTTTATGGGACAACAAACTCCACCTTAAATTCTTCTTAGTTGCTGCTTAAGATATACTTGACAGGCAACAGTTTAGCTCCCCAGGCTCCCCATTCAGATCGCCAACCAAGGACGATTTCTATTGGAAATTAAGTTTATCTAACTATCACAACGTTCAGATTTTTATTTACTAGAAACAGATTCTTGAAGAGATTCTTTCTTTTTAATTATATCAAAGAACACAGGTCAGCTGTGTTGGAAATTTAATTTATTTATTGGATGATCTCCGTGACAGAAGACACATGGCAATTACATAATACTGTGAATTAATTAATACTTCTACAGAAAATACCTTATGACCACTGATCTATGTATAAATAAATCAAAGTCTTCACGCTGGACCGCATTTAGGGTTACCAAGCGTGTGTATTCGCTTGAACGAGACCAAGTGTGTTGATTTGAACACATAACACATTCGTTGTATTTGTAAACTGTTATAGAAACTGGGACATATGCAAAACACGGCGAGATATAAGTTAGTGTTATAAAACCAAGACAATCTCGGTGAGACCTGGACACATATTTGCGCTCAATACATACAATTACAATACATATGTGCCATTAACATAAACAAATGTATATTTCCGCAATTTTAGTAAGCAATGTATCGAGTCAAAATATTTTGAGTTTACATTTATTTAAAACTCAGCTGACACAGGTGGATGTCGTTATATTGTGAAATTGCGTTATTGTTGAAAGTACATTTTCTCTCAAAAATTAAGCGTTTTAAAACTCACAAATTGCAATCCAATTTTTTCCCCTCGTGAATTCTAAATTTATTTTCTTGTGTTAACGAAATTATAATTAGATCTTTTAAATTACGAATTAAGAACTATGGCCATAAAAACTGTAAGACTTTGTATTTTATTACGATTTTATTAAGATTTTATTACTTTGTATCAAAATAGTTAAAATTCTTTCCAATAAATAACAGTATCAAAAATACGTTTAAGTGTAAGGGAGGTAACCGTGTAAATACAAATAATACTAAAATTTAGATAATTTCATGACAAAAAAGTCGAGTGAAGCACTTTCTAAGCAGCTCTCCTATACCCCCGTAATCCTCTTTCGAGGCGGTATGACATAGCAGGCGCCGACATTCGAAAGCCACTCGGACGCTAAGTATAGCTCACCACTTAGCTGAGCACGTTTATGCTGTTAACATTCCGTACGACCGAAAACTTCACCCCGGTGACTTCGTCCTGTCTTAACATGTCATATGGGGAGGAACCAGCCTAGATCCCAAGCGGTACTGTGACGAGCGAGCTGACTCGACACTGGCTGAACCTTGACCCCGCGGTGGAGTCTAAGACATGTGAACGGACTACTGACACTAGTTCCCATACAAAGTCAAGAGCCAACTTTTGTAGGAAAGTTCCGCGGGGAACTTGAACCTTATACGGACATTATCCCTTAACATCCAAAAGTTTATGTGCCACACTTTTGTTCACCATGTCAACAGTTAGGGAAGAATGTCGTGCATATTGCTTTCAAAAAAACGTTTTTATAAATAGTAGAACGGGGAAGAGTTACATAGAATCACTCAAAATAAATGAGAGTTTATTTAAATTATATTACCACATGATCAGATCAAAATATTTGTGTTCTTATGATTTATTAATACATTTGCACATATTAATACATTTCACATGTATTACATCCCCTTATCTGATAGTATCTGCGGGGTTATGACCCTTAATGAATAATGGAAATGTCCACTCTCTATAGCCCTGCTATCCTAGACAGAGCCTCAAAATATATTTCACAAAATTATTTTTCCATACAGAGCCTCAGTTTTTATCCTATTTTTGCATTGCAATCACGTTTTTATCTTTTTAAAACGTCAAGTTCCAAAAAGAGTCATGTTTTTATGTTGTGAGTTTAATTCAAGTACAATTAGTTTTCGCAAAAACAAAACACTTGACATTTGTTTGGACAATCATTCAATCATGACTATTACATTTTTGTTTGTAAACGTTTTATGAGATTGTCTTTTGCTAGGTCATATCGACTTACTGTACCGTGTCTCTCGTCAAATACAGTCTCGTGAACTCATTCTTCTAAATGACTTTACTTGACGTTGATTTGTCATTGGCTGTCGACACAATGTATACAAAAGTGACCAATTAAAATCACTGTAATGGTTAAATAATGTGACTTCAGATGGATTATTTTCAAATAGTCCACACAACTAATTGAGAGACAAGATTATACAGTGTAGTAAACAATGTGTAATGGGGAATTTTTGATACCACATCGGTATATTCCGGTCATTTCTATTTGTACTGGTGTCTTTCAGCAGACATGGGTTACATGCGATCTGTTGCATTCTTTATCTTTATAATAACTAATGAAACCAGTATTCTGGTTTTCACACTTTTCTTTTATTAATATACGATATGCAAGTTGTTTGGGAAAATTAGCTGTATATTGCCCTGAATGATAGATGCACAAAATAACCACCATTTAACACGTATTGTGTTTAGGCAAGTGCCACCAACTCGTTCCGTCAAAAGCACTAGACAACACAAATTGTTTTTAAAAAGTCACACACCATTAGTGTTTTTTTTTAAATCTCGAGAGGGGAACAAATAATAGCAATACTGTTTGCTTTCCATGTATATTTTAAGAAACGACTAAGGAGGTTATATGGTGGAGTTGGCTGCCCCCTCCTATATAAGGTCACAATGATACAGTGCCATTATAAAGTCGAATGTGTTAGGTCAAAAGCGAAGATCTCGCATCAATGTTGTGAACAATGACAAAACGCATTATGAACTACATCCTGCTAAACTGCAGGAGTTTGAGAAAAAACGCAGAAACTCAATTATCCAGAGTGAGAACTAAGATGGAAAGCATCTATGTCTTGTTGACCAGATCTCAATGTCCTTTTTTATCTCCTGTTACCAGGATTGGTCACATCGTCCGTAATATCACTCCCTTAATACCCACTTGTGCTTCACTTCTTTCTCTCACTTTCATCATCCCTTGCCTCCCATTTCGTCATATGTGTGTTACTATTCATTGTTAGTCAGCAATCGTTTGTCCTGATGATGGTTTCTTATTCAAAACGTCGTATGTCTTTACGTCTATTCACTAGTATGTCGTGTGTATACATACTGATAACATTTGTATCTAAATCCGTTTTTCCTTATATTGCACTGTGTTGCCCCAGCCCTCGTATTTCCAGCCGATGTGTTGTTCCCGGCACTAGAGATTAATTCCTATAGACCAGAAAAAAGCTTAATCTTTCCTCAAGGATTACTAGTATCGTATATCTTATGCGTTGCATAATTCTTTTCTTCTTCTTCCTCGTTTTCCAGCAGGTCAGATGCTGATATGGATGCTATCAAAGAACTGAACTGTTCAAAGAGAAGTTCCAGTGCAGCAGTTAGACAGTGCGATAGTTAGACAGTGCAATAGTTAGACAGTGCAGTAGAGCTTTCCGCCAGAGATGTTTCAGATAGTCATCGTTTCCCCCTTGTGCTGTGATAAAGTTGGCAGTTTTGTAAAAAGAATAGAAACATTCAAAAACTTATTTTTATGTCGCAGATCTGGAAGAATCTGCGCCATAGTTTCATTTTTTGGTGCAATTATCCCCCTCCCTTCAAATATATAGCCCCAAACGTGGACCTAATTACATTTTGAGAACCACTGATCTTTATCTGCTTCTTCTTTTTATGCGTTCGTCCTCAAACTCCTGTATTTTACCAGGATGTAATCCGGAGAATGGAATGTGGTATGTCATCATTTACATCGTGATTGCTATATATGCGCCTTTCGATCTGACACACCCAACTTAAGCATGGCTTCTAGATAACATGATCCTCTATTGAATAGGAGAGCCAACTCAACCCCCCCCCCCAAAAAAAAAACCTTCTTAGTCACATTTTACGATGTGCATGGTAGGCCACAATACCAGTACCACTAACTTTGCTTGATTTTTCCATACCACATTGGCACCACTGATCTAAACCACATTCACTGATCTAAACCACATTCACTGATCTAAACCACATATCACAGTACACACCACGCATTGTTTGTGTTTTGGTTTTCTTACTAGCCCTAATGTTAACATCTTAAGAGCAATCTTACTTTCGTGAACTGTGCTCACGAGATAGAAATAGGGCTCTGTTTACTGGAAGAAAACTTGACTATTGTGTCTTAGATAGTCACACTGACTAAACATAATGCTTCATTAATAAAATAATTTAGTCACAGTAAACAGAGAACTTTCCACTTTATAGAAGTCCACTTTTTAGAAGGTGGTTTTACGTTTGCAATGAAGGGGAGATAATATTACAGTTGTGAACAGATTTGTTTTTATTAATTAATGTGTTAAAACATAGTTGAAAAATATATTCCTGATGTACTTTCACTTTAAACTTGCATTTACAATTTAGTGTGTTCTTTTTTTAATTGTATCCATCTGTCTAAAATATTTTTTTTAATTATTATGAAACTCTCACACTTACACTGACACACGAAGTGTTTCTTATATACAAAAACGTGAAATTTGAATTAGATCCCCTTATTCTATCAATTTAAAAAAATATTTCATTGCGTTTTTCAAGAGATGTCACAGAGGATATAAGATTGCATTAAACTTAAACGTTCAAGTCGTAGGCTAAGGCCTAAAGAAAAATCAGCAAAATGTTCATAACACCTAATGTGGAGACAGCGAAGGAAGGGTCAAACAAATCCCCCAAAACAATAGACTATGATATATATAACTGCAGAGAATGAGATAAAGGCCAGAGATCCCATACGATGCAGAGAGTTCGGCTACAGAATCATGTACAAGAAGAGAACAAGACGATTGATTGTATTTGATGGCAGATAACAGCAGTCAAATTGTTCGCCCTTGTCTATTATTGTTTGTTCGAGAATGGAGTTTGAATGTTTTTAAGAGAGATAGACGCACGTGATTGCGTTTGTGGGTCTCACCAATGGTCCACTAGACAAACCACCCATGCAACCGAAAACCTTAGTGGATGACATGCCTTTATATTGAGGTTATCTTCTTAGAGAATCTTCATGGCACGTCATCTATACAATTATGCTTTTATTTTGTTGTTGAAATGTGTGTCATGTTTACCTGAATATATATGTACGCACCCTCTGTGGTTGGGAGGGAGCCAGAGATGTACTGTGCAGCACTGGGGGGGGGAGGAAACGGACAACACTGTTTTTTCCTATGGCTGAAACCCATCATAGAAGCACAGTGACTCAGGACGTGACAATCCTTTTGACTTGAACATTTGGTTGCGTGCCTGGAGCAATAGAGAAGTGAACCCTATCTTGGCTACAGTGGCTAGGAGCAGTGCCTAGGTTGAAAGCTACCTTCCTGGAGGTGGGATAGTTATTCTCTGGCTCTGTCCCAGGGTGGGCCGAAAATCCACATATTTCCCAGCAATATAAGGCCATTTAATGGCATTAGGTCAAAGGGCATGAGCCCATGGACCGCTGGATCAGCAACCAACCAACCAAGAGAGATAGAAATAAAGACATGTATTTTTCACTGAAAAAAATACTGTTTCATTGTTACAATTACTCTCCAGACACCCCCCCCCCCCTTACATCTCAGAATTAAGAAAGGGTACACATATTTTATGACAGACTATTAGGAGACTTTCAACAACCTTCACATTCCAGGTGACACGCCAAAAGCTAGGGAAATAGCCTTTAGGGTATTATTCAACATGACGCCCATTATAGGAAAAAAAAGCACGCAGACTAGAGCAAACGCCACAATGTAAACTTTGCATAAGAAACATCCCAGAAACAGAAGACCACATCTTTTACACATGCAATACAATCACTCCTACCAGAAACAGATTAAGAGACATAATAAAAAAACACATACACAACACGGACATCTACAAAGCTATCATGTTGAACGTACTGCCTCAGACAACAGATGTACACAATACGGACATCTACAAAGCTATCATGTTGAACGTACTGCCTCAGACAACAGATGTACACAACACGGACATCTACAAAGCTATCATGTTGAACGTACTGCCTCAGACAACAGATATACACAACACGGACATCTACAAAGCTATCATGTTGAACGTACTGCCTCAGACAACAGATGTACACAACACGGACATTTACAAAGCTATCATGTTGAACGTACTGCCTCAGACAACAGATGTACACAACACGGACATTTACAAAGCTATCATGTTGAACGTACTGCCTCAGACAACAGATGTACACAACACGGACATCTACAAAGCTATCATGTTGAACGTACTACCTCAGACAACAGATATACACAACACGGACATTTACAAAGCCATCATGTTGAACGTACTGCATCAGACAACAAATATACACAACACGGACATTTACAAAGCTATCATGTTGAACGTACTGCATCAGACAACAGATTTACACAACACGAACATTTACAAAGCCATCATGTTGAACGTACTGTATCAGACAACAGATTTACACAACAAACTGATCATCTTGTTATTCCAATACAGATACCTGATCTGTTCTTGTCGGATACGGGCAGTGTTTCACAATACAATATATCAACCACATACAGTTTTACACATATTCAATCAGATGACACATCACATAATATGAGCATGTACAGAAATACGCAAATCATCACAGGTTTTTTTTAATCAATACATTTTTTTTGTCATCCATGTATCACTCACTTCACAAAATTGTAAAGGCACACCATTCCACATTTCAATTCACGGACATAATTTCATCACATTACATATGTCTATTGTCATTACTTCGATAAATATTTCACGTAAATTGTGTATATAAAATGATTTACTAAGGACCTCCGCGAGGAGACACAATATAAGACCAAATGTTTCAAATGAACTATTTTTCCAAACATACTTTGTAGTTTTTATTATCTCCAAATGTTATAAACTTTTGCTACTGTACGTACTATATCATAACTTTTTGCTTATACAAGTAAATTTAAGTTGGAAGCCAGAGGACAATTTTTAAACATTTTCTCATGACTTTTTGTTAGCTTTTACTCATAATATGAACATGTACGAATATATGTAAGCAATTATTCCTTTCTTGTTTTTTTTCATCAATTAATTTTATTGTCATCCATGTATCACCCATTTCATCATCATCATTAAGTGCCGTCTCCGCAACGAAGGTTGGCTGCAACGTATCTCCAACATCTCCTGTCTCTTGTCTTAGTGGTGAACTCTGCTAGACTGTTACCTGTCCATCGTGTGATGTTACTGTCCCACTTGTATCTCTGCCTACCTCTTGCTCGCTTCACTTTGACTTTTCCCTCAAGTGAGATCTTCAATAAGGTGTCATGTCTTTTAATGTGTCCAAAGTATTTTATTTGCCTGATCTTTATTTCTCTTAGTAATTCTTTCTTCATATTAAGTGTCTTTAGCACCTCTTTATTTGTTTTCTTCTCTTTCCATGATGTTCTCCCTATTCTTCTATATACCCACATCTCAAAGGCATCAATTTTGTCTTCTAATTGTTTATTTAGTGTCCATGTTTCTGAGCCATACATTAATATAGATTAGATGTAGCATTTTATAATTCTCATTTTTAATTTGTTTATAATTTGTTTAGATATTAATAATTTCCTCAAGTCATTTCACAAAATTGTAAAGGTCCATCATTCCACATTTCAACTCGCGGGCAAAATTTCATTACATTACATATGTCTATTGTTGTTACTTTTATATTCTATACTGTAATCGTCACAAATATGTTGTATATACATATATATATAAATAAATATGTATTGGTATATACAATATTATTGGGGGGAAAAAAAGAAAAAAAAACAACCACATTGAAGCCAGCTCCCACTATGCGCATATATGTACACGTGTATATATATATATATATATATATATATATATATATATATATGCGTATATGTGTTTATGGGTATGTATATATATATGCGATTTATGTATGTATGTATGTATGTATGTGAATGTATTTTTGCTTGGATAGCATGCGTGCTACTATCCTTATAATAGGGCCTATTATATTTTATCATTACACTCTCATCACAAATTTTCACGAATGTTGTTGAATCCATCTCATAACAAAATGCAGACTGCACATTTCAAATGTATTTGGTTTTGTAAATTCTTTTTGTTGCAAAAAAAGATTGGAAATTTTTTTTTTTTTTTAAGTTAGTTACTCTTACTAATTCTTGAGACTAACGGGAATTGAACGTCCGTTACTCTTACTGTAATTACTGTTACTCATTGGAGCCCCTGCCATCTGATGTTAAATTGCTGCCAAGATACTTGACTTTAGCCCCATGATTAAATGTTGAATCATAGATAGTAATGCTGCATTTTGGCGGTGTGCATATTCTTGAAACAAGTATTACTTCTGGTTTCTTCTTGTTTAGACAGAGCTTTATTTTCACTTTTTTTACAACCATGTCTAACAAGGTTTAAATTTCGTGTTCTCTCCCTGCAATCAGAACTGTATCGTCAGCATATGTTAGATTATTCAAATTGTGTAACCTCCAACTGCTATTCCTAGCATGCTTTCTAAGTTTCACATAATATCCCCTGTATACAGGAAGAAAATATCTGGTGACATTACACATCCTTGTCTGATGCCCATCTCTATCTTTTGAAATTCACCTACATAACCCTCGACACAGCTGTTTGTTTCCAATACATGTTTCTTACTATCTTTAAATCTTTTCCATCAACATAGCTGTCATCTTATTTTTACATAGTCATATGTAGTAGAATTTATATGCGTATTCTTATACAACTTCTGATTTATGAAACAGCAGAGAATGAACAACATAAAAACAAACTCAATAAACTTTTTGATGACGATAAAAACATCATATATGATGACGAAGAAAAACTGCAAACTCACATCAACTCACTATCAAGAATATGCAATAAATACAATAAGCGGATCAATAGACAAAAGGCAGAAACTATGCAAATAACCAGATCAACAGAGCATTTAAACATTCAAATAGAGAACACAAAAATAATACAAGTCAAAGAGTTCAAGCACCTACGAAGTATCTTCACAGAAGACGGACGATCTAATTGAGAGATAAAAACAAATTGTCAAAATGAAAATATTGTGATATACCAGATGTCACTTTTGCTAAAGCACCCAAAAAACAACACGGAAGTAAACACATAAGTAAGAGCATTTTTGTGTCAACATTATGCTACCAATATCAGACTTGATAACTAACACCTACACATAAGTAAGAGCATCTTTGTGCCAACACTACGCTACCAATGCCAGACTTGGCAGCTAACACCTACACATAAGTAAGATCATCTTTGTGCCAACACTATGCTACCAACGTGAGACTTGGCAACTAACACCTACACATAAGAGAAAGATCGAAACTTGCGAAATGTCTAAGTTAGGCTATTTGAGTCACCAGATTCGACAAGGTGCGCAATTAGAACATCAGACGGATACTAAGTATAACATAGTGCATCAAGTATATAGAGAAACAACCGATACAATTGTTTGGACGTCTTATGAGGATGAACGGTCCCATAAGAGCTTATAACAAGATTTAAATAATGATACAAAGCCAAGGGCAAGATAGACAACATCAAGACCATCCTGAATAAACATGACTACACTACAACCATGGCAACACACCTGGCTCTTTTTTTTTTTATAGTAATAGTTACTGAAATTTAAACCCCCCTCCCTCCATTGTCCAAACTATTTTATCTGTTGTTACTATATATATTCTATGCATGGTGTTTTATCTATTATCTTTCTGATGTTCTCATTGCACATTTTGGTTGAGTCTGGTGATTCCAGTGGCCTTATCAGGCATTGCATTTTGCAAGTTTTGATCTTAACTAAATCAAAAATCCTGTACACCATACAACATAACTGCAGAATGTTCACAGTGCTCAATAATTACATACTTGGGTTATACATTGTTCACTTTCTCCACCTTGGATTCACTGGACATTTATGGATCACATTTATAGATCACATTTATTGATTTAGAAGCTATTCATCTGACATTGGACTATTCAACAATCTCAAAAACATTAATCTATTGTTTCTTTTGAACCATGTGCTCGCTTTTATTGCGGCGTTCTTTGCCAGAGAAACTTCTACGATTTATTCATTTTAACACAGGTGGGAGAATTGTAAGGAATATAATTTTAACACAGGTGGGAGAGTTGTAAAGAATATAATTTTAACACAGGTGGGAGAGTTGTAAAGAATATAATTTTAACACAGGTGGGAGAGTTGTAAGGAATATAATTTTAACAGTGTGTTGTCTAGTATTATTATGTATAAGGGTTAGTCATGGTCGCTGTAATTTATTGAGTAATGGATGATAAGTTTGAGTTTTCTGTAACGTGATACACATGACAAATTATCACTTTCATTTATTCCAAAGACAGTACGTGAGAAAAGGAAGCGTGGATGTTAGAGTGTGAGGTCTATGGCACCATCTTTGTCCTGAGGTGGTATGCTAGTCATGTTAAGCACCTGCGATTCAAAGTATACAGATTGAGTAAACTGTAGCTTATAGGGACACATATATATTGTTAGTTTATTTGCGATTCCTGCAATACGAAAGTTATGAATATATTTGTGGATATATAGTATATTCACAGTTTACCGAAATAATCACCCTTCTTCGGTTTTTCTTTTTTAAAAATAAAGAACTATCTTATGGCGAGGTATGCGCCTTTCAGCAACAAAAGGGGGGGGGAGAGGGTTTACTGTTGCAGATAATCCAGTCACCATGATTCCAATATTAACATTGTGATGACAAAAACATATTGAATATATAACTCGGTAGTTATGGTTCTGCACCACTCCCTTAAATACATAGGCCTACTCTCGAACTCGTGGTGGCTGGATTACCAGAACTCTATTATTATTTTATGGTTAAAAACTATGATATAACCAAATTGGCGCCCGTGTGTTGCCAGGGGAAAGAAAGGGCGGTAGGGATAAAGAATTGCGACATTATTACCTGCCAATTATGTTGTAAGAGGCGACTAAGCAGGTCTTGGGCTCGCGTTGGTTTTTTCATCCGCAAAAAAGTCAAAGTAGTAGGATGTGTCAGACCGAAAAGCGCAGATATCCCAGCTAAGATATAAGCAATTACACAATCCACTTCGTTCTCCGAACTACATAATGCTAATATTCAGGAGTCTAAGAACGAACGCAGAAGAAGAGGAGAGAAATTGGACCATGTCCGCGTTTGAAAGAAGCGCGCCTCACCATAATAGTACCTTAAATCAAATTAATTGTAATAGTACCATAGTTTGTGGTACAAACAAGGGTTAAGTAATAATGAAACATGAGGATGACAAAACAGAGATTTATTACATAAACATATTGTAATCAAAATTATTCCTTGATGACACACACATAAATCTACGTTTACACAAGGGACTGCTTGACCATCATGTAATAATGAATACATACATATTTGTGTTTGTGTGTGCGTTTGTGTGTGTGTTCGTCCATCACAAGTGATGATGACCATTTTTACATCCACTTTTAAAAATTCAGTTAGAATTATGACCATGTCTAATAGTTCGTAGATGTCTAATGAGCCCTATACGATCTGTAAATGTTCTTGGGCAGTTCGGACATGGAATGACCACTGTAGATAGATTTTGATATATCCGTGACTTTCTAGCTACTCTCCGCTGTTGGGCTGCAACATTTCTCCTCTTTTCACAAGATGATGCGCTCTTTTTGACTGTAAAGCGCCATATATATATATATATATATATATATATATATATATATATATATATATATATATATATATATATATATATATATATATATATAAACACACACACAACACAGTGGGTTTTTTTGCTAGGAAAAAGGTGGGCATACGGAGTTTACAGAAGTGAATGGTCATGCCTTACATGTTACTTCAGTTACACACAAACATGCCTATGAGACAGCCTTACATGTTACTTCACTTACACACAAACATGCCTATGAGACAGCCTTACATGTTACTTCAGTTACACATAAACATGCCTATGAGACAGCCTTACATGTTACTTCAGTTACACAACTGAATGGAGCCTGTGCTTTTATTTGACACATTGATGTCAAGAGGCATGCCCCATCGAGGCCAACTCCTTGACGTGGAGATGGGGCTTAGTCCAGCCAACAGAGGCTGGAAACTAAGATTGGTCAGCCAACCCAATATCGAGCAGGGTCACAATCTTGCCCAAGCAAGCACATGTGCTGAAGTCAGAGATGCCAGGCCGAGAGGCATACCAGCAACCATGGTATCATGCAATAATAGCTGACACTAAACCAGTTAAGGGAAGAACACTTGTCCACAGAGATGGATATCCACAGAAAGATGTATAGGAGCACTGAGGAGCTTTCAAATACAGAAGCATTTATTAAGAAAACAGGACTTGCTGTGTAGACATGTCAAACTCCGAACGAGAAGAAGAAGAAGAGGCATGAGTATTTTCTGTCTCACAATGCGTGTTCTATGTCTCACAATGTATGTTCTCTGTGTCACAATGCGTGTTCTCTGTCTCACAATGTATGTTCTCTGTGTCACAATGCGTGTTCTCTGTCTCACAATGTGTGTTCTCTGTGTCACAATGTGTGTTCTCTGTGTCACAATGCGTGTTCTCTGTGTCACAATGCGTGTTCTCTGTGTCACAATGTGTATTCTCTGTCTTACAATGTGTGTTCTGTCTCACAATGTATGTTCTCAGACTCACAATGTGTATTATCTGTCTCACAATGCGTGTTCTCTGTCTCACAATGCGTGTTCTCTGTCTCACAATGTGTAAGTTCACAGAGAAGACTGTACACCAGATACAAGTATATACCGATGGATCAGCAACTAGTGCAGTGAAGAATGGAGATGCTGGAGTGTATATAAAATATCCATAAGAAGACAATAAAACCATATGTTTACCAACTGGGATCTTCTACTCCAACTACTCTGCAGATGTACAGTTCCTAATACTGTGGAAAAAAATTAAGAACATAACAAGCCAATGTCAACAGGTGATGTGTCTTACTGGTGCGATGTCTGTAATACAAGCCCTTGACAGCAATACGAGAAGTGTGCATTCAAAGAAGATTAGTACAACAATGGATATCATTCCACTTTGACATACCATGAAATGAAAAGGCAGATACGTTGGCAAAAGATGGAGCTACACAGTAACAGAAAAAAACCAACAAAAGAAACCCTACAAAGAGATGATGACCACTTCAAAGAAATGATGAAGAGGTAGGCAGTGATACAACTGGGAGAGAAACACCACGAGATGAAGAGGTTACAGTCTAGCAGAGCAGACCACCAAAATAAAGAGGCAGATGATGTTGGAAGTCCGTTGAAACCACCCTTCACTGCTCATACGGTTGTTCTGTGTTAATACAATGGAACATAAAACCCAATCAATAGTAGCATCCAGAGAGAAATTAATGTTCATTTCAGAAAACTACAATATTATCACCATACAACACATGACAGTCTAGAAAAAAAACCGTAATGAAGAGTATCATGTCAGAGAAATGAGAAAAGAGGCATGAAATCACACTGACAGAAAGATTAGATTAGCTAAAGATGGGCAGGATTTTTTAAAGACTATGATGTACATTTTGACATGCTACCTCATCATGCTACCTGCTGATGGCGGCTAGAGTATAGTATGAGAGTAGAGTTTGAGAATATCAATGATCGTGATAATATTCAATCAATCAAGTGTCATGATAAGTGGCGTAGGTGATGATGCTTCTCCACAACCATGTCTCTTGTATTGTTAAAAAGTTCAGGTCGTGACTTCTTTTTGTGCCACAGTAGCAGCCCACCCAGAAAATTCTCTCTTTGTGTTCCTCAGTCTATTCTCCCCTTGATCTTTCCGATGGTTACTAAATGTTTAAGTTTTTCTTTTCTCGTCATGGACCCTTCAAATCGTGATTGTTTCTTATATTCGCTATAATTTGTCGTTTTACTCCAGCATCTTTGAGAACTTCTACATTTGTTTTCTTGTCTGTTTATTGAATATTCATCATTCGTCTTAAAAACCACATATCAGTTGACTCTAGCTTATCTTGGGTACGTTTATTTATTATCCATACTTCGCTTCCATTTTGACAGCATGGGTAGACTTTGTGTCAGTTTCCAGCCTGTATGTTGTGTCCGCACCAAAATATACCAGCAGGTTGAAAACATATCCGGTGATGGAGTCGCAGAGTCTGTATGACTTTATATGGTATTTTTTTTGGCTTGCTTGCATTATATTGCTTGTGCCTAAATCTTCCATTGTGACCTATAACCATCTCATTTATACATATGTTTTCAGAAGGATAGAATGCATTCTGAAAGCTCGCAACTAATTCATTTATGAACGGCTCTATTTTACATTTACCCTGTGCATCAGCTCCAGCCGCATGAAGCATTGATTGGTAAATCAATAAGAATTTGGTCCTGCTGAAAATTGATCCAAACCAGGGGCTGCTTCTTTGTGTTTTTGTGGACCAAAAATCCTTTATAGAATGTTTGGGGTCCAAACCCATGTTTATCAGGGTGGCGAGAAACTTCAAAAAAATGTTTCGGTCGAGCGGAATCCATTTCGAATAAGTAGAATATTTCATTCGAGGTGTATTCATTTTCAATTTCTGCTGGGCATAAGAATTTACATTGGCTATTAGATTGTCAATTATTGGTTCTGTCATCAAGGATAGCAAATACTGGAGAGGTGAGGCATTGTCAGGAAGGCCAAGTTTGCTGTCAGAATGTATCTATATGAAGTGAGACACTCCTATACTCTCTCCTTCTAGGGATTCACGCCACACAGCATCAGTCCTAGGCTTATCTTGTTGATTTGTGGAAGTTTGTGATGTCAGGACCAGAAAGGAGAGCAAATAACAGTGGAACTGTTAACTGACACACACGTCGCAGAAGTCTAAGCGGTTTTGTATTGAAGTTGACTCTCCCATATTATAAGCTATAGCGGCAATGAAGTTGTGCTGGAGTCGGAAGGGTCAGATCGAAATGCGCAGATATCGCAGCTAAGCTGCAAACAATGACAATTCATTCCATTCTCTATACTACATCCTGCTAACCTGCAGCAGTTTTGGAAAGAACACGAAGAAGAGCAACAAAGATATGTATTGCGTACCTCCGCAGGTAGTGCAGTGTAAAGATATGTATTGCGTACCCCCGCAGATAGTGCAGTCCACAGATATGTATTGCGTACCCCCGCAGATAGTGCAGTCCACAGATATGTATTGCGTACCTCCTTAGGTAGTGCAGTGTAAAGATATGTATTGCGTACCTCCTTAGGTAGTGCAGTGTAAAGATATGTATTGCGTACCTCCGCAGGTAGTGCAGTGCAAAGATATGTATCACGTACTTCTGCAGGTAGTGCAGTGCAAAGATATGTATCACGTACTTCTGCAGGTAGTGCAGTGCAAAGATATGTATCACGTACTTCTGCAGGTAGTGCAGTACAAAGATATGTATCACGTACTTCTGCAGGTAGTGCAGTACAAAGATATGTATCACGTACTTCTGCAGGTAGTGCAGTGCAAAGATATGTATCACGTACTTCTGCAGGTAGTGCAGTGCAAAGATATGTATCACGTACTTCTGCAGGTAGTGCAGTGCAAAGATATGTATCACGTACTTCTGCAGGTAGTGCAGTACAAAGATATGTATCGCGTACCTCCGCAGGTAGCGCAGTGATATGTGAAATGGTATAAACTCATTCCGAATACTATCATTCAAATTAAATATGCAAGCAGTTTTGGTCTATTTTATCTCTGGTGCTAGGCCTTTGGTTTGTAATCAATAATTGACACTTTGGTCTACATTTGCGATACCAAGAGCACACGATACGATGTTAAAGCTAACAAACACTTCTTGTCAGCACTGCCTTGTGATATTTTGTTAATACGACTTTATTCTGGTTTGGAACGTCTCATATTTTCGACAATAAGTAAGTTTAGCAACATTGTTATTTCCAATTGTTCTTATTTGTTATGTTATGACTTAGTATTAGATAAATGTTGGAGAAGTTTTTATTAGAGGATCAGCCGCATTATATTATCATATCATATCTATATATATATGTGATAACAAATCGGGAAATGAGATTAAACTATGACTCGAGATGGCGATGGCTGCCGTGGTAAGGTTGAATATGATATGGAAAAGAAAGATCAGTATTACAGTAAAGATGGTTGGTTGGTTGGTTGGTTGGTTGGTTGCTGATCCAGCGGTCCATGGGTTCATGCTCTTTGATCCATACAGTAAAGATGGTTGGTTGGTTGGTTGGTTGCTGATCCAGTGGTCCATGGGTTCATGCTCTTTGATCCATACAGTAAAGATGGTTGGTTGGTTGGTTGGTTGGTTGGTTGGTTGGTTGCTGATCCAGCGGTCCATGGGTTCATGCTCTTTGATCCATACAGTAAAGATGGTTGGTTGGTTGGTTGGTTGGTTGGTTGGTTGGTTGGTTGCTGATCCAGCGGTCCATGGGTTCATGCTCTTTGATCCATACAGTAAAGATGGTTGGTTGGTTGGTTGGTTGGTTGGTTGGTTGGTTGGTTGGTTGGTTGGTTGGTTGGTTGGTTGGTTGGTTGGTTGGTTGGTTGGTTGGTTGGTTGGTTGGTTGGTTGCTGATCCAGCGGTCCATGGGTTCATGCTCTTTGATCCATACAGTAAAGATCAATCTATTGAGATTATTACTGCTAAGAAGACTGTAGGGTCTACTTTAGTACGGGTGTGGAAGTTGGACATTCAATGCAGACAGAAAGAAGGATTCAGGCTTTTGAAAACAAATCCTGCAGAAGTTTGTTAAAAATAAGTTATATAGAACACACGACACAAATATTTGTCGGGTAGAAAATAATACAACTTGCAGGATATCAATGACCACTTGGGTAGTGGTGCAACGACGTAACCTTGTTTGGTTTGGACATGATACAAGACACGGCTTGCTTTCTAAATTATTTTGCAAGGAACAATCGAGGGTGGGATGAGAGAAGGAAAGAGAGAATTCTGGATGTGATTTTTCTGCACTCCTCCGAATGGCTGAGGATAGAGTTCTTTTGGAGAGCTTTTTCTGCTGATGTCTCCAATGTAGCATACGTTCGACCATAACGAGTTATGGGTTTATTATTGTTACACCATCTACTATAATACCATTTATTAGCATTTATACTATTAGCCAATGTGAAAAGTAATAGCTTCTTCTTCTTCTTCTTCGTTCGATCTCAAACTACAGCAGATTAGCAGGATGTAGTCCGGAGAACAGAATGCGCCGTGTCATGGTTTACAACATTGCTGCGATATCTGCGCCTTTCGGTCTGACACATCCTACTTCAGCATGGCTTTGGGTCACTGACCCTATATGGGATGGGACAGCCATTCCATCCCATAACCTCCTTAGTCGTTAGTCGCCTTTTACGACATGCATGGAAGGTAAACAGTGTTGCTATTCTTTGCTCCCCTTTCGGGCCCCAGCAACACACGGGCGAAAAGTAATAGCACACGCAGGAGTGTCCAATAAGTTCCAAATCCAATCAGGAGTTCGCCAGGGTGTGTCCTATCCCCTCTACTTTTTATAACATATATCGACCACATCTGTAAACTAACAAGTACCAAAGAAGGAGATAACATGAAAGACAAACTGAACGAACTACTTTTTGTATACGACCAAGTACTAATTGCGACATCAGAAGAACAATTGCAAGAACATATGAACGGACTCCACAAAACATGTCAAAAATTCAACATGAAGATTAATATTCAAAAGAGTGATATAGTGGCAATAAGAAATAAAGAAATATCACTATCTCCATCGATGATAAACACTTTAATCAGGTAACGGAGTTCACTTACTTCATTTTTCCTTTAGAGCTGAAGTTAGCGCATAAGGCAGAGGTCAGATCTCTCCAATTCTGTCTGTTCAAAGCTATTCTGTGCAGTTCTTGAATAGTATTTATATTGATTGTTTTACTCCGCCGAAGACGGATGTGTCTGGCTATTGGCGCAAAAAGGCGACACAGCGGATTTCCATTCTCTGGACTACATCCTGCTGGAAATCTTGCAGGACCACGGTCTTGCTACAAGGGAGATCCAGTGGGAGTTTGAGAATGAACGCTGAAGAAGAAGATTGTTTTAATATCTCTAAGTATTGTTCTTCTGAGTGTTTCTTTTGGTCTACTCCTGGCTCTTTTGCCGGTAGGTATCCATTCAAGAGATTGGTGGTGTATTATGTTGATGTCTGAGCGTATGACATACCAGATGTAGGACCAACGGCGTTTTCTGATAACATCTGGGATGAAGTTTTGGTATGTCTCTTCTCTGATTTTATCACTTACTTAGAAATCATTATATCGAGTGAAGGGAAAACTGTAAAGGAATACAACATAGACTCAACAAAACATACCAGGTACTAGGTCAGAATCGTAATGGTAAACAGGGAATATCGATGTTTGATAGTGTCACGTTCATTTTGGGGTTAAGCTGTTCGCCTTGTGTTCAAGAGGTCATGAGTTCGAATTCGTCTCGTCTCGTCTTGTTTACAAGGTATATTTTTTCGGAGATCTCTGTGGATTATCACTTGAAGCTAGGGAAATACGTGCCATGAGTGGTACTCTCGGCAGGCGGCGTGTCGTTTCGTTGAGAGTAACGGGGCACATATGGGAAACAGAGTACCGTGAAGTCAATCCTTTACGACTTGTGAAATTGTTTTTAACGTTCATTTTTGTACCTGATCATTGGCCAGCCTGAGACTGGGATACTATGTCCTTTATCCACGTTCGATATTTTACTGTCCACGGTGTGATCTTTGACACATCCTTCCTTGGTGTGGTATATCATTTTTTATTAGGTTGTTACATACTGTGAATTTATCCATTTTACCTGAACTAAGGGCCACTACAGTGATATAATTCACCCATTTTACCTGAACTACACGTCACTACAGTGATATAATTCACCAATTTTACCTGAACTACACGTCACTACAGTGAGCGAATTCACCCATTTTACCTGAACTACACGCCACTACAGTGAGCGAATTCACCCATTTTACCTGAACTACACGTCACTACAGTGATATAATTCACCAATTTTACCTGAACTACACGTCACTACAGTGAGCGAATTCACCCATTTTACCTGAACTACACGTCACTACAGTGAGCGAATTCACCCATTTTACCTGAACTACACGTCACTACAGTGATATAATTCACCAATTTTACCTGAACTACACGTCACTACAGTGAGCGAATTCACCCATTTTACCTGAACTACACGCCACTACAGTGAGCGAATTCACCCATTTTACCTGAACTACACGTCACTACAGTGATATAATTCACCAATTTTACCTGAACTACACGTCACTACAGTGAGCGAATTCACCCATTTTACCTGAACTACACGTCACTACAGTGAGCGAATTCACCCATTTTACCTGAACTACACGTCACTACAGTGAGATAATTCACCAATTTTACCTGAACTACACGTCACTACAGTGAGCGAATTCACCCATTTTACCTGAACTACACGTCACTACAGTGAGATAATTCACCCATTTTACCTGAACTACACTTCACTACAGTGAGATAATTCACCCATTTTACCTGAACTACACTTCACTACAGTGAGATAATTCACCCATTTTATTTATTATGAATTCTTGTCTCACCCTACTGCACATCTCATCAACAATATCCCATCCATTTCTTCGCGGCATGCTATGTATGTCTTCCCCTCTTAGCTGGACTCTCCTAGCTTCGATCTTTATCTTCCATGTGAGACATTTTGCGCATGCGGTTGTGTCTGTGGCTCACTAGACAAACCAACCATGCAACACAAAACCTTAGTAGATGACATGCCTTTATATTGAGGTTATCTTCTTATAGAAGCTTCATGGCACGTCATCTATACAATCCCGTAGTCGTAACCCTCGATAACTGTTACCATGTTGTACCGACATGCCGACGTTGTGCCTGAACTAGTTACAGGCACGGCGTGGGTGGGCGGAACAACAAAGAAACCTGTCGCAAGGGCCAGAGTAGTGCCCTGATGTCGATGTCTGTTTCAGCAGCATTCGACTCAAAACACCATCGAGTCGAATGGCTGCTGGAACAGAGGGCGGAGCTTTTATGGGAATGCCCCACGTGCTGTGAGGCCAGTTTTCTAATCAAGAATCAAGAATCTTCCATGTGAAATGTTTTTTTACCACGCTTTAATCTCTCCCCCCTACCATTCTCATATGTACTTTATAACGTTCAGTATATTGTTTATTTAATTTGTCGTCTTTCGTCCGATAAAGACTTTTAGTCGAAACGTCGCCTGCCACTGTGTGTCGTTGTTAGTTTGTTTTATTGAGTAATACTGATAACAATTATACCTATTTCCGTTCATTTTGGCATCATTATCATAACACTGTTGGTGATTGCATTCCAGGGTGATAACGTAAGTTACATATCCCTAGCGTACTGACACAACGAAAGAAGACTAAACACTAACTAGAACTAATAGTTATAAATAACTTTGTGACAAGTATGTTCTTCTTCTTGATTCTTGATTAGAAACTGGCCTCACAGCACGTGGGGCATTACCATAAGTGCTCCGCCCTCTGTTCCAGCAGCCATTCGACTCGATGTTGTTTCAAGTCTAATGTTGCCGAAACACGTCGACATCAGGGCACAGCTCTGGCCCTTGCGACAGGTTTCTTTGTTGTTCCGCCCACCCACGTCGTGCCTGTAACTAGTTCAAGCACAACCTCAGCCTGTCGGAACAACATGGTAACTGTTAGCGAAGGTTACGACTACGGGGACAAGTATGTTCTCAGAATAACTAATCTTATATGAAGCTCTTGTCCTCCCTGTCATTGAATATGCAGGCGCCAGTATCATCGCCAGTCACACACAGATTGAGAGACTGGACAGAAATCAAAATGAGGAGATGCATATCATCCTTAGTTGCACAAGAGACACACCCCGTGTGGCTATGATATTTCTTCTTGATTTTCCGAGCATATCTCACGGAATTGATATGTGGGATGCCCGTGCATAGCTCATTGTGAGTTCTGATATAGACCACCCACTATACAGAGAGCTCCGTCGTGTGAAGGAATGTAGGCTCAAGAGAAGCAAATCGTGGATGGGTCGTGCTGAGGATACCGTTAAACAGATTTGCGCCCCATAAGGCATACCTCCTTGCGAGGAATGGATACCTATACCTGTGTTTGTCCATCACAAGTGATGATGACCATTTGTTACATCCACTTTTGAAAATTCAATTTTAGTTATGTCCTTGATTATGAGTTCGTAGATGGGTAATGAGCCCTATTCGAGCTGTAAATGTCCTTGGACAGTTTGGACATGGAATCACGACTGTAGACGGATCTTGGTCTATCCGTGACTTTCTAGCTGCTCTCCGCTGTTGAGCTGCTGCATTTCTCTTCTTTTCACAAGATGATGCGCTCTTTTTTATTTTAGAACGTCATGTAGATCTACTTTGTGCATATACCTATACCTATGGTCTGCCAAGTGGCAGTCCAGACCGGCATCACACTTGATAGAGAATGTAGGTAACACAGCCCTGTGAGCGTGGATGCTGAAGTCATGGTACTTATCTGCGAATATCCCGATGACACATATGTTAATACTTACACGGGGTCTTTGTTACCTCTAATATTTTATGGTAGTGTGTCCTGATATAACCTAATTGGACTTTGTCCGCTGGTTGAAAGTGGCACGCCTCTCCAAAAGAGAGGCAAACTCATTAACTACCTACTACCGACACATATGTTGTGATTTACACGGACGGGTCAATCACCCGTCACCAGCGATGCACATAGGCCTTTACTGCCAGATCATAAGGAAGAACAGTACACAAGCCAGTGGTGCCTTTACCGCAACAACAAGTAGTCCCGTGCACGAAAATAAATTAAAACTTGAATAAGCTTATTCGTCTTATTTGTACTTTATACAGGTGTGCATATTTTGTGAAGATCTTTTATTTGTACTTTATACAGGTGTGCAGATTTTGTGAAGATCTTTTATTTGTACTTTATACAGGTGTGCAGATTTTGTGAAGATCTTTTATTTGTACTTTATACAGGTGTGCAGATTTTGTGAAGATCTTTTATTTGTACTTTATACAGGTGTGCAGATTTTGTGAAGATCTTTTATTTGTACTTTATACAGGTGTGCAGATTTTGTGAAGATCTTTTATTTGTACTTCATACAGGTGTGCAGATTTTGTGAAGATCTTTTATTTGTACTTTATACAGGTGTGCAGATTTTGTAAAGATCTTTTATTTGTACTTTATACAGGTGTGCAGATTTTGTGAAGATCTTTTATTTGTACTTCATACAGGTGTGCAGATTTTGTGAAGATCTTTTATTTGTACTTTATACAGGTGTGCAGATTTTGTAAAGATCTTTTATTTGTACTTCATACAGGTGTGCAGATTTTGCAAAGATCTTCAGTAAACATGAAAAGAAAAGCATCTGGCCAGGTGAAAGATGAACTTCCAGCCAAAATTGTTAAAGAAGGAACAACTGACACTCTTGAAGGAACCTTAAATACCATTCTGCGCATCGAATCAGTACAGCGACCAAAGTTATCTCCAGTCAAGCTTCCTTCATTCAGAAAGAAAAAAGTTGCGGTGCGTCGCAATCTCACAGTTAACAAAGTTTCTTCAGAAGTTTCTGAACCAGGTCCCTCATTCCCAGCTTTAACAAAGTCTACTACTGTCAACATTCAGGAAGAGATTCCATCTCCTAGAAAAACAAGAAGTGGACAACGGTCAACGTCTTTGAGAAAGAAGGACACCACACATTTAGCCTCGTCTACTTCCACATCATAAAACACAACACGATGGATTCCCGCTATAAAAACTTGTTCTTCAGATTGACAGAATATGTATGTAATAACATCAATTCGTTATATACATTACAAACAATAAAGAATAGGCCTAACTATAAATGGAGATATTGAACAGTATCATTATAGAGGAGCTGGATGACGTCAGGAAATGCTTCTCCCTCCAGGGCCAGATAAATGGAACACATTATATGGAACAAAACAACAGCTCACAAACACATGCATATATCACACAATGGTTTTGGGTCAAAGGGCATGTGCCTATGGACCGCTGGATCACCAACCAACCAACCAACCAACCATCATTATATAGGGAAATATGTTATAACAGAATGCGCTATAGAGGAATTCCACTGTAATAAACATTAAAAATATGCAGTCTAAGAAATCAATCACAGAATCAAACCAAATATTAATCCTTCATCTTCTTCAGCGTTCGCTCTCAAACTCAGCAGATTAGCAGGATGCAAACCAGAAAAGATTGAATCCAGTAAAAAATACCTTCTGTCATCTACACAAAACTGAACCCAGCAAAATGTTCATACACAATCCACTACACAAGTAAATAACAACCAAACTGTCAGAGGATTTATTTTCAGAGGATCTGACCAAGATGTCCAATCTCAAATTTTTGCAGCAACAGATAGGCTTTCAAATAAACACACATAAAACGAAAATCATGAACTTTACCAGCCTGACAGAATCAGTTAAACTAGATGATAATATACTAGACAACGTTTCAAATTTTGTATATTTGGCAAGCAAGATAATAGCAGACGGGGATACCAACTCAGAAATCAAGAGATAAGGAGACGACTGATTATCCGACAACTAATTAAAAAACAGATATACGTACGCAGTTGCAACTGTGGGTCTCACCAATGGCACACTAGACAAATCACCCATGCAACAGAAAACCTTATTAGATGACATGCTGTTATATTGAGTCTCTCTTATGGGATGTTCTCTTGATTACATCCTGCTGGAAATCTAGTAGGAACATTGTCCTGCTACAAGAGAGATCTGATGATTGTTTGCGTACAAATGCCCCCAAAAAAATAAGACAAGAAAACCCTAAAAAAAACAACGTTCCCATAGCATAAAAGGATACAAGAGCTATATTGCTCAATTCTGTAAGAATAGGGGGGAAAAAACAAATTTAACTGCCTCCATGTATGTTTGTTGATACATGTTTATTGTGTACATTTCTAAAAAAATCATTGCAATTTTTATGCAACACACAAAATTATGACTAGGTATACAGTAAAAAATGGCTCCGTAAGGCATGAAAGCAAAGTTTCCAGTAATTATTAACAATGTACATACTATAAGGCTTATTACAGTAAACATCAGTAAAATACAATCATGAAAATAAATCCATACCTGCTAATCTGTAAGGTTTTCTGCTGTATTTAACAGTGTTTCATACCTGTCAACTAGTTGGGAGTTTGTGTATTTTGTACAGAAAATTATCAGGTCTCATTCAATATTCCCATATGCATTCATTTTCTTTTCTTTAGTAATGTAATATAGCTGAATCTCTCTACACTGCATCCTTTTATAACAAATTTCCCTATATAACATTTTTCAAAATCCCCAGTTATATTCATTCTGTATTGTTTCCGCTGAAGACAAATGTGTTGGCTATTGGCATAAATAAAGCGGTGATACAACGCCATACTAAATCTGGCTGGGAATCTAGTAGAACCATTGTCCTGCTACATGAGAGATCCAGCAGGAGTTTCTTCTTCGTTCGTTCTCAAACTCCTGCATATTAGCAGGATGTAGTCCGGAGAACGGAATGCGTTGTCATGGTTTACAGCTGCAATATATGCACCTTTTGGCCTGACACATCTGACTTCAGCATGCAGCGGGAGTTTGAGAATTAATGCTGAAGAAGAACATGTTGTTTTTGTTGTATATAACGAATTTCTGTTACTATATACATATTCTGTTGGCCTAGTAAAATTTTTATAACGGGATTCCACTGTATCAAATGAAAATTTTTTTCAAAATGTAAATTTTTTTCCAGTCCATGATATTTTCTAGCTGAAAAACATAATCAAAATTTCCCTGGAATGAGCAGAAACAACAACACAAAAATAATCCCTTATGCAGAAATTTCAATTATTCGAAATGGGAAAAGATGAAAGAATTTCAGGAGACTAGTGTAGTCTCTTATGTAAAACGTTAGTTCTCAGATCACCATCATGGAACAAAGGAAAGTAGTGTAAATAGATCAAACAATTTTACCTTCTTTTCATCAAAAGACAGATAATGTTGTCATCAAAGAATATTGTTGTTGGTAGCATATCCCTTTCCAGGATATAGCGATCAAATGCAGCATTTCTTTACTATTATTTTCTGGACAACATAAATATGTTCAGTAGATTGCCATTACTTTTTGAATGGTCTGAGTTGCTTGCAACAGGATTTTAGCCAAGTACCTTGTTAGCCAAAAACACACTTCGTGCTTCTCCGTCACAGACACAACAAAGTGTATTATTCAACACTGTACCAACAAACCAGATTTTAGCCAAGTACTTAGTCAAAAACACACTTTGTACTTCTCCGTCACAGACACAGAAAAGTGTATTATTCAATATTGTACCAACAAACCAAAACCTGTCCAGAAATCATATGTTTAAAGACATGGAAGAAAAAAGAGAAAAACGCAAACAAAATTTCCACTGCTGGACATGATTGCTTGAAAAGTCCTAATTCCTGAGAAAATATTCAACAGATCCCTTCTTTTTGCTTAATAACCATTTGTAAGATGAAAAAAGGCCATAAACAGTGTTTTTATTTTTTTCTGAATTACATGCACATTAAATTATCATGGCACATTTTGAGTTAACGGAAACCTAGTTTAGCTAAAAATTACCAGTTCTGCTTAAGACAGATTGTACTTTATTATCTGTTTATATATTGTCTGTTCTAGAAGTTGAGACAGGTAAAGGTGTAACACTTATATCATTAATGTAATCATCAGATTTTAGTTTTTACTGGTAATGTGGATGTAGTTCAACGCAGAGTCTTACATACCATTTTTGTGAAGTTTCAAATAATGAGTAGACTGGGAGTTTAGTGGTAGCCGTTATTCCCCCATATATCCCCACCCAAAAATTACTGTCCGATTTCAAACAGTACTCCATCAGTAATGAAAGTTAAAGAGTCAACCTTTAATATGATTTTAAAAAACATTTCTTCTTCTTCTGCGTTTGTTCTCAAACTCCTGTAGATTAGCAGAATGTAGTCTGGAGAATGAAATGGTGTTTTGTTGACTGTGATATCTGTGCCTTTCAGTCTAACACATCCAACTTTATCATGGCTTCCAGGCTACTTTGACTTTTCAAGAGATGGAACACCTGCTACAAGAGAGATCTAGCGGAAGTTTGAGATTGAACACTGAAGACAAAGAACAGTTATTGATGAATGATTTCCGTATTGACTGCTTATAATTTATTTGAAGCTATGGCAAAGTAGTAAGAATAACACTAAAGTAACCCTTTTAAGATAATGTGTTTTCCCAGTGGCAACATATGGATGCGAGACTTGGACTTTAAACAAGACAATATTCAGAAGAATACATTCATTTGAAATGAAGTGCTACAGAAAGATTCTATGAATATCATGGGCAGAGAAAAAGAAGAACATTGAAGTTTTGAAATTACTGAAACTAAATGAAGGTTGTCTTCTAAATACCATCACAAGAAAGAAGCTACAGTATTTTGGACACTTAAAGTGACATGATGATATCGAAAGGCTGATTCCAGAGGGTAGAGTGCCGGGCGAGAGAAGATGAGGTAGACCTAGGAGATGATGGACCAGCGACATCGCAGAATGTATGCACCGGCCAATGCAGGCCTGTTTGCCCGGATCAGAGAGACATTCAGAGTATCCATGACGAAGATAATTCTGGAAAGAATATGTCACTTGAATTTATTTGAGATCTCTGTGGTGTAGTGGTCAAAACAATAGCCTTGTACTGAAGAGGTTGCAGGTTTGAATTGAATTCGGATTCTGACATCTTGTTTACAAAGTGATTTTTTTAAAGAGATCCCTGGGAATTATCACTTGAAGCTATGGAGCATGCTATGAGTGGTATTCTCAGCAGGAATTCTGCCACATCTTTGAGAAGAATAAGCACATATGGTGAAAACTGAGTACAATGAAGTCAATCTTCTACATCTTCTTTTCAACATTTTAACCTTTGTTTATAATTTCTAAATATATTTATCTGTAAGAATTTACTATTTTTGTAATACTGTATTTTGAATGATTTTGTGGTGGTTCTGTTGTTTACATTTCAAAAAAAGTTGGCATGTATGATTTTTTTTTTTAAAACCATGAAAACAAATTGCATAAAATATTCACAAATCAAGCACAAGGAAGACCAGCAGATACACACAAGTTATTGAGTATTTTGGAATTCTGCATAAAACACAACAATAGCAAAACAGAGAGTAATTTACAGAAGTTCTACTCCGTTCGCTTTGATAACAAACGTGAAAGTTTGCGTGACTTCGGCCAGGGAGAGTGAGGTACAATGTGCTGCTGGTTTCACAACAGAGCTGCATTATTTTGCACCTTCAAGCTCAGCACATTCATTTTCGGCATGTTACATTAGTTGATAGTCTTCACCGAATAACATAATTATTTTGTAAATTGGCACACTACTTCTTCTTCTTCAGCGTTTATTCTCAAACTCCCGCCGGATCTTTCTTGTAACAGGACAATGGTCCTACTAGATTATCAGCAGGATGAAGTCCAGAGAATGGAAATGCGTTGCTTTGCCGTTTTATTTGCATCGATGGCCAGACACATCTGTCTTCTGTGAAAATTAGTATACATACCAGGAAAATAATTTGAAAACAGATAGTGTATATAAGGATGGACATATGAAAGAATGGTTGATATTAGTACAGCCAATCATTACACAGTGAGGGATATCTTGAAGATATCTGAGCACTTATAGGCTGATAATTGAATGTGTAGTGAGGATGATCTTTTGACTAATTAACAATGAACATGCTACTGGAACTATAAGGATGATTTAATCATCTGCATTGTTTGCTGAAATAAACTGAGCAGGAGTGCATCAATGAGGAAACTGAGCCCACAGAGGAGTGCATCAATGAGGAAACTGAGCCCACAGAGGAGTGCATCAATGAGGAAACTGAGCCCACAGAGGAGTGCATCAATGAGGAAACTGAGCAGACAGAGGAGTGCATCAATGAGGAAACTGAGCCCACAGAGTAGTGCATCAATGAGGAAACTAAGCCCACAGAGTAGTGCATCAATGAGGAAACTGAGCCCACAGAGTAGTGCATCAATGAGGAAACTGATCCCACAGAGTAGTGCAACAATGAGGAAACTAAGCCCACAGAGGAGTGCATCAATGAGGAAACAGCCCACAGAGGAGTGCATCAATGAGGAAACTGAGCCCACAGAGGAGTGCATAAATGAGGAAACTGAGCCTCTAGAAGAGTGCATCAATGAGGAAACTGAGCCCACAGAGGAGTGCATCAATGAGGAAACTGAGCCCACAGAGGATTGCATCAATGAGGAAACTGAGCCCACAGAGGAGTGCATCAATGATGAAACTGAGCCCCCAGAAGAGTGTAATAAGGAAACTCAGCACCCAGAGGAGTTTATCACTCACATACATTGCAGCACTGAGGAAACTAAGCACACTAAGGAACCTGCATCAATGCAGAGGAGCGGTGATACAGGTTCTGAAAGCTCACTCTTATAATTCTGGGTGGCAAACAACAATAGCAAAAAGTCGCTTATAAAAGGTGTTTGAAAGATGAAAACAGCACACATTTTGATTCCGTGGATTACATCTCGTTGGAAATCTAGTAGGACCACTGTCCTGATACAAGAGAAATGCAGTGGGAGTTTGAGAATGAACGTTGAAGAAGAAAAAGAACCCCAGTTGTAATATTTTTTACAGAATAAAACGTATAGGCAAAACACACTAGCAAGTGTACATTTACATTCTCTGGACTACATCCTGCTGGAAATCTAATAGGACCATTGTCCTGCTACAAGAGAGATTTAGCGGGAGTTTGAGAATGAATACTGAAGAAAAAGAATATCGCAGAATCTTTATGTGCCACTAATACATCCAATCATATTTCCAGTACAATTTGGATGATTGGTATTCAAATTACTAGAAAGATTGACCGAGTTGTGCTTGTGAAACGAGGCCACTAACCATTCTACTGCCAATACATTTATTGACCTTTCTTAAAAATGAGCATGTTGGAGACCCCATTGCAGCCAACTTTCATTGTGGAGACATTGCAACCAACTTTCATTGTGGAGACGGCACTTGAATATGATGAAAAATTGAAAAGAAATCAATCGCTATAAATATATATAGATATATTTTAAAAAGTACGATCTCATAGTTCTTCTGGATCTCACTTGTAGCAGGACAAAAGTCTCATAGATTTCCAACAGGATGTACTGAAGACAATGGAAATGCATTGCGTCACCGTTTTATATGCTCCAGTGGCCTGACACATCCATCTTCATCAGTGCCACATCTGACTATAGCGATGATAAAAATATATCATGCATAACATTTTTCTAACATGCTCATGAATTATTATTTAAAAAAAAAAAAAAAACACGAGCATCCACATGACACATATGATATATCATGAATACAAATGTACTAAACTGAATTCATATACGATTATTAAAACAAGTTACATTTGTCACAATTAAAATGTTCAGATGATAATAAAGTAGTTTGCAAAAAATAACCTGACTATTCAGTCTGTCCACCAAAAGTTATATGCAACAGTGGAATCCTGTTACAACAACGTGGTCCGCACTGACAAAATATGTATGTAATAACAGAAATTCAATATATACAGAACAAACAATATAGAATAAATATAATTGGGAGTTTTGAAAAATGTTGCTATATAGGGAAGTTTGTTATAAAAGAATGTGCTATAGAGGGATTCTACTTTATTACTGTAAATTGATACATGGAAGCGTATCATGTACAGGAAATTGATACATGGAAGCGTATCATGTACAGGAAATTGATACATGGAAGCGTATCATGTACAGGAAATTGATACATGGAAGCGTATCATGTACAGGAAATTGATACATGGAAGCGTATCATGTACAGGAAATTGCTATTCAATTATTGCTGAAATTTTGGGTAATCACTATATGTCAAATTATATCACCAAAGAATGCTAGATGTTCGGATTCGAACCACCTAGTTCAATGAGTTAAAAGACACAATGGGTTCGACAAATTTATCTTGGATGGATATATTCCAGGAAAGAGAACAAGAGGTCCTTAAAAATGTTGATGAACCCAGGACATTGAGAACCTCTTAAAATTGACTGGACTGAGGGAAGCAGAACATCTTGCACAGAACCGAGAGATGTTTAGAGTGACAATTTTAGCGTATCCAGTACAAGACATTTCAAAATCTGAAATTACAGTCATCCCTCGCTACTTCGCGGTTCATTTATCATGGCCTCAGTATATCGCGGATTGTTCAAAAATATTCATCAACATTTCAAAAATGGTAGCGCGAAAGTTGCCCGCACACCAGCAGAAGGCAGGGTATGCTGATTGGTTGGCTAGCATCCCGCCATTTGATATCCCTCCCAACTCAGGAATCTCATAAGCTGATTGGCCTAGACGTTTCCCTCACCCTTCCCTCCAATACCCAGCGATGACGACCGCGCTCATTCAAATCAATGTGTGATTGATGCTTAGTCTCGAGGTGTGCTCATTTTTGCTGTTTTCGTGTCCTTTTGTGCAAAATAGTGCTTGTGATGCTCTTGAAAATGGCTCCTAAATGCCCTCCACCCTCTAACGAACCGAAGAAGAAGAGAAAAATGATGACATTGAACGAGAAAGTTAATTTATTGGACATACTTAAGGCAGGTCATAGCTATGCGTCTGTTGCACGTAATTACGGATTGAACGAATCGACGGTTCGCTACATAAGAAAAGATGAAGTGAATATCCGTAAAACTGCCTCGATATCGTTCTCCAAGGACACTAAGCGAGTTGTGACTTCTTATAATAAGCGAATTGTGAAAATCGAGAATGCCATATCAGTGTGGATATCGGACTGTTGGGAAAAGGTTAGTTTCTATACCAATATGATTCGGACTAAAACCAAAGCCCTGTATGAGCCTCATTCCTGATGGAGAGTTAAACGAAGATGACGGAAATGAACTTTAGTTACATATACATATGTTACACACGTATCATATTTATGCATTATTTTATGTATGTTATTTATACTATTAATATTTTATTTACATGTTTGAAGCTATTCTGTAATGTTCTAATAATAACTTATGCACTTATATGGTTTCATTTACACTTATTGATATTGTACATACACAAAAAATGTACTGTGTTAAAAATGAGAGGATGACACTTTTTGCGGTTTTTCACTTATCGCAGCTGGTTCTGGTCCCTATTAACCGCGATAACTGAGGGATGACTGTATACTTGTTTATATTGTTTGTACTGTACATAGCAAATTTCTGTTATTACAAACGTATTTTGTTAGTTCGGACCTAGTTGTTATAATGGAATTTGACTATTTTTTGCATGCTTGTTAAGATTTCTTCATATGTAAGGACCTTATATGAAAAATCCATGGCAAGGGGGCAAAATACAAGAAAAGTTACAACTATTAAGTAACTATTTTTCCAGTGATAACATATGGTTGTCAGACATGGACAATGACATCTGCAATGCAAACAAAAATATCAACATTCAAAATGAATTGTGACAGAATGGTCCTACGAATATCATGGCCAAAAAGACAAACCAAGGAAGGTATCAGCAAAGACCTGAACATAGAAGAAAACTGGCTCCTGAAAACTATCAAAAAAACACAAGCTAACATATTTCAGACAAATTAAAAAGAAACAATGGTTTGGAAAGATTAATCATGGTACACAGACCAAAACTATGATGGACACAGGTTTCTTCTTCTTCAGCACTCATTCTCAAATTCCTGGTGAATCTCTCGTGTAGCACAATAATGATCCTACTAGATTTCCAGCAGGATGCAATCAAAGAAAGGACATGCATTATGTCACCATTTAATTGCGCTAATGGCCCAACGCATCCATCTTCGGCAGAGGACACGGAATATCGGAGACCTTCTGATCATGACAATGGAAGCGGCTGGGCAGCTTGCACACAATCGAGCAGCCTACAGAGTGGCTGTGAGGACAATGTTCTGTAAAGGACACGTCACATAGATAGACAGATATGGACCGAGATCCTTTTTTATTTACATGGATTTGTGTTGAGTTGTATTCTGTCAGCAATAATACAGCTATTAGGTATAGCTACAGATATCCACCATTGTCAGCAATAATACAGCTATTAGGTATAGCTACAGATATCCACCATTGTCAGCAATAATACAGCTATTAGGTATAGATATGGATATCCACCGTCCAGTAAAATTGCTAATCGTTAATAATTAAGATTAAGTGACCTCTTCTGCAGGCATCTTCGAGCCATTAAACACAGTAAACCAACTCCTGTTGCCATACATTTCAACAGTGATGGTCATCATGGTGCCCTTAATATCCAGGTCACTGCAATCAGATCCTGCACCATGATAGGTCTAGATAAGTCCTTGAAAATCTGTTTATTTTTTTAGTTTGACACCTTTAAGCCGTCTGCACTTAATCCCGATCATGTGTTTACATTTTAGTTGGTATGCTCCTCATTTTATTGCTGTCCATTTTGTTTTCAGTAATAGTTTTTTCATCCTGTTCTCATTTTTCGTTTCATTTTTTTTTTTTAAACTCACCATTGTGACTACTTGTGTATCTTCTTTGCATTCATTCTCAAACTCCTGCAGATTAGCAGGATGTAGTCCGGAGAACGGAATGCGTTGTATCATGGTTTACAGCATTGCTGCGATATCTGCGTCTTTTTGCCTGATACATTCGACTTCAGCATGGCTTTGGGCCACTGACCCTATATGGGATGGGGCAGCCAACTCCATCCCATAACCTCCTTAGTCGCCTTTTACAATACATATGGAAGGTAAAAAGTGTTGCTATTCTTTGCTCCCCTTTCGGGCCCGGCAACACACGCCGTCTACTTGCGTATATATATGTCATTGTCATCTTGGATGTCTTACTGTTTAATAGTGTCGGCATTCTAATGCCTCTGTGATCAGTACCATTGTTTTTACAGTGAGTTCACTGTTTTTTGTAGTCTTCAATAAAAAGACCTTATGGTTGGAACACTGAAGATGTCTTGTATATTGTTATTTGTATGTTTTCGTCTATATATCCCATAGTCCAATTGTCTTTTGGTGAACGTAAAACTTCAAAAAACTTGTGTTCTAATGTAAGTACTAGTAAAATTGATAAAGCATTGAAAATATTAGATGCCACCGTTAAGTTTGGATATGTTAGACCACTGGCACAAATAAAATGACAACACATTGCATCTATGTTGTTTGGACTATATCGTACTAGAAATTTAGTAGGTCCATTGGGTACAGTACAAGTAGTCGCCGCCAGATAGTCAAGTTATTTCACTTGTCTATGTTTGTAAATTTCATGTTCATCATTTAATAATTTAAATATTAATTTATTTTATGGTTTAGGTTAGGATAGTTGTGTTTTATATAACTAACTCTAACCCCAACCATAAATAAATAAATAATTTTAAAATATTATGAAATCAATTACTAAATGATGAACATGAAATTTACAAACATAGACATGGGAAATAACGAAACGTGGTGGTGTCTACTTGTACTGTACCGTCCATTGTTCTGCTATAAGAGAGATCCAGCTGGAGTTTGAGAATAGTAAAAACAAAGTTATTATAACAAAACAGATAAAGCTGAAATTATGCAGATAGAGTCTCGGCACTTTGTAACCAAACAAGGCCAGCAACATTTCTCAGTACAGGCACTACATAGCTCAATAAATTAGAAATGAGAAAAATCAGCGTGGAAGGGAATAGAACATTCGCCATCAAATATTATGTCCTAGTACTGTGAGGACTTTTAACACGTCACAAAACTATGACATTATATGCTATGGGATGACCATGTGATGCTGTCGTCACCAATGAAAGTCTGCTGCCTTTGTGTTGGATCGTACACAAATATTTTAGTACATCTAAATCCACTTGCAAAAAGCACAAAATTTATTATCAACTTCTGCATTCTCTCTGATAACAAAAACACAATTTCTTGCGATTTCCGAGTGTAAAGTACATTGTGCTGCTATTTTTACAAAGAAGCTGTGTTATTTACACCTTTTGGCTAAGCACATCCGATTTCAACAAGATATTATTATCTTCATTCTGTGTCCTAAATAGTGGTATTCAAAATGTTAGGGATTGAAATATCATTTGAAAACACTCTTAGGATACATAAGGGAGATAACAATAAAACCAGGTCTTGCAGGGGAATTGAGGAGAAGTATCAATATTGTATAATAGATAACATGTACTGTAAACATTTCTAATTAAGGCTGGTTTAAATACAAAATTTAAAGTGTTCTTCTTCTGCGTTCGCTCTCATATAACCACAACAAATATATCGTGTGATTTCCGCCAGGGGGACATGAAGTAATTTAATGTGTTGATCACATACTGTTGAAACCTTGTTGACACTGAAACAAGTATGCACGCTGTTTAAAAATAGAGAGATTCTGGGATCAATTCTCAGTGCAAAAAATAAACCAGTGTTGGTGCTGAAGTCGGAGATACTAGGCAGAGAGGCGCACCAGCAACCATGGTATCACGCAAGACGACTAGATAACATGTCCTCACAACAAAATTACTTGCTATGTAGACATGTTAAAAGAAGAAGAAGATTGTTCCATGGATTCTGTAACATGGAAGAGAATCGGAGACCATGACAAACTAATACTTCTGTCTTCTCCAGGTCAGAGCAGCTGCTCCATAGCTTTTGCCTCAATATATCCTCTGGCCAGGTCTGCTGTCTCTTGAGTTGTATTTTCCTTGTATCATCCCTAGTGTCAATGCTTTTAGTTGATGTGGAATCTAATGCTCTATTTTCCTTATTCCCAGAAACTCTGTGATTATGGAAGCATATGGCCTATCAGCCATCTGTGAATGCTCAAACAAGTGACATAACTCTGAATTTCAAAAAGTGGATTTAACAAATGGTTATCATCATCATCATGTGATGGATGAACAAAATAAACAGAAGTAACGAGACAATAAATAAGTTATGCTAAAGTTGTCCAGTACGTCGAATTTGCTACCTCCCTTTATGACCGCATCATTCTATGAAAAAGCTAATGCATCAGGTTTTATTTCTGATCTTCTCACTGCGTAGTTCTATCAGCCGTCTTTCCATGTACTGTTTCATGTAGGCGTACTTGTGTCTGAGGTCTTTTATTGTTTCCTTCTCTTCACGATCGAGGACTTTGAGAAAGTTGTTCAGTTCCGGCACACTAAACGCATCCCACTGTGAGACAAGATAAAGGAAACAATTTTATGATAGATCCAATATCTTATACGGCTGTTACACCAATTAAAAAAAACTTATTTTAGCAATTTTATACAGCTGCATACCCATAAAATTCTACTACCTGTATTTAACATTTGATACAGCTATTACACACATAAAATTCTACTACTTAGCATTTGATACGCTGTTACACACATAAAATTCTAATATTTAACATTTAATACAGCTGTTACACACATAAAATTCTAATATTTAACATCTGACATAGCTTTCGCACAGATAAAATTCTACTATTTAACTAATGACATAACTGTCTGGCAGATAAATTCTACTATTTAACATCTGACATAGCTTCGAACAGATACATTTCTGCTGTTTCACTAATGACATAGCTGTCGCGCAGTAATATTTCTGCTATTTAACTAATGACATAACTCTATTACACCAAAAAAATTATACTATTTAATATATGATATAGCTGTTACTTTACAAGACGGAAGTCAAGAGACAGATGACAAACAGTATTTTTATGCCAACAATCTGCTATCAATGCTAGACATGGGCGCTGACAGCTGCAATACACAACACAACAATAATGTCAACATCCACGCAAGCACCAAAACATTAAAACAGAAAACCTTGGAGGGAGAACCAGCAGGGCCAAGATTATAATAAAACAAAGTCTTCGCTTAATATTCTACAACTGAACATCTGTGGTATAAGAAACAAAAAAACTAGAGCTCGTTAATTTATTACATGCTCATAAGATACATGTGGTCCCTCTTACAGGAGACTACACACAAAGACACTGACCCATATCTGTCAAGACATACCAGCTATGCATGTAAGTGTGCCAACTGCCATGGCATAATTACTCATATCAGGAATGACATTCAGGGACATGTCACCCAGCTAACAGCAATCCCACAAACATGCAGAAGGTGACTATCTGACACACTGGAGAAAAATACACAATCTACAACATATACAGCCCACCTCAGACAACACGCAATTTACTGGAAATCCATACAACACAATTTATCAAAACAATACTTGCTGGTGATTTTAATGGCCACTTACTCGACTAGGGTTACCAGAACCACAATAAGACAGGAAGATATATAGAGGAGCTTTGTGAAATAACAAACCTGTCAGACATTCAAGATGCAAAGTTTTTGCATAAGAGCCATCTAATCTTAGTTGACCTGACCTATCTATTCATCTGATATAATAGACTCTTGCTCTCTAGAAATCCTTGATGACATCGGAAGACATAGACCAATCCTCACTATCATAACTACACCAAACAAAGCATATTTCAAGCAGAAAACTCACTGGAATTTTGGCACGGCAGATTGGAAACTATTCCAAGAAACATTTGATTTCCTGATATGTAATATTAACAGCAATGACGTAAAAACATTTACTGCTAAGGTGACAAAAGCTATACTCAATTCAGCATCACAAAACATCCTAAGAATCAGTAGAAAATCTTACAAACCATTCCACAATAAAGAAATGCAAGCTAAAATCCTTGAGAGGAAAAAAAGCAAGAGAAGGCCTTGATATTGCACCTTCACAGAAAGAAAAAATCCTGTACAATAAAACATGTGGTAAAGTAACACTAATAATGAAGAAGGCCACACATGATAAATGGGCAAAAACATATTTTAGAGCTATGGAAAAATGGTAGAAAGGCTTGGGCGCTGATCAATAACTTGTCTGGGAAAAGAAGAAGAACAAATGATAAACCTGTGATAGATGGACATAGCCACAGAATGTTACTATTCTTGACTTCATCCTTAGGCCCTGACAACACGTACGCATATCAACAACATATTTCTTCTTCAACACTCATTCTCAAACTCCAGCTGGATCTCTCTTGTAGCAGGACAATAGTGCTACTACATTTTCAGCAGGATGTAGTGCAGAGAATGGAAATGCATTGTCACCATTTTATATGTGAAATGGCCCGACACATCCGCCATCGGCAGTATTGACAACATATGGCATAACACAGAATAGCAACACATCGTCTGTGATCAATTACTATGCGTCCTTTGTTGAAAATGGATGTGTCGAGCCATTCGCGCAAATAAAACGGCTATATAATGCATTTCCATTTTCTGGACTACATTCTGCTGGACTTCTAGTAGGACCATGGTCTAACAGAGATCCAATGGGAGTCTGAGAATACATGCGAAAAAGGAATTACTATACATCCAGTCCAATATTGGTCATGTATAGATCAGTTTGTGGCATACATGTAATAAGAAGCACATGAGGAGATTTTTGAGGATGTGGTTTGCTTTCTCATCATGTAGAGGGTAAACCTAATCTAGAAGACATGCTGAAATCAGATGTGTCAGACAGAAAAGTGCAGATATTTCACTCACGCTGTAAAACCATGACACAACACATTCCAATGCTCGGAATAGATCCTACTAATCTGCAGGAATTTGAGAACGAATGCAAGTAAAACAATTAATATTTTTTTTAAACCATACACAATAAAGCAAATAATAAAGTTACAACCAACCACAATCTCTCCAGTTTCATTTTCCTGTAGAACCATTCTATAATTCTTCATTCTCTCTGGATCCCAGTTGACCATAGCTTTCAGCGGGCAATCTTTATCTGTTAGTCTCCTTAGTCGAACTGAATCACAGACAATTAAAATTATTAGCAGAATTATAATAAAACAATCATCATAAAAGACTAAGGTTCAGTGTTTCAATTTTCATTTTTTGCAACACTTGCTATTCCTTCACTTCAAGTTGAAAACAAATGTAATCGACCACAGGGTCAAATAACTCAGTTCCACTGTAAACCAGTAGCACAGTGTACTTCACGTAGACACCACACTATTTCATGCTGGTTATAATTATCAGAGAGTGAATGCAGGAGATACCTTCTTTTTAACATTTGTTATACCTTCTTTTGTTATCACATTAATTTCAACTTTCATTTGTTATACATTCTTTTGATGTTACATTAGTTTCTATTTTCATATGTTGAAACTCTTGTTATACCTTTATTTGTTATCACATTAGTGTCTTCATTCATTTATTTAATCATTTGTTATACCTTCATTTGTTATCACATTAGTGCCTTCATTCATTTATTTAATCATTTGTTATACCTTCATTTGTTATCACAGCTACTTCTTTCATTTATTATTATACTTTCATTTGCTCTAGCTGTTCTACCTTGCTATAACTTCATTTTTTAATCACATAAGCTTCTACTTTCATGTGTTGTTATACTTTCATTTGTTACAGGTGTCGTACCTTCATTTATTGTCACAGGGCTTTATAATTTCAGTTATTTGTTGTAACTGTTATTAACTATTATTTGTTGCCACGGTTGTACCTGCATTTATAATCAGTTGTTTATACCTTCATTAACTGACACGGTACAATACCCCTTGTCACAGCTGTTATATCTTCACTATCTGTCACAGTTGGTACAATATCATTTGTCACAGTTGAAATACCTTCACTGATTACCACAGTTGGAACAATATCATGTCACAGTTGAAATACCTTCACTGATTACCACAGTTGGAACAATATCACTTGTCACAGTTGTTATATCTTCACTAACTTGTCACTTTTGTTATACCTTCACCAACTTCAAACATTTATTATACCTTCACCAACTTGCCACAGTTGTTATACCTTCATCAACTTGCCACAATTGTTATGCCTTCATCAACTTGCCAAAATTGTTATACCTTCACCACAGTTGTAATGTGCCTGCTGTTGTCGGGTTTCCAAAAGAAAAGCACTAATAACACTTTGCTGACCAGAAATTCTGAGGACATTTATCTCCCATTTCAAGTGTATGATACCCTCTTTGTGTATGAGACTTCATCAAAAAGCACTGCACTCCACTGAGAGTTAGTCTTCTGGGTAGGACATTAAGCTCTGTAGACACCAATCCACTGCATATAGGAAGTAAGAGCGTAACTATGATCACAGTCCAATCCCTGTTTTCGTTCTTGTTTCCCATTAGTGCCTACCTACGTAATTTATGGTTGATCAAAATATTATATAAAATGTCTATAATATAATCAATAATTAATTGAAATATTCATTTTTAGGGTTAGGATTGGGGTTAGTTACATTTTATATAACTAATCCTAACCCTAAATATAATTATATTTAAATAAATAAATGATAAACATAAACATGGGAAATAATCACAGGTAGGCACTAATTGACGAAACAGAAGTTGGATTGCGGTCATAAGAGCTAATGGCTCATAATTCCTGGGGATTGAAACAACAAACTCCGCTGAAGACAGATGTGTCAGGCCATTTGCGCAAATAAAACGGCAACAATGCATTTCCATTTTCTGGATTACATCCTGCTGGAAATAGTACGACTATGGTTCTGCTACAAGAGAGATCCAGCAAGAGTTTGAGAATGAACGCTAAAGACGAAACAACAACAATAATCTCTCATTATCAAGGATATTCACAAATGTCTTGAGACATTGACAGAAGTGTCTTGAAAAATGTGTATTCTTCTTCTTCAGTGTTCATTCTCAAACTTCCACTCAATCTCTCATGTATAGCAGGACAATGGTCCTACTAGATTTCCAGCAAGATGTAGTCTAGAGAATGGAAATGCGTTGCGTTGCCATTTTATTTGCACTAATGGCCAGACACATCCGCCTTTGTCTGCATAAAATGTGTATAAAATGGAACTCGTGACATAGAGCTTTGAAATGTTCTGTTCCACAATGAATGTTCATGTTTTTTTGTGCCACAATGAATGTTCATGTTTTTCTGTACAACAATGAATGTTCATGTTTTTCTGTACAACAATGAATGTTCATGTTTTTCTGTGCCACAATGAATGTTCATGTTTTTCTGTACAACAATGAATGTTCATGTTTTTCTGTGCCACAATGAATGTTTGGGAGGGGCCCTGAAATGCGCGGATGAACAAGGTGCTAAAAGCATTCATACTTAGCTATTCAAACTACAATAATGGCACAAGCTTGTGCCTAACTTTTTACAAATTTACGAATACATTATATGCGTAAAGTCATACCTAGCGTGTTACGACAAGGTCATACCTAGGTTGTTATGACATGGGATTGTACATAGCGTGTAATGACATAAGGTCATACCTAGTTTGTTACAACATAAGGTCATACCTTGCTTGTTACGACATACAGTCATACCTAGCTTGTTACGACATACGGTCATATCTAGCTTGTTATGACATAGGTTATACCTAGCTTGTTACGACATGCGGTCATACCTAGCTTGTTATGACACACGGCCATACCTAGTTTGTTACGACATAGGTTATACCTAGCTTGTTATGACACACGGCCATACCTAGTTTGTTACGACATAGGTTATACCTAGCTTGTTATGACATGCAGTCATACCTAGCTTGTTATGACTCATGGCCATACCTAGTTTGTTACGACATACGGTCATACCTAGTTTGTTACGACATATGGTCATACCTAGTTTGTTACAAACACAGTCATACCTAGCTTGTTACAACACACAGTCATACCTAGCTTGTTACAACACACGGACATACCTAGCTTGTTACAACACACAGTCATACCTAGCTTGTTACAACACACAGTCATACCTAGCTTGTTACAACACACAGTCATACCTAGCTTGTTACAACACACAGTCATACCTAGCTTGTTACAACACACAGTCATACCTAGCTTGTTACAACACATAAGTCATACCTAGCTTGTTACAACACACGGTCATACCTAGCTTGTTACAACACACAGTCATACCTAGCTTGTTACAACACACGGTCATACCTAGCTTGTTACAACACAGTCATACCTAGCTTGTTACAACACACGGTCATACCTAGCTTGTTACAACACACGGTCATACCTAACTTGTTACGACATAGGTCATACCTAGCTTGTTACGACATAGGCATACCTAGCTTGTTACAACATATGGTCATACCTAGCTTGTTACGACATAGGTCATACCTAGTTTGTTACGACATATAGTCATACCTAGTTTGTTACAACACACAGTCATACCTAGCTTGTTACAACACACAGTCATACCTAGCTTGTTACAACACACAGTCATACCTAGCTTGTTACAACAGTCATACCTAGTTTGTTACAACACACAGTCATACCTAGTTTGTTACAACACACAGTCATACCTAGCTTGTTACAACACAGTCATACCTAGTTTGTTACAACACACAGTCATACCTAGCTTGTTACAACACAGTCATACCTAGCTTGTTACAACACAGTCATACCTAGCTTGTTACAACACACGGTCATACCTAGCTTGTTACAACACACGGTCATACCTAGCTTGTTACGACATAGGTCATACCTAGCGTGTTACAACATACGGTCATACCTAGCTTGTTACGACATAGGTCATACCTAGCTTGTTACAACACACGGTCATACCTAGCTTGTTACAACATACGGTCATACCTAGTTATGTTACGACATAGGTCATACCTAGCTTGTTACGACATAGGTCATACCTAGCTTGTTACGACATAGGTCATACCTAGTTTGTTACAACACACGGTCATACCTAGTTTGTTACGATCACTGAACTCCTGATCATACAGAGCAAACTTGCGAGGATGATCAAGAATGTGAAACTTCTTGAGCAGTGAAGCTATTACTTCTTTGGTGGTTGTATCACTGCAAGAAACAAACAGCAAGAATAAGACACAGCCATTATAGATATCAATCAAATGTACTCACTGCTAGAAAACTGAAATCCAACAGGCCAATCTTAGAACAGGGTAATGAGGTTTTCCTTAGAACAGGGTAATGAGGTTTTCCTTAGAACAGGGTAATGAGGTTTTCCTTAGAACAGGGTAATGAGGTTTTCCTTAGAACAGGGTAATGAGGTTTTCCTTAGAATAGGGTAATGAGGTTTTCCTTAGAACAGGGTAATGAGGTTTTCCTTAAAACAGGATAATGAGGTTTTCCTTAGAACAGGGTAATGAGGTTTTCCTTAAAACAGGGTAATGAGGTTTTCCTTAGAACAGGGTAATGAGGTTTTCCTTAAAACAGGGTAATGAGGTTTTCCTTAGAACAGGGTAATGAAATTTTCCTTAGAACAGGATAATGAGGTTTTCCTTCGGGGCCACCCAGTATATTCAGAAGTTGTGCTTCTCAGATGGCTATACCCGTCATGCGCGTGTTTTCTGCTATATATATATATATATAAATTTAACACGATTGAACCTTTTAGGATCAATGTCCGTCAGTTGTATGAATGCTATAATTTTATTCCATTATTTCTGTTTCTTCTTCTTCTTCTTCAGCGTTCATTCTCAAACTCCTGCTGGATCTCTATTGCAGTAGGACAATGGCCCTATTAGATTTCCAGCAGAATATAGTCCAGAGAATGGAAATGCGTTGTGTCACCATTTTATTTGCGTCAATGGCCCGACACATTTGTCTTGGACTGGATTTCTCTGTTTGTCCTGTTTCACATGTATGTGAGTGTGTGTTTTGTATAATTTCTGTTTGTATTGTTTCACCTCTGACATTCTATTTTAAACTCTTCCAGGTTATCTCCATATTTAACTCAACCATGAACTCTACCAAAACACTCAATATGAAGAAAGAATTACTAAGAGAAATAAAAGTCAGGAAAATAAAATATTTTGGACACATTAAAAGGCATGACACCTTATTGAAGACCATACTTAAGGGTAAAGTCAAAGGGAAGCGAGCAAGAGGTAGACAGAGATACAAGTGGGAGAGTAACATCACAAGATAGACAGGTTACAGTCTAGCAGAGTGTGCCACCAAAACAAGAGACAGGGGATGTTGGAGATCTGTTGCAGCCAACCTTCATGGCAGAGATGGAACTTGATGATGATTACCAACGTGTTCAAGCTACTATAAATATGGATTGGTCTGCCGACACACAGAAAACAACACATACACTGCACAGGGATGTAAATTCCTCCAGAACCACAAACATTTAATATTAGTAGGTGCTAGAAGGCCTCAATGACCAAATTAGGCCTACTCGTAACTCTCTATCCAAATATCAATTGGCTGCTTCCAGAGAATACTGACCTTGTAATATGCAACGATTTATGTGTATCTCGTGGCATGTAGAATGCCACCTGCTGTGTGTTTTCCTCAATAATATGCTCTCTCGTCAGTAACTCATATATGGAGGGAGGTCTTGCTCCTAACTCCATTGTGATTGGTCGGATGAGGTTCATTGTAACTTTGAGAAAACCTTGGAATGATTCTTTTCCAGTCTGCGCAGTAAAAATAAAAAATAAAAATTGTTAAACAGGTAGAGAAAATATTGGGACGACTTCCAACTTTTATAAAAACATACGCATTACAAATTTTGGATTTTAAATTATCAGGAGTCACAGCTGCTATAGATGTTATAAGAAAACGCAGATAGAAATACCTAGGGCACGTTCTTAGACTTGATGAAAACAGACTGAACCAGCAAGCTCTTATGTGGACACCTGAAGGGGAAAGAAAAAGAGGAAGACCCAAAATTACCCTAAAAAAGCACGATACTTAAAGAAGGAGAAATAATAGGTTAGAAGTCCATACTCTTCTTCTTCTTCTTCTTCTGCGTTCGTTCTCAAACTCCTGCAGATTAGCAGGATGTAGTCCGGAGAACGGAATACGTTGTGTCATGGTTTACAGCATTGCTGCGATATCTGCGCCTTTCGGCCTGACACATCCTACTTCAGCATGGCTTTGGGTCACTGACCCTATATGGGATAGCCAACTCCATCCCATAACCTCCTTAGTCGCCTTTTACGACATGCGTGGAAGGTAAACAGTGTTGCTATTCTTTGCTCCCCTTTCGGGCCCCAGCAACACATGGGCAAGAAGTCCATACAATAACTAAAAAAATACAAGCAGCGGATCGCAATGCATGGACAATCAAAACCTCTGCACTATGCGATACCTTTGGCACGAAAGGAAAAAATTAACTAACAGCCGCCAGTTAACACATAGTTATACCTAACACATTGTTATACCTAACACATAGTTATACCTAACACATAGTTATACCTAACACATAGTTATACCTAATACATAGTTATACCTAACACATAGTTATACCTAACACATAGTTATACCTAATACACACAATGTATTAGTACATCACTTCATCTTCCACATTCTATATTTTTTTTTAGAGTTTGTTATCAGACTCCTGGGGGAACTCATATAACAGAAATGTCCTACTAGTTTTTAGACAGGATGTATGTAGGCAGAGAACAGATATGTTTGGTCCTACTAGTTTTAGAACAGGGTGTAGGCAGAGAACAGATATGTTTGGTCCTACTAGTTTTAGAACAGGGTGTAGGCAGAGAACAGATATGTTTGGTCCTACTAGTTTTAGAACAGGGTGTAGGCAGAGAACAGATATGTTTGGTCCTACTAGTTTTAGAACAGGGTGTAGGCAGAGAACAGATATGTTTGGTCCTACTAGTTTTAGAACAGGGTGTAGGCAGAGAACAGATATGTTTGGTCCTACTAGTTTTAGAACAGGGTGTAGGCAGAGAACAGATATGTTTGGTCCTACTAGTTTTAGAACAGGGTGTAGGCAGAGAACAGATATGTTTGGTTCTACTAGTTTTAGAACAGGATGTAGGCAGAGAACAGATATGTTTGGTCCTACTAGTTTTAGAACAGGATGTAGGCAGAGAACAGATATGTTTGGTCCTACTAGTTTTAGAACAGGATGTAGGCAGAGAACAGATATGTTTGGTCCTACTAGTTTTAGAACAGGATGTAGGCAGAGAACAGATATGTTTGGTTCTACTAGTTTTAGAACAGGATGTAGGCAGAGAACAGATATGTTTGGTTCTACTAGTTTTAGAACAGGATGTAGGCAGAGAACAGATATGTTTGGTCCTACTAGTTTTAGAACAGGATGTAGGCAGAGAACAGATATGTTTGGTTCTACTAGTTTTAGAACAGGATGTAGGCAGAGAACAGATATGTTTGGTCCTACTAGTTTTAGAACTTGGTGTATGTAGGCAGAGAACAGATATGTTTGGTCCTACTAGTTTTAGAACTTGGTGTATGTAGGCAGAGAACAGATATGTTTGGTTCTACTAGTTTTAGAACTTGGTGTATGTAGGCAGAGAACAGATATGTTTGGTCCTACTAGTTTTAGAACAGGGTGTATGTAGGCAGAGAACAGATATGTTTGGTCCTACTAGTTTTAGAACAGGGTGTAGGCAGAGAACAGATATGTTTGGTCCTACTAGTTTTAGAACAGGATGTAGGCAGAGAACAGATATGTTTGGTCCTACTAGTTTTAGAACTTGGTGTATGTAGGCAGAGAACAGATATGTTTGGTTCTACTAGTTTTAGAACTTGGTGTATGTAGGCAGAGAACAGATATGTTTGGTCCTACTAGTTTTAGAACAGGGTGTAGGCAGAGAACAGATATGTTTGGTCCTACTAGTTTTAGAACTTGGTGTATGTAGGCAGAGAACAGATATGTTTGGTTCTACTAGTTTTAGAACTTGGTGTATGTAGGCAGAGAACAGATATGTTTGGTCCTACTAGTTTTAGAACAGGGTGTATGTAGGCAGAGAACAGATATGTTTGGTTCTACTAGTTTTAGAACAGAGTGTATGTAGGTAGAGAGCAGATATGTTTTGTGTCATCCTTTTATTTGTGTCAATGACCTGGCACATTCAATTTATGAAAAACATGTTGTGCCATTGATGCAAATAAAACGGCAACACAACACATTTTCATTTTCTGAACTACATCCTGCTGAAAAATCTAGTAGGGCTATGTCCTGCTATGAGAGAGAACAGAAGTTTGAGAATGAATGCTGAAGAAGAACTATTTGCCATGATGGTTTATTATCCACTGTGCTTTTGAATATTAGTCCAAATATTTACGGGGTGTCAGTTACTGTGAAGAAAATGGTAGTCAGTGGTGTTGAACTTGGGTCAATTATGTCTATCTTCAGTCACAGGTGAACAAATCTTGTGTTCTAAGATAGAGCCTCAAAATAAGTATTAATTTTTATTAGGCTAAGATGGTACATTGTCCACTGACATTGTCCACTGACATTGAACTCTGTATCATTAAAGAGCCTCATCATGGTGTAGAAAATAACTCAATAATAAGAACAGGACTTCGGTTTCCTTGCGTTCTTGCATGGTTATGAGGTTCTGTTCATTAAAAGCATGAACAACTCTTGCAAGTTTTTGCACCCATCTACATATGTGAACTCATCTACATATCTGTGAACTTCCTGCCACTTCTACTCTTCTATCGCCTTACACAATTGGAAGATTCTGACTGGCGGTATGTTCTCGGCTATAAACATTATTTAGTTTTTAGCTTTCAAATTTCCTTATCACAGTATAATGCATCTTGTTCTAGGTGCTCCCTCTAACGGTGAATGTTTTTCCAAGAATTTCTAAACATTTCCTAAGAATGTTGTACTAAATAAATGAGCCTTTAGTCTCTTTTCCAATCAGGGACATTAAAAAATGAGAAAGCAGATCATCTGGCTAAGGAGGGGGCTGCTGATGATCAACCAGATGTGCTAATAATGTATAATCAAAAGAAACAGATGACCACAGAAATTATAAAGCTAACTCCAACACACAATTATGAACAGACCAGACCAAGTTGTTATTCTGCTCATCAGAACAGCACACAACCGACTCCGCAGCCACTTGTTTACATAGTTCAAGATTAGCAATACAGCCACGTGTACATATGGACAGGCACCTTAAACACAGAGCATATTCTTTATGAATTCTCTAAATAGGAAATGTCAGAATGAGACAAATACACTGGCCCAGAGAAACAACAGTGGAAGAAAAACACTACGGACCTATGTACGAGTTACAAAATACAGTGAAATTTATAAAAGAAAAAAAATGGCAGAAATAAGCATATTTCAAGTGAATGAAAGAAGGGACATAGACAATTGTCTCACTATTGAGGTCTGTTGGAACTGACAATCTGGCTTTCCAGTGCTGCGACAGTTTTGTCGCCTTGTTGACTGAGAGGTAGAAATAGGAGATATTTCTTTGACTGTAATCAGCTCTCATTCCATCGCAAACTACAAAATCCCTAGTGTTAGGTGACTCAAACACTGCCAAAGATGGATGCGTGGGACCATTGGCACAAATAAAACGGTGACACAACACATATTCATTCACTGAACTACATCCTGCTGGAAATCTAGTAGGACCATTATCCTGCTACAAGATAAATCTAGCGAGAGTTTGAGATTGAACACTGAATAAGAAGAAGATGACTCAAACGAACCTCAAATCTACTTGTTTCCAAGAACCCCACATTGAGGCTCTTTCATGATCTTACTTATTGTATAACCAAGGGTTTTACACGAGGGCAGTGTCCGATCCTTTGCATCCTGAGTACAACACACAACCATAATATTATTCCTTCTTGGCCAAAAATAGATGATATACCAAATGTCATCATAAATGACCAGCTCATATTTTTTTATTACTGTGTAAATCCTATTGATTTTGTTCAAGAAATCAGATCTGAGAGATTTTGTTCAAGAAATCAGATGTGAGAGATTTTGTTCAAGAAATCAGATCTGAGAGATTTTGTTCAAGAAATCAGATGTGAGAAATTTTGTTCAAGAAATCAGATCTGAGAGATTTTGTTCAAGAAATCAGATGTGAGAGATTTTGTTCAAGAAATCAGATCTGAGAGATTTTGTTCAAGAAATCAGATGTGAGAAATTTTGTTCAAGAAATCAGATCTGAGAGATTTTGTTCAAGAAATCAGATCTGAGAGATTTTGTTCAAGAAATCAGATGTGAGAGATTTTGTTCAAGAAATCAGATCTGAGAGATTTTGTTCAAGAAATCAGATCTGAGAGATTTTGTTCAAGAAATCAGATCTGAGAGATTTTGTTCGACCAGAAATGTATATTAAAAAATTATAAAATATCAATTTAAAATGTTTTTTTAATACAGTTCAACTGACCACTTCGAGACTGACAAATGGTACAAAGTGATTGTACTTGGCAACTTTCCTTTTGAGTTCCTGTTGGTCAAGCGTTGTCTGGCTAGGAACTCTGGGTAATTTATCATCTGGTATTGTTCCAGATCTGTAACCACTGTCAGTTTCATCTTTTTCCTGTTAAGAGACATATAGATAAGATTATGTAAATGCTCGTACACTGGTCAAGCAGTATGAGAAATGTGGAAAATAAAAGCTAGATTTAAAAAATAACATTTAATAACTCATAAGTGGATTTTCTGGGGACTGAAAGGCGAGTAAAGAATTAAAACACTGTTTGCCTTCCATGCATGTCGTAAGAGGTTACCAAGGAGGTTTTGAGACAAAATTGACTGTCCCATCACATTAAGGGTCACGGTGACCTCAAAGCCATGCTGAAGTTCAAGTCTGATGTGTCCGGTTAAAACGCAGATATCTCTGCTAAGCTATAAACCAGGGGTCAGCAACCTTTTGCTAACTGTGTGCCAACCTAAGGTTTCAAATTATTCAAATGCCAACATCACATATCATTTTATAAAAGTCGAGGCCATATTCTTATTTTACCATATATTTTATTTTTACGGTATATTTTAATTAATTAATATATAGTGATATTCAATCATATGTAAAGTTGTAAACAACATTAAAAGAAATAGTTTCTTGAAAGATTTTTAAAAAACTTTTTTTATTATTAATGGGAGCCTTGCCCTCGCATGGTCTTGGCCAGTTGCTCAATATCGACAACATACTTTGTTACTTTGAGTTTGACACAATTTTCTGAATGTTCAGGCGTTAGGCGAGTGTTGAAATGAGCGAGGAAACCCTGCTAATCGATTTATAATCAACTTGATACAGGAAACGTGAAGAGTCTGTGTGCCATTTGAAATTGTTTGGCATGCCAAGTGTGGCAAGTGTGGCAAGCGTGCCATAGGTTGCCGACCCCTGCTGTAAACCATGATACAATGCATTGCATTCTCCAGACAACATCCTGCTAACCTGCAAGAGTTTGAGAGAAGAAATGCAGAACAATAATAACTATTGAATAATCCACCTAAGACTGATGTGTTTGGCCATTGGCACAAATAAAAATGAAGACACAGCGTATTTCCATTCTCTGGACTATATCCTGCTGGAAATATAGACTAACCATTGTCCTGCAACAAGGGAGATGCAGCTGAAGTTTGATAATGAAAGCTGAAGAAGAAGAAGATTATTTAATAATATGTAAAGTTCTAACAATCATCTTTAGATTGAGAAAACCACCAAAGATGGATGTGTCTGGTCATTGGTGCGCATAAAATGGTGACACATTGTATTTACATGTTCTGGAAGACATCCTGTTAGACATCTAGTAGGACCATTGTCCTGCTAAAAGAGAAATTCAGTGGGAGTTTGAGAATACATGCTGCGGGAGAGGAGGAGACTGAGAACAGACCACAACATCCTCACAGTGAACAGACCACAACAGACTGAGTACAGACCAAAATAGACTCACAGACTGTGAACAGACCACAACAGACTGAGAGCAGACCATAAAAGACTGAGAACAGACCACAACAGACTGAGAACAGACCACAACTTACTGAGAACAGACTACAACAAACTCACAAACAACGCACGCATGGTTTGAAATTAGCGACACCGATATGTGCCCACATGGGCAATCTGCAAAAAACACAGAGCATATTTTACAGAACTGTTCACAGTACCACATCACAGGAAGAAAACTTTGGCCATTAAACCCAGCTATAACAGACAAACCTCTAAAGCCCTGTCACTGTACTTATTATCTTCTGCGTCTGCATTTGCTTTCAAATAATCAGTACAAATATTCCTGTGATTTAAGCCGGAGAGCATGAAATACATTGTGCAGCTAGTTTTAAAGCAGAGCTGTGTTAATTGCACCTTTTGGCATAACAAAATCCTTTTTTTTGGGCATGTTTTTATTCCAGATGATTTTCCCTAGCCTCTGGCAGCCTTCCTCTGAACTGTCAAATGACATTTACAGCTTGAATAGGGCTCATTAGCCATCTACGAACTCATACTCAAGGACATAACTCTAATTGAATTTTCAAAAGTGGATGTAAAAAATGGTCATCATCACTTGTGATGGACAAACAACACCTGTCACCAGACAACAAGAGCACATCTGCTGTTGGTTATGATGGTTTATCACCCACTATCAATCAATCAATCAATCAATCAAGTGCCATGCTGAATGGCGTAGACGATCATGTTTTTCCACTACTCTCTGTCTCGTGTGTTGTCAATAAGGTGTGTTGTCAATAAGGTGTGTTGTCAATAAGGTGTGTTGTTAATAAGCTTGGTTGGTGAACTTTTACCTTGCCACAATACTAGTCTACCTAGCAACTTTTCTCTTTGTTGTCACCTATCTCTTCTCCCTTGATCTTTCCAGTGGTTATTAAGTGTTCAAGCTGTGTTCTTCTCAGCAGATGCCCTAGAAACCTTAACTGTCTGCCCCTAATGTTAGATATGATGGATCTTTTTACGATCACCCACTATGCCCTTGGACTTTACATGAAAAAATCATGAGGCAGCAAACAGAGTCTGAACCAGGTCCATTTAGAGGACACCTATTCAGCTAGCTATTAGAGTCCAAAAAATTTCAGTGTTCAACCAATCCGGTTTCCCTATGAAAAGATGCGATTTTAATCAAGACTACCAACATGTTCTTCTCAAGCTACTATATATCTCGACAGGTCGGGTGACACGCGGACAACAACAATACACACTGCACAGGTATGTAAATTCTTCAGAACCACAAACATTTAAAATTAGCAAATACCAGCAGACCTCAGTACCACACGAAAAAATTAGTCCTAGGCCTACTAGTAAACATACTAACATGTAAATATACAACAAACAATCCCACGTACATCATTAGTTGCAATCTTCATATGTTCTGAATCACAATAGACCAGGATTTTATTCAACTGTTTGTGAAAGTATGACATTTTGTATTCAACTGTTTGTGAAAGTATGACATTTTATATTCAACTGTTTGTGAAAGTATTGACATTTTTTTTATTCAACTGTTTGTGAAAGTATGACATTTTTTATTCAACTGCTTGTGAAAGTATGACATTTTTTATTCAACTGCTTGTGAAAGTATGACATTTTTTATTCAACTGCTTGTGAAAGTATGACATTTTTTATTCAACTGCTTGTGAAAGTATGACATTTTTTATTCAACTGCTTGTGAAAGTATGACATTTTTTATTCAACTGCTTGTGAAAGTATGACATTTTTTATTCAACTGCTTGTTTATGTATAACATTTTTTATTCAACTGCTTGTGAAAGTATGACATTTTTTATTCAACTGCTTGTTTATGTATAACATTTTTTATTCAACTGCTTGTGAAAGTATGACATTTTTTATTCAACTGCTTGTGAAAGTATGACAATTTTTATTCCACTGTATGTTTATGTATGAAACTTCACGATTAGTTTGTTTATTAATAAATTACAGGTATGTATAATCGTTTAATATTTGCATTCAAAAACATCAATTACATTTTTTACTGCTTGTAAATGTGTAAAGCTCCACTATAAATATAATTCTAAAGTGAATGTCTATTGCAATTCTTACAATGTAATAAACAAGAAAAATAGGTCCATTTTCTTAGTGGGAGTGGTGATGAGTGGCAATTGCTCATATGGTGAAAGTGGGAAATGAAGCCAAAAAAATGTCAGAACCTCACTGATCTGGAGCAACAAACTAATCTTGACCCCAACATATGAAGACCATTGTACTAACATACAACAAGCCCTGATCACAGGTATAAAAAAAATCTCTGTACATACAAGGGATACACATCTTTGTACTAAAACACAAAAACGAATCTTGACCACACTATGAAATATTTATACTAGCATACAAACGAATCTTGACCATACTATGAAATCTCTATACTAGCATACAAATGAATCTTGACCACACTTTGAAATCTCTATACTAGCATACAAATGAATCTTGACCACACTATGAAATATCTATACTAGCATACAAACGAATCTTGACCACACTATGAAATATCTATACTAGCATACAAACAAATCTTGACCACACTATGAAATCTATGTACATACATACAACAAGGGGTACAAATCTTTGTACTAACACACAAAAACGAATCGACCACAATATGAAATATCTATACTAGCATACAAATGAATCTTGACCACATTAGGAAATATCTATACTAGCATTTTTTTAAAAAGAAAATCTTTGTACTAACATACAAATTTCCGCAGAAGATGGGTGTGTCTGGCCATTGATGCAAATAAAATATCGGTACAACACATTTCATTCTCTGGACTACATCCTGCTGAAAATCTAGTGTGACCATTGTCCTGCTACAAGAGAGATCAGCGGGAGTTTGAGAATTAATGCTGAAGAAGATGATACAAACTAACGTCAACAATGCTCAATTTGCAAACCTATGTACTATCACAGATAACAATTTGCAAACCTATGTACTATCACAGATAACAATTTGCAAACCTATGTACTATCACAGATAACAATTTGCAAACCTATGTACTATCACATATAACAATTTGCAAACCTATGTACTATCACAGATAACAATTTCCAAACCTATGTACTATCACAGATAACAATTTGTAAACCTATGTACTATCACAGATAACAATTTGCAAACCTATGTACTATCACATATAACAATTTGCAAACCTATGTACTATCACAGATAACAATTTGCAAACCTATGTACTATCACAGATAACAATTTGCAAACCTATGTACTATCACAGATAACAGAACTTACAGTTGCTGCATCAGGATTGGTTTCTTCATCAGCTCTGGAAACATCCGAGAAATCTAATGTCGTATTCTCCTTGACAAGTTCTATTGCTGTGTGACCGACATGTTCAATATTGTGTATTAAGTTTGTCCCGCCTGTGGTGCTGGTACCATCTTGTATAGCAGTAATATCAGAGTGTGGAGTGTGTCTGGAGTCTGTCTGCAAATGTCTGGATTCAGGCTGATAATGATGATGAGGAGGAAGTACATTTTTGTCAGAGTATGATGGTAGGCACATCGGCGCAGAAGTCAGATGATCTGATGAGGTATCCGGAGGCAGAGCGATGCCAGAATGAGGTGTATGGAATGAATGCATTGTAACAAAATCTTCACTGACAGACCAAGACCGATGATGTGTGGATAAGCTGGACGCTTTGTTTGAGTCCGAGTATGCAAGATCCAATTTGGGTTGGACACATGCTCCTCTCTCCATCCCTTGTAAATTCTGCTGACAATTGAGGACCGAATCTGAGATTGGCTGTGCACTGACTCGTGTGCTGTTAACATTTCCTGATACAACCATGGCAATGCCTGGACGGGCATTGATGTTCCCCATGATCTCCAAGCGTGATCTTGGATCAGGAGGACTTGGAGCTGGTGTAACAACAGCATCACATCCATCACCAGAAATGGACTTGCAATTGAGGGTGACAGAAGACAGGCAGTGTTGGTGGCAAGTATAGAGGCAAACTGTGGAAAGTAAGAAAATAGTCAATATGCAGTGTTGGTGGTAAATATACAGACAAAATGTGGAAAGTAAGAAACTAGTCAATATGATTGAGATAAACAATAGAGTGTGTCTTGTGAACACGCAACATTTTTCATAACGTCACAGTGGTGGTGTTGATGATGATGATGATGATTATGAGAAGGATTATGATGATGAGGAGGATGAGTATAATGATAGTGAGGATGCTGATGATAAGTAATCCCTTTATCTGTAAATATGTAGATCTTGACAGTCCATAGTCACTCCGACAAAAGCAATAACACCTATGTTAAAAGTACAGATAAAAGCAATAACATCTATGATAAAAGCAATAACATCTATGATAAAAGTACAGATAAAAGCAATAACATCTATGATAAAAGTACAGATAAAAGCAATAACATCTATGATAAAAGCAGACAAAAGCAAAGAGAACATCACAGGCCCCCCCCCCCCTTTATTTAAGTAACGGAGGTGAGTTATCTCAAATGCATGTTCGTGTTAAGGGCATTTATGGATACACGTTTGGTCCCTGAAGTGGCAAGTGATAGCCTACGGAAGATGGATAACAAATGTGCTCCCATACAGTTCAACATGTCTACATAACAAGTGCTCACATACAGTTCAACATGCTTACGTAAGTGCTCCTATGCAGTTCAATGTCTACACAAGTACTCCTATACAGTTTAATATGTCTACACAACAAGTGCTCCCATACAGTTCAACACAACAAGTGCTCCCATACAGTTTTTCGTTGTCATAACAATTATATGTTTTCGGAGTCATTATTTCATTTGGTTTTTTCCCTGAAATATATATTTTTTTCTTCAGATTTATATTTTTAACTGAAAAACAATCATGCCTGTAATGCACTCAATTCTCATATCCCTCCGCCCGCCCCAATACTCCTATGGGTTAGCGCTCCAGGTTTTGGGAACCACCACTCAAAACTGAACAAGTGACATTAAGTATATACCTGTGAGTATGCGGGTGTGTATAAAATGATATCAGCATCGTGAAAGGCTTCAACGGCATCATCAGTTACCACCTTCCATCACTTCCCTTCACCTGTGCGAATTTCCTACCTTACACCCACTTCATCACAATCGTACAGACTCCATGCTGTCAGCGCCGAAGTTCACCTGTCTAATAAAATCGTGTCTGCTACTGCTGACAGTTATTCGACACATCTAGGTAGATTTATTAACCCAGTTATTCGACACATCTAGGTAGATTTATTAATCGACACATCAAAGTAGATTTATTAACCCAGTTATTCGACACATTGATGTAGATTTATTATTCGACACATTGATGTAAATTTATTGTTCACTGTTGACAATAGTGAAACTTCGTAAACTCCGATGGTACAAGCACGTGATGAGACAGTTATCCGATGGTACAGGCACGTGATGAGTCATTTATCCGATGGTACAGGCACGTGATGAGACATTTATCCGATGGTACAGGCACGTGATGAGACATTTATCGAGTACAAAAGACGTATTTGAAGCTACGGTGGAGGGATAAGAAGACGAGGTGGAAAGAAGAAATGATAATATTAAAGAATGAGCAGGGTGTGACATTTCCAAACTCATCAGGATGGTAGAGGATAGAGATACGTGGAGATCTTTCGGCACCAACGGTTGAGACACCCCTGAGACCCTGACAGAGTATTGGTTTATTATTATCAATCAATCAAGTGCCATGCCGAATGGCGTAGGCGATCATATTTCTCCACGACTCTGTCTTTTGTGTTGTCAATAAGCTTGGTTGGTGAACTTATACCGTGCCACAATACTAGTCCATCTAGCAACTTCTCTCTTGGAATCGCTCTGTATTATTATTATTATAGTATTCGATACATTTGGGTAGACTTCTTATTCGATACATTTGGGTAGACTTCTTATTCGATACATTTGGGTAGATTTATTATTCGACACATTCGGTGCATTCTCTTCTCCGAAATGCATTCTGCAGGAGTTTGCAAATGGATGAGAATATGCCAAGAGGGTGCCAACTCTACCGAAATTGTAAATTTTACCGAAAAAATGATGTCCAGATGTATAACAAGAAAATCTTGAATGGGCCAGGCCGTGTATCTCACTAAAAAATTCACAGGCTGAAGATATGAACTGAAATTCCCATTCTCGGAAAGGTTGAGGATGTCCGTGACATGTCAACAGCAACCAGCTAAGTCACTGCGTGAGCATGAACATCTACACCACTGTTTCCCAACTTTTTTTGGGCCATGCCCCACCTAAGTGCTTCTAACATTTTGATGCCCCCCCCCCCCAAATTTAATCAAATTTAATTATTCCCTAAACGAAACCTAATCACAACTTGTTCGAATTTTCCCCCTGTGGAAATCAAATTGTCCCACTGTGGGGCGTGGGGACCCCACGTTTGAAACACTGGGCTACAGTATAAGATATATTGGCAAATGGGGGAAAGTGCCTTCTTCATTACTCATTTGACTATTCCCGTGGTTTTCTTTGGTCACTATGATTATGCTTTGTGTGACAGGCAATGGAAATCAAGGGGATATTTAACATCAAATAAATCATTTTAGAAGGCTAGATCTCTCATTTGGCAATAAGTCATACTGTAGACAGTCATGACTTCTCATGTGTCCTCATCCAATGAAAATCACTTCTCTTTTTTGTTAGATGGTTTGTTGATTAGTTAGTTTTCAGATCATCACTGCATTCAGGACACGTCAATGTGTGACCCTATCTTCACCAGTCCACGACAAATGATTGTACCAATGTTGTATGTTGTTTGACAAGCACTCTTCTGAGCCCTATTTGGTTATGCCACACTTCAAGCACAGTTCCCGTATTCTGGACACGGAATATCTTCTTCTGAGTTCGTTCTCAAACTCCTGCAGATTAGCAGGATGTAGTCCGGAGAACGAAATGCGTTGTGTCATGGTTTACAGCACTGCTGAGATATCTGCGCCTTTGGGCCGGACACATCCGACTTCAGCATGGCTTTGGGTCACTGACCCTATATGGGATGGGACAGCCAACTCCATCCCATAACCTCCTTAATCGCTTTTTACGACATGCATGGAAGGTCAACAGTGTTGCTATTCTTTGCTCCCCTTTCTGGCCCCGGCAACACATGGGCGGACACGGAATATGAAGCATCACGATCATTAATTTCATTTCCCATGTTGCCCATGCTGTTTCTCGTAATGTGTTCAATATGCCACACCGATCTGTTACTCTACCTTCGATATAGTAGCAGTGCGCGCAAGCCGATCTGTCATCTCTTTGCTTTGAACACCCTCATGACCAGGCACGAAAATGAACGTGACGCGTTTCAACTTCGATCTCTCCACTGACTCAAGCCAATACTCGCGAGTGCCGCTAATTTCCTAATGGTTTAACTTTTAATGCGTTCAAACTTCATGGCGGGAAGTCCGTATTAACATGTTCTGGTTCTTTCTCTAACTCCCGCCGCATCTCTGATGTAGTAGAACAATGGTTCTACTAGATTTCCAACAGATGTAGTTCATAGACCGGAAAAGCGTTACGTTACCATGTTATTGCGCCAATAGCCCGAAACATTCGACTGCGACGTTGGTAATTAATACGTTAAGTGTTTTTACCACTTCTACTGAATGCTGAACGGCTGTGACCATATCGCTAGTAGTATGCCAACCGTACGAGAGAACTGGTTCTCGTACTTAAACGCTGGTACTTGTACTCACCAAGCTCAAAGCCAACAAAGGGCACGTATGTTTAACCCTTTCGCCACTGTCTTTCGAAGCAATCGGAACATAGCCACAGACATCCACTTATGAACTGTTCGCATTACTAACAAGCTGACTTGATTTTAAGAGCAGCTACTTTATTTAATTACCGTTTGAAGTCTGGAGGCAACTAAAATGACTAGAAACTTTGAAGAATACATCAGCAAGGTTGCCAAACATCTGAATTATATCCACGAGATCAGACACACAGATGGAAGGATACATACTTAAGATGCACGCAAATATAGATACAGGTGAATAGACAAACATATCAGAGAACCGTGTAAATGAAGGCAGGTAAACGAAGGTGCAGGCAGACGAACAGACAGATATATACTCGTATATAGGTGCAAGGAAAAAGTATATATTCCGGGGCAGATAAACAGAAACAGGTGAACGGATGGACAGGTAGACATGAAATGAACAGTTAGATAGAAGAGCAGAAAGAATGATTATTTAAAGGGCGGAGATAAACAGCAAAGATACGATAAGTTATTGATTGGTAAAGCTAGAAGCTAACGATGGAAATTTTGTATCAATGTCAGGAACTTGTGAGCGATTAGCTTTTAATTCCAATGCGCAATGGGAAGTGATTTCTCCAGAGCTTAACGATCTCCGGGAATTAAGCGATTAACTCCTAATTCCAATGCGCCACGGGTGGTGATTTGTCCAGAGCTTTATTTCATACACAGAAGACTAACTCTCAGCGGGTGAGAATTGCTTTGAGAAGAAGGTCTCCTACTTGGTGGTAGTAAATTTTAGCATTTTTGTGTGACGTTTTCCACATTTTTGTGTGACGTTTTCCACATTTTTGTGTGACGTTTTCCACATTTCCGCAACATGTACAGTTCTCATGATCATCTCTCCTACCAAGCATTCGTTTCTATTATGTGTCCATAGCAACCCAGCTTTGAGCCGTGGTCACTGGTATGGGTAGAGCGGTCAGCTGTGCATTCCCAGTCACCCACGGCGAGCTCTCCAATTATGCAGGGCTGACATGTTTACATGAATTTGGGATATACCAGGGAATTGTCACGTACTACACAAAGTTGCTTTTCATCATATCCCTGCGGGGCGCAAAGGCTACCACATTGCTCTTTGTTAGCAGAGTTAGCAGATAACCAAGATCCCAAAAGTACCGCCTCGTGGTGCACCCTGGAAACAGAAATAGCTGCTCGTGCTGATTCTGGTTAAAACTTTTGGGGATCGTGTCCGTGAATGTGGAGGTTGCAGATGGAAAGAGATTCTTCTTCTTCTTTCTGTCCTCATGTACCTTTCGGTGTTGAGGGGAGAGAGGGCGTACGGTCTTTTGCCCTTCTATGTGCCTCTTCCGCTGTTATATTTCCGAGTGTCTCTAATACACTATCTATCCACCTTTTACGATGGCGTCCAATAGGTCGCCTGTTTTCGTATCGTTTGTTAAGTGTTTTTGGATAATACTTTGCTCTTTCTGTCTGGTTATGTGGCCGTACCATTTAACTTGTTGTTTCTGTATGTATTCTATTGTTGGCTTGATCCCTAATTGTTTCCTTAGTGCTTCATTCCTGATTGTGTCTCTCAAGCTAACTCCAATCATACGTCTCACACATTTCATTTCAGTGGTGTTAATCTTATGTATTGTTCTAGAATCTAATGTCCAAGTTTGACACTGATAGCACAAAGTTGGTAAGAAAATGGTGTCGAGAAGCGCTTTCTTTGTTTCTAGTGTAATATCTTTGTTTCTTAGTAAAGGTGTTAATTGACCAATGACCTGACAGGCCTTAACAAGAGATTTGACTGCAAAAAAAAACAAAAAAAAACAGGCAATATCTCCGACACTTCTGCGTCAACACTTGCAGCAGCACTGTATACACACATTGAAGCTAGTATGTGCGGCGGAAACATTGAAGGGATGACCAATGCAGATGTTACGAAGTGTGCAGATATTATGAGAAATATATGGGGGCGTCAGTCACCATAATGATACCATAGTGTAGGGATCTTTAATTGGCGGGCCGTGAGCCTAATCCGGCCCGCGGAGGCCTAGCAAGTGACCCGCGGATCATTGCTAAAACAGTGAAATAAAGTTTTTTTAAACTAAATGTATAAAATCATTCAATGTGTTTTTTATAAATCTGGCCCGTGATAATCCCCATTTTCTACATTTTGCCCCCCCCCCCAAGTAAATATAGTTGAATAGCCTTGCCATAGTGAGTACACAGAGGGGAGCACAGCGCTAGATGCCAGCGTCAAACGCAAAGAGAACGTAAAACGTATCAAGGAAATCGGAACTAAAGTGTTGTTAGCTCGAGACAAGCTTCTAGTTCCCGGTGTTCCTTGCCCGGGCCCAACTCTACTGTCGAGTTTTCCTATACCGGAATCATGCTCGGAATGATATACCAGAAGAAAACAGATTCAGTACCCGATGGGCACCAAGAACAACCGTCCAATGAGAAGCTCTACTCAGCTTGAGAACAAAATGATAGTCCCTGGCGATCTTAAATAGTGTATAGACTCAGACTTGGACGAGGGGTTCACGACGTTGGTGAACGATACTTCGGCTTTAGGGGAGCGAACGAGTCTGAGTCCAACTCTTCTGTCGAGTTCTTCCTAAATCGGAACTTGGCTCGCGGGTGAGAAAAGGTTCAGTACCCGATGGGTACGGGCACAATAGTCTAATTATACGAGAGAAGTTCACTGGCTACGGAACACCTCTTGTAAGATAGACAAAAATGACAAACCGTCTCGGCGTAGAGTCAGTACAAATTCGCTGCCTGGCGACAGATAGGAAGGCTGTCACAGGCTAGGGTATCCTACCCGAAATGTCAAGGCATGCCAAAATCGGTTGTGCTGGGTCTACAAGGAGCATAACGGTGGCAAAACGTAACTACGCTCCCGGCAGAAATTGCATGAACATCCATGCTGACTATTATGAAGCGATTATAAAAGAAACAAACATACCACATCATTAGCCGGGGCATTGACTGCTAGGACCTTGTTCAGCATTGAAGTTCATTTGACTTCCACAATCGTGATGTGCATTACTGGGTTCTCCACCAGAGCAATATGCAATGCTGGTTTCTCTCTCTCTCTCCCTCTCTCTCTCTCTCTCTCTCCATCAGCGTGATGGGCAATGTTGGGTCTCTGAATGTTGCACAAAAAGGCAAATGTAATTGTACTTCTGCTATCAGTTTCCTATGCTCAGAAGTCTATAACGGCAGGATGGCCGACCGAAGACCAACAATAATCACAAACGTTATGAATGAAAGCCTCATTAATTATTCTGAAAGGTCTTCATTGGAGATAGCCATGTCTAAACTAACGTCACTGATCTGTCATAATGACACGCATCGACACATACACCAGTCAGGAATCTGTGAATGCAAGGGGAGACAAAGTTTAACAAATTGTGACCTACATTTTGCATTACTTAACACCGTTCTAAAATGTCAGTTCCATGTAGCAGGGTGTTAATCTGAAAAGCGCCAACAGTTTCTTTTATCTTGGATAGTTCTTCCTTGACGTTCATTTCAAACCTCAGCTGGTTTACAAATATGAAACCCGGCATAAGTACGCAATCAGTGACTGAGATAAAAGTAGTGGAGCACACCCTCTACATACAAAGATTGCTAATCGCTGAGAATTATAAATTTGTGTGCCTGTGCGTTACTGGGAACAGCAAGGGGAACAAAAAACAATTATATTTACCCTCCATGCATGCCATAAGAGGCGACTAATGAGGCTATGGGGGGTGACATGGCTACCCTCCCCTATATAGGGTCAAAATGACCCAGAAGCCGTGCTGAATTAGAATATATCAGACCAAAAGGCACAGATATCGCAGCAATGCTGTAAACTATGACACAGATAATTCCGTTCTCCGGACAACATCCTGCTAACCTGCAGGAATTTGACAAAAAACAGGATGTAATGATTAATGAGTATGATGGTTATTCGTGTCAGATATATGATTCAGTTCTTACCAGATGCAGATCGTGGTCTGTCGTAGATGCATTTAGATGGACTATGGCTCTCGTGGCAGCTGTGATTTGACTCCACTGTGAGCTCGCCTGTCTGTCCATCTGTCAAATCCAAAACGCGTTCAGGTAAACCAGGAACCGGACTGGACGTTTCGGACAGGTCAAAGTTCACACACCTCTCACTGAACTCTGAATCAGATTTATCGATAAAAACTGAGAGGTGAGATTTAGCCGTTGAGTATTTGGCACTGAGATCCGAACTGGCAGTTTGATAGTAATCTGAATCTGGGTCTGAAAGGTCTGAACTGGCGGTGGAGGATGGTCTATTCCAATTAAAGTCTGTAAGGATTGAATAGTTATGTGTGTGGAGATCATCAGAGTGGAGATTATCAGAGTGGAGACCATCAGAGTGGAGACCACCAGAGTGGAGATCATCAGAGTGGAGACCATCAGAGTGGAGACCACCAGAGTGGAGATCATCAGAGTGGAGACCATCAGAGTGGGCAATATATATATTACTGCCTGGTGACTCTTGTATAAAACAATCCTTTTGAACTGTGACATTTTCATCGTGCACCACTGTGTTCTGGACATCGCCCAGGATGTTCGTGTGAATATTCAAGTCGCTAGACCTTGACGAACAATTCGTTTCCATAAACGACTGACTGCTTGAGATAGAAGGCGAATACCTGCCGTTGTTTTCCAATAAATTATCAAAGGGCTCTTCAATATGAAGATCGCAACAACAGAAGCAGGTGAGCGAGGAACAGTGAGTATAGGTTGGCGAGTCTTGGTTATCACTGCATGAAGCTTGTGATGCATTTTGTTCACTGGATGAATTAATTTCCGCACTTCTTTCATGAAATTCTGAAGTTTCTCCAGAAAATGGTTCAGAAAAGTTTTTGCTTTTTAAGTTCAATGAAGTCGGCCGTTTTATCACGCATAAAACTGGGTTTGATGCTCTGAAATTCTTTGTACTAGTCGTTTCTTCAGGGGAGTATGTTAGATCCAGTGTATGACATCGACACAGTTCCGTTGACAGGGATTCATGATGCTCTATCGAATGTTGACTAGGGTCTGAGAATCCATTTATCAAATATCTGTGATTGTCAGGACACTCGTTACGCTCATGTTCCATCGACAAACTTTTAATTTTTCGAAACATTTTTCTCAGATCTTCCGCAGAAGACAAGATTATACTTCCATTCACCAACTCATGTCCGCATGTCTTATCACACTCATCGCGCGCAGAGCTGATAGACAATCGTGAATTAGACTTGTAAACTTTGATATTCTCGAAGAGTTCACGGTTCGAACCCAGGTTATTCAGACCCACTAATAAACTAGACCTTCTACTAGAAATAAAATTATCAAATTCCTTCTCAAACTCTAAGAACGCCTCATCGGTGTCAAAAAAATCTGTAAAAACATCACTGACTATCATGGATGATAACACATCCGTATCTTTTGATGCTCTCTCGCTGCTGTTATCACTCAACCGTACATAAGACTGACCGTCTCCGCTGGAAGACAATTTGCGACTAGTGTTCAATCCACTATTACAACGATGTTCTCTGGTGGTTTCCAACACGCGTTCAAACTCCTGAAAGTGTTGGTCCGTATTCAGAAACTCAATGAGTATATCGTTGATGCTCGATTTAAGATTACAGCTTCTGTCAAAACCAAGCAGGTTATTTCTCTCAGACTCGGCTCTTCTAGCACATGAATTAGATCTCGCTACTCTTACTAATCTGCTTGTTTTCTCTGCGGTGTCTTTAGAAACTGATTTATCTTTCAGATGTGTAGTTGTTTCCTCTGTGCATTCCACGCAAGCTTGTAAAAGAGATTTCGATGCCGGATTAACTGTAGAATCTGACGGCTTCTGCTTAAACTCTTTAACACAATCTGACGGCTGCTGCTTAAGCTCTTTAACACAATCTGACGGCTTCTGCTTAAGCTCTTTAACACAATCTGATGGCTTCTGCTTAAGCTCTTTAACACAATCTGACGGCTTCTGCTTAAACTCTTTAACACAATCTGACGGCTGCTGCTTAAACTCTTTAACACAATCTGACGGCTGCTGCTTAAGCTCTTTAACACAATCTGACGGCTTCTGCTTAAACTCTTTAACACAATCTGACGGCTGCTGCTTAAGCTCTTTAACACAATCTGACGGCTGCTGCTTAAGCTCTTTAACACAATCTGACGGCTTCTGCTTAAGCTCTTCAACACAATCTGACGGCTTCTGCTTAAGCTCTTTAACACAATCCGACGACTGCTGTTTAAACTCTTCAACACAATCTGACGGCTTCTGCTTAAGCTCTTTAACACAATCCGACGACTGCTGTTTAAACTCTTTAACACAATCTGACGGCTGGTGCTTAAACTCTTTAACACAATCTGACGGCTGGTGCTTAAACTCTTTAACACAATCCGACGGCTGCTGCTTAAGCTCTTTAACACAATCCGACGGCTGCTGCTTAAACTCTTTAACACTTCTACTAGCACTACCTCTTCTATTTTTGCAGAAAAAATTCGGTCTACAAATACACTGCAGCTCTGACAAATCTATCAGATCATCACCGTCTCCACAATTCTGTACAAGATCGCAACATTGACTTTTTAGCTTTTGAAAATCTCTCAAGTCGTGTTTGAACTCTTCAAAATCTTGTTCATCTTGAAATCCGTACAGAAAATAGTTAAACTCAGAAGTGGGAAGTTCGGAGTACTTAAGGTTAAATATGCTGTGAGCAGCGTCAGTAGATGAGCACATTTGAAAATCTGAAGATCCACGGCTACAGTATCCACTGTCATCCATCACTAAACAGTCCTTCTACCACCTTTCTTATCCATATCCAAACGTCGCTAAATACATAAATACACCGTTATTTTACCTGATATTCACTTTCAGGTACATCCATCTTAAACAAAGTGCACGTAATCACACACGACACGTTAAAAACCGCATATCCTCACAAACGAACTTAAAAACCTGATGTGACACATTCCTAGGAATCGAACACACGTCCAACCAGTTTTATAATATCCACTCTAGTGCTTTAATCCCCTGTATAACATATTCCCGTATTTATTTCATGTCAGCTTGTCACCATCAGTATGTTCCTACATAATACACATTTTACTGGCGATAATCGTGAATAATTATAACTCATTTAAATTCCTCTATAGCGCATTCGCTTATAACATATTTCCATATTTAACACTTTTCAATATCTCCAATTATATTTATTTATTCTTTATACTGTGTATATAGACTTTGTTATGTTCGTACATCGGAAACCCTTTATATCGCATTCTTTTAAAGCACATTTCCACATATTTAAACACTTTTCAAAAGTCTTCATTGTTTATAATGTATATAGCGAATATCTGCTATTACATACAGACATTTTTCCAGCACTTTCAACGAAATGATTATTCCGTTTCTTCTGTATTTCCTATATAAATTTTTGGCACACACTAATATATATATATATATATATATATATATATGGTCCTTCAGTTTGAAGTAACGCATAACGGAACGGATAAGGTTCAGTCCTTTATCACAGAATGAACCGTACTCAATTACCTGGCTCACTCACAACCGTCGGTCTGTTCCCGAGACAAAGACGTGTGTACTCAAAGCGCTAACACAAAAGGGACCAGTCAAGTATATCATAAAAAACATGAATTCTACCAACGAAAAGAGTAAAGCGGTTTTCCATCCCTCCCCTCGGCATTCTCACACTTCTGGATACGTGCACGGTGAAAGATCAGGTAAGCAGGCAGCAGTTTTCACGTGTAGATGCAGGAAATGTGCATACACTGTACAGGAAAAACATCAGCACCGGTGTAACGCCTACAGGTATATCAAAAACATCTACCTGATACGACGCGCTGGGAGAGAGTCTAGCCGATACCGTCGACAAATAGAAGACCTTCCAACAGAATTAATTGAGACACCATTCCTTACGTTTTTGATTATTGTTAGTATTTCGGTTGGTAGCTATTTATATACTTGGAGTCGCCTTGGTTATTTTTGGCATGTAATTCCAAGTATGTAAATAGTGACCAACCGAAAATCCAACAATAATGAAAAGATGTAACGAATGGTGTCCTAGTTAATTCTGTTTGAAGGTCTTTTCTGGAGACGGACATGCAAACGAGCTGACAAAACGAGGCAATACTTTGAATCTAGTTGAAAAACACACAACAAGAAGGACCAACCAAAGGGATGTTTGCAACTACACAACCAGCTATAGCTACGTAACTCTTCTCCTCAGAGATGATACTTCATGTTTGCATACCAACTCCAGAAATCTCTGATGTGTGTGTTTGAAAAACTAGAGGAATCATAATATATACCTGCAGCGAGACCCTCGTCAATTACACAAACATATGCTCTCATCAGTAACATAATATACCTGCAGCGTGACCCTCGTCAATTACACAAACATATGCTCTCATCAGTAACAACCTCCACAAGCTATTTGACTTTCCCTTGATTATCCTATTGGCTATTGACGCAAAATATACGTTTAAAAAAAAACAACAATAAAAAGTTCAAAAAAAGTCTACTTCTTCTGCGTTCATTCTCAAACTCCTGCAGATTAGCAGGATGTAGTTCGGAGAACGGAATGCATTGTGTCATGGTTTACAGCATTACTGCGATATCTGCGCCTTTCGGCATGACACATCCTACTTCAGCATGGCTTTGTGTCACTAACCCTATTTGGGATGGGACAGTCAACTCCATCCCATAACCTCCTTAGTCGCCTTTTACGACATGCGTGGAAGGTAAACAGTGTTGCTATTCTTTGCTCCCTTTTCGGACCCCGGCAACACACGCGCATAAAAAAAAAAGTCACATAGCGTCACTAATGGTGGATGATTCCTGATGTGCACAGGACTATAATTGACGAGAGATTCGCCTGCATCATCGCTATAGAATTTCATCAGAAGTGGCAGCGTAGTTCAGTGCAGATTAACATTTAATGCGTGAACACTACGACCAATACTTTATATTATTATATCACTGGTTCACAACCTTTCCCCCCCCCCCCTATGGACCCTTCTCATGATGCATTAAAAAATATCGTTGACTTTCCTCACAAATCACCAAGCTTTTTTTTTTTTAATACTGTATATCGATATCTATATAGTTATTTTATCATTCAAACAAATATAGTTATTTTATCATTCAAACAAATGTAGTTATTTTTCTGTGTCCACCCCCTTAGGGTATGTTGCCTCCAGCCCCAATTTCAGAATTATTTACCCTTCAATTACCGTGACCCTGGAAGGGGGCGATATGGCCGCCGTTGAGAACCACACTGAAATTTGACATATGACAAAATTTGGCACATCATGGCATGAGATTTATCCTGACATAATTCTTGGAATACTGACTTACTTAATGAAGCTTAGTTCGTTTTCATAATGCGGGTTCTATGGTAATAAATAAACAGAATACTTGAAAGGTAGAAGCAAAAGGGATGTGGGTCTATAGAAAAATATTGAAAGTACTATGGACAACAGGGATGTGGTTCTATAGAAAAAATGTTGAAAGTACTATGGACAACAGGGATGTGGTTCTATAGAAAGAATGTTAAAAGTACTATAGACAACAGCGTTGTTGTTCTGTAGAAGAATGCTGAAAGTACCATGGACAACAGCGCTGTTGTTCTGTAGAAGAATGCTGAAAGTACCATGGACAACAGCGTTGTTCTGTAGAAGAATGATGAAAGTACCATGGACAACAGCGTTGTTGCTCTATAGAAGAAAGGTGAAAGTATCATGGACAACAGAGATGTGGTTCTATAGAAGAATGATGAAAGTACCACAGACAGCTATTTGTTTAAACACGCTATGATAGGGGGAGGTCTGGAGAAAGTTAAAAAGGTAAGATAGAAAGCAAGAGAGTTCGAGGAGGACAGCGTGAGAAAGTATTAAATAGTATGACATCGTGACATGGCAAAGAGTCAACAGCGATCCTGATTTGATTTTATCCAATCCCCTGGGTTGCCAGCTTTCACTCGTTCTTCCAACGATCCTGATTTGATTTTATCCGATCCCTGGGGTTACGAGCTTTCACTCATTCTTCCGACGATCCTGATAAAAAATATTGGAATGAAATAATTGTGGAGATCCATGATCGCCTACGCCAGTCGGCACGGCACATGATGCGTTCGTTTTCAGTGTCCTACTTCTGACAGTTAGAAGCACACATGGCTATTCACGTGACTTTCTACTTGCGGCTCTAGCCAATAATCAATCAATTATAGCTCCGTCAGAAAACAATGGGCAAAGTCAACACTGGTACCAGTCTACACAAAACGTCAATAAAACTACACTGAAACTGGAAACTGAAACACTGGATGGCAACCATGAATGTTATTATTCTATACATTCGATGATTAATTTCCATAATTTTGTCTTGTTGCTAATGAGCTGATAAAACTTTCATCAAGGGATGCTGGTAAAATAGAAGGTTTGAAATGGTATAATATATCCAATGGGAAACTTTGAAGGTTTGAAATGGTATAATATCTCCAATGGGAAACTTTGAAGGTTTGAAGTTTGAAATGGTATAATATCTCCAATGGGGAACTTTGAAGGTTTGATATGGTATAATATCTCCAATGGGGAACTTTGAAGGTTTGAAATGGTATAATATCTCTAATGGGGAACTTTGAAGGTTTGAAATGGTATATCTCCAACGGGAAACTTTGAATGTTTGAAATGGTATAATATCTCCAATGGGGAATTTTGAAGGTTTGAAGTTTGAAATGGTATAATATCTCCAATGGGGAACTTTGAAGGTTTGAAATGGTATAATATCTCTAAGGGGAACTTTGAAGGTTTGAAATGGTATATCTCCAATGGGAAACTTTGAAGGTTTGAAGTTTGAAATGGTATATCTCCAATGGGAAACTTTGAAGGTTTGAAATGGTATAATATCTCCAATGGGAAACTTTGAAGGTTTGAAGTTTGAAATGGTATAATATCTCCAATGGGGAACTTTGAAATGGTATAATATCTCTAATGGGGAACTTTGAAGGTTTGAAATGGTATAATATCTCCAATGGGGAACTTTGAAGGTTTGAAATGGTATAATATCTCCAATGGGGAACTTTGAAATGATATAATATCTCAAATTGGGAACTTTAAAGAATTGACATGGTTCGATAGTATCACCGATGAGGAACTTTGAAATGGTATAAGATCAATTAGGATCCCACTGGAAAGGAACTCACAGACACCAACAGATATATAACTCAATTACTGCCAACCTTTTCTTAGTCACGATCCATTTTTATAAAAGTGACCTAAACTTTACAGAACTTACTTATTTAACCACTGCTCCATTTTCTAGAAGCAAGTGACCCACGTCTCTACGTCTCTATTAAAAGCGTGCCCTCGTTTCATAGAAGTGACCCACGACCTCATTTTATAGAAGTAACACATGCCCATATTTTATAGAAGTGACCCGCGACCACAATTTATAGAAGTAAATGACCCGCGCATTCATTTTATAGAAGTTACCTACGACCCTATTTTATGGAAATGGCCCGTGATCCCATTTTATGGAAGTGACCCGCGATCCCATTTTATGGAAGTGACCCACAACCCCATTTTAAAGAAGTAACTGACACATACCGGAATTCGAGTGCTGAGATGTTATATCGAACCAATTCTTTTTTATGGATGTGAAGCATGGACTGTAAAAAAAAAAAAATTCAAAGCGAATTAGAGGCTACAGAGATGTGGTTTCTGAGAAGAATGATGAAAATACCATGGATAGCCAAGAAAACTAATGCAGATGTTCTCATTGATGCTGGCGTAAAAGGATCAATCATATCAAACATTAGTGACAGACAGTCAAGGTTTCTAGGGTATGTGCTGAGAAGAACACAGCTTGAACATTTAATAACCACTGGACAAATCAAGGGGATAAGAGACAGGGGACGACAAAGAGAAAAGTTGCTAGATGGACTAGTATTGTGGCACGGTAGAAGTTCACCAACCGATCTTATTGATAACACTAGAGACAGAGAGTCGCGGAGAAACATGATCGCCTATGCAATTCGGCATGGCACTTGATTGATTGAACTGACACATTACCCCATTTTATGGAAGCAAGTGACACACGTCCATATTTCATAGAAACAGCGAATCCGATACTTTTTTTTTAACATAGAGAAAAAAATCCTTTCAGTGTTGGAAAACTGTAATCAAATCCCATTATAACACCTTGGTCTGGACCAACAAAATATATATGTAATAACAGAAATGCGCTATATACAGTACAAACAATATAGAATAAATATAATTGGGGTTTTTAAAAGTGTTGTTATATAGAGGGAAATTGTTATAAACGTATGCGCTATAGCGGGATTTCATTGTATTATGATTTCCTTTAACAGTTCTTTTGAATAACATTGTGAAAAATATTATTCGCAAGAACATCTTAGCAGGTTTAGCAAATACTCTGTGTATACAGCCAATAAAAGCCACAGAAAAAGTCAAATGAATCATTTTAGGCAGTTTTTCCCATGAACCAATATGTCTCATATCGTCATCGGGCCAGGGTTCACAGTACGGTCAAACATGACCGAGATAAAGTAAAGACCTGTGTACAGAAAGTAAACGTGACATGAAAGGCTGATTTTTTAATATTTATGTGAAATTTTGTTGGACGACCTTGGCTTTTTTTTTGTGAGGAGGGCATGCGACTCCAAGTATATTCATATTTACCAACGACAATCAAGACAATAATAAATGTCACAAATGAAAAAGGATTGTTTACTTTCTGTACAGAGGTCATTACCCCCAACGGGCCACCGGTGACATTGTGGCTCGCAATGCAGACTTAGAATCGCTGTGTTATGGAAGCAAATCCCAGGTCACATGGTATCAGCTTGACGTCTGGCCGGAGCATGTGCTACGGTGAGGGTGGTAACAGCTGCCGTGAGAAGGTGGTTTTAACGTGTGTATAAGGCAAGAGCGAGTGCGCAACATAACAAAAAATGAGAACATAACTGCTAGCAAGATGGAGTGGGGTTCGGGAACAAGTGATTTGGTGAATAAATTATCTTCCACTGTAAAAATTACTTAATGATCTTCTCGTTCGCAGTTTGACATGTTCTACACAGCAAGAACTCGTTCGCAGTTTGACATGTTCTACACAGCAAGAACTCGTTCGCAGTTTGACATGTTCTACACAGCAAGAACTCGTTCGCAGTTTGACATGTTCTACACAGCAAGAACTCGTTCGCAGTTTGACATGTCTACACAGCAGAAGTCTGGTTCGTGGAAACATGTCAACTTGTCGGGTTGCCAGATACCATGGTTATTGGTGCGCCTCTCGGCCTGGTATCTCTGACTTCTGCATCTGTACTCGATATTAGAAATGGCCCGACCTATCTTAGTTTCCGGCCTCTGTTGGCTGGACTAAGCCTCCATCTCTACTTCAAGGAGTTGGCCACATCTCTACTTCAAGGAGTTGGCCACATCTCTACTTCAATGATTTGGCCATATCTCTACTAAAAGGAGTTGGCCACATCTCTACTTCAAGGAGTTGGCCACATCTCTATTTCAAGGAGGTGGCCACATTCCCATGATGATTAAATCAAGATGTATATTGTGTCTTCAGCGTTAGTGTGTTACGTTGATGATTTCTTCTTCTTCTTCAGCGTTCGTCCTCAGACTTCTGCCAAGACAAACGGTGGTAAAGAAGACATCCGGACAGAAAGTAAACATGACTTCATTCGTGACGTTTTTTTTAATTACTGTCGTGATTTTCGTTGGTCTCTGTTTATACTTGAAGTCGTATGTTAAAAATAGCCAAGACCGGACAACGAAATTCACGGAAATAATCTACATCGGATTTTAAGGTCGTGTTTACCTTTCTATACTCAGATCTTTATACTGGTGCCAGGTCATGCTTCTGTTGATTGCCAAAACGTCAATCAAGAGTAAGGAATACGTTGAGCCACCAAAGTTTACAGTATGGATGCGATATCTGCCACTTTCGATTTGACACATTCAACATTAGCATGATTTCTGGGTGTGGTCAAAGACGGAATACGTGCTTACTTACTCCAGTTTCGAGGCGATTGGGTGCCATCTAAGACAACCTGGTTGAAATTATATTTGCTGCATAATTTTTCGTATAGTGAGAAGGGGGAGGGGTCGGAACATTACTTTTAGCACTAATAATTGAACACATCACCCGTATGTTGCCGGGGCCCGAAAGAGGAGCAAAAAATAGCAACACGGTTTACTTTCCACGCATGTCGTAAAAGGCGACTAAGGAGGTTATGGGATGGAGTTGGCTGTCCCATACCATATAGGGTCAGTGACCCAAAGCCATGCTGAAGTCGAATGTGTCAGGCCGAAAGACGCAGATATCGCAGCAATGCTGTAAACCATGACACAACGCATTCCGTTCTCCGGACTACATCCTGCTAATATGCAGGAGTTTGAGAATGAACGCAGAAGAAGATAATAGTGAAACGATGTAAACTAGCATGGTTCGGACATGTATGCAGGCACGGTTCCTTGTCATGAACAATACTGCAGGGAACTGTCGAGGGAGGGAGAAGCAGAGGAGGTAAATTAAAGGCATGGACAGACAACATCAAGGAATGGACAGGGCAAGATATTTCCACACTCATCCGCATCGCTGAGGATAGAATTCGCTGGAGGACTCTGTGTGCTGAGGCATCCAATGTGGTACCCCTACGCCCTTAAAGGCTTACGGGTTTATTGATTGATATCATCATCTGGTGCCTATCTCTAAAAGTGCTGAGCACACAGCTCAACAAGTATAACGTTATTTGTATGATGCATCCCTAGGAGGTGCGTTTGAGACTTGCTCGGTTTCTTATTCTTTTCTTAGCTTGGAATGTGATTATATCGGAGGTTTCATCTCTCATATAAACTTGACTATTTTTTACTCGCATAAACATGACTGTATTTTTTACTCATATAACTTGACTGTATTTTTAACTCACATAAACTTGACTATTTTTTTCTCATATAAACTTGTCTGTATTTTTAACTCAAATAAATTTGACTGTATTTTTACTCATATAAACTTGTCTGTATTTTTAACTCATACAGAAATCCGTAGAGTTTATCTTCCAGTTGTTTCAACATGATTAGTCTCCGTCCTCGGGGTTCATTCTCAAACTCCCGTTGCATCTTGTAACAGGACAATGGTCCTACAAGATTTCAAGTTGAATGTAATACAGAGAATGGAAATGCATTGTGTCGCCGTTTTATTTGCGCCAATAGCCCGACACATCCATCTTCGATGATATTCTAGTTGGTTAAGTAATCTAACAATAGATTAATACCACAGAAATGTTCATCTTTTTATTTTAATGTCGTCCCAGGTCTGACCCCCCCCCCTCCTTCCAACTGAATTCCTTCCCCATCCAGACATCACGTGGCAAGGTAATAGCATACGATACCTTGCTATAGGACGAACATTATCATGAAGATGGGGAGAAAAAAATCAATTATCCTACGTCGCATAGCTTCACAACACACACAAAAAATGTATCAACTCATTTTAAGAAGGAAGCAGCTTTAAAAATAAAAATAGGGAAACATTAACAACTTTTTAAAACACAGAAATCAGAGTTCTAAAGCCAATCTGAAACATAAATAGAACAAAGACACAAAAATACGTTTAAAAACAAGTTTTAAAAAAAAATAAGATGAGCTTTGGGGATTTTCTTTCAGAACGTATGGGTAAATCAGTCCCTCGTTATTTATATAGTCCTGTGGATTCATCTGTTTATCTTTCAAAAGTTACGCTATTTTACTTTTTCTGTGACTTTTATTGGTAACTTAATGTCGATAGCCAATGAAAACACGGGATAAGTCAATTAGCGTCACATTGGAAGGATGAATGAGATGAATCCATACGGCTGTATAATTGACGATTGACTAGAGTTGTTTTTTTTTTTATGCCAGCAGATATAGAAAAAAATACTGAGATGCTGTGTATCTACTTGACAAATCTGAAGCTTCTGGTTTCACACTGAGAATAAATTCAAGAGCTACAGACAGACACGGTGGAGTCGGGAGATGTAAAAATAAAAATGTATTACATTGTATAAATTTCATTTATTTCGTGTTTTATCTATTGCGTTACAAATTGAAAATTAATATAATCTCTTTATTAAAATTTAAGATACCGTCGAAGTCGGATGTGTCAGGTACCAATGAGGTAAATAAATTTCATTTCGTTCATCTGGTACGTATGGTATGACAGTATATGGTGTCAGTATACGGTTGAGCTTCTTCTGTGTGCATTATGGTCGTGGTATATATGTGTGGTAACTATGTGGGCCGTGTCGTTATTGTAGCGTAGCTATTCCACAACATCAAGGTGATGCATAAAGGCTGAATAACTCACTGCAACTTCACCGTGTTCACATATATATCTGGTAACTTTATTATATTGGTTCAATGTGTCCAGAAGGTAGAACATCAAATTACACCATCAATTTGATAAATAGAGTATCCAATATTCTGCAATTAATTATATATATATGTAACTGAACTCTAGTATACGATATTATAATCCAACTCTTAAACAACTCAGTGTTTCCAGACTCTCAAGTCTGAAACTATTCTCTAACTCCGAACCACTGGACTGGTTCGAGACTATCTTTCCTGGACACGTCTGTCCAGCTAGAGTCCCAAGCTCTAACTCGTCTCAAAACCAACTAACTCCTTCCCACTAAAACCTCTCCTTGTTTTTCCCCACAATTCTCACTCTTTCAACATTTATGTGAGTCCCGAATATTATCTGCATTCAACATCACACAGTCACAAACTATTTATTTCAATCATCATCATCAAATGCCGTCTCCGCAACGAAGGTTGGCTGCAACGTATCTCCAACATCTCTTGTCTTGGTGGTGCACTCTGCTAGACTGTAACCTGTCCATCGTGTAATGTTACTCTCCCACTTGTATCTCTGCCTACCTCTTGCTCGCTTCCCTTTGACTTTACCCTCAAGTAAGGTCTTCAATAGGGTGTCATGTCTTTTAATGTGTCCAAAGAATTTTATTGCCTGATCTTTATTTCTCTTAGTAGTTCTTTCTTCATATTAAGTGTCTTTAGCACCTCTTTATTTGTTTTCTTCTCTTTCCATGATGTTCTCCCTATTCTTCTATATACCCACATTTCAAAGGCATCAATTTTGTCTTCTAATTGTTTATTTAGTGTCCATGTTTCTGAGCATACATTAATATGGAATAGATGTAGCATTTTATAATTCTCATTTTTAATTTGTTTGTAATTTGTTTAGATATTAATAATTTCCTCATGTCATTGAAGGTACTTTTAGCCATTCCTATTTATTTCAATACCTATCGTTAAAATTGTCTGTAGACTCTAATCTGCCGGTCTCTACCGTTTCCTTATTTCACTGGTCAACATTCAGGTGACTGCGAGATACAAATCTGCGTGTCACCATCTTTTGTATCGCTTGATGCCATTAAACATTTTGACCGTAGGTTCAGGAACCCATTTTATCTGATAGATCTCTCGTTGACTGATACGATCTTAGTCTGGTCAAGAAACTTACTCCGTTGTATAATAGCAGCCACCTGTATTCCGTACAGTAGCTAGAGATGGTTATAAAACTAAATTACTAGTATGGCCGGTGGTATACATGGCCGGTGGTATACATGGCCGGTGGTATACATGACCGGTGGTATACATGGCCGGTGGTATACATGGCCGGTGGTATACGGCCACAATGGAAGATCATCGTATTCTAAAGATACTTCTCTATGGTGGATTTCAGAAAACGCATACGTTTTCAAGATGGTCAAAAAAAAAGCGATACAATGATTCGTTAAGACAGTGAAAGCCTTTGAAACAGACCAAGATACATGGGGGAAACTTGCACAAAATATAGTTGAGAAATGCAGCAGCTCAACAGTAGAGAGTGGGAAGAAAGTTGCAGGTAGACCACAAAAATATCCACAATGGTCGTCACATGTCCATACTGTCCAAGGACATTTGCGGCCGGAATATGGTTTATTAACCATCCACGAACTCATAGTCAAGAACACAACTCTCTAAATGAACTTCATAAAATGTATGCAACAAATGGCATCATCAAGTGTTGGATGAACAACAAGATAAATGTCTACATAAGAAATAAAATATAGATGTATACAACTCAACAAGAATCACTACTTTACACAAGAAATTCGCTGAGAAGTCAGCAGCGTACCCTACTACAACATGGAGTATGAGAGTGAAAATAGAAGCGGTGACAGCAGCTCTCATTTGGCTGGAGACGCAACCACCAACAGACTCAGTGATTCTATCCGACTCTCAAAGTATGCTACGCAAGATAAGAAAGTGTATTATCAGAACTGAATGGGTCAATCTTCTCAATAATTCGCGGATTTACTGTCTAGGTCATGCTGGGGTCAGGGGAAACGAAAGAGCCGATGTGTTGGCTGGTAAAGCCTTGGTGAACGGCACAGAGATAAGAATAGACATGATTGAATTGATTAGAGCAGTCATGGATACCCTACGAGAAGACGAGGAGGAAGTCGAACGTGATAATGTACATATTCAGAGAATGGTAGAAATAGGGAGTGACTAGAGACGATGGGAGAAAGTGAAGAAGAACGCGTAATCAGCAATTGATTGGGACACTGAGCTTATACACTTCTTAACATCACTAAAGACAATAGTTAATATTTGATGACATATGCGCATGCTGAAGTCGAATGTGTCAAGCCAAAAGACACATACCGCCGCTAATCTGTACACAATGACACTGCGCATTCCGTTATCCGACCTACACCCGGGAAAATCTGCAGGAGTTTGAGAACGAACGCAGAAGAAGACGACGAGCACATAACATGCTCTCTGGCGTAAACTTATCATAACGTGTCACCACCGTGTTATCATAACGTGTCACCACCGTGTTATCATAACGTGTCACCGCCGTGTTATCATAACGTGTCACCACCGTGTTATCATAACGTGTCACCACCGTGTTATCATAACGTGTCACCACCGTGTTATCATAACGTGTCACCGCCGTGTTATCATAACGTGTCACCACCGTGTTATCATAACGTGTCACCACCGTGTTATCATAACGTGTCACCACCGTGTTATCATAACGTGTCACCACCGTGTTATCATAACGTGTCACCACCGTGTTATCATAACGTGTCACCACCGTGTTATCATAACGTGTCACCACCGTGTTATCATAACGTGTCACCACCGTGTTATCATAACGTGTCACCACCGTGTTATCATAACGTGTCACCACCGTGTTATCATAACGTGTCACCACCGTGTTATCATAACGTGTCACCACCGTGTTATCATAACGTGTCACCACCGTGTTATCATAACGTGTCACCACCGTGCTATCATAACGTGTCACCACCGTGCTATCATAACGTGTCACCGCCGTGCTATCATAACGTGTCACCGCCGTGTTATCATAACGTGTCACCGCCGTGTTATCATAACGTGTCACTACCGTGTTATCATAACGTGTCACCACCGTGTTATCATAACGTGTCACCACCGTGTTATCATAACGTGTCACCACCGTGTTATCATAACGCGAGAGGCTAGAGAACTAGAACGTGCAGTCAATCATGTCAGCATTGTTTTATAGTACTACTGATAACTGCTACACGTGTGCTATGTGAATGTATACGTGTAGAAATGCTAGTGTTACACCGCGAATGTGCGTGAAAACGCTGGTGTATACATCGACGCTCGTGAGTTACCTGCTGAATAAGTGTTTATCCCTGTGTATGTGTGTGAAATATTGATTTGGTGCTGTTCTTTTTTTTCTTCTGTGCTCTTTTTCCCAACTCTCTCTCTCTTGGCATCAGGGCGTGATTACTTTTACCGTATACGGCTGTATATCATGGACAGGTAAAAAGCGTAATGAAGGTATCTTGAAAGACGTTAATTCAAAAAGAGTTGTACACTAGCTTCAGTAGACATTTATCCGCCGAAGACGGATATGTCAGGCCATTGACGCAAATACAACGGCGACACAACGCATTTACATTCTCTGGACTACATCCTGCTGGAAATCTAATAGGACTATGGTCCTGCTACAAGAGTGATCCAGCGGGAGTTTGAGAATGAACGCTGAAGAAAACAGTTCGGGTTTGTGTACAACATAATGGGAAGAGAAAATATTGAGTACATAGTGACAGCATGCAGGTTGAAGAGCAAGAGAGGTAAGGGAAGAGCAAAAGAGAATATGCTTGTCAGCTTGGCATTGTAACAAGATAAATCCTCGGTGTTATGGAACAACCTAACGTCCTACAGATGTAAGGGATGGGTGCAACACAGAGCAATAATGGAGGAAATAACAGAGATACGTATGAAAGTTTGCTGCAGTGTATACAAAACACACTAGCGACATCAACAGAATATCAAATGAATATTCATTTCTCGTTGTTTGTTTCTTTTGGCCCTGATGAAGACTTTTTTAGTCAAAACGTCGTATGTTTATGTTGATGTCACTAGTGTGTTTTATATTTTTCTGCAAAAATTCTTACGTATCTGTGTGTTTTTTTTTCACAGCGTGATATTCTAGCAGGGAAGAATATCGGTATTGGAAATTACTGACAGCACACGAAACAAAGCAGAAAGATATGATAACCATCGCGACACAGCATGGATCATAAGAAGTAGAAATTCTTAACCTACGGTTTCAGATCATTTATAATTTTGACATGTTCTCACAAGGAGTGAGTTAATTAAGGCAGTCATTGATGCAAGGCCGCAGATAAGCAGGGTTTGGGAGTGGGTTCAACAACCCCCTTCTTCCCCCCCCCCCTTAGGAAATCACGTACAAATTAACATAGACATTTACTCAATTAGATTGGACATTCTTGAGGAGAGATACAGAACTCGTCTCGAGCTGGCAATGTATTATGACCATCTCCAAAAAAACACCTTCCAACAGAATTAATTAGGACCCCATTCGTTACATTGTTTACACTGTCCAATATATACAAGAAACATCACTGCGGGTATAGACATTATTAGCGAACGAAAGGAAAACAAGTTACACAAAGCTCAAGAATAATCAATCACGTAACGAAAGGGGTCCAATTACATATGTTGTAAGGTCTTCTATACTGGCGACCGTCTCGAATGTATCATGTTAAAATCCGGCCTCATGCTTTCGTATCACTCAGAAAGCAACCAACTGGACGTAAATATTGCACAGAAAATCACTACATACAAACAAAACATTTGGTTTGATCCTTATTTCCTGAATATGCAACCCCACATAGCTGCTAGAATAGTCAAATCCAGTATAACAGCTTGGTCCAGAAGAACGACATATGTATGTAATAACAGAAATTTCTATATTCTGTATAAACATTAAATAAACATAATTGAGGATTTGAATAGGTGTTGTTATATAGGGAATTTTGTTACAAAAGAATGCGCTATAAAGGGATTCCACTGTACACAGAATATATATATATATATATATATATATATATATATATATATATATATATATATCTCTTTTGGAAAATGTACTTTAAAAAAAATTAAAGTAAGCGATGTAATATGCTAAATTTAACTATTTCGTTTCACAGTAAATAAATATTCCATTCTGAAACACAATCAAACACAGTATGTCGGCTAACAGGAAGAGCCATCACCACACATCAAGTCATCGATTAAGAACCCGGTGTTGTGTGCACGCCGTCACGAGCACTAAAACTTAATGAACGTGTTATCGCAAATTTCTAGTTCAGACAACACACCATTGTTATGACGTAACTCCCGAAATATTTCACTTTTATTGACTTGTTTGTTTGACTTTCTCTGCATTTTGAAACAAAACTAACTTTGTCATTTCTGTCGAGGGAGAAAAACTATAATTCTAATAATATTGTGGACTTGCTGTGTAGACATGTCAAACTGCGAACAAGAAGAAGAAGATAATATTGTGTAGATATTATTCAAAATCTTTAGTTTCGTTAGCGTTCCGATTTTCTTTTTTAAATATCCTTTTGATTGAAATTACGGTAACTGAAAAACACGTTTATTTGTGTACTGAATCTGGCCATAGAGAAGTAAATTCAAGCAGGAAACATGAGGATAAATGAAAAAATAATTCTTACGGCTGGCAGGAATTGAGTCTCTGTACTCTCCAGTTTGTTTTGAATGTTTCTGTTTACAGTCCATGCTTCACATCCATAAAAAAGAATTGGTTGGATATAGCATCTCAGTACTCGAATTAGGGTCTGCATTGATTGTCCTCCATTAGGTCTCATTTTTGGGAATGCTGATTTGGCTTGTTCTGTTCGGCTTTTTATCTCACTTGAGCATCTACCTTCTGATGTTAACAGAGTACCAAGATTTTTCACCTTTTCAACTTGTTGTTGAAGAAAACAGAAATAATGGTTGTCTCGAAGAAACATACACCACCAAGATGTAACTTAATGATTAATGACACAAAATTAATCATTAAGTTACATCTTGGTGGTGTATGTTTCTTCGAGACAACCATTATTTCTGTTTTCTTCAACAACAGAATAAATTATGGACCAGCTTTAAAGAATGGCCCGATGGAGATTGTATGCTGTACATTCATGCGTATCGGTGAAGATTGGTCGCTGGAGCTCATGCATTCAATACAATATTCCTATGATCCTAACAAGTTATGGGTTTAATGATGCAAATGAAACAAAATTTCCAATCGTCTCGGCGAAGAGCCACTACACACACGCGTGCCCGGCGAAAGATAGGCAGGCTGTCACGGACTAGGGAAGCATATTACACGAATTAAAGGCAAAACGAAAACAGATGTGCTGGGCCTAGGACGTCCAGACCACAAAGTGACCACAGATGTGCAAATAACACAGTTTTACTGTGGAACTTGCAGCACAACGTACTTCACGCTCCGCGGAGGAAATCACACGATATATTCGTTGTGGTTATATGAGAGCGAACGCAGAAGAAGAAACAAAATTTCAAACTCCTTGAGGCCTCAGCAGGACACACTTGTTGACACACAACCACCTTCAAATGTTGAGTCACAGAACACTCCGTAATTAATAAGTAGAGACCATCCACTAAAACACAAACAAGCACAATATCTGTAACAAGTGTCCAAGTGTTGGGTAGTCGTGTTATCTTATCGATAAGTATTTGGGTAATAAGTAAAACTGGTAAAATACAATGGGAATTTCACTTTCAAATTTAATGGCGTGGTTATGTGGCTAGACAGATTTTCAATTCAAACATACACGCTCGTGACAGGACATTGGTTTGGCATGGGTTAAAAAGAGGAAACCTAATCACAAATACACCGTGCAGAACCACCTGTACAATACATTCTTATTCTTCGGCGTTAATTCTCGAACTATTGAGACTAGCGGGAATTGAACCAGGTCTGTTCTAGCGGCACCGAATCGCCTTGCAACTCAAGTAAACGAGTTTTTCTGTACTTGACTAACCACAAAATCACCCAAAAAAGATGCGATTTTGTCAAGACATTCACACTGTTTACTCAAATCACTGAGAACCAACCAATCGAGACAAGGACTATTACAACAACGACGAACACGTATTTAATATCTTCAGGAGCACAAACATAGAACATCCGTATTCGTACTACACGGGCCAGTAGGCCTTCTTGTAAAAAAATAATATAGAGACAGTACAATGTTGCTTCAAATAATTCCGCCGAAGGCGAATGTGTCTGGCCATTTCCGCAAATAAAACGGCGAATAACGCATTTCCATTCTCTGGACTACAACCTGCTGGAAATCTAGTAGGACCATGGTCCTGCTACAAAGGAGGTCCAGCGGGAGTTAGCGAATGAACGCTGAAGAAGAAGAAGCTTCAAATAATAGCTCAAATAATATTCTCCTGGAGATTAGCAGGATGTAGTCCGGAGAACGGAATGCAACATAATTACAAACGCGCTTCAAAAGAATCACAGGGTCGCAGCGACTGGATTACCACGGTACAGTCAAATTACGACACTTTAGTTGGATGACTTCCAATGAATCCACATATCTTGTCCAGGGACTAAGTTTAATACATGGTCCCTCTTTGCTATCGTCATACGTTCTGGGTTATTAATCTGGGCTGATACGACTGCTCATTCATGACTTTGCTTTTCCAGCCAATGAAAATCATGGAAAACATCGAATAGAGCAGTTTCCCAACCTGATTTTTTTTATCATTCCAATCTGTCTTTCTAAGATTCTGATGTCCCACTATGTAACATATAAATGTTTTTATATATTAAATAATTGTACCCCCCCCCCAACCCCCCAGAATTGACTCCATCCATCCCATGAACAAATCCCCCCCCCCCTAAATAATCAAATTGCCCCTATGGGGCGTGGGCCCCTCCACGCCCCACTTTGGGAAACACCGGAACAGAGTAACCGTTCGTGCATTGCGAGGACCGAAAGTGGAGCATAGAATATCGACACTGTTTACCACCCATGCATGTCGCAAAAGGCGACTAAGGAGGTTATGGCGCGGAGTTGGCTGTCCCATTCCATATAGGGTCAAAGTACCCCAGAAGTCGTATGCCCGGCCGAAAGGCGCAGATATCGCAGTACCCACTATAAACTATGGCACGACGCATTACGTTCTCCAGACTAAGGTAAAGGTAGATCCCGTGCAGCAAACTGCCGTCGTGGATGAAGATAACTCTTCATGTGCACTTGAACCGCAGCAACTATTTGGTGGGGTGGCCAGTTCCCATACTTGCTGTCTTCTCTTGCTGTCTTTTGCACGACCATTGTCTTATTAGATTTCCAGCAAGATGTAGTCCAGAGAACAGAAATGCGTGTGTCGCCGTTTTATTTGCGCCAATAGCCCGACACATTCGTCTTCGGCGGGGCTGTTTTTTCTAATCCCGCAGGATTTTGAAAACCATTTTTTTTAAAAGAAATATCGTTCCGATATTTATCTAGGATGACCCCAAGATTTGCGCACAAGACTATCTTGGAGAAGGACCTGGTTGAAGTATGCCGCCACAACACAAAATTTGGCTGGGCAACAAGGTCATAATTGATTATCATCCTGGCAAATGAAGATAAGTGAAAACAACAGGTCTGACATACGTATAGAATATGAGGTCAAATACCGCGCGCAACACGCGTGTCATGCAACAGGAGCTTACACGAGTGAGTAATGTACCGAACACACTATGCATGGTGTGCGCACGGATCTCTTGTTATAAGACAATGCTACGGAAACTCACGTCACCGTAAGAGTTGGTTGTGAACACAACCATTGTTGAGAGTTCCATTACATCAGAGGTTCCTAAATTGTGGCCCGTGGACACCTAGTGGTCCGCTATGTCCTTTAATGTCCTGGACTAAATCCTGTTGGAAATCTAGTAGTACATTTGGATACAAGAGAGTTCCGGCGGGAGTGTGAGAATGAACGTTGAAAAAGAAGAATATATACAATAAAGACAAATGAAAAGATATTAAAATTGAAAGAAACAAGGACAAATACTAGATCCATTATTTATCTTAGGCAAACATTACACAGATAAATGACGATTATACGAAATTTTAACTGGTAAGGTTGATGAGGGGCTCAAATGATAATCTTCTTTTTCTTCTTCTCGTTCGGAATTTGACATGTCTACACAGCAAGTCCTGTTTTCTTAATAAATGTTGCTGTATTCGAAAGCTCCTCGGTGCTCCCATACATTTTTCTGTGGATATCCATCTCTGTGGGCCAGTGTTCTTCCCGTAACTGGTTTAGTGTATTGCAGTCTTGCAGGATATGTTCAGCGGTCTGTGCTGCCTGTCCACAAAGGCACAGTGGTGATGGGACCAATCTTAGTCTATTTTAGTGGCTGTTTAATCTGTGGTGTCCTGTTCTGAGACGGAAGATAATAACCTGCTCCGCTCTGTTGAGATAGTGGTAACTGTCATTTGGGTGTTCGATTTTCCTTATGGTTTTGATGAGTATCTTCTTTTCTTGGTAGGTGATTTCATGTTCTTTTTGTTCCTGTGTTGCTCCAAATGATAATCAAATCGAGCAAATTCTGAACGCCGACGTTTGAGACCAAAAAAGTTTAAATTACCACCTGATAGAATATTAAAAAAATTTTTTAAAGTTTAAATTACCACCTGACAGAATGCAAGATGGAATTATAACACAACCTAACAACGAGATACAGCTGTATCTCGTTGTTAGGTTGTGTTATGTTTTATTTTGGTAACACATCTACCTATTTTTGTTTATCTTGACATTTGCCCGGTGTTACTCCAGCCGCCTGCTTCCTGTTTAGGGTTGTTACCCAACACTGGAACATTTATCCCAAGGAATTATAATAATACAGTTAAATCTGTGAAATATTTATACAGAGTGTTTGTAAAATCTCACTACACTTTGCATAGAGAAAACATTAGAAAATCGAAGTACATAACCAGTTATCACAAAATGTACTGCACAGTCTATCGTGAAGTAATATGTAGTGAATGAATGTCCTCTTCTGGGGTAATTATTTACACGCAAAATAGAATGAATTTTTTTTTAAATTTTGGTCAAATAAATGTTTCGAAATGACGGTCGATACACACGAATGGTTTTTGAAAGATTTATAGCAAAATTTTTTTTTACACCTATTATAATGTAAATTCCATTGGTACTTTCCAGTTTCCCCCAAAACAGCGCTGCACCATAGCAGTAACTATTGTTACTATATTTATGACTTTTTTTGCATTCTCTGATGACGTCATGTGACGTCGTTTTTTTAAAAATGTGTTCTCCTTACAAAGTGTAGTGACTATATAAATAAACAAATGGTAGAAGAGTGTCCGACCAAGTGGAGGGTGCCGCAGTAACCAAAGTAACAAATAGTAATGCAAAATTAGATAAACAGGTTACTTGGAATACCTAACTAGGAACAAATTTAGATGAAACGGTATATAAAAAAACATGCAATAAAACAAAACAGGACAATTTTCTACGTTGCGGTCCTATTGGGGACCTTTTTCAAGAAACACACAAAAAAAAAAAAAAAACACCAAACCGTAAATATATGAACTACCAGAACGACTTTATCTTGTATCTATTACCGAAGAAACAAGGTCAAGTGTTTGACTCGACCTTATTTCTTCAGTAAGAGAAACCGATTACTTTTATTTTTACCAATGGCCCGACAAATTCTTCTTTGGCTGTAAAAATTTAAAAAATTTATTGACGGCTATATTACATGATGTCCATATTTTAGGTATATATGGGGACAAAAAAATTGTTTTATGAATATTATACATAAACAGTTTGATAAGCTTTCACCAGTTTATATTTCAAATATCTCACAGCATTGTACAGAACTATTGATGAGTCTCCGCTGTAAGGGGGGGGGGGGGGGTTACATTTATAAGAGAATCACTTTCGTTTTTGACTGCCTCTAGATCATAGGTTCCCAAAGTGGGCGGTACCACCTCCCCAGTGGGTGCAGAAGCCGTTTAATGGGGGGAGGGGCGACAATGGGTTCAGAAGAAATTAGGACATTACTTCAATTACTTCAATATGTCTGAATCTAAGAAGAAATGTACACACTTAAAGGTACCGGCTATGCACTTATCCCTATGAAACTGTTGACCACCACCTTATTGAATGCCCAGCCCCATCAAGGCCAGCACCGTGCAGTGGTGATGGGGCTTAGTTCAGCCATCAGGGGCTGGAAACTAAGACTGGTCGGGCAGTCCCATTCGAGCAGGACCATAGTCCTGCCCAAGTAAGCAGAGTGCTGAAGACGGAGGCATCCAGCCAAAAGGCGCACAGATAATCAGGATGCCACGCACAAAACACAATGGAAACATGTCTGTATCTTAGTGAACGAAAGAAGAAGAAGAAGAATGCCCAGCGTTGGATGATGTCAGGAAAATGTTTCTCCCTCCAGGGCCAGATAAATGGAACACATTATATGCAACAAAACAACAGCTCACAAACACATGCATATATCACACAATGGTATGAGTCCATGGATCTCTGGATCAGCAACCAACCAAGAAGAAATGTCGACAGTACAGTAATATCGAAAGTAGTTCAGGCGGTATAGGGAGGAGGTAAACCCTCTGTAAAATATCTCCTAATACACAGGTAACCCAATCAATATTTTGAAATGAGTTAGGTCTGCTATCTTCTGAAATAGTTATGTCATCGTTACTCTTTGATGGTTCAGTAATGTTGACTAGTTTTATATGAGAAATAATATATGAGAAATAATATAATAATATATGAGAAATAATATAATAATATATGAGAAATAATATAATAATATATGAGAAATAATATAATAATATATGAGAAATGATATAATAATATATGAGAAATAATATAATAATATATGAGAAATGATATAATAATATATGAGAAATGATATATGAGAAATAATATAATAATATATGAGAAATAATATATGAGAAATAATATATGAGAAATGATATGTTTCAGTAGTGTTGACTAGTTTTATATGAGAAATAATATAATAATATATGAGAAATAATATATGAGAAATGATATAATAATATATGAGAAATGATATAATAATATATGAGAAATGATATAATAATATATGAGAAATGATATAATAATATATGAGAAATGATATATGAGAAATAATATAATAATATATGAGAAATGATATGTTTCAGTAGTGTTGACTAGTTTTATATGAGAAATAATATAATATATGAGAAATAATATATGAGAAATGATATAATAATATATGAGAAATGATATAATAATATATGAGAAATGATATAATAATATATGAGAAATGATATAATAATATATGAGAAATAATATAATAATATATGAGAAATAATATATGAGAAATGATATAATAATATATGAGAAATGATATAATAATATATGAGAAATGATATAATAATATAAGAGAAATGATATAATAATATATGAGAAATGATATAATAATATATGAGAAATGATATAATAATATATGAGAAATGATATAATAATATATGAGAAATTATATAATAATATGAGAAATGATATAATAATATATGAGAAATGATATAATAATATATGAGAAATAATATATGAGAAATGATATGTTTCAGTAGTGTTGACTAGTTTTATATGAGAAATGATATGTTTCAGTAGTGTTACACTCTAGTGTAAGCGACTAGCATCAAAATTATCTAAAACAAATCCAAGCCTCTTAGAACTTTTGTTTAGTAATTGGGCTTATCACAACCATAAGTATAATTGCTACTGCAATCTTCTGTCTATGAACGAGTAACAGTGGAATCCCGTTATAACAACCTGGACAAAATATGTATGTAATAACAGAAATTTGCTATATACAGTATAAACAATAAAGGATAAATAAAATTGGGTTATTTAGAAAAAGTGTTGTTAAATAGGGAAATTTGTTATAAATGGATGCAGGATAGAGGGATTTCACTGCATAAATAAGAACAACCGATTGTTTCACATCGTGTCCAGAAGCAGTTGGACCTGTCATTATTTCTCAGAAATAAACAACAAATGTTAGAATAAAAACAATCAGTTTTAAAGACAACCAACGTCTGCTTTTGTGAAAATAGAAGTGAAAGTATCGTCGCTTGTAGCAGTAAAATATTTGACTAACATAAAAATATCAATATTAGCAATATATAAAAGTATGTTTAAATAGCTGATATATTGGCAGCTGGTCAGAAAGAGTTAATTTAAAAATTTTATATACTAAAAAAAAATATTACGATATCGCAAACGTCGATAAAGGTGTGATATAGGCCTATAAGTGGGGACATAGATTTATTTTACACTTTGTATGTCTCCACTTATAGACCTATATCCCACGTTCAACTGATTGTTGGAAAAGCACGCAAAAATATAATTAATATTATTCCTAAACAACTGGTATTTATAGATTTGAAATCCAGCCCGAATATATATATATATAATGACTGTCAAGTGGATGACGGGTCCGGTCAACTGAGAAGCATGGCTTAATGGTCGTCACTTGAATATTATGCGCACTTTGATGGTCCATGCCATTGAAGTGGTCAGCAACAGGAGCAGCAGTCTGGTTTTTGATGCTCTACGGATGTTCAAAGAATTGGTCTGCGAGCTTCCTTCCAGTTTCACCTGATGTACGGGTCATGGTGCAGCAAAGCTTGCAGATGATGGCACAGATGACATTGCGGGACACAAATGTGAAACTCTCTTCAATAATGAAGGTGGCTTTGAAGAATGTGACAGACCAGATGCATGTGCGAGAACGTTCGGAGAAACGTGTGTAGGTGCATGTGCGAGAAGGTATAACAGTAACTAAAATTATGAACAAGGTCTTCACATAAGCATATTAATTTGCTTTCCATAGATCGTGTTAGATGGGGAACAAATAATAGTAACACTTGTGCTTGTTATGCATGTCAAAAAAGTGACAAAGGAGGTCTGGTCATGAGATTGTATGTCAAAGTAAATGTCTTGTTGTTGTTTTATGTGTCTGACTCTTCTACATTTTCTCTCATATTCCTGCAAATTAGTAGAATTTAGCCAGGAGAATGTGTTGTATCATGGTTTACAGCTTACAGCTTGGCTACGACATCTGAGCCTTTTTTGCATGACACATCCGACTTCAGCATGGTTCCCCCTGGGTCACATTACCATATAAGGGATGGGTCAGACAATTTAGCCCCAAAACCTCCTTAGTTGCCTCTTATGACATGCGTGGAAGGTAAACAGTGTTGCTATTCTTTGCTCTTTAACTTTTTAAGACCTCTGCAACACACATGCCTCTTCAATAAACTTTACTTATGTACTCTTCCATCCAATAGAGATTTAACAGCGATCCAGACTCCATGTTGAAGTCACATGTAATGACCAAAATACAGATATCTCAAGCAAACTGTAAACCAGCGGTCTGGAACCTTTTTGTCTGAGAGAGCCATGGACACCACATATTTTGAAAAGTAATTCTGTGAGAGCCATACATAATGTTTAAAACTAGAAATTCAAGTAAATGTGTGCGTTTTGTGTAATTTCAACACTAAAAGTACAATAATTATGTCTCTGAATTTTTTTTTATGACATTGTTATGCTGTTGCTAATCAATAATGAGTCCCGCTGAAGACGGATGTGTCAGGACAATGGCGCAAATAAAACGGAGACACAATGCATATCCATTCTCTGGACTACATCCTTCTGGAAATCTAATAGGACCATGGTCCTGATACAAGAGATATCCAGTGGGAGTTTGAGAATGAACGCTAAAGAAGAAGAATAATAATGAGTATTTCTTACCATTAATGCGACTTCTGATACTGAGCTGCAGTAGACTTTAGCTCATTTGTAGAATGAAATATTGATATGCAATTAATATGTAGATCAAAGATTTCTAAAGAAACATTTTTTTAAAATTATCAAACATTTGTCTGCGAGCCAGATGCAACCATTAATAGGGCCACATCTGGCTCACAAGCCATGGGTTCCCGACCCCTGCTGTAAACCATAATAAAACACTCCGTTCTCAGGACTCAACTAATCTTAAGGAATTTAAGATCGAGCGCAGACCTTGGAAAGAAATTAGTAAGGGATCTGTTACTAATGAAAGGGTATCACCATATGGTACACAATTTTACTGCAGGAGAGTGTACAAGGGAAATAACTTATACAAACATAGTTTCCGTGGTGACAATATGGTTGTTGTTAATGAAGAAGTAACACACAACTCATGAGAAATATAAGGATCTCAGACAAACACACAACTCATAAGAAATAATAACTATAACAATTGTACTGGTAACTAATATAACTAATAAGCAGTAGAACTATGTCAATGAGATATACCCGGTAAAAAAAACAAAAAAAAAACAATGTACTTAGAGTTTTAAGTGAAATTTGTCATCTAATTTTATAATGTAATTTTTTTTATGTCCATTTTGTCTTAATTTTTTTTTTTTTTAAATTATCAGATATGTGTTTAACCTTTGTAAACATATAGAAAATTCATTGCCAAATATAATACATATTTACACAAAATTACCAGAACTAGATGATTAAGAAGATTCTGAGACTAACACAAAATTACAAGAACTAGATGATTAAGAAGATTCTGAGACTAACACAAAATTACAAGAACTAGATGATTAAGAAGATTCTGAGACTAACACAAAATTACAAGAACTAGATGATTAAGAAGATTCTGAGACTAACACAAAATTACCAGAACTAGATGATTAAGAAGATTCTGAGACTAACACAAAATTACAAGAACTAGATGATTAAGAAGATTCTGAGACTAACACAAAATTACAAGAACTAGATGATTAAGAAGATTCTGAGACTAACACAAAATTACCAGAACTAGATGATTAAGAAGATTCTGAGAACAACACAAAACTCATGAGAAATAGAAGAATCTGAGACAAATACAAAAGAATGAAATGAATGAAAATCTACTCACTCTGGCACCGTAGACACTGCTTGTAGATGCCCCATATAAAATCACCACAGTAATCGCACCACGTAGGGTTACTCAGCTGGCATGGGAGGAAGCTATGACCTAAACCATGCTGGATGACACGTGACATCTCAATATGCTCCTGCGGCCATACATGCTCCGGAAGTTCCTCATACATGCTATGACGCTTTAGCGGAGAAGTGAACCCTTGCAAAACATCCTGTACTTTGCGACGGAAAACACCAAATATATTACCATCTCCACTGCTACTTTCGCTGCTGCCAGATACCACATTACCACCTGAATTGTCTGTGGACATGATAACCTAAATGCTCTCTTGAAATATGAAACCAAGAATGTACTCTCTGGCCATTAACTGTCCACTAAACTGATTATAATCTTAATAATTTATGAAATTGTCTAATCTAGGATCTAGTCAATGACTATTAAATTACCACCATCTAAAATCTAAAACAGTTTACCGTAATGTTATCTTTATGGTAATATAAAATGTGGCCTCTCATATTCTTTCACAAAACATCTAGAATTCCAACCACGACAACAATTTGGACAATGAAGAGGATACAAAAAAGTGTTGCTGCCGTTTCTGGAGCTATTTCACGAGGGAATGATTTACCATAAAAAAACATCTGTTGAGAGAAAGTAATCCAAAACATTTATATAAAACTGCATAATTATTTAACAGGCTAATATTCTCTAAAAGATTCACTGCATATTTTAACAGGCTAATATTCTCTAAAAGATTCACTGCATATTTTAACAGGCTAATATTCTCTAAAAGATTTGCTGCATATTTTAACAGGCTAATATTCTCTAAAAGATTCACTGCATATTTTAACAGGATAATATTCTCTAAAAGATTCACTGCATATCTTAACAGGCTAATATTCTCTAAAAGATTCGCTGCATATTTTAACAGGATAATATTCTCTAAAAGATTCACTGCACAATATTTTAACAGGTTAATATTCTTGGTTGCATTTAACATGTTTATACAGTTAAAATGCTGTTCGCCCGTGTGTTGCCGGGGCCCGAAAGGGAAGCAAAGAATAGCAACATTGTTTACCTTCCACGCATGTCATAAAAGGCGACTACAGAGGTTATGGGATGGAGTTGGCTGTCCCATCCCATATAGGGTCAGTGACCCAAAGCCATGCTGAAGTCGGATGTATCAGGCCGAAAGGCGCAGATATCGCAGCAATGCTGCAAACCATGACACAACGCATTCCGTTCTCCGGACTACATCCTGCTAATCTGCAGGAGTTTGAGAACGAACGCAGAAGAAGAAGAAGAAAATGCTGTTGTGTAGACATGTTAACGTTGCGAGTTGCGTGGTACAATGTTTGCTGGTGTATCTCTTGGCCTGGTATCTCTGACTAGCCCTCATACTTATCTGGGTTGAAACACCAGAGCATCGACATGATCTCAAAAAGAACATTAATAAACACAGCGTTCATGCCGACACTGTGTACCAATGCCAGACCTGGATTGACAGAGAAACTAGAACAAAAACATGCTTCATGAGAAATGAATTGCCTGAGAACAGCACTGTGGGTAACAAAAAGAGATAGAATAAACAGTGACACTATAAGAAATATGATGAAAACAATATCGTGCAAAGAACACATAGACAAACAAAAGATCAAAGGTTTGGCCACCTAATCAGAATGGAACCAGATCATATTCCATCGATAGCCTTCAATGAAAGATCAACTGAAAAGAGAAACGGGACGATACAGATGAAGATAGATAGATGACATCAGAGAAATACTAGAACACCAAGGCTGCACTATGGCCGCAGCATATGTTGGTTGTATGTTTTGGCTGTTATTGTATGTTTGGTTGCTGTTGTATGTTTTGGTTGTTGTTGCTGAGGTATGTCGTATGTTGGTGTATTTTGTATGTTGTAGTTGTATGTTGTGTTGTTGTATGCGTTCACTCTCAAATAACCAGCACAAATTTTCATGTGACTTCCATGAGGAAGTCTGAAGCATGTTGTGCCACAGTATACATTTTCTGCCTGCTTTTGATCAAGCAGGCTTCCCTAGTTTGTGACAGCATTCCTATCACCAGGCAATGACTGTGTAGCAGCTCCCAACCATAACAGTTTCCGTTATTGTGCCCTTAGTCTTTGCACATCAAAGCATGCCCCTTATGAGTTTCCTGGGTGAAAACGGTAAGTAGTGAGTTAGACCTAGGTTTACTACATTTATCTGGTACAAAGATGGTCCGCTGTCAGAAACATCATCTCATATATTTAGACAGTGAACTGCCACCTGCACCCCGGCCAAAATGGAAGTAAAGAATAGCCCTAATTGATCTGAAAATTAGCACAATGTGATGTCTTGTCTTTCTGAACGCAAAAATTTGTTATATATTTTATTGTAAATAACTACCTAAGATATTTCAATTTCATAAATGATTAACTCGACTGTAATTCTTGGTCACAACTTTCTGCACAAGTCAGTTCATAATTTCTTAAATGTTCCATGCAGACTACATTAAATGTAATTATCTTTTTGTAAAAATAATACATAAAAATGCATAGCTTTTCTCAGAACTGCAATATAGAATTGTTTCAGGTATAGTTGAATTAAAAATGTTATGGGCTATCCTGTGGTGTTGTTTATTATAAATAGGCTTATGCCTACATTGTTACAGTTTCTCAACCCTACGGATAATTGATGTGTTCGAGAGATCTATGACGTCAGCTCGTTAAAAATGTAAAGTGTGCTATTTATAGTGCAGTAATAGCTCAACTTAAACAGAAATTTTTACCTCATACCTAAGCACGCCTAAACTAAATTTCACTTGAAATCTAATCTAGCTAAGCTAGTAGTTGTGATATAAGACACAAATACATAATTCTTGAGTGTGATTTTAACTATTATGACTACATTCACCTGACAAATAAATAGGGAAAACTATGGATGAACTCTTCACTGTGCTATAAATAGCACACATTGTTTACACTTTTAAGAAGCTGATGTCATGGATTTCCCACTGCAAATGCACAGTCAACTATCTCTTAGCCAAATATCAACGAACTTTAAAACTTTACAATTATAGAGGCCAATCTCTAGTATAGGTCTCCGTTGTGACCTTTGTTCTACTTTTGAGGTATTACCTAACCTTTGCAGAGTTAGATAAGTTGCGTAAGATTATAGATTTTGGAGAGGGGAGGTTAAAAGGATTAGAATTACAGAGCTGAAGTAAAGTATAGTTCCCGGCTGTGACCTTTGATCTAGCTTCGAGGTGTTTTCTAACCTTTGTATTGTGATTGCCTTGCAGAGTGCTAGTATTGTTGTATGATTTAGTTTGGAGTATAAGTAGTATTTAAAATTAATATTTATTTAAAACGATTACATTAGAGTTAGTATTCAGCCTGGGGTTAGGGGTTAAGGATTAGGATCAGTTTCTAGTGTTAATTCTAACCTCTTGCTAGAATTAAAGTAAATTATTATTATGTACAAAAGCGGGAAGATATAATTTAAGGGACATGCGCAGTGGTATACATTAGCAGACGGAATCTAACAATTATGGCATCTGTGTTGTTACATGTGATCTTACTTTCGTTATAAATTCATATATGGAAAAGAAAGCATGTGAAGTCGAATGATATTATTAATTGAAAACGCTTGCATTAGAGTTAGTGTTAAGGAGTAGAATAAGTGTTCAGTATTTAGAATTAGGGTAGATTATTATTATATAGAATAACGGGAATATTCATGGAGCTCGTTTCTGTAATTAAAAAAGTGTATCCCGCAGAGAATGCTAAGGTAAGTGTCTGGTTTTATTCACATTGTTACAGTTTCTCAACCCTATGGATAATTGATGTGTTAGGGAGATCTATGACGTCAGCTCATTAAAAATGTAAACAGCGTGCTATTTATAGCACAGCGAAGAACTTTTCTTTACTTTCACCGAATTATAGATTTTTTGGGGGAGGGGAAAAGGATTAGAATTAATAATTAATTCTCTAAGAATTCTGATCTAAAGTGTGAATCGATATGATTGGTTGTTCAAGTGAAATCTGTGATGTTAATGCTATTTATAGCCCAACGGAGACCTATACTAGATTTTCACCATTATAACTTATTTATTAATTAATTTATAACAAGTTCTAACCCTAACCCCCATCCCTAATCATATTAATGCCAAATTACTAATTATATTCCGCTTCAATTAATATATTTTATTAAAAATTTTAATTTAATTAGTATTAATTACACATTTTGGTAATTAATCATACTGCAAAGGTTAGGTAATACATCGAAACTAGAACAAAGGTCACAGTGAAGAGTTAAACTGTTGCGCAAATAAATATGTAGGCCATAATTAATTTATTCTGTTTACTACGAGACATCTTACATTTCCATAGTATCTAACTTCTGCTACTGGACCACTTCCGTTCGGCCATTATTTATGTTTGTTGTACGCCGCCTAATGTCCCGTGTTTGCTGTTTTTCAAATCATAAACTTAAATACATATATAACTCTTAATAAGTTCACTTTACTTGCCATTAATTAAATAATATAAGAGATATTTACTTTAACATCGTCCCATGTCACTATTACCTGGTGTTAAAGGCCTAATTGTTATGCTTTCGTTTCTCCAATATCCACCATGACAGCTTTATTTATAATACCGCCGCCACACAAGAGTTCCACAAATTGCAAATCGGAGGCGGTCAATTTGAATTCACTACACTTATCACCATCAAGTGCCATTTCTGCGTCGTATCTCCAACATTCTCTGGTCTTGGTGGTCAGATACAACCACATCTAACATCACGTTTTTATCATCCCAATTTTATTATTAGAGTCATGGTGATATGATTATCTGAACCAGTACCCCCATGATTTATTATGTTCAAAAACCTCTGATATAACTAAATTCGACTCACCCCCGTAGTATAAAGAGGCGTACCTCACAAGGGGATCAACACGTGACATATTCTTTCCATAACGTGGTCTTCCTTATGATTCTATTGAATTCTCCTCGGTCTTGAGCAAGGTGTACTGCCTCCTTTAGGGCAGACATTCATGCATGTCTTCTATCCAACTGCGTCTTGGTCGGCCTTTATCCCTGCTACCTTCTATCATCCCTCAACTATCACTATCTCCATACCATCATGTCTCTTAACATGAACGGGAAAAAACTAGTTTATAATTTAATATGGTTTTCAGAAGACATTCCCCTTGAACGATGATTGTGCGTTGCACCACCTGGTTTGTTTTCCTTGCTACCCATGGTTTTCTCAGAACTCTTCTGTAGCACTTTAATTCAAATGATGTTATTATATTGGACAATGTTTTATTTAGTGCCCATACTTTGCCTTCGTCGTTACTGGAAACAAACATGTTTATAATAAGCACAATTTAGTTCACAAAGGGATATCATCCTAATTTCCAGTTTTTGATTGTTCACTGGAAACAAATTGTCAAAGACATTCTTTCTTTTTAATTGTATCAAAATACACAGGTTAGCTGTGTTGGAAATCTAATTTATTCATATGATGATCCCCTGACAGAAGACCCATGACAATCACATAATATTATGAATTAATTTAATACGTCTACAGAAAATACGCTATGACCACTGATCTATTTATAAATAGATTTATGCATTTAGACTCGCTTGCGCTTAGTGTTACCATACACCCGTGGAAGATAACGTAACAAACTCGTAAATATTGTCACACTTCTCTTGTTTTCATGAAGCTATATCAAGTGTATGTATGAACACGTGACACATTCGTTATATACCTATCAGTAAACTGATAGAAACCGGGCGAGATATCAGACAGCGATGTAAAGCCACGAAAATACACGTGAGGCCGTAACTAACATACATATCTGCCATTCACATAAACAAATGCATATTTCCGCTATGATAATGAGAAATATATTTATCAAGTCAAAATATTCTAAGTTTACATTAAAAAAAACTCAACCAACACAATATATGTTTTTATATTGTGAATTTGCGTTATTTTTAAAAGTAAATGTTCTCTCAACCATTCAACCATTAAGTTTATAATTCCGTTTTCCCTCTTAGAAACGTGACAATGTACATATTCAGAGAATGGCAGAAATGGTATTGACTAGATGTGATGGGAGAAGGTGCTCCCTCTCCGGAAAGATCAGAAGAACGCGTGATCAGCAACTGACTGGGACACTGAGCTTATACTATACACTTTTACTATTAACTATACACTTTTAGATGGCTGACGGAACGGCATATATAGGAATGCCCCCAGTGCTGTGACACTTGTTCCTAATCAAAAATCAAGAATCCACAGAAATTAAAAAAAAAATGTTGTTGTATAATGTGACAATTAGGAACTTAAGTCATTAAAAACTATACATTATCACTATGTATCAAAATATTTTTTTCTTTATTTTTTTCAAAAAAAAAATATGTATTCTTTATAATAAAACAAAATGAAATAATTTGACTAAACATTTGTTTTTAATAACAGAGGTAATTACAAAAAAAAAATGACAAAAAAGTCGAGTGAAGCACTTTCTAAGCAGCTCTCCTATACCCCCGTAATCCTCTCTCGAGGCGGTATGACATAGCAGGCGCCGACATCGAAAGCCACTCGGACGCTGAGTACAGCTCACCACTCAGCTGAGCACGTTTATGCTGTTAACATTCCGTACGACCGAAAACTTCACCCCGGTGACTTCGTCCTGTCTTAACATGTCATATGGGGAGGAACCAGCCTAGATCCCAAGCGGTACTGTGACGAGCGAGCTGACTCGACACTGGCTGAACCTTGACCCCGCGGTGGAGTCTAAGACATGTGAACGGACTACTGACACTGGTTCCCATACAAAGTCAAGAGCCAACTTTTGTAAAGTTCCGCGGGGAACTTGAACCTTATACGGACATTATACCTTAAACTTCATAATCTTATGTGCCACACATTTTGTTACCCATGACAACAGTGAGGGAAGAATGTCGCGCATATTGCTTTCAAAAAACGTTTTTATAAATAGGAGAACGGGGAAAAGTTACATACAATCTCGCAAAATAAATTAGAGTTGTTCATTTAAATGATATTGCCAATTGTCAGATCAAAATTTGTGTGTTTTGATGATTTATTAATATCTCATACTTATTACCACCCTTGATTTTGGAGTGTATGCCCGGCTATGTCCCTTGGTAAATAAATGCTACTATCTTTAACTTCCGGTTCAAATAATGTTTTTGTTTTGCTGAATCAAGAACTGGTTGATCATTAATTTAACACATTAATATCGTAGAAATTAAATATCTGTGTTACTGAAACGGATTTAATGATTTCCATATTTACATCATGGTTCGTTCAACCTTATTTAATTCGATAATGAAGATCTAAAGTAAATTGCAATGAAACGAGAGACATGGAAGGAAATCTAACTAAATTAAAATGTTTGTTGTTGTTAAGTTAAATACTTGGACACATTTTTTAGAATTATGCTACATTTCTACATAATTACAAATAATATAGTTAGATAGCCCTTCAAAAATGCAATTCAACGATACCTCAACCAAGTCTGTACGTCAACCCTGAAAAAATGTTACATATTTTTTTTGAATGAGTTTGACATCAAAATAATTTACATTGAAACACATATTGGAAAATATAAATTAAACGTGTGACCACAGTGACAAAATGTACCCAAGCTGATAATTTCTAACTTATCTTTGTTATTTTCAATAATACAAGCCACAAACTATATGTTTTTTTGTTCGTGAAGACAAGACACATCTGTTGATCCCATTTCTATCATTTTTAGGTGCGCGCAGAACTAATTAATATGAAAGAAGGCAGCAAATTCACATAATTGAAATGAAAATAAATTATAAAACTATTGAATATAATTAAATACCACAGAAATTATATATATTTGTGTTGGCAAAGTCAAGACGCATCTGTTTATCCTAGTTCTATAATTTTTAGGTGTTTCCAGAACTTATTAATATTAAAAATGACAGCCAATTAGCATAGTTAAAATAAAATTAAACTATATAACTATAAATATATTACAATACCACAGCATATTTTTGTGTTCACAAAGGCAAGACACAACTGTTGATTACATTGTGCTAATCTTCAGATGAAATTAAGGCTAATAAAATGTAAAATGGCAGTAAATTTGCATATCTAACATTGCATCGGATAGTCTAATTATAAAATATTTCCATTATTTTCGATATAATATTCTACAATACATACATTTTTGTGTTTGGGAAAACTTGACGAATCTGCTATTATTGTTAGATACACTAAAGCTAATTAATATTCAAAAAAGCTAATTTACACAATTAAACTTCATTTTAATATAGGATCATTAACCTTTAATTTTAAAAAAAAACATCTCCCTGCCATCTGATGTTTTTTTTAGAATTTGCATTTTTTCTGGTTGATGTTAAGGAAACGCAATAACTTTTTTGTTATTCAAAATTTTAAAATATTTTTTTCGCATGTAAATGCAGAATTGAATATTGCAAATTTGTGTGTCATATTTGTTTTATGAGGTTTGCGCAAGAGGTGGATAATTTTTTGTGTGCAAAAAACTAACTAATCAACAAGACATGGGTTTTTGGAAAGCGCAATAACTTTTTTATTATTATAGTTTTTAAAATAATTTCAACACATTTAAATGCAGAATTGAAAACCACAAATGGGTGTTTAATTGGGTTTTTTGTGTGTCCTATAGATGATTTTAGAAAGAGGTGAAGACAATATTTTTTTACAATTACATAAAAACAACCAAACACAAATGATTTACCCACTGGCCATGCAGCTCTGGAGTACACCTACTGGCTGTGCAGTTCTCCTACTTGTTGTGCAGCTCAGACGTACAATCAGTTTTGAAATTTAGTAATGTGTGGTATCTATGGAACCAGAGATATGGGCACAGAGTGACCTGACCTGCTGCGCACACATACTGAGTCTGGTGGCGCTTCTTTGACCGATCTGAACAGACCACACAGTCAGGATTTGTGTTGTCTACAAGGTGCAGGAATTAAAGAATAGCAAAAAATCTATTCCTACTCATGACATTCCTGAACCCAGACATCTCTAGGAGACCATCATTACACCAATGCAAATCATAGGAGGAACGTTTTGTCAGTCCCGTCAAAAGCAACAAAGGCTGTCATCTCATCAGCTGTGACTTCCTTCCACAGTTTCACATGAGATGCATTGCCTGCGTCCTGTCCCTTCGATTCACTAACCTGCTTAGCTTAACGATTAGTTTTAGTTACCAAAATGTTGAGAATATCATCTGTAATAAACAGACGAAATATGTCTACCTCACTAAGATTATCAGCTACGCTTATAGTTCCAACAACTTCATCGAAGTCCCTAAGCCAATCATGGCTATACCCTGAAGGGATACAAGAATTTTCAACAATTTCATTCTCCAAAATGTCGTCATCCATGCTGCCGATAGAATCAGTGTCACTAATATTATCTCTATCTAACAACACATCATCTAATGGAGCGATATCTGCATCTGTGAGAGGCACAGTTTCCTCCTCATCTGAATCAGCATCCATTATAAACTCAAAGAAAATTGCTTCCATGATTGAAAGCTTGGGCGTCTGTAGGAAAATACGATTTGCTACATCTTGCTCCTACACCAAATTTTGTCAGATAGACAGGACGGACGTGGAAATTTGCCGGCTTCGATTGCGCATGCCCCCAACTATGTGCATTAACCAATCAGGCTGTGGTACGTCTATTTAACACAGTATTTCATTGGATGAATTCACTTGATAATGGATGACAAACTGCACTAAAAAAATTTTCGAACAGATTTAACAAAGGCATGTTGAAGGTTAAGAAAGGTAGTAATTTGATTCTCCAAAAGGCTATACTACTAATGATAATAATTTTGAAACAGAAAGTTTAAAAAGATAGTAATTTTATTCCTCAAAAGGTTATACTATAATGATAATAATTTTGAACAAAAATTAAGAAGTGTAGTAATTTGATTCCCCAAAAGTAAAGGATACACTACTAATGATAATAATATTAAAAATAATAGGAAAAAAAAGAAAGGTAGTTCATTGAGTCTGTATCCACAAACATTTTTGCAACCCAATTAATTCAAGTTTGAAGCTTTTTCCAGTATTTGGTTTTTTACTGAGATGTTTTTTGTTGAAGTGGTAAGTTCCATGATGTTTAATTTTTATGAAAAATCTGAGAGAAATCTGGCTTGGGTTTTATTATAACTATTGATATTGAGAGTTCTCACAGAGCACAATGGGAAATACAGAATAATTGCTTCCAGTATGATGATGGAGGTTGAAGTCAATAATATAAGTCTTTAATGCTTCATGGTTTACAGCTTGTCAGTGATAGCTGCTCCTTTTGACAATATGTGAATTAATGAAATATTCAGAACATCCATTGTTAAAAATACTATAACTATTTCTAAACTTCTGGATATCACATGTGTCTATTGCTCTGGACGTGCTGACATTCGTAGTAATAAGAGAGCAGGCAGACTTGCATTTGTGAATTTAAAATAGACACTGGTGAGGTACTGAAGTTTGTGGTCACTTGCTGGAGTGGATGTGGTATCCATGCTGCATCCAAGGCAATTCAGTATTATTTATGGTATTCTTCTTCTGCATTCGTTCTCAAACTCCTGAAGATTAGCAGGATGTAGTCCAGAGAACGGAATGCGTTGTGTCATGGTTTGCAGCATTGCTGCGATATCTGCGCTTTTCGGCCTGACACGTCCGACTTCAGCATGGCTTTGGGTCACTGACCCTATATTGGATGGGACAGCCAACTCCATCCCATAACCTCCGTAGTCACTTTTTACGACATGCGTGGAAGGTAAACAGTGTTGCTATTCTTTGCTCCCCTTTCAGGCTTGGCAACACACTGGCGTTATGGTATAAATTGAACATGTCAAGAAGAATTAAGAGTGTTTATCCAGCTAGCTAGCCATGGGGACTGTCGGCATGTATATAATGACATCTTCTGAGGGAGATGAAAAATTGTGGGTTTGCCGGAAGTACAATGACATGGGTTAACCAATAGCTTCTTTTATTTGACGTTCCTTTTGCAGAACATCATCAAGCACTACTACTCTCTGTTCTGTGCAACCATCATAATTCCTCCAGTGTCATATTAAGGAGGCGGTTTTTTTTGTCGCTCTTTCTCAAACTCCTTCAGATTAACAGGATGTAGTTCAGAGAATTAAATGCACTGTGTCATGGCTTGAAGTTTGGCTATGATATCTTGACCATTTGATTTTAGTGTGGCTTCTGCGTCACTTGACCCTCTACGGAATGTGACGACCAACTCCATCGCCGAAAAACTGACATGCATGGCAGGTAACAGTGTCACTATTTTTTTTCTCCCCTTTCAGACTGGGCGAAGAAGGTCCTTTGCCAGAATCTTTTTTGCCTATTCATTTATTACTACAGATTAACCCCCATCTGTCAATATTTGATGTAAGTAACACTGGAACTCTAATCTCAATAGCGAAGGACCTGATGCTTAAGATTGTCTGCATATTTTGAAATGTTTGGTCTTTTATATGCCCATTTTTGTATTATTAAAGTAAATGTTAAATATCTGCATTGAATTAATCCACAGACAAAAGTCCACAAGTAAAAATAAATAGATGAGTTTGTCAGAGGTCGTAGAAGCTCAAATTCAAGGTAGTAACAATATTTTAAGGTAGTAACAATACAATAATAATGTATGGACAAGGTTTCTAACCTGGCATGCTGTGTTTGTTATCCTCTATTTTGTTCCATGTTTTTTTTCTTCACATTTTGATACAGACCACAGAGTTTGATGAATCCATTCACTTGGAGCGTTTTCTAGTGCTCTTTGGACATTCTTCTTCTGTGCTTTCTTAAACTCTTGCAGATTAGCGGGATGTCATCCGGAGACTGCATGATCATTTGGGATTAACTGTAAACGGTAACGGTAGTATGAGTTATGAACCACTGTCATAACACACGGTTCCCCATAAGTGCTTAGCTGTCTAGTCAGTGGTTGACCAGAAACCCCTATCGAAGATGGATATGTCGGATTATTGGCGCAAATAAAACAATGACACAGTGCATTCCATTCTCTGGACTAAACTCTGCTGGAAATCTAGTAGGACCATTGTTCTGCTGCAAGAGAGATCCAGCAAGAGTTTTGGAATGAATGCTAAAGAAAAAGATCAGAAACTACCTGAATATGGTCGTTGACCACACTTGTTAAATACATATGGCACCTATCCTCAACCTTCCGAGAGTTTGAGCCCTGGTACCAAACTTCCTGATGTCTGGTTTAACCATGGAAGTCATTTTTATTTCAAACCACGAATAATGAATGGACCCTTGTGACGTCGGTGACCCACAGAGCCATACTAAATTGGATTTGTTGTGCCGAAAGGAGCAGATATCTCAGACAAACTGTAAACCTTGATTTGGCAGATTCTGTTCTCCAGCATACATCCTGTTAGTTTACAGGAATTTGAGGATGAATGCAGAAGAAGAAGTCTTCTTCTTCACCGTTCATTCTTAAACTCCCACTGGATCTCCCTTGTAGCAGGATCATGATCCTACTAGATTTCCAGCAGGATGTAGTCCAGAAAATGGAAATGCGTTGTGCCACCGTTTTATTTGCGCCAATGGCCAGACACATCCGTCTTCGGCTGTAAGAAGAAGTAGTGACGGATCATGTCTGGAATGTGTGCCTATCAATATTTACAGCGCTCATAGTTTTTAAAGAATTGTCTGATCATAATTTTTTTTAGTAGTTTGTGACATCTTTGCAGAATGCAATTGTTTAGTAGTTTGAAGGCAGGGGAAATAATCAACGAAAATAAGAACACAGTTTTTGAAACAAACTTATAGTAGGGGGGGGGGGGGGGGGGTGAGGATAGGGATTAGAATTAGTTGTAGATAAAGGTAGGTCCCGTGGCATCAACCTGCCGTCGTGGATAGGTGGGGTGGCCAGTTCCCTTCCTTGCTGTTTTTATCCCCCTAACTCACGCATCAGGTCCTCATTTACAGCTGAGTCAACATGGGGAGGGGGGCAGTGTCAAGCGAGAAATCAACAGGAATTTTTGTTTGTATGGACAAGGTTTTGAACCTGGCACGCTGTAATCCAGTGATAGCAAGCAAGCTCACTGAGGCTACACGCTCCTCAGAATTAGTTGTAGCACTGCGCCTAACACCTCCCCCCCCCCCCAACTCTAGCATTATCCCTTCTCATTAAATCTTGGTATAATTTCACTAACATTAGCCATTTTTTAAAATTTGTGGTGATACGCTATGCAAGTGATGTAAAATCATTAACAACACGAAAATGTACACCATAATAAACTTTCAATGAACCTGTGCATAATATCTAAGTTCGTTCCATATTCCGCTTATAGAAGAACTATTATGTAGGCACACGTTCCAGACAAGGACCGACGTGACATTATTCTATTGATCTGCTGGTGCCCAAAAGGGGATCAAAGTATAGCAACACTGTGACCTGCTATGCATGTTGTAAGAGACAGCTACGGAGCTTTAGGGGTGTACTTTTCACATCCTATCTATCACATTGGGCAAAGTGACCATAAAGTCATGTTGAAGGATGAGTCTAGAGAACTGAGTTCATTATGTGTGGTTTACAGCTTGTCTGCGATATCTCACCTTGCTGCCGACACATCCCAACTTCAGAATCTTCTTCAGCGTTCATTCTCAAACTCCCACTGGATCTCCCGTGTAGCAGGACCATGGTCCTACTAGATTTCCAGCAGGATCTAGTCCCGAGAATGGAATTTTATTTGCGCCAATGGTCTGACACATCTGTCTTCTGCGGTAACTTCAGAATGACTTCTGTGTTACTTTAATTATCTATGGGATGGGTCAAGCCAACCCCAAATCTCCTTATTTATCTTTTACAGCATACATGACATGTCATTGTGTTGCTATTCTGTGCAACACTTGAAGATCCTGTCAACATAATGGGGGCGACTAAATATTCATATCCATGACAAGGGGCTGGCCTTGATGTGTGCTGACCCAAATAAAACATTAATTAAAGTCTATATTATTAATTTAAAGATTTATAATGACTTTCTAATTTTCGGGGCGATCTCCCTAGCACAATGGTTAAGCTGTTCGCCTTGTGTTCAAGGGGTCATGAGTTTAAATCTGGCTCGTGTCGTCTTGTTTACAAGGTGGATTTTTTTCTGAGATCCCTGTGGATTATCGTTTGAGGCTATGGAGTTACTTGCTATGAGTGGTACTCTCAGCAGGCAGTATTCTGTTTCATTGACACTGATGGAGTACATATGGGAAACAGAGTACAGTGAAGTCAATCCTCTACAACTTTTAAACCCTTTTTTGAATTGTTCTAATTTTCAGATGATGAGAGAAACAAAAGACAGAAAGTAGAACAGACTGCAGATAAACATCAACAAATGACTTCAGTAGTGGAATATGAAGAGTGGAAAATAAAAATACTAGCTGGAGCTGCTGAAACTTCTTGATGGAGCTTTACTAACCCTACTGCCTGTGAATGGAAACAATCAGGGCCTCATGATTGGGGTGCCCAAAGAGGGAGCTTTAGGGGTGTACTTTGTTGTCCTGTCACATGGGTCCTCCAACTGTGTTGTTAAATGTCATGGGGGAAGTTGGAGTTGTTGGACTTTGGCCATTGTCAGCATGTGCCTCTTTAAGGTTTCTTTGATTGTCTCCACCCATCTAGTTCTTGGTCTTCCTCACACCCTGTAGCCCGATCTTCAGCTGTTGTATGCACAAAGAGCTGGTTGCTTTGGTTCCATTATAATAATGTGGGTAAACCACCATGTTTGCTGTCTCTTGATGTAGTCCTAATTTGAGATGGTTTGTATTTCTTCTCTAATATCTTCATTTCTCCTTTGGTCTCAATTTTTGATATCTTTGCTTTCCTCAAACATCTCATTTCACACAAATGTATTGTTAAAACCATAGCTTGCAAGGCTATTTGGTGCCACTAGAACGGGCCTGATTCAATTCCCGTTAGTTTCAAGAATGTGTACCTCACTGGGGTAGACTGTGTGCTAAAGATTTCAATGTGGTACCCTTATGTGGTACCCTTATTACCCTGACGGTTGCTTGTTTATAGATATAATAGATATTTAATGTAAATAAAATTGTTGAAGATTATATGAAGTATTTTGTCATTTTTTTAACCACAAGAATGACAGAAGTATATCAAAGAATGATTGTCACAGAATGAGAGATTGATGTTATGGAGTGTGAGATTGTTGTCACAGAATAAGTGATTGATGTTATGGAGTGTGAGATTGTTGTCACAGAATAAGTGATTGATGTTATGGAGTGTGAGATTGTTGTCACAGAATGAGAGATTGATGTTATGGAGTGTGAGATTGTTGTCACAGAATAAGTGATTGATATCACAGAATGAGTGATTGATGTTATGGAGTGTGAGATTGATGTCACAGAATGAGAGATTGATGTTATGGAGTGTGAGATTGTTGTCACAGAATGAGTGATTGATGTTATGGAGTGTGAGATTGATGTCACAGAATGAGAGATTGATGTCACAGAATGAGAGATTGATGTCACAGAATGAGTGATTGATGTCACAGAATGAGAGATTGATGTTATGGAGTGTGAGATTGATGTCACAAAATGAGTGATTGATGTCACAGAATGAGTGATTGATGTCACAGAAGGAGTGATTGATGTTATGGAGTGTGAGATTGTTGTCACAGAATTAGAGATTGATGTTATGGAGTGTGAGATTGATGTCACAAAATGAGTGATTGATGTCACAAAATGAGTGATTGATGTCACAGAATGAGTGATTGATGTTATGGAGTGTGAGATTGTTGTCACAGAATGAGAGATTGATGTTATGGAGTGTGAGATTGATGTCACAAAATGAGTGATTGATGTCACAGAATGAGTGATTGATGTTATGAAGTGTGAGATTGATGTCACAGAATGAGAGATTGATGTTATGGAGTGTGAGATTGATTTCACAGAATGAGAGATTGATGTTATGAAGTGTGAGATTGATGTCACAGAATGAGAGATTGATGTTATGAAGTGTGAGATTGATGTCACAGAATGAGAGATTGATGTTATGAAGTGTGAGATTGATTTCACAGAATGAGAGATTGATGTTATGGAGTGTGAGATTGATGTCACAAAATGAGAGATTGATGTTGTGGAGTGCTAGATTGATGTCACAGAATGAGTGATTGATGTTATGGAGTGTGAGATTGATGTCACAGAATTAGAGATTGATGTTATGGAGTGTGAGATTGATGTCACAGAATGAGTGATTGATGTTATGGAGTGTGAGATTGATGTCACAGAATGAGTGATTGATGTTATGAAGTGTGAGATTGATGTCACAGAGTTAGAGGCATGTCTAAGAAATGAGAGATTTCTTCTACATCACTCGCTCTGATTCTGAAATATTTTTGAGTCTTGACCACATTTTATCAAAGTGATCTGTGGCCCCATTTTACAAAAACAAGTTACCCCCTGCCCCAATACATTAAAACAGGTTTTGATATAGTTAAAAGAGAGCATTAAAAATTACAGTTGTTTGCGTCTTTACAGACGGTCAAAAAGCTGGCCAGTGCAAAATTGTATATGAACGAAGAGACCCTCAAGTTAATTACCACAATGCATAGTCTCTGTTTCACATATGATTTCTTTCCTATGCAAGTTTTATGAAGATACTGTTTTATCAATTTCTAATTGGAGTCTATGAGTAGTTCCGAGGAAAAAAGCAATGCCAATATGTTTGGAAACAAGCAGAACTACAGAAGATGGTTTAATACACTATTCACTGCCTTAGGGTCTCCTCCCGTTGGGATATTCTGTCAGGGTTTACTCCTTTCTCTAAAGATATATATTTTTAAATACCCAGTCTCTTGTTTTTTCTCTGCTTTTGCTGTAAGGCTACGCAGGGCTGAATGACGATCGGTTTTTGGGACATGGCTTGTTTGTTCGCTTGATATGCAATAATATTATGATATCTCAGAATGTCTGTAACTCCTTCAATCCACCTTCTTCGTGGTCTTTGTATCTTGCTAATTCTATTTTCATGTTGTATGTTCTTGCTACTGGCCAATAAGGATTTATTCTCATAAGTGACAGAACCATTTCTCTATTTTTCTATATACTTGACCATGGATGTTGTTTCAACAGTTCTTGTTGTAATCTCTGTTTATTTTGTTTGCTACTTTTCTTAGACATCTCATTTCACAAGTAGTAAACTTTCTCTCTTGTTCTTTAGTTAGTGTCCATGTCTAACATTGATAACACAATGTTTGTATGAAGATTGAATTTATGACTTGTCATTTGGTTTCCATCTGGATAAATGTGTGTTTCAAAATTGGTGTGTGTTTATAATTCACGGAGTTAACTTTTGAAATTATTGTTTCGATCTCTATCCATTCTTCCGTCGTCTGTATTCCCAGTATCTTAGATATTTTTGACTATAATATAATTCTTCTGCGTTAATTCTCAAACTCCTGCAGATTAGAGGTTGAAGTCTGCATAACACAGTGTGTTATGTCATGATTTACAGCTTGACTGCGATATCCTACTTTAGCACAGTCTCTGGGTCACAAATGGAGGCTAAACTTGATTTGAAATACAACATCATTCTATCTAACTAGAGGCTGTGTCCCTTGTTTGTCGTGCGGCGTCAGGGGTGGAAAAGTTCTCTGGGGGTGGCCTTCTTGTGTGCTGTTTGTAAGCTTGTTCCTGTGGCTTCCTTGATTTCTGTGATCCATCTTTTAGATGGTCTTCATGTAAAACATCAGTGTTAGAGTGAAAATCAAACTTTATAACTCACTAGTGTTTTCAGATGTGCTGTATGGTTGTGAGAGTTGGACACAATGTGGACATGGAGAACCGATACACTCTTTCAAATACACAAATTGTTATAGAACAATTCTATGAATTTCCTATAGAGAACATAAGACAAATTTGTATGTAAATAACAAGAAATAAAATATAGATGTATGCAGGTCTACAAGAACCATTTCTTTCAATAGTGAAGCGATGAAAACATGCAGTATTTGGACATGTCTACAGACATGATTGTAAAACACAATACTGAAGTGAACTGTTGAAGGTGAAAGAAGCAAATAAAAACATCAACAGAAAACATCAAGGACTGGACAAGATTTTACCTCAATCCTCCGCATCGTTGAAGATAGAAATTTCTGGAGGGCTCTGTGTGTTAAAGCATCCAATGTGGTTCCCCTACTCTGGCGGGTTACAGCTTTATAGACGGATTTAAGACGAAATATCCTAAGGGTACCTAACTGCAATATATAGCGATTTACCTAACTATCGTCAGTGGTGCAAGATTTTATTACGGTTACTAGAATGTCACAACCACTAATGATATTCTTCTTCTTCTGCATTCGTTCTCAAACTCCTGCAGATTAGCAGGATGTAGTCCGGAGAACGGAATGCATTGTGTCATGGTTTACAGCATTGCTGCGATATCTGCGGGATAGGACAGCCAACTCCATTCCCTAACCTCCTTAGTCACCTCTTACGACATGCATGGAAGGTAAACAGTGTTGCTATTCTTTGTTCCCCTTTCGGGCCCTGGCAACACACTGGCGACTAATGATATTCAGCGCCATTATAATGTATAACAACAGGAGTAGGAGATTTGTGGTTGATGGCATGAAGATGTAGACAAACATTTAGTGTTTTGTAAGTTTAACCAGTAGGCCTATATTTCATGTCACAGCTTTTACAGATAACGTAAAAGTTATCATTTGTAATTATTTATGTTGTTGGGTTTACATGTAAAGACATCATCGATAGTGAAAGTATATCTATCTGTATGCAGTGACCCTTGTTTGCCTTGCGGTGTCAGGGGTAGAAGAGTTCTATGGAGATGGCCTTCATGTGTGCTGTTTGTAAGCTTGTTCTGTGGCTTCTTTGATTTCTGTGATCCATTTTTTACATGGTCTGCCTCTGGCTTTACAGTCGTTATGTCTATGTGTTATGGCCATCTGGCATGCTATCTGTTGGTAGTCTGGAAGTATGTGAAAACCACTTGATCTTTTGTCTTTTGATGTGTTCCAATACTGGTATTGTTTTTGTTATCTGTTTGATGTTATTGTTTCTAATTCTATCTCTTAATGACACTCCGAGTACTCTTCATAGACATAATTTCTGCTGTCACTATTTTTCTTTTGTCTTGTGCTGTCATTCTTCTTCTTCATCGTTCATTCTCAAACTCCTGCTGGATCTCCTTTGTAGCAAGACCATTGTCCTACTAGATTTCTAGCAGGATGTAGTTTCGATCTCTATCGTATTACGCTCACGGGAATTCTTAACTGTATCCAGCTACTGTTCCCGAACAGACCCCTTTCACAATCATGCTCATGGAATCACTGAGTATACAGGCATGAGGTGAGCACACCCATGCTCGCAGTTTGTGAATCAACAGGTGGTATTTCTTACTTGTGCAATATGTCTTACTGCCCTTTACAGCCGAAACTGCCAGACCTGACGGAAGTCATATGACAAGTTGATATTGTGAGTAGGGCATTTGTGTCTGCAGGCAGGTGAGATCAGGTTAGTCTGATCCCCTTGTCAATATGACAAGGTCATCTGCAAACATGGCTTTGTGGGTGTTAAGCAATTCAGGGTGATTTATAAAGATTAAGAAAAGGGTGCAGCCCTCTCTCAAGAGGATTATTTTTCATTGCAGTTTGTATAATTCTTATGCCAATGTCCCACAAATGCCAGTGTATTGCAATTTTAGCAGCAGCCACCCGCCTTTCTCAATACTGTCATATACGCACTGTAGGTCTACAAGACAGCAACTGTACACTTCCCTTGCTGAAAATTGCCCTTCACATTCTGGGTGAAGAAAACAAGTTGATCTCCAGACTTTGATTCGAAAGCCCGCTTGAGTTGTGGGATGGTAAAGCCTTCAACCATCAGCATAATCTGTTATTCAACATTCGTACTGCAAGTTCACTAATGTGTCTTCTTCAGCATTCATTCTCAAACTCCCACTGGATCTTTCTTGTAGCAGAACACTAGATTCCAGAAGGATCTAGTCCAGAGAATGGAAGTGCGTTATGTCGTCGTTTTATTTGCGCCAATGGCCCGATGCATCCGTCTTCGGCAGTAACTAATGTGTCGAAAGCTATTTGTCATCTTTAGGCTTGGCAGAGTTCTGCATTACCCAGTTTCAATTACGAAATTTAGGAGCGTTGTTTTTCCATTGGTTTCTAGGAGGTGTATCATCTCATTTGATGTATATCAGAACCTGGTCTTAGCAGTAGTTTCTTTAGAAGTCTGGCGTACCTTTCCAGTACAATTTTTTGACCATTTTTGATAACTGACATTTTGTCACAGTTGTCTGCATAATTTTCATCATGAAATTTGACTTCATTTTCCAGTGGATCTCTCTTGCAGCAGAAAATAATCCTAGATTTCCAGCAGGATGTAGTCCAGATAATCGAAATGCAGTGTTAATGTTAATGTCCTGCAGTTTTATAACTTATATCTTTCCACTGAACTCCAAATCATTTCTTTTACCTCTTGTTTTCATGCCTGTGGTTGCGTATTTAGGTCTCACCAATGGCCCACTAGAAAACCTTAGTGGATGACATGCTGTTATAGAGGTTATCTTCTTAGGGAAGCTTCATGGAACGTCATCTATACAATTATGCTTTTAATTTGTTGAAATGTGTTTCATGTTTACCTGAATATATATGTAGGTTGGGTATATATGGCTCTGTGGTTGGGAGCCAGCGAAGTACTGTGCAGCACTAGGGATGAGGAAACTGACAGCACTTTTTTCCTATGGCCGATACCCATAATAGATGGCACATGACTTGGTTCCCAGCATTATGCCATTTAATGGCATTAGGTCAAAGGGACGAGCCCATGGACCGCTGGATCAGCAACCAACCTCTTGTGTTTATCAATTCATCAAATTTTATTTTCTACTCCTAAAAATGCAATTTAACTCCTACAAATGATCAAACCAAACCATCCACATTATGATATATATATATATCATTCAATTACATAACAAATAATGAACAGGAATACATATGTAGTTTTTCAATTTAATTACATGTGCTTCAATGACATCAAGAATGGAACAGTTTTACTTCAAAGAATTTATCATTACCAAAAAAATAATATAAACATGATAATTCATGGATTCAGTTTGTTCAATTTCTATACTCCGCAGAGTGTGATCTACCCTACGATGACAGCAATAAGCAAGGAATACCAAAAACTGACACAATTATAAACTATAACTTTCCTTGCACTAAAGGTGCGTCTAAATGGATGTCAAGCACCCAATAAACAGTGCAGACATCTACCGGAACAAACAACAAAATTATACTGTACATTTGGCGCAACAGCAACCCCCCGATTTTATGAACACAGAACTGGTAGAAATTTATATCCCCCACTCCCCTATATTGGCGATAATGAATATAGAAAATCATTGCACCATACTTTTTCAAACACTCATGCACTAAAAAAAGGGGTAATAGAGTTTCAGGGAATGTAGTCATATAAAAAAAGGACAATCCTACAATGTAAAGAAAAGTACATTAAATCAATGAATACTACTGTTACAATGTAGTGTCTAGAATTTGCCCGCATGAAATATTCATGCGTGGTTAGATTATTCCTATGACCCAGTGTTTCAGTAGTATGTCTTGTGACCATACCTAAAATTGTCAAAAATATTGTCAAAAAATGGCACTCTACTCACCACAGAAGCATACAAAATCAACGTCGACCAACAAAGGCCTTCAGGTACAACAGTAAGATATTTCACATCTCTGATCCTAGTACTACCAATTTTAAATAAAAAAAGCACAAAGGGCAGTAAAATCCCAGTATTAATCTGACAAACACTATCAATATAACATGACAAATAAATTAACAGCACTCATAATGCGCAGCTTTCTGATGAAACCTCAAATAAAAATCCCTTAAAGTATCAAACAAGTGAAATATTCTACGCAGTCCATAATCATATTTGTAAAGGCGGTTACTGTACCTCGCAGTCTTAAAATAACCCTTTACAAGAAAGATGATCTGGAAATGTGTTAAATACACAAGCTAGCTTATACCAAACTCTCAACATACAACCATAACTACTCTACACATTTATCCACAGAAGATCGTACTGTCATATGAATATGTTCATGGAACATAAAAATCAATAGTAACTAGACTAAAATTTATAACCACCAAATACATCCAGACGTGATATCGAAATGAATGGTCCAAACACATACATTTAAAGATGTGTACGTCAAGCACCACAACGTAAAAAATATTAAAACTATATATCCCTGAGACATGCTCATTATTTTGTTGAAAATTAAATGTCAGGCGCATCGTTTTTAAAGTTGTAGACTAAAATTACAAATTGTAGCTTAACTATACCAAAATAAGTTTTGATATATAACGCAGAGATGTGACTTTCATTGCTGTGGATTTGTGCATGTCCTGGAGAATAAATCCACATAACTCACTGCAGATCAGAATATGCAATTGTCTAAACACCCAGTAAGTATGGCCTGAGACTCTGCCTATAATAGCTTCCACTTTTTTGTACTGGAAATCATTTTAGTGTCTATGAAACTGCCCAAATTTTGCTAGAGGGTTGTTGCCATGTATATTCTATTCTACTCTTTTTGTTCCAACCCCAGCTCTGGAAGAAGAATGAAATCGAATTTGCCCATTAACAAATATTTAAAAAATTGATAAACCTTGGCAAAAGCCTAGCCAGAATTATCAGACAGGATAAAATCTGACAAGCCACTGAATGAAACTTGGAGGAATATATAACAAATTAATAGCTGTTCGATAGCAAATGTGCACTCCCTCTAACTAAAATCTGTTCTAATCAGTGCAATAGCTGTTTCTGCCACCCCCTCTTAATTCTAGAACCACTGAGATCAGTAATGTTTCTGTGGAGTGGGCAATTTTCTGTCCTTTTTTGACTGCTACTAAGATGTCAACCAAAGAGCAGTCAATTCAGAACCTTTGGATAAGCAAGTGTGTTAGATTATGTGAAAAACAATAAAAACAAGTGACTTACAGGGATATAAGTTACCAAAGATGGATACAATACAAGGTGATCAAAGAGAGTGAACACAACTGTTCACCCAACAGAAACAACACAAGTTCAGAAACATGCACTCGTATAAGACACTGGCCACTGATACAGATGCAGGAAGCTATAGTAAAATATTTTTCATGATTTTGAACATTACAATGTTTATTCAGATCAAAACGATGAACCTTTAAATCATATTTGACCAGATTTCAGAACACACAAACACTATATGACAGTGTTGTGAATACATAATCTTAATGGATTCTTCAGTGATAAAAGTCAATGACATGTGAACAAGTGAAGTGATTTTTATGTACAGGGCAGTCATGAGGGCAGATATTTATTCATCGTCTTCATCATCATCTTCCATGTCCTCGTCATCTTCCTCGTCTTCCTCTTCATCTTCTTCCTCATCTACAACTTTAGCCTTTTTGGCAGCCGGAGCACTACTTGCACCTCCACCAGTCTGAAATTTAGAGAAAAAAAGTTTGTTAAATCAACAAAAACACAAATATCTTGATATTTCAAAAATGTTAACAGGCAAATATTTCAAAAATGTAACTTTAACAGGTTTTAAGATCCAGCTTCCTTCTAGGTTGGTGACAATCCAGGTAACAAGTTACATCAAACCTGTCTATTTAAGTGTGTATGGGGGTCTTCTGCGTTCTCAAACTCCTGCACATTATCAGGATGTAGTCCGCAGAACGGAACGAGTAGTCATGGTTTACAGCATTGCTGTGATATCTGCATCTTTCAGCATGGCTGTAGTCACTGAACCTATATATGACAGGGCTATTCAATTGGCGGCCCGCGGAGGCCTAGTGACCCGAGGATCATTGCTAAAACAGTGAAGTTTAAAAAACCTAATTGTAGAAAATCATTCAATGTGTTTTTTTTAATAAATCTGGCCCTTGATGATCCCCATTTTCTACATTACGCCCCCCCCCCCACCCCAAGTAAATATAATTGAATAGCCCTGCTATATGAGATGGGACATAATGGGTTCTACATGAAGCCAGATAGTTTCCTTTTCCAACAAAATCTTTGTTAGCTAAATGTTAAAACTCCGCCAAAGATGAATGAGTCTGGCCTTTGGTTCAAATAGAACAGATATCAAGACAACACTGAACAAATACATATTCGAGTAATCTGGATCAATATCGCCTGCAGGACCTAATTTCTTGTGAAATTGATAGATCAGCTGTGTTGACCATTCTCAATCATTACTATGTCTGTGGTGGGGGACGCACATATCATCAATTAGGCCTACATTACAGATCAACGATCGTTGCTATTTCAAATTCTAACATTCATCATCAATCACATTCTATAAAATTTCCATTAAAAAAATTGCATATACATTTAAATTATAAAAATAAATTGCAAATTGTTTTTTATATTAATTTCCTTTAAGAATCACTTCTGAGTAATGTAGTCATTCCCCAATCGGCAGAGATTGAAAGGGTTTCTTCTTCTTCAGCGTACATTCTCAAACTCCTGCTGAATTCTCTTGTAGCAGGACATGTCCTACTAGATTTTCAGCAGAATATAGTCCAGAGAATGGAAATGCGTTGTGTCACCGTTTTATTTGCGCCAATGGCCCGACACATCCGTCTTCAGCATAAAAAGGGTTTTAAAAATTAGCTCTTATACATCTGTTTTTAATATTCAGAAAACTACTCCACGTCACCATTGTCGGTAATCACGAATGGGCTAAATTTAGCATGTCTATCCACACGGAACCAGTAAAGACAATCTAAAATACAGCATTTACGTCAAGCGGATTGGAAGTGAATATATAGTGGGCGGATTGGGATTAACCAGCAGCAAATTCATAACATGAAAATTATAGAAATTTTGAGGAAAATATAATGTTAAACATACCCTCCTGTATTCAGTCATTGCTGATTCGTATTTCTTTGACTCTTCTAGCGCTTTCTTTTCATATGGTTTCTTATCCTCATTGGTGAGAGACCTCCATTCTTCTCCGGCTGGATAAAAAAAAATACAAACAAAAAATCTTAAGACATGAAATTATATTTGTGTATTTAGTAAGATAGCTAAACTAATGTAGCACAATGATCACCACTGATATATTTCATTGGAATTTAGTCTGTAAATCAATGTTAATCAGCAATTAAATTCTGAATGGCATTTTTGTTAAAGTACCGAAATCTATAGGTGTAAATCCAAATAAGGTAAATAGGTTACTAGAAAACTATCAATATAAAATAATAAAATCTAGAAAATAATTAAAAAAAGAAATACAATTGTCAACGTGTCGGTCCAAATGGGAGTTTTATCAAGACAACAAAAACAGTTAAGAACAAAAAACCATAACGAATATAAACAAAATGAATTTCTATTTCCAATGTTTATATTCGTTATGGTTTTTTTTTCTTAACTGTTTTTGTTGTCTTGATAAAGGTCCCAATTGGACCGACACGTTGACAATTGCATTTGTTCTTTTTTTTTTATTGTTATTTTCTATATTTTATTTTGAGTTTTCTAGTAACCTATTTACTTTATTTGCATTTTACCTCTATTTGTATGGTTACTGCGGCACTTCCTTTTTGTCGGTCATCCTCCGATATTTGGGTTATTTATAACAGAAATCTATAGAAGATTCTATACAAAAATGCTGAAGGATTATACGGTTGGCTTTATATATGTGTAATCTTCTTTCGTTCACTTGAAACATGTCTATATCTGTAATTCTGTCTCAATAAAACTCACTGTCTTTTGTAGTTCATACAGTGTCCCATAGAGCTTTGATCCCAGTGTTGTTTCCTCTGGCCAATATGTCTGCCTCAACGTTTCATGCTCAGAACACTCTTAAAGTATATATTTGGCACTCTGTGTTGCCTGTCCACATGTACACATGGCCATTTTGCCAATCTTGAACTTTGTATACATGTGACTGCGGAGTCGGTTGTGTCCTGTTCTGAGACGTAGAATTATAACTTGTTCTGACCTGTTCATATTGTGATAGTCATCTTGTGTTGGTGTTTGTGGCTTTCTTATTGACTTTATCTGATGGTAGGTGATTGGTATATCTGGTTGGTCTTTGGCAGAACCTTCCGTAGCCAGTTGGTCTGCTTTTTCATTTCCTGATATTCCACAGTGAGAGGGTATCCACTGCATGGTTACCCTATACTGGTACGACAATTCGCTAAGTATTTTTTCCAAGTCTGTTAGTTTTCCAGACTGGAGAGCTTGAAGCACTGACCTTGCATCTGTCAGGAATACCACAGGCTGTAGACCAGAGTTGGATGCGTAATCATGTGACGTACTCTTTCCATGTGGCTTGCATTTTCCAATGGTGTAGTCATGTTAATATATGCATAATCACAATGCAGATTATTCACAGCCATTGGTCAGATGCATCCACACCCATAACAATTGGGTAGCCAACAATTGTTCTGATCATTACATAATACTTTAACAATTTTTCTAGTTGCAAACTTACCCATTTTAAGAAGCTCTTTGTGTTCAATGCCCTTATTTGCCATCCTTATACGGAAGTCAGCGAGGAAAACGAAGTAGGCAGTTGGCGGCCGTTTGGGTTTGTTGGGGTCTACTGACTTACCCTTGTATGTGGCCATCTGAAACAAAAGAGTACATTTAGAATCAACAATGGTAATCACATAAATGTGTATGATGATACAATGTACGTGATTACCATAAATTACACATTTATGGTATTGTATAATATATAGATGTAACAGTCATGAACCAACAAATTAAAATTAGGCAATATACGGAAACTAAACGATAGTACAGCGTGTGTGTGTGTGTATATATATATATATATATATATATATATATATATATATATATATATATATATATATATATATATATATATATATATATAAATAAACAAACACACACAACCATTCTGAATGAACTCTAGTTCTCTGGTTCCATACAAATTTAGTTTATCCATGTTCTTCAGTGTTCTAAATTTTCAACAGGATATCAGAGAATGGCAATGTCGCTTTATTTGTGCCAATAGCCTGATACATGTCTTCAGCAGGAGTTTACCCATGAGGTCAGATGCATCTGTGGCTATTCCTTATAGTTTTGTTATTTTTCATACATTTCTGATTCCTGAACTACATTCCAAAGATCTTTTATATCCTCTTTATCCCCATGTTTCCAAACCTACATTGGCATCCATTTTATTTCCAGTGTTTCCGGGAAAGTATGTTATTTAAAAATGGCTGCACGTTGAAAATACAGGGACATGAGTTTTTATTGTGAAATAAAAGATTTTGAAGTTAATATTGTATGATATATAGAAATTAATATAAATCCAAGCCTAGCATTTTGAATTCATTCAGAAAGTGCAAAGTCATTACGACACATAGAAAGTTTCAAGGCTCTCATGCTAAATTGATTTTCATACAGATGCGATGACAATGTATAAAATTGTGCGTACGTCCATGGCAATGGCGGCTAATTGCACACTGTACTGCGGGTCAGCAACGTCTTAAATTGCCAAATACAATTAACTTTAGCAGCACACAAAAATGTGGACATATGTCAAGGCAAAAAAATGAGGACTTTAACACAAAAATGTTTTGCAAATTTGAAATAAGAAATAAAGCTAATTAAATATTACACGAAAAACTAACCTCTTGCTCGTATCTCTTCTTATCCTCAGCAGCTGCTGCTTCAAATGGTTTTTTCTTGTCACCTGACAATGACTTCCATTTTTCTGATGCATCTTTAGTGAATTCAGCAATCTTTGGAATGAAAAGACATTAAGGAAAACCTTAGAATGTTGAAATAAAAGTGAATAACTAAATATGTAAAAAAAGGAGTAATTAAGTATAGTTACAACTTCTGTAGCAGATAGAGAGAATGTGCCACAGATCCAGTCTAGTTACAACTTCTGTAGCAGATAGAGAGAATGTGCCACAGATCCAGTCTAGTTACAACTTCTGTAGCAGATAGAGAGAATGTGCCACAGATCCAGTCTAGTTACAACTTCTGTAGCAGATAGAGAGAATGTGCCACAGATCCAGTCTAGTTACAACTTCTGTAGCAGATAGAGAGAATGTGCCACAGATCCAGTCTAGTTACAACTTCTGTAGCAGATAGAGAGAATGTGCAACAGATCCAGTCTAGTTACAAGAATGTGCCACAGATCCAGTCTAGTTACAACTTCTGTGACAGATAGAGAGAAAATATGTGCAACAGATGGGGATATTTATATTCACCGAGAACAAATGAATAGTGTGTTATAAAGTATAGCATCTTTATTCTGCTATTGCCAGCTAGCAATATCGCAAACTACTGATAGAGACAAACAGCAGTATAACAAATGTTACTTATTGCCTGCTGGCAATCTTCACACTACTGATAGAGACAAACAGCAGTATAACAAATGTTACTTATTGCCTGCTGGCAATTTTCAAACTACTGATAGAGACAAACAGCAGTATAACATGCAATACTAGTAATACATTAATAATATTATGGCATTGAAGACACATTAAAACGTATTATCCTGTAAGAAACAAGCGACATAAATTTGATTAAACAAAACTATGTAATAAACGTGTACTTTTGTACTGATTTGAAATTTGTTTCAGGCCTATCTACTCAAGTTTCCATCCCCAGAATTATGAGCAATACTATTCTTTATCCTTTATTGCAATGTTTCTCCAGAACATTTCATACCCAGAAAACTCTCAGCAGTGTGAACAACTTTGAGGAGAAACTTACCTCCAGGAGTTAAGACCTAATTATATGGATAATGTGCTGTGAGGCTCCACAGAACAAAATGTAATGTAAATTTCATAATTTAAATATGAATTTATTTTAGGGTTGGGTTACGGTAGCTGTTTTACATAAATAACCATAACCACAAATAAATATTTCAATTATTAAATGATGAACATCCGCCAAAGACGGATGTGTCGGGCCATTGGCGCAAATAAAACAGCGACAACACATTTCCATGGTCCTGCTACAAGAGAGATCCAACGGGAGTTTGAGAATCAACGCTGAAGAAAAAGAAGAAATGATGAACAAAAAATTTACAAAAATAGCCATTGGAAATATACATGTGCTGGTGTCTATCTACTTGTAGCTAAAACAAAAAAAACTAATATTAAAATGAAATTAAGATCAAAACTAACAAGACATCAACATCTGTAACAAAGTACCTTTGTAGGGGCCTTGCCTGCCTTTGCTGCCTCTTTACGGCACTGTGCCAAGAAATAGAAGTATGCAGAGGTTGCACGCTTTGGTTTGTTCACATCCTTCACCTTCTTTTTGGAATTTTTGCCGATAGCACCCTTTGGACGACCTGAAAATATTGCAAGAGTTGCATAAATACTGAAATTGTATTATCTACAAGTATGGATTATATCAACCTCGCATAAAGGCATTGGAGGTCATGTGGAGATATGCCTACCTATTTGAGCTATAAAGATTTAGGCCCTATAGTTCATCATATAAATCTTAGAAACCCTTGAGGTGTAGGTCCTAAATAAAGTCAAGATCTTTTCATAGGCACACACCGGGACACCCTACTCTTATCAGACATGCATGTATTATGTACCCTGGAACATGTAAAGGCTAGTGAGATTAATGGAATAGGCCTATGTCTAATTTGTAAAGAAAACAGTTGAAGTAATTTATTACTAAAATTAAATATTGGAGCCTCATCATTCTTAAGACGACCCAATGCAACATCTCAGCTTAGGGGAGAGAATGTTTTGCAGCATGGTTTATTTTATTAGCAGTTGTAACATCAAGGCCTGCTTGTGTCAAAGTAAAGGAAGAAATAGTACTGCAGCGGCATGCCATAAAGAAAAGGTAATTGATAAAGTTATAGCCTAGCCTAAAGTTCAGAGAAAGCTGAATGGAAACAAAATGGGTCAAGTTGCTTTGATTCTATTTACACTGCTATAAATAGCAGAGTTTACATTTTTAACTTGGCGTCGTCACAGATCTCCCTTTAACACCAATGAAATTAGCTGTGATGTCACATTCTTACAATCAGTGTGTTTAAATCTAGACAGACGAACATATGCATAATCTGTTTCTTTTTCAATTTACACATTTTAAATAATTTTCTATTATTTGTTACGTACTGAGCGATCATTATTTCTGTCCGCTACACACAGAGCAAGGTGCGCGCGCAGAATATTTCTAATCCTAACCGTACTTTTTAAGTATTTAACCAACCATATGCGTGCCAAATCACACAACAAAGGTCAGGAAATACCCCGAAACTAGAACGACGGTCACAACGTAGAATTAAAAGCAACTTTCACCACAAAATTTATCCGCATATTTAGGTCTGTGGTCGTTCTAGATTTTTATCAATTTTAAAACCTATCTAAATATCTAGACCTGGATGCAGAGGGTAGTCTAAAATCTGAATAGATATTGATTGTAACTTTGGGCTGCTAACTTATTTAGCATGAAAACCAACCCCCGTCCAAACATCCAAGTCCAAACTATACAATACATCTATTTTTTTAAAGTAATATCCATAACAGCAGCAGCTAACAAATATATGCATAACTAACTATTTCAGAATTGAATTAAAAACTAAAGATTAACTTAAGGCTTAAATATCCTTTAGAGGTTATAAATTCATTTATTTGAATCAAGCATGGTTTTTCCTAGGGCAGCTTATAATTAATTCCTATCTTCCAAGTCTCAATCTCCATTTTTTTAAATTATAATTAACTTCTACATATTTAATAAGCCCCTGTATAATCCTAATATATGCAAACAAACTTACAACCCGCGATATAAATGTAATACGATAAAGAGTATAAACTTAAAGCACTTCTAAGAAACTGCTCTCTTTGATAAATTCAAAACTAGCCGCCTATACTGACGCTTCAAAAACCATTTTTCCCTCTCGATTCTTCCCCGACCTTCGAACAAAGAAAAACAATTTTCAAACACCCAACTTGCACCACTTTACACTTATTTATCTCATATTTCTACTCATAATATCCGTATTCAAATATCTTCGAAATATACCTTCAACATTCCTCTAAAATATAGTTATAATTTTACTATATAACATCAATGCAGTAAAATATAGAGAGAATATAGGCCGCTATGATTCTCTTGTTCGGCGTGCGCCCACACCAGCAAACCAAGATGGCTAAAGAAGGGAAAACTGGTAGTCAATCTTTCCACAATTAACACCGACAAAAAAACATAAATTCACGCGTTCATACACTTTCTGCATATAAACACACCACTTTACTATAATTTTAAACAATTAGAATAGTATTAAATAATATGTTTAATTTATAAATTCGAACGCAACTGACTTACCCATAGTTAACGAGTATTCTGTATAAGGATAAAGTGAGCGGATAGAAGATTCAGCACACGACGCTATGACGTCCAAGTCTAAACTGGATCAACTATTCTCACGTGAACTATATCACAAAGAGACCCGTATGAGTATTCCCGCCTATACATTATTACTTGAAGGGAAGTAATTCAGGTATATGTTTCGTACAAAGTCGCACGATTAGTCTCCCATTAGGTAGATCCAGGAATAGGGTAATAAAGTTTTGCTGGTACAGGTTAAAAATGAGAATTATAAAATGCTACATCTATTCCATATTAATGTATGGCGAAGTCTTATATTAAAAGACATGACACCCTATTGACGACCTTACTTGAGGGTAAAGTCAAAGGGAAGCGAGCAAGAGGTAGGCAGAGATACACGTGGGAGAGTAACATTACACGATGGACAGGTTAAGTCTAGCAGAGTGCACCACCAAGACAAGAGACAGGAGATGTTGGAGGTACGTGCAGCCAACCTTCGTTGCGGAGACGGCACGTGATGATGATGATGAAGACATAAGAATACGTGTAGCAGCTAAACCCAAAAACATCACGATAATTCAAGTTCATGCCCCAACTGCCGATTATGACGAAAGGGAAATAGACGCATTTTACGAAACACTAGAAGACACAATAAAGGAGATCCCCCAAAAAAATCTATTAATAGTACTAGGCGATTGGAACGCAAAAGTGGGACCTGATGCTTATGATCAATGGGCCGGTACAGTAGGGAAATTTGGAACAGGAGAAACGAATGAACGAGGACTAAGACTATTGGAATTTGCCAATCAATTTAAATTTACTCTTGCAAATACATTATTCCCACACAAGCTTTCCAGAAGAACAACGTGGCATGCTCCAAAAGCAGACATACATAATCAAATTTATTTCATTCTTACACCGAGAAAATTCAAGTCCAGCATAAACAAAGCACAAACAAGAACTTTTCCAGGAGCAGACATCGGTAGTGACCATGATATGGTTCTATTGACGATCAAAATTAAGCTTAAAAAGAATCATACACAAAACAAATGCACACGATTAAGATTTAATTTAGAAAAATTGAAAGATCCAGAAATAGCAGAGATATTTCAGGCAACAATTAGAGGAAAATTTGCAGCTCTAAACCTTGTAAATGAAGATGTTAACTCTCTCACAGAAACCATGAAAGGAACTTTATTAGAATCAGCAACAGAAATACTAGGGACAAGAAGAATAACACACAAACCTTGGGTAACAGATGACATCCTAAAATTGTGTGACGAACGGAGGGAAATGAAAAAGATTAAGAAAGAGGCCCCTGAAATGTCAGGGCAATATAGCAAAATAAACAAAAACATCAGAAGGAAAATGAAACAAGCACAAGAAGTGTGGCTAGAGGAAAAATGCGAAACCATCAATGAAGGTACTAAACGAGGAAACAGTAAGGTAGCATACGACACTATAAGAAAGATAACACAGCCTAAAAGACCAAATATAACTACAATACAAGACAAACACGGAAAGATACTCAATGAAACAACAGATATAGTGAAAAGATGTACAGAGTATTGCAAGGAGCTGTATAACTGCAAGTGTAATCCTGACTACACGATATTACAGAATTCTGAACTAAACAACAGAGAAATAGGAAATGCAGAAATTCTAGTAGATGAAATAAAAGAGGCCATACGAACATTGAAAGGAGGGAAGTCACCTGGTGTAGACAACATTCCAGCAGAATTGTTGAAATACGGGGGAATTAATGTGGTAAATATTATGACCAAAATATATGGAACACAAAACAATGGCCCACTGAGTGGACACAATCACTAATAATACCAATTCCCAAGAAAGGAAATTTGAAAGTGTGTACAAATTACAGAACAATTAGCCTTATAACACACCCCAGTAAAGTGATGCTCAAAATACCGGAGCCATTGCTTTCAATGGTGAAACGACGAAAACTAGCATGGTTCGGACATGTATGCAGGCACGATTCCTTGTCAAAAACAATACTGCAGGGAACTGTCGAGGGTGGAAGAAGCAAAGGAGGCCAAATAAAGACATGGACAGACAACATCAAGGAATGGACAGGGCAAGATATTTCTACACTCATCCGCATCGCTGAGGATAGAATTCGCTGGAGGACTCTGTGTGCTGAGGCATCCAATGTGGTACCCCTACGACCCTGAAGGGTTATGGGTTTATTGATTGATTGATTGATGGCTCAGAAACATGGACACTAAATAAACAATTAGAAGACAAAATTGATGCCTTTGAGATGTGGGTATATAGAAGAATATGGAGAACATCATGGAAAGAGAAGAAAACAAATAAAGAGGTGCTAAACACACTTAATATGAAGAAAGAACTACTAAGAGAAATAAAGATCAGGCAAAAAAAATACTTTGGACACATTAAAAGACATGATGTAGTCCAGAAAATGGAAATGTGGTATTTCGCCGTTTTATTTGCACCGATGGCCCTATACATCCGTCTTTGGTGGAATTTTAATAAGAAACTCTTATGGTGGATACCTTGAGTGTACTGTCTTTTAATCAGAAAATACCAAATCACATGCCACCCATGTCCTAGAAAACAAGTAAGGGATCTGGAATAGGGTAGACTGTCCGATGCCATTTATACTCAAAGTGACCGAAAACCATGCTGAAGTTGTAGAAGTCATACCAAGTAGTGAAGATATCGCGGCCAAGCTGTAAACCATAATTCAACTCTTTCCGTTCTCTACGTTATATCCGGCAAGACATCAGACGTTTGAGAACAAACAATGAAAGAAGCAGAAGATTATGACTCTTGGAATAAATAGTCAGCTGTACTCCAATCCGTTTCTTACACATGATGATATTGACAGCAGTGCATCCAAAAATAGTTGCACCAGCGGGAATTCCCATAGTATGCCTTCTTATGCCTTGTTTACACATTCAAACTTTGTCCCAAAGTTGTCTTGTACAACGTCCATAGCTAGAAAATTTCTCTATTTCCTCTAGCCAAGACTTGCTATAAGACTTATAGTTGGGAGTTGCACAAGCAAAAACAATTTGCATCATAAAACAACCCATTGTTTGGTAGAATTCTATGTGTAACATGAAGAGACAGAATCAGAAACGGTAACAGCGGAAGACTAAAAAACACGTCAATCCTAGATTACATCAGAAGACAACAGATTAAGTGGTTTTCGCAAGCTTCCAGACAGCAGACAGTGCCCCAAAAAACATTAATATACAAACACGATGGATACAAAGCCAGGGGGAGACCTTGCAAACGATGGATTACATAAATAAAAGTCAACGAAAAAAAACATATATGAAGAACACACAAAAAGGCCATCTCCAGAGAACTATTCCACCCCGACGCTGCAAGGCATAAAGGGGTATAAAGCGAAAAGAAAAAAAAAGAAAGAACAACCCATATCTTAGGAACAATCTATAGATTGGTCTTTACTATAATACTCATCTTACTACTATAATAAGGGAGTTTGGTTTGAAATGTAGTGTCGCTAGAAAGGACCAGTTTTGTGGGCGAGAAAGAATGATCGTCTATCATCGACGTACTGGGACCGTCAGTCAACGTGTAATGGCGGATACGCTCAAGGAGATATTTGAGCACATATGGACTTGTCCATAGTGCAACTAACAAACTAACTAACAAACAAACTAACTAACTAACAAACTAACTAACTAACTAACTAACTAACTAACTAACAAACTAACTAACTGACTGACTAACTAACAAACAGACTGACTGACTGACTGACTGACTGACTGACTAACTAACTGATCTTACTTTTCAAGATATGAACCATTGTGGTAGAGTGCTAAAGCCCTGACTGTGCTAGCTAATATGACTCCTAACATCTACGTGTCCAGGTATAGAAATGAAGGTAGCTTTCTTAAACACATACTACTTCTCAGCAATATAATGCCATTTTTTTTTATATAATGCCATTTTAATGGCATTGGGTCAAAGGGCATGAGCCCATGGACCGCTGGATTAACAACCAATCAACCAAACATATACTTTGCCCGTGTGTTGCCGGCGCCCGAGAGGGGAACAAAGACTAGCAACACTGTTTACCTTCCAGGCACGTCGTAAGAGGCGACGATGGAGGCTATGGGATGGTGTTCGTTGTCCTATCCCATATAGGGTCAGTGACACAATACCACGATGAAGTCGGATGTTCCAGGCCGAAAGGCGCAGATATCGCATCAATTCTATAAACCACGACACATCGCATTCCGTTATCTGCACTACTTCCTGCTAATTTACATGAGTTTGAGAACGAACTTAGAAGAAGAAGAAGAAACACATACGTCATAATTCCTCTTCTGCGTTCAGCATCTGTGGTGTTATATTGTCAGACCTGTCGTCAGAGCGAAGTCCACCGTCTTATCCAGGACAGAGCGGCTGCCCCATAGCTTTTACCTCAAGTCTGTATCCTCTGGCCAGGTCTGCTCTCTCTGCTCTTTGTATGTTGGGTAATCCTGAAGTATGTGTTCTGGAGTATGTGTTCCGGATGCACATAGACACTTCTCTGTGTATGAGATCCTCAATCGGTAAAAGACTTCAAAATTTACTACAGCCAATGACGGCGTAGCTATATACCTCATATGAAAGGGAAGCAACCGAATTTCTTCAACTTTCGCTCAATGGAAATGTGCTTATACATGAAGTTTTGTCTCTTCTATAAACCTGACTATAAACTTCTATAAACTTCAAAACACCCAAATGTGCTTCCGTAAGAACAAAAGCTGTATGGATGTTATCTTTACACTTAGACAGCTAACAGAAAGAGCCACAGAAAACAACAAAGAATTATATATCGCATTCGTAGACCATATATATTCAGGTAAACATGAAACACATTTCAACAACAAAATAAAAGCATAATTGTATAGATGACGTGCCATGAAGTTTCTCTAAGAAGATAACCTCAAATATAACGGCATGTCATCCACTAAAGTTTTCTGTTGCATGGGTGGTACGTTTAGTGGGCCATTGGTGAGACCCACAGATGCAGCCACGTGCGTGCGATAAAAGGTAATCGACCGATTTCGTGTGTACATCACTATTTCGTGTGTAAATTTCACTACTTGGTGTGAATTTTGAGTGTAAATTTCACTATTTTGCGGAAATTAAAGCACGATTTCGTGTGTAAATTTCATTATTTGACGGAAAATTTGAAGACATTTTTGCGAAAAATCACCAAGGAAGGTTTTTAAAAAATTATATATGACATTTTGGTTAAGTTTCTAGTGCTAAAAGACATGTTCATATGTGCTAAGGGGCTTGAGCCTGAACTCTGAGCCCCCGCCCCCTTCTACCTACGGGCCTCAGTCAGAACATGACAAGTACTAGAAAGTAAGCGATAAAAGAGAGTTTTAAGAGCGATAAAAGAGAGTTTTCCCCTCTTATGGGATTTTCCCAAGAGAGGTCATTAAAAATCACCCACAAAAACGAGGAAATGAGCATTCCTCACTCTTTTTTTCATCTTCAGGTAACCTGTCTCCCTACCAGAGCAGACCATATTACCGAAGACACAGATATAACCTTGTCTTTTGGGTATGAAACCAAGCCTCGGAGAAATCACCCCCCCCCCCCGGGCGCTTTAGATATTATTGCACATAGGAAGCAAAAGCAAGTTGTTCGTAATTTCTGTGGATAAAACCAAACAGCCATCCTACTTTTCCACCTACATTACACACCTGTTGTGCGTTTAGTCGTAATAGAAAAACCAATCGAATTGACCATAAGGAGGGGAATAAGTGGGAACAAACTCGGAGGTCTGCGGCGCATAAAACATTGGCAGCTGGAAACCTACAAGAATATACTGCTGAAAAGTCATTGTCCTGCAACAAAATGAATAGCCATTAATTAATAGCAACATATGTCCCATTTCGCCCATGTGTTGGCGAGCCCGAAAGGGTGAGCAAAAAATAGTAACACTGTTTACCTTAATTGCATGTCGTAAGAGGCGACTAATGAGGTTATGGGGTGGACTTGGTTGTCCCGTTTCATATATAGTTAGTGACCCAGAATTAATTCGGATTTAAATGCTTTAATTCGGATGCATTAGGCCAAAAGGCAGCAGACATCGCAGCAATGTTGTAACGTTTTCTAGACGTTGTTCCTTTCGTGCCGCAGGCGGCACACAGGGCAGATGTTTTGATTCTCCATGTGTTGCCGTCCGCTGCCTGCAATTTTAGTTGTTGTATGGCCTTGCAGCCTATTATTTCTTTAAGTATGGTGTTTCTTAGGGTTGCTTTAGGCCTTTCTCGTTGTCTTTAACCCTCTGGTATCACGTAAGGACTTGTTGGTTTATTATGTTTTCATTTAGTCTGAAAAAGTGACCCAAGTATGCTCACCAAGTAAGTGATCTGCGTCTTCTTATGACATTTGAAATATATTTTTGGTGTGTTTTGTTTCTTACATCACTATTTGTGACGAAATCGCTCCATTTTATGTTAATCCGTTTTTGGAGAGGATGTTTTTTTTTCTTTAGATGATCATTTGTTTTCGAAGCTGTTTAATTTTTGGCCTGAAGCTCAGTTGATTTCCAGCTTTTCCATCCATACTACGTTTTCCTCACTACATCCGGATAACCTGTAGGAGTTTGAGAATAATGAACGTGGAATAAGAAGACAACTAAAATAATAATACACATACGACATCACAGCAATAAACAACATTTATAGGCATGGCTACAATTTTAATGCACATTTATTGAATTTTTCTGTGAATGGGTTTTAATATCTCAAAAGTTAATACTTATCTCCCCGGAAGTACATGTTGATTGTTGACAACAGTAGTTGTAAAATGGCGCCCGTGTTGTGAAAAGGACCTGTAGCCACATTTTGTGGTAGATAAAAATGTTCCCCTTCTTTATATGTTGTTGGTATTCAGTACATATTTTAATTATTTAATATAATTTTAAATACACGTAAGATGTGTACCGGGAATGTTCATAGATGTCCATATCGGCATATCGTTGAGAAAATCAGCTGGGTGATTCTAACAACGTTTAAACAACCAAGGCACAAGCCCTCTTCGTCTTACTAATAAAAATATAAAAATAATTTCAAAATAAGATTGTCTACTCTAACTGCAGGCTATAACGGTTAATAATACTGTCGGTGTTAATTGACTATTTGCTTTGAAATTTTGTTTAGGTGCTTCATTTAAGCAGTGTCCATTTTTCATCACTAAGATGTTTCCGTGACAAGATCTTAAACATTATTATTATAAATGGCACGACAAAATCACCTACATGGAAGGGTTATGCTGCACTCAGCCACCATCTGCCATGGAAACACTCAATATAAATAGATTGCATTGACTGGGTCATGTCAGCAGAATGCCAAACTGCCGCATCCCAAAACAAGTACCATTCAGGGAACTGGCTGAAAGCTATCAAGCCCGTGGTGGATCAATGCTGAAGTATAAAGATATATGTAAATCCTCAATGAAAAGCTTCCACATAGATTCCAAAAATTGGGAAAACTCGGCCAAAACTTGTGATATCTGGAGACAGAACCTGCATGCGGGAGCAACATTGTTCAGAAAGAATATGTTAAAAGATATGGAAGAAAAAAGGGAAAACACAATCAAAATTCTTTTGTTGTTGTGATATGGTCGCTTGAAAAGTCATTATTACTGACAAAATATTCAACAGATTGCTTCTTTTTATTGTGAAATGGCCATCTGCAAGATGCAAAATGGTGTATACATATTGCGCTTAGGAGACTACCATGTAACTGTATTCACTCATTATTATTGAATCTGTCACTATAATCCGACTTCAGCATGCTCCTAAGTCACTTTTACCCTCTCTGGAAGCTCTGGAATGGTGTAATCAACATCACCCCCCAAAAACACATTAGTGCATTGCTGGAAGGTGCATGACTGTCAATATTCTTCACTCCCATTTCAGGCCAGCAAAACAGGCTTGTTCATTTGGAGTTTGAGAACAGATGCAAACACGCCTGTTTGTTGCTGTGGCCTGAAAGGGGAGCAAAGAATAGCAACACTGTTTACCTTCCATGCATGTCGTAAAAGGCGACTAAGGAGATAATGGGATGGAGTTGGCTGCCCCATCCCATATAGGGTCAGTGACCCAAAGCCATGCTGAAGTCATATGTGTCAGGCAGATATCGCAGCAATTTGTAAACCATGACACAACGCATTCTGTTCTCCGGACTACATCCTGCTAATCTGCAGGAGTTTGAGAACGAGCGCAGAAGAAGAAGATGCAAACAAAAATAAAATAAGAATTTGGAATATATCCTGTATCTTTTCTTCAGCGTTCATTCTCAAACTCCCGCTGGATCTCCCGTGTAGAAGGAACATGATCCTACTAGATTTCATTCTCAAACTCCCGCTGGATCTCCCGTGTAGAAGGAACATGATCCTACTAGATTTCATTCTCAAACTCCCGCTGGATCTCCCTTGTAGAAGGAACATGATCCTACTAGATTTCATTCTCAAACTCCCGCTGGATCTCCCTTGTAGAAGGAACATGATCCTACTAGATTTCATTCTCAAACTCCCGCTGGATCTCCCTTGTAGAAGGAACATGATCCTACTAGATTTCCAGCAGGATGTAGTCCAGAGAATGGAAATGCATTGTGTCACCATTTTATTTGCAATAATGGCCCGACACATGTCTTCGGTGGGTCTATATCCTGCTAATCTTCAGAAATTTGAGAACAAACACAGAAAAAGAAGAGCTTTGACCATAAGAAATAATAAAGGTTGTGATTGAACCATGGGTATTCCCCCAAAGAATGATGTGTCAGGCTATTTGTGCAAATAAAACCGTGACACGTCGCATTTCCATTCTCTTGACTACATCCTGTTGGAAATCGTGTAGGACCATTATCCTGCTACAACGGAGATTCAGTGGGAGTTTGAGAATGAATGCTGAAGAAAACGAAGAACCATTTATATATAAATAAAACGTATAATTTATAAATGAAATGATTAATATATTCTTTACTCCCCCTTGTGGATCTCAGTCCAGATGTACAATGAAATTGAAAGATGTTATGAATATTTTCTTCCAACAGATTATGTTGATCATCTTGTGGCTTTAGATCGTTCCACTCCATTAACTTTGTTGTGTGTATGGTGGAACAGTATAGTTTGTCACATAAGTTAAGGGACAGCTGGTGTACAATGTCCTTTAAAAGTGGATTTCAGGTAAGTGGGAAGTTAGAGAATATATACATCCAATTCCATTATAGCGCATACTTTTATAACAAAATATAGACATCAAAATCCATTATAGCGCATACTTTTATAACAAAATCCCTATTAAAAAAACACTTTTCAAAAGCCTGTTTTAATTTTATTATTGATTGTATATAATTGTTTGAAGCAAATTTAGATAATTACATAGATATTTCAATGGTCTGGACCAATTTGTTATATAATGATTCGGGGGAGGGTACGATCCCTACCAGAAGTGTTCACAGATGGCAGATAGTGAAAAAACCTCTGGGAAAATAATCCAAACCGGTGTTGCTAACTATGAGGATGGGTCGGGATATCAGGCGAACCCCATCGAGGCTAGCACTGTGAAGTGGTGATTGGGCGTAGTTCAGCCTTCTGGGAATGGAAACTAAAACTGGTTGGACAGTCCCACTCGAGCAGGACTACAGTCCTGTCCAAGTAAGCAGGGTGCTGAAGATGGAGGCAACCAGCCAAAAGGCGCACAAATAATCAGGATGCCATGCACAAAACACAATGGGAACATGTCTATATCTAATAATACGAGGCGTGTTCAAATGAAAACGGGACTTGTTACACCACGCGTGATAGAGCGCACTGATATTGATGACATTTTGCACTAGTAATGAGTATCCAATAATTTACATACGGTCACGTGTTCATCTTCCCAGCATGCATATGTGCTGCAGAAGACTGTTAACAATATGGCGGGTGTGATTCCGAACCCGTCCAAAGTGAATCAGCGTGCTGTGATCCAGTTTCTTTCATTTGAAGGATGTCAAGCAGTAGACATTCATCGGAGAATGAAGGCAGCATATGGTGACAAATGTTTGTCGAGGACCAGAGTGATGGAGTGGGTGCGTATGTTTAAAGACGGACGTGAGTTAACGGCAGATCTTGCACGGCCAGGTCAGGCGCATATTGTTGCAACAGAAGAAGCCATAGCAGTGCTTGATAAAGCAGTACTGACTGACCGTCGTCGGAGCATTCGTTCGCTTGCAGAAGAATTCCATATGTCAATTGGGACAGCCCACATGGTTGTTCGGAAGAAATTGAACTATCGGAAGGTGTGTTCACAGTGGGTCCCACGGATGTTGACTGACCACCATAAGGAAGAACGGATGGGGTGGAGTTTGAACCACCTGATGCGTTACAGGGCAGAGGGTGATGCATTTCTGTTGAGCATTGTGGCAGGTGATGAATCGTGGTGCCACCACTATGAACCGAGCAGCAAAATTGACAGCATGCAATGGAAACATCCAGGTTCACCAAAACCCAAAAAATTCAAGACACAGGTTTCTGCTGGGAAGGTTATGGTGACTGCATTTTTTGACCATGAAGGGCTGTTGTTGACTGATTTTAAGGAACCTGGTGTCAACATCAATGCCGCCCATTATAAAGACACTTTAGACAAGCTGCATAAGGCCATCAAGGCTAAGCGACCAGGCAGACTTTCTCAAGGTGTGATTCTTCTCCACGACAACGCTCGTCCGCACGTCGCAAAAATTGTGCAGGAAACATTGGCAAAGAAGAATTGGGAAGTTCTTCATCACCCAGCCTATAGTCCCGATTTATCCCCGTGTGATTTCCATTTGTTCGGACCGTTGAAGAAAGCACTAAAGGGACAGCGATTCAACAGCGACGCAGACGTGAAGACAGCGGTGACCACATGGTTCAGAGAACAGCCACGCAACTTTTTCTCGGACGGCATTCGACGTCTACCTAAACAGTGGGATGCTTGCCTAAATGCATACGGAGATTTTTTCTGATGAACCCAGGTGCATTCTTATTCACAAGTGGTTGCTTTGTTCAATTCCGTTGAAAATATTAAATTGCGTATGATACTTTTTAAATAAATCCACAAGTCCCGTTTTCATTTGAACACGCCTCGTAGTTATGGTGCCTGCATTGTGGCGGATTTTCAGGCAGGGATGGTGCCAGACGCTATACCTTGAAAGGGCCCAACCTCAATTACTGGAAGTCCTTCTCGCCCCGAGGAGCCAGGAGGCAAGGGAATAGAGCTGCTGGCCAAACAAACCAACGACCAATAAAAATAATGCACTGGAATGCTGAGGGTGTCAACAGCAAAAGAGATGGATACAGTAAAAAATTGGAGCTTGAAAATGTCCTGTGTGAAGTTAATGTATTAAAGAAACACACCTCAGCAGTGATATAGCATTTAAAATCAGAGGCTACCAGTGCTACCAATCAGACCGAAAGGGTGGAATTCTGACATTTGTTAAAAACAATATCAGTGCATATCAGCTGGAAGTGTATATGGAGGGGGCAGAATACCAGATGCTCCACCTAAAGACAGACAGTACAAAATTCCATTCTCCGGACTACATCCTGATAATCTGCAGGTGTTTGAGAATGAACGTTGAAGAAAAAGGGTAACTAGATTCAATTAACATGTAGTTGCTGTAGTAACAATAAAACATGTAGTTATTTTGTTATTTATTATTGTTTTATATCGATCGGTATTCTCAGTAACATGTTTACTTTATTTAGGATTTACCTTGAAGTAACATGTAAAAAAAAAAAGTAAAGTAACCCATAGCATTTATTAATGCCGTAGGGGTGTGAGATGTTAGCGATCTCACATTTCACAGGCTCTGCAAATGAGGGCGGTAGCCATCTCCTCTCCCTCGCAGTCTTTACTTCCCGGATTAATCCGGTACCCATTTAAGGCTGGGTCGACCTGGGAGCCGTTGCGATCTGAAAACATTTCCGCCTCAACTGGGGAATGAACCCAGGACCGCTCATATGCGAAGCCAGTGCGCTAACCACTGCACTAACGCGGCTCCCGAATTAACATGTACAGGTTTGTGATTGGCAACGCCCGTGTGTTGTCGGGGCCCGAAAGGGGAGCAAAGAATAGCAACACTGTTTACCTTCCACGCATGCCGTAAAAGGCGACTAAGGAGGTTATGGGATGGAGTTGGCTGTCCCATCCCATATAGGGTCAGTGACCCAAAGCCATGTTGAAGTCGGATGTGTCCGGCCGAAAGGTGCAGATATCGCAGCAATGCTGTAAACCATGACACAATGCATTCCGTTCTCCGGACTACATCCTGCTAATCTGCTGGAGTTTGAAAATGAACGAAGAAGAAGAAGAAGTGATTGGCAACACGGATATGTACCCCAGTTGACAGGACATGCAAGGATCTTAAACCGTATGAAACCCCAGCAACTACCCACTTGTAGACACTGCTCTCATCCCAATGAAACACTGGAAAACCTCCTTATTGACTGCCCTTACCTTTCAACTGCCATGAACAAAAACTTCTACAGACACGCCTAACATTCACTAACTCACTGTATGGATCAATCTGTATAACAAACTGTATTTCAACTTCAGAAGACCTGCACTTTTTTTAAGAATGGCACTGTGCTGAAGAGTAGAATTACTCATCAACATTTGGATATTGACAACAACAACAACCCCAATTGGGGATCTGGAGAAAATGCAGAACATATTCTACAGAAATGTCCAACTCTACCACACCACAAGAAAAAAAAAACTATCCACCGGACACAGTTCTGATGGATAAATTCTATAGTCCTACCTCAGGACTAGTGGACAGGTTGTTGAAGAAATCCATGTTAGCATATGACTGCGACAGAGCGGGGGTTGTTGAAGAAATCCATATTAGCATATGACTGCAACAGAGTGGGGGATGTTGAAGAAATCCATGTTAGCATATGACTGCAACAGAGTGGGGGATGTTGAAGAAACCCATGTTAGCATATGACTACGATAGAGTGGGGGTTGTTGAAGAAACCCATGTTAGCATATGACTGCGACAGAGTTGGGGATGAAGAAGAAACATTCCTAGGGACTAGTAAATAATATCAGCTTTTCTACTTTGCCTTTTTTCCTGTACTTTCTCTATAGGTTCTTCTTCTTCTTCAGCGTTCATTCTCAAACTCCTGCTGGGTCTCCTTTGCAGGACCATGGTCCTACTAGATTTCCAGCAGGATGTAATCCAGAGAACGGAAATGCGCTGTCTCCGTTTTATTTGCGCCAATGGCCTGACACATCCGTTTTCAGCGGGCTCTATAGGTTCAACATGTATTGATGCTTTCATTCTGCATAATCCATATCTAATCATGGAACATTGTAGCCTAGTTGATAGTGATTGTGCTTACTATGACTGGGTTACATCGTGCCAGGTTCGAAATCATGTCCGGACAACAAAAATCAGGGTCATGATTTCTTGCCTGACACTACTGCCCAAGTCGACCCAGCTTTAAATGGGTACCTGATGCATGAGTTAGGGAAGGTAATAACAGCAAGGAAGGGAACTGGCCACCCCCACCTAATAGTTGCTGCGGCTTAGTACATGAAGAGTTATCTTCATCCCCGATGGCAGGTTGCTGCCATGGGATTTACCTTTACATGTTTCAAATTCAGTCTGTGTTTGCCATTTTTGAATTTATTATTATCCATAGGGTGGCCCCTACTTTGAGTTGTTGAGCACCCAGGGCCGTGAATCAATGACCAACTGGAAGGAATCAAGTTCTGGCATTAAAAAGGTGACAGCAAATATGAAACATAACAGTTATTATTTACCTAGATTTACAGGAAATATGAAACATAACAGTTATTGTTATTTACCTAGATTTACAGGAAATATGAAACATAACAGTTATTATTTACCTAGATTTACAGGAAATATGAAACATAACAGTTATTATTTACCTAGATTTACAGGAAATATGAAACATAACAGTTATTGTTATTTACCTAGATTTATCTGTGTGTTGGTATTAAAAGTGAAGTAATGCATAGCACAACAATGGCCATTCACTTAGTTCCCAGACTTTTTTTCCTGGAAAACTGTTATACTTAGATTACTTTGTTTTATCTTCCTTAAATGGCCATGTGGCAACAGGGTCTGGACTTCTTCTTCTTCAGCGTGCAGTCTCAAACTACTGCTGGATCTCCCTTGTAGCAGGACCATAATCCCACTAGATTTCCAGCAAGATGTAGTCCAGCAGGTTGTGTTGCCATTTTATTTGCACCAATGGCCTGACACATCCATCTTCGATGGTTTTGACTTCTAGTTCAGGATGCAAAGAATAGGGCCACCTTTCTTCTTTCATGCATGTTGTAGGAGGTTATTAAGGAAATATGGGGGGATGAGTTGACAACCTGTCACTTGTGAAAAAGTAATTGTCATTGCATGTCATGTTGCAATGTGTACTTTTATTTTCTGTAAACCGCCAAAGACGAATGTGTCGGGCCATTGGCGCAAATAAAACGGCGACACAGCGCATTTCAATTTTCTGGACTACATCCTGCTGGAAATCTAGTTGGACCATTGTCCTGCTTAAAGAGAGATCTAGTGGGAGTTTGAGAATGAATGCTGAAGAAGAAGAATTTTCTGTGAAAATATTTTTATTTTCTGTCCCCATGGATGACACGAGAAATGCAAGTCAGTGAACATTGCACCTTTGTCCTTCTGTGGCTGACTCCTTGGTGGCATGGAATGTTTAGTGTGCCATAACTGTAGAATAGTCAACCGCCTGTATGTTGCTGGGCCCGAAAGGGGAGCAAAGAATAGCAACACTGTTTACCTTCCAATGATACAATGATCCTAGGATACTACTGCATTGGAATGCCGTCCAATCAAACATGCATCCATAAACCTCCGAACTGCCGTGTGTAGCTGGATCATGAAAGAGAAGCAAAGAATAGCAACACTACTACCAGTAATATATGTCATACGAGGCAACTAAGAAGGTTTGGGGTGGATTTGTTTGTCCCTTTCCATAGAGGGCCAAAGTTGACCCAGAAGCAATGGTGAAGTTGGATATGTCAAGCCAAGAGCACAGATATCACACCTAGCTGTAAACCACGGCACAATGCATTCTGTTCTCTGGACTGCATACTGCTAATGTGCAGGAGCTTGAGAACGCAGAAGAAGATGAAACCCTCTAATACAACCATACCTTTGAGGCAACAAACTTCATAAGAGCATAGGTGCCATCTCGGTTATTCAACTCGGTTACTCAACTCAGTTACTCAACAGAGTGGGACTTGTGCTGTTGTTAAAAAGACTATGGACTGATTAGAGATATCTCCTTTGCCCATGTGTTGCCTGGGCCCGAAAAGGGAGCAAAAAATATTAACAGCTGATATCGATGTCGCAGCTTAACTGTAAACCAAGACACAATGAATTCTATTCTCTGATTACATTCTGCTAAACAGTAGTAATTTGAGAAGAATTGAAGAACACACCAGAAGAAGGCTAGTCTGACTGAAGCCCCTCTTGGTTTGTATATTATAAGGTATATCAGAAGAATGCATGTCTTCTTCTTCTTCTGCATTCGTTCTCAAACTCCTGCAGATTAGCAGGATGTAGTCCGGAGAACGGAATGCGTTGTGTCATGGTTTACATCATTGCTGCGATATCTGCGCTTTTTGGCCTGACACACCCGATTTCAGCATGGCTTTGGGTCACTGGCCCTATATGGGATGGGACAGCTAACTCCATCCCATAACCTCCTTAGTCTCCTCTTACGACATGCATGGAAGGTAAACAGTATTGTTATTCTTTGCTCCCCTTTCGGGCCCCAGCAACACACGGGCAGAATGCATGTCTTGACTAAAGCCCCTCTTGGTTTGTATATCATAAGTTATATCAAAAGAATGCATGTCTTGACTAAAGCCCCTCTTGGTTTGTATATCATAAAGAAGAATATAGTTAATATTGTTTTTTGTTTACTCAGATGTATGAAAAGGACGTGAAAGGCTTCGTTCTCACCTTAGAAGGTTCTCCAGCTACCACCAAGCTCTATTCTCCTAAGGACCAGAAACAGAGCTGTGAGTATTATCCATAAGTTCTCTCCTATTTCTATTAATTTGTTAACCGCCGAAGATGGATGTGTTGGGCCATTGGCGCAAATAAAATGGCAACACAATGCATTTCCATTTTCTGGTTCAACTGGAAATCTTGTAGGACCATTGTACTGTTACAAGAGAAATCCAGCGGGAGTTTGAGAATGAACGCTGAAGAAGAAGATTAATTTTTTAAAATACCTATTTTACACATTTTATGAAAATGTGCTTATTTAATTCCTGCGTTATTCCGGTCCTATCATATGGATGTGAGAGCTGGAAAAGCTCTCTATGTCTTCGCAGGATAACTAACACCCGTTGGAGTGAATTCAAATCGAATGATAAAATCAGAGAAGAGACACATCAAAATTTCATCACAGATGTTATCAGGAAACGCCGTTGGTTCTACATCAGGCATGTCCTACGCGCAGACACCAACAGAATACACCACCAATCTCTTGAATGGATACCTACAGGCAAAAGAGCAAGGGGTAGACCAAAAGAAACACTCAGAAGAACAATACTTAGAGAAAATAAAACAATAAATATTCATACTATTTAAGAACTCCAAAGAATAGCTTTGAACAGACAGAATTAGAGATCTGACCTCTGCTCTAAATTCAACGCAAAAGGAAAATGAATGAATTTTACACACACTACACTTGCATATGGAAATTCTGAACAGTAGCCCATCAGACCAACCATCATGAAGGTCTCGACCGGTGAGCCATCAGATCAACCACTATAGAGGTCTCTCACCATTGACCCATCAAATCAACCACCATACAACAGTACACTCCTAATAGATGACATGCATATACAGTGAGGCTTTCTTCTCATGGAAGTCTGACAGTACTTCGTCTATACAATTTTTATTTACCCCACTGAGAAGGAAGCTACTTGTCAAAGTATTTTGCACACTACTTAGAGTTGAGACCTGAGTATGAAATCAAGCTCTGAAAAAATCTCGCAAAAATATTACTTGATTCATACATGATCTCACCCTTACGTAAAAAAATCCTTATATTACTTGATTCATACATAACATCAGCCTTACATGAACTAATCCCATATTATCTGACGTTTCAGTGATGCTGGTACAGAGATTCCTAGTGTTACAGTTGTATTTACCTAAAGGATTGGACTTTTCTTTAGAGCTTGGGTAAGAATTGCTGACAGATGGTATTGTGGTTCTGTGTTAATTTTTGTTATATTCTTCTTCTTCAGCATTTCTTCTCAAACTTTCACTGGATCTCTCTTGTAGCAGGACCATGGTCCTATTAGATTTCCAGCAGGATGCAGTCCGGAGAATGGAATGCGTTGTGTGATGGCTAACTGTCTGGCTACAATATCTGCGTCTGTTGGTCTGACTGCCGATGTTAGTATGGTTTCTGGGGCTCTTTGTCTCTATGGGATGTGACAGGCAATTCCACCTCCAAAAGATCCTTAGTCACCTCTTATGACATGGATGGATGGACAGCTAGAAAGACAAATCAAGAAGTGTTAAGATCAATAAACGTCGAAGAAGGCTGGCTCCTTAACAACATCTTAAGAAGAAAACTACGCATGTGGTTGCGTCTGTGGATCTCACAAATGGCCCACTAGACATACCACCCATGCAACAGAAAACCTTAGTGGATGACATGCCGCTATATTGAGGTTATCTTCTAGAGAAGCTTCATGGCACATCATCTATACAATTATGCTTTTATTTTGTTGTTGAAATGTGTTTCATGTTTACCTGAATATATATGTATTCAGAACTCTGTGGTTGGGAGGGAGCCAGAGATGTACTGTGCAGCACTGGGGAGGAGGAAACTGACAGCACTGTTTTTTCCTATGGCTGAAACCCATCATAGAGGCACAGTGACTCAGGACGTGACAATCCTTTTGAGTTGAACATTTGTTTGCGTGCCTGGAGCAATAGAGAAGTTCAGCATAACCAGTAGTCAATTGGTGGCGGGGAATGAGCACAGGGAACTCTATCTTGGCTGCAGTGGTTAGGAGCAGTGCATAGGTTGAATCCTACATTCCTGGAGGTGTGATAGTTATTCTCTGGTTCTATCCCGGGGTGGGTCGAAAATCCACAGACTTCCCAGCAATATAATGCCATTTAATGGCATTAGGTCAAAGGGCATGAGCCCATGGACCTCTGGATCAGCAACCAACCAACAAAAAAGCTGTGTTTTTTTTGGTCATATAAAGATACATAACTGCATGGAAAGATTAATAGCTGAAGGCAGAGTTAGTGGCAACAGGGGAAGAGGGCGCTCAAAACGACAATGGCGCAGTGATATATCAGATTACTTAAACATGTCTTTAGCTGTAGCAGGTCAACTCGCCCAGAATTGCAGAGTGTTGAGAGAATCCATAAGGAAGACCACGTTCTGGGAAGAATATGTCACATGATATGAGACGTGGATGGCTGGTAACAGAACAGTGTTTCTGTTCTTTGCTCTCCGCTCGGGGTTTGGCAACACATGGGTGATATTTGAAGTGATTTTTAACAAAAAAGACAGGCCATTGGCTCAAATAAAATGGCGACACAACACATTTCAACTGTCCGGACTCTTAGGACCATGGTCCTGCTACAAGAGAGCTCCAGCGGGAGTTTGAGAATGAACACTGAAGAAGAAGAACAAAAATTGAGAAGTCAAAATACAATGAGATTTTTTTAACATGTTACATCATCCGGAAAGGATAAGAAATGATAGTGACAATGTTATCTGTCATGCATATCATAAGACATAACTAAGAAGATTAGGACATGAAGCTGACTACTCCATTCTGTTAGTTCCTTTTGGACTAAAGATGCCAGATAGGCAGTAATCATTTCTTGTCCATGTTGAGTGCCTCGTTGCAAGTTGTGTGAGTGCCTCGTTGCAAGTTGTGTGAGTGCCTCGTTGCAAGTTGTGTGAGTGCCTCATTGAAAGTTGTGTGTGTGCCTCGTTGCAAGTTGTGTGAGTGCCTCATTGCAAGTTGTGTGAGTGCCTCGTTGCAAGTTGTGCTAGTTCTTGTGTATTGCTTACACCCAATATTGATCTTTTTCTGTTGATTATTGTGCTCAAAAGTTTTTTCTGACTTATTTTATATGAAGATCGTGGTGACTGAATTACCAAAACTGCAACTTCAAACAAATTTTTAAATGGTTAACGCTCTAATATAACAAAATTGGGCTAACGGCAGTGGTTGAAAGGGGTGTACATCACCATAATACCGTATATATGTATATATCCGGGTATACATCCGATAATAAGCCAAGGAGGTAATTTCAGCATCCTGAAAGTGTCCACAAAACATAAAATCTGTTTATAGACCGACATAGAAATAGCGTAATAATGCCAGTAATAATACTATGTTATTGTATGAATGGACATACTAAATGGAAATTAACACAAACTTTAATTAAAGGATGCAAGGGTATTCCTTTAATTTGCCCCACATTACCTGAATGAATGAAGGAATGAATAGGGCTGCTGCAACAGCAAAGACAGGAAGACAACTTTATCACCACCTATCTACACCATCTAGAGGCGATGCCATCAACTTCCTTGAAGGCAAACACCAAACAAATATTTAGTTTACAAACAGGACACTTCCCGCTTAATCACCACTGAAGCAGAATCAACCCCAAAAGTAATCCAAATTGCAGACACTGAGAACATACTAGTGAGACAGTGGAACACCACCTGATATCCTGCTCTGCTCTACAAGATATAAGGCATCAATCAATCGTAGGGGTACCACATTGGATGCTTCAGCACACAGAGTCCTCCAGCGAATTCTATCCTCAGCGATGCGGATGAGTGTGGAAATATTTTGTCCAGTCCATTCCTTGATGTTGTCTGTCCATGCCTTTATTTTTACCTCCTCTGCTTCTTCCACCCTCGACAGTTCCCTTCAGTATTGTTTTTGACAAGGAATCATGCCTGCATACATGTCCAAACCATGCTAGTTTTCGTCATTTCACTATTGAAAGAAATGGCTCCTGAACACCGGCTCACATCTCTACTTTATTTCTTATGTGCACATTGGTCTTATGTTCCCTATACGAAATTTTTAGAATTCGTCTGTAGCATTTCTACTCGAAAGCCTGTAACCTTCTCTCCATGTCCGCAGTGAGTGTTCAACTCTCACAACCATACAACACAACAGAAAGCACCAGCGACTTATACAGTTTGATTTTCAACTCAACAATGACGTTGCCTTGACAAGGACGCTAAAGCCATCTCCAGCCTTACATTTAAGGCATACACTTCTGCCAAAAGAATCACGAAACATTTATAACATTTTATACAACAACCCTGAACAACTGAAAAGAACAGTACTAGTTCCATTTTCTGGCATTGAATTCATAAAGTGCTGATGTTCAGTGATTGGTGGACCAAAGACAAGACTTAACCAAACTAACTTTTACCCTCTACCTTCCACATGAAGATTTATTTATTAAGTCTGTTTTCATTCATTCTAAGAACATGGCCGATGTAATTCCGTTTCCTGGACTACATCCTGCCAATCTTCAGGAGTTTAAGAACGAACGCAGAAAAAGAAAAAAATAATTATGCAGGTATTTCTTTTCTAGATCAATTTCTAAATAATATTACCAAAATAATTCTTTCTCTGATTGTGTTGGTTCTAGAGTGACAGATCTTGGTAGCAACAAACGGAGAATTTTACTGTCTACTGCACAAAAAGAGACACAAGTTACGCCCCTTCATGCCAAAATTCCCTTAACGATTGTGAGACGAGCTATGGTAAGTTATCCGTGCATAGTTGCTGTTTGATTGGTTGTACTTATAAATGATCATTTCTGTCAATGTCTAAAGATGAAAATCTAGAAAACTGGTAGCAACCAAGTACGTTGATATTCCAGATGAAGAAGGTCATGCATGCTTGAGGTCTCCAGATGAAGAAGGTCATGCACTCTTGAGGTCTCCAGATGAAGAAGGTCATGCACTCTTGAGGTCTCCAGATGAAGAAGGGCATGCACTCTTGAGGTCTCCAGATGAAGAAGGTCATGCACTCTTGAGATAGAAACAAGATGTGTTGCAAGAACTCGTTAAAGATCTCACTGAAAGTCTTTGATATAAGTCATTACATGTGGGGAGATGTTACACAAAACAGAGCCACATGTGGGGAGATGTTACACAAAACAGAGCCACATGTGGGGATATGCTACATGAAATAGAGCCACATGGCTCTCTGCAATAAAAAAGGGCAACTTCCTATAAAAAAAAGGAGAAATAGCAGCAGCTCAACAGCGGAGACTAGCTAGAAAATTAAGGGCAAATCACGCCCGTGTGTTGCCGGGGCACGAAAGGGGAGCAAAGAATAGCAACACTGTTTACCTTCCACGTATGTCGTAAGAGGCAACTAAGGAGGTTATGGGATGGAGTTGACTGTTCCATCCCATATAGGGTTAGTGACCCAAAGCCACGCTGAAGTCGGATGTGTCAGGCCGAAAGGCGCAGATATCGCAGCAATGCTGTAACCCATGACACAACGCATTCCGTTCTCCGGACTACATCCTGCTGTTCTGCAGGAGTTTGAGAACGAACGCAGAAGAAGAAGAAGAAGAGCAAATCAAACACCATCAAAAGTGATCATCTCATGTCCAAACTGCCCAGGGACCTTTAGAGCCGCCATAGTTCTTATCAGCTACTTACGAACTCGTAGAAAATGTCATATCTGTAATTGAGGTTTATAAAATGGATGTAACAAATGATCATCATCACTTGCGATGAACAAACAACGAAAAAAATTGATCAAAACTTTGAGAGCATAAATAGGCTACACCGCAAATATCAAACCACAAATATTTAAGCTGTGAACAACATATGTTAACAACTTAACAAACACCTACAAAAAATTACAGCAGACATATGAAAAAAACTGTTACCACCAAACCCTTCCATCACCAACACCCTTTATACAGACACAGCGCAGCTGAAGAAGACATGCACTTACCACCTCATGGCACAGAGAAAACAGAGTGAAAGCTCGCAACCCCAGGGATCGGATAAGAAAATAAGTAAATGATGAAAACATTCCACCATCGCTCTAGAAACATGTATACACTGATGGGTCTGCTAGATACTGACGAATACTGCAATTACTTCAAAGCAGAAGCAGAAGGCCTGAGATTAATTTGCAGGAGTTTAAGAACGAACACAGAAGAAGAAGAATTGTCTATATTTCGTAACCATATAAATGTCCATGCTTATCTACCATACAGTTGTCCATGCTTCACTATCATATCATTGTATGAATCCCTTGTTCTCCACAGTGGTTGAATCTGGTGATTGACATGGTGTCATTTGTTGGAGATATGTGGACTAACCAAACATTTCGCACAATGGACCAAATCTCAATCTCTGCAAACTGTAAACTACGACGGGTCTTCACTATGAAGTCTCAACCTCCAGACTCAACTGATGATGATGGTAGGTAACATTTGTAGTAGTTGGCAACTTTCCGTCTTTCCAGATGATAGTATTATTGTTGTGCTATATGAAATATAAATAATTAATGATCCATGGCAATGATAGATGTGACTCATTCAACTAATCTATGCCACAAAAAAGTCTTTTACAATGTGTGCTAGGAATCACAGGTCCAGTATTGAGGAAAGAATAGGGAGTTGTGCGCAAGGTGATCAAGAAATTTAGCAGTTAATAATTCTGGAGAAAAAGGTATTATACACAGATGCACAGATGAATGTCCATGTGGATCCGGAATCCAGACCCCGGAACACATACTTCATAAATTGTCCCTGTCATTCTGATTTCTCCTTGTAAGATGGCTGTTGCTTGCATTAGGCTTTGATTGGTCATATTTCTTCTTTGATTGGTCATATTTCTTAACACTTTTCAGTGTTTCCAAACCGCTCGCGTGTTGCCGGGCCTGAAAGGGGAGCAAAGAATAGCAACACTGTTTACCTTCCACACATGTCGTAAAATGCGACTAAGGAGGTTATGGGATGGAGTTGGCTTTCCCATCCCATATAGGGTCAGTGACCCAAAGCCATGCTGAAGTTGGATGTATCAGGCCGAAAGGCGCAGATATCACAGCAATGCCGTAAACCATGATACAACGCATTCCGTTCTTCTGACTACATCCTGCTAATCTGCAGGAGTTTGAGAACGAACACAGAAGAAGAAGAAGATCATTTGTAGTTTGAGAACAAGTGTGCAAATAAACCTGAGACGTCTTTTTTGATATATTTCTGTATTGATCTGTAAAACTCCTCAGAAGACGGATGTGTCGGGCCATTGGCGCAAATAAAACGGCAGTACAACACATTTTCATTCTCTGGATTACATCCTGCTGGAATTCTAGGAGGACCGTGGTCCTTCTACAAGGGAGATCCAGCAGAAGTTTGAGAATGAACGCTGAAGAAGAAGATCTGTAAAACTGATTTGAATATCTTATTTTCAACAGATTTGTATGGCTGTTCCAACACAAACAATGGAGAACTTGACAGTATTCCCAAACAGTGCCAGATGACACCAAGTCTCGCACAGCAAACACAGGTAGTCAAACAGACAATTGTCCTTTTTTTTGTGGTGGTGCATCTTCAGTTAATAAAAAAAAAGATATTTAGTTAAAAGTACAGTTTATTTATTTAAAAAAAAACATACTACATACATGGCAGATTGCATTGTTTGCTAGTGTTTTCTCCTATGTATAGTCCCTGGCAAATCATGGGAGCATTGCGAGTTAAAAAGTCAACGATGCTGATGTTGTCATAAACTTTGTTTTCAGCATTTTTTGCATACATTTTTGCATAATTTTAAAAAAGTACATTTTTCATATAATTTTAGGCATACATTTTTGCATTTATCTTTTAAATACATTTTACACATAATTTTTGCACACATTTTTAGCATACATTTTAAATACATTTTTTGCAAACATGTTTTTCATACTTTATTTTGTATAGTTTTACAGACATTATTTTGCATGCATGTTACGTTTACAGTTTTTGAAATATATTTTTTTGCAGGTTCTAACATACAATAAAATAAAGTGTGCAGAACGTTTGAGATCAGCGAAAGGGCTGTCAATTGCTGAACAGTCTCGTTCAGGTTCATTGCTTGATCTAGATCTCAGTGCCAGAAAAGCTCATCCATCAGATGGCAAAATTGCATTTGGTTCAAAAGTTCCTCGAGCACCAGACACCAGCAGAAAAATAGCCAATCAGGTGGGTTCCATCACAAAAAATAGTTTTTAGCAGAAATAAGTTCTGCAGAAAAACTGCAGAAGAGGAGATAATAATGGTGTATGATCATTAGAAGTGTGACATAACAACTCCCAAGTGGCAACTGGGACATCTGGGTCAGGATGCAAATAATATGACCAGTCTGTCTTCTTTCCAGACATGTTGTATGGGGGGATAGACCGACAACCTATCACTTGTGAAAATAATCATTATTGTCGCACTGTGTCTCAATATTTTACTTTTGTCTTCTATCAAATAATTCCCATGGATAACGACAAATTCACGAACAATTAAAATCTATGAGCAGTGAAAAATCCACAGATAATGGATAATCAATGATTAATGAAAAATCCATGTATAATGAAAAATGTAAGATATTGGACCTTTGTCCATTTGTGACAGACTCCTAGGCAATGCGTAGTGCTAGAATGCTATCTCTACGGTTGGGTTAACAAATTTAACAGAAAATTTACGAGATAGTTGTTCCAGAAGTGTGCATAGCAAAAAAATCATAGAAAAATATGGATATGACCCAGAAGGGTTAAAATTAGAAAGTCAGAGGTGAAAAAAAAACAACAGAAAATAGAGAATACACACCCAAATATTGGTGAAACAAGACATAGTAACGGCGAAACGACATGATATCATCCATATGACTGACGGGTGTTGATCCCAAAGAGTTCAATCGTGCCAACTTGATATATATATATAGTGGTTCTCAAGCACCTGAGAGTGCTGTCATCAGAGAAGCATGATTTAATTAATGTCACCTGAATATCATGGATATTCTATAAGACTATAAGACTGATTGTAGTAGTACAGTGGCAACACTGTATTACAAGACTGCTTGTAGTAGTACAGTGGCAACACTGTCTTACAAGGTCAGCTATCATAGTTCACCATTTTTTTTTAGAAAGTGGCAGTAATCTGTGTCCATTGGTAGGCCAAATGGCAATGTTTGAGAACCAATGCTGACTGACTAAAGCCAGATACAGACTGACAATTACGATTAGTCTACGTTGACATATATGAGGGCAAATTGAAAAGTTTTGCCTCATAGGCGATAATTTTATTAATATTCAAGAACACATATTAACTTTACATTTTCTGAAAGCTTGAAATGTCATTATTTTTTCAAAATAGTCTCCATTTCGGTCCACGGACAAATGCCAACATCGGACTTGTTGTTGCATCCCATTGAGGAAGAAATCAGATGTTTTCTCCTGAAACCAGGTATGCAAGGCTGCGTGCACTTTCTCGTCAGAAACGTAATGGTGTTCCTTGAGGTGTTCCTTCAGCTTCGGAAAGAGAAAAAAGTCACACGGTGCCAGATCGGGGCTGTACGACGGATGCGATAAAATGTCATCAAACTTGAGATGCTCAAATACAGCCACTGTTTGTCTACTCATGTGCGCCCGACCATTGTCGTGTTGAAGAACTGTGGATTTACCCACACGAACAGGCAGCAGTTGTGTTTGGAGTTTCATCAAGGTTGTCACATAGAGATCGGAGTTGACGATATTGCCATGCTTCAAAAATTCTATGTGGACTACGACCTCACAGTACCAAAAGATGGTCATCAACACTTTTCCTTCTGAAGCGACAACCTTGAACTTTCTTAGTGACGGTGAGTTCTTATGCTTCCACTCCATGGATTGACGCTAGTTTTCGGGGTCATAATGATGTGCCTATGACTTGTCGCTAGTGACAATTCTGTGAATAAAGGCATCACCTTCCTGTTCATATCGCGTAAGAAGTTCCTGACATGCCTGCTATCACCACTGTTTGTCTGGAACACATCCTACTGGAAATCTAGTGGGACCATTGTCCTGCTATAAGAAAGATCTCTGGACCACATCCTGCTGGAAATCTAGTGGGACCATTGTCTTGCTACAAGAGAGATTTCTGGACCACATCCTGCTGGAAATGTAGTGGGACCATTGTCCTGATATAAGAGAGATCTGTGGACCACATCCTGCTGGAAATCTAGTGGGATCATTGTCTTGCTACAAGAGATCTCTGGACCACATCTTGCTGGAAATCTAGTGGGACTATTGTCCCGCTATAAGAAAGATCTCTGGACCACATCCTGCTGGAAATCTAGTGGGACCATTGTCCTGCTATAAGAAAAATCTCTGGACCACATCCTGCTGGAAATCTAGTGGGACTATTGTCCCGCTATAAGAAAGATCTGTTCTGAGAACGAATTAAAAAAAAAAAGATATGTTGTGAATGTATATATACCTTGTGTATATATACCTTGTGTATATATACCTTGTGTATATATACCTGTGTATATATACTGTATACTTGCTCCCATTCTTTATACAAATACTTTACATGTAAAGGCAGCAAATCTGTCAACATGGAGAGATAAATCTGTCAACATGTGAGCTTTTAATGTCTTCCTCAGAGTGGTCTTACAAACAGAAGCGTTCGATCTCAGGCATCTCAGAATGAAAGTGAGTACATTTAGCCCACCATCTTGTCGTTCTTAGTTAACATTTATAATACTAATATCGTAGGGGTGCAACTATGGAAACAGCCAACACAAAAATCCTGCCTATGCCTCTTTGTCTCAGTTCCTTGTTTAAGTGCCGAGAATCTTAATCCATGTCTAATCTTAAATATTATCAATCTATACTTTCTTTGTCCTCTCCTTCTTCTACACGCAACTGTTCCCTGTGGGATAGTTTTGGAAAGATAATCGTTCCTCACCACATGGTCGAGCCACACAAGTTTGTGATGTTTCACCACTGTCAAGATATGTTCTTGTAATGCAAGTGGATTTATTGTTTCTCTCATATATGTTGGTTTCATTTTCTGTATAATAATTGTGTTAGACTAATCTGTAACACTTGTTTTCACAATTCTGTATTCTCTCCATTTCACTCACATTTGTACAAATGAATATTTATTGTTAGAGATTTATACAGATTGATCTTCTTCATGGTATATACTCTTCCATATGGTATTATGGTATATTCTTTTCCATATGGTATATTATGGTATATACTTTTCCATATGGTATATTATGGTATATACTCTTCCATATGGTATATTATGGTATATACTCTTCCATAAGTATTCAAGATCAAGTTTTTAGCATGGGAACATCTGTGTGGAGTGTATTGTTTGGACCCCAAAAAGGGGGAACATAGTGGTAACACTGTGGTGTTGAAGTCAGATTGTCGGGAACAGAGTGGTAACATTGTAATGTTGTACTCAGATTGTCTAACTGCTGGCACAAATATAAATGACTTCACAGCACCTTTCCCGTTCTCTGGGCTACATCTTGCTAAAAATCTAGTAAGACCATTGTCCTGCTATAAGAGAGATGAGGCTGGAGTTTGTCAATGAATTGCCTGTGTTTTTCCAGGTCAGAGAGGGGAGCAAAGAATAACAACACTCTTTACCTTCCATGCATGTTGTAAGAGGTGATTAAGGAGGTTATGTGGTGAAATTGGTTGTCCCATCCCATATAGAGTCAAAGAGACCCAAAGCCATGCTGAAGTCGGATGTGTCAGGCCAAAAGGTGCAGATATTGCAGTAATGCCGTAAACCATGACCAGTGCATTCTGTTCTTCAGACTACATCCTGCTAATCTGCAGGAGTTTGAGAATGAATGCAGAGGAAGAAGAAGAATGAATGAAAAAAGTAACATTGTAACCTGCCATGCATGTCATAGGAAATGACTAAGGAGAGCTGGGCGTCAGGTTGATTGCTTCATTATGTAGTAGCTCGAAGTGACCCAAAAAAAAGTCACCTGCACCTTCTGATTGGATACATCCGTAGTCATGATGGCAATTTTATGTCACTTTCACCTTCTATGATAGTGGGGTATCTAACTGATATCTAACCCTCCTTAATCACTTCTTATAACATGTATGAAAGGTCACACTATTAATATTCTTTGCTTCCAATTTGAGTCATTGTAACATATAGTCGTGAATATTTCTTCTTCTGCATTCAGCATCTGTGGTCATGTTATATTGTCAGACCTGTCGTCAGGGTGAAGTCCAGTCTTCTCCAGGTGAGAGCGGCTGCCCCATACTTTTGCCTCAAGTCTGTATCCTCTGACCAGGTCTGCTGTCTCTGCTCTTTGTATGTTGGGCAATCATGAAGTATGTGTTCCGGAGTCTGGGTTCCTGATCCACATGGACATTCATCTGTGTATGAAATCCTCAATCAGTAAAAGTGATCAAACAGTCTGCCTGTTCTAAGGTGAAATATTGTGGTCTGTTGATATCTCTGGAGGAGATGTATTGTATCATGATTGTCTTCTACTTCCATTTGTTTCTCCCACTTTGCTGTGTATGTGTTGTGGATGATTGTTTTTGCTTCTCCGTAGGACAGTGTGTGTCTGCGTTGCTCTATTTCGCTTCCTTTCTTTGATAGGACATCCGCTTTCTCATTTCCCATGATTCCACAGTGTGATGATATCCACTGAAGGGCAATAGCTGATGATTTTTTGATATGTCTTAGGTCATGTCTGATGTTGTGCAGAAGGCTTTCATTTCTGTTGCTCTGGATTGATTTCAGTAGGGATCTGCAATCTGTGAATATGGCTATATTCTTTGGTCTTGGCAGTCCTGGTTTGATGAAGACTTTCAGTACTTGATAGAGTGCAACTGCTTCTGCTCTAAAGTTAAAGGAGTATTTCCCTGTTGAAAAAGCTTTTGATATTGTCTCACAATCTTTGAGTCTTCTAAAAATTCCACCTCCTCCATTCCTTACTGCTCCCTCTGCCGATCCATCTGTATAGATATGTGTCAATTCGCGTGAATGTTTGATACTGGTAACAGAGATTTTGTAACTATTTATTTGTGTTTTCCTTCCCCCCCCCCCCAAAAAAACAATCTTGCCCAGTACACCTCAAGCATTGCAAAATCTGGGCAATGTTTTTTTGTGAGGAAAACAATGTCCCAGTCAACTTAGTTTTCAATATTTTTATGCTTGTGTTTTCTTGACCGTTATTTTCAGCTGAAGACGGATGTGTCGGGCCACTGGCGCAAATAAAACGGTGACACAATGCATTTCCATTCTCTGGACTACATCCTGCTGGAAATCTAGTAGGAACATGGTCCTGCTTTAAGGGAGATCCAGCAGGAGTTTGAGAATGAACGAAGAAGAAAAAGAAGACCGTTATTTGTTTCTTGAAAAAGGTCCAGATTGTACGTACCGGGTATATGTGGATAATTGTCCTTGTTCTTTGTTTTATTATTTATTTATGTTTTACATTAATAGTTAGGTATCCACAGTAACCTTTTTACTTTATTTAGGCATTCACAGTAACTTTTTTACTTTATTTAGGTATTCACAGTAACCTTTTTACTTTATTTAGGTATTCACAGTAACCTTTTTACTTTATTTAGGTATTCACAGTAAACTTTTTACTTTATTTAGGTATTCACAGTAACCTTTTTACTTTATTTAGGTATTCACAGTAAACTTTTTACTTTATTTAGGTATTCACAGTAAACTTTTTACTTTATTTAGGTATTCACAGTAAACTTTTTACTTTATTTAGGTATTCACAGTAAACTTTTTACTTTATTTAGGTATTCACAGTAACCTTTTTACTTTATTTAGGTATTCACAGTAAACTTTTTACTTTATTTAGGTATTCACAGTAAACTTTTTACTTTATTTAGGTATTCACAGTAACCTTTTTACTTTATTTAGGTATTCACAGTAAACTTTTTACTTTATTTAGGTATTCACAGTAAACTTTTTACTTTATTTAGGTATTCACAGTAACCTTTTTACTTTATTTAGGTATTCACAGTAACCTTTTTACTTTATTTAGGTATTCACAGTAAACTTTTTACTTTATTTAGGATTTACCATTATGTCTCCAATATCACAGAAATAATACTGTTGTCTAGAGAGACAGAAAGGTGCCTGCCACTGTATGTTTATGAATGTGTGATTTCAGATAGCTCAAACAATGCAGGAGTCAGTATTTCAGACAACATCAGCAGTCTTGATGAGTTACAGGCAACAGAAGGACAGTTGGACATAGTTAAACCACGACCTCCAGCAAGTGCCAGTGCTATTTCAACTCTCAACAACATGTCAGCGAATACATCATACAGTCGTCAGCAGTCGGAACCTGTCACTCAAGAGGACTTTGGTTACATCACTAATGGTTTGTTTGGTTATTTTATTTTCAGTAATTATGAGCAATATATCTTGTGTATTTTTTTTTGCAATTGTTTTGGTGAAGAAAACTCCGTAGATTTATACTTCATACCAAGAAGATTTAACTCTCAGCAGTGTGCAGTGTTTTGTGAAGATGCTTCCAGGTCAGGGGGAGTTGTATAGAAGAGATACTGTGGGGTTTCCATATGAGAAAAGTCTTACTATATACGCATGTAATCTACTAGAGGTGTACTTTTGCATTGGGGTTGGTCTGGTGGAACACTGGTCAGAGACCTTCATGGTGGTTTGTCTGATGGGCCATTGGTCAGAGGAGTATATCTTTTAAGTTGATTAACTCTTAAAGTCTAAAATGCTGTTTGAAGTGATTTTTGGCTGCTCTCCCATTTTTACCACGTCACGCCATGTGGATTTAAATAGTAGTGGCCGAGAAGCAGTACATCAAAATGTTTTATTTTGCTTGCACTGACACAATTTGTTGCTGGTGCTTGAAAGAGAAGCTAGAAGAGCTATACTGTTGTGTGACATGCATGTTGCATGAGGTGACTAAGTATGGAGGTGATATAGGTAGCTGTTCTTTCCTATAATTGACCTATAACCATGCAGAAGTCGGATATGTCGCACCGAAAGATGTAGTTCTCACAGTCAAGCTGTAAACCATTACACAATACATTCAATTCTATGTATTACATCCTACTAATCAGCAGGAGTTTGAGAATGAATGTAGAGAGGAATTTGTAAAAGACTTAATAGGTATTTATTCTTCTTCAGCATCCGTTCTCAAAATCCTGAAGATTTTCAGAATTTTGTCCATTTCACATCTATAGAGAACATTTTTAAACATGTAGAAGCAATGCCAGGACTCAAGATCAGTGGGAAAATAATAAACAACCTGAGATATGCAGATGACACTGTTCTTTTAGCAAAAAGTGAAAAGGAACTTCAAAGGGTAATAGATCAAGTCGATACATCAAGTAAAGAATATGGACTGAATATAAACATCCAAAAAACAAAAACCATGATAATCAGCAAAGTTACGGAAGAACACTTGCTGAATGTAAAAATACATGGAGAGATACTAAAACAAGTAGAACATTATCAATATATCGGACACATAGTGATAACAAAGGATAGAAAGCTAGAAAAATATTGACATCTAAACATATTACAAGCTTAAAAGTAGAATTATAAATGCTACATCTATTCTATATTGATGTATGGCTCAGAAACATGGACAATAAACAAACAATTAGAAGACAGAATTGATGCTTTTGAGATGTGGATATATCAAAGAATAGGGAGAATTTCATGGAAAAAGAACCCCAAAAAATGTTCTAACAACACTTAGTATGAAAAAAAACACACTTTTAAAGGAAATAAAGATCAAACAAATAAAATATTTTGGACATATTAAAAGACAGGACACCTTGTTGAAGATCTTGCTTGAGTGTAAAGTTGAGGGGAAGTGAGCAAGAGGTAGACAGATAAAAGTGGGAGTTTAATATCACTAGATGGACAGGCTACAGTTTAGCAGAGTGCACCACCAAGGCAAGAGACGGGCAAGAGATGCAGCCAACCTTTGTTACAGAGACAGCATTTGATGATGATGAGTCCAGAGAACAGTATGTGTTGTGTCATGGTTTACAGCTTGGCTGCGATATCTGCATCTTTTGGCCTGTGCATCTGACATCAGCCTAGCTTTTGTCACTGAATTATGGGATAGGACAGCAGCTCCACCTCTGGAACCTCCTTAGCTGACTCTTCCGATATGTGTGGCAGGTAACAGTGTCTTTATTCTGTGTTCCTCTATATGAGCTATAGTAACACGCAAACAAGGTATTTATAATTTGAGATTAAAAACATATTCATGTTACCAGGTTTACGAGAGAGGCATCTTGCCTTCCAGCAACCGCATCCACCACGAGAACCTTCTAGTGATAGAGTACGAAGGCGACCAAGAATACGAAGTTTAGGACAGAATGGTGTAAATAAAGGTACGTGGTCATTGTTACTGTTTATGGTTACATTGTGATTGATTAGGAATTTTGGGATCGTTCTTACATCCATACAGGCATCACCATATACCGCAGTCGTTCTTTGATGTATGTCGATGTGCGCACAACCTTTCGCTGCCAGGAATTCAGTCACAGAACGTTGCTTCAACCATATTTTTATGCATGTTGCCATTTTATGTGCACATGCGTCATGTTCCAGGCACATGACATTACATGTCCCGGTGGTCACTTCCTTAGAGATTATTTTCACATAGCTGTAATGTGGATTGGAGCACTGTTGTCAAAGTTATGGCTCTGGAGGAAAAACTCTTCGCCCTCATATTTTCACATTTCGATTAGTCAGCCTTAAAGAGATGTTACAAAGTGATATCGCCAGGTTTTTGATTGTATTCTCACATTTCGATGAATCAGTCTTAAAGAGAAAAGGGGAAAACACCTAGAGAATTGACTTCATTGTGCTTGAGTTACTGCATGTGTACACCATCCTCTTCAACAAAGCAGCACTAGGCCTGCAGAGAGTGTCACACATAGCATGTAACTTTTCCTCAGGGATCTCAGAAAACATTCCACTTACTACACAAGATGCCATGCATGGAATTCGAACCCATGACACTTCCAGAGAATGCCAAGTTAGTGTTGTTATTCTTTTCTCCCCTTTCAGGTTTAATCAGCAAATGAATGACATAATTAGATAACTGTGCCACCTGTCTTCATAAATGGGAAGACATTCCTGGTAATGTGGTTAGACCGTTCGCTTTGTACTTAAGGCTACATCATGCTAACCAATAGAAGCTTGAGAATTAACGCAGAAGAAAAACCAGGAAGGAGTAGATAATGACTCATGGTCATGTACAAGAGTTGTCTAAAAATTCAACATAGTTGAAAAGCAATATCATGATCAGATATTTTTGTAATAATTATTATTTTTAACTGCAGAAGTTCTGATGTATCATTGGTTATTGGCACAAATATATACAACTTCAACACAATAAGCCTCTATACAACGGCAGCACAATGCGTCTCCATACAATGGCAGCACAATGCATCTCCATACAATTGCAGCACAATGCATCTCCATACAACGGTAGCACAATGCATCTCCATACAACGGCAGCACAATGCATCTCCATACAACAGCAGCACAATGCATCTCCATACAATTGCAGCACAATGCATCTCCATACAACAGTAGCATAATGCATCTCCATACAACAGCAGCACAATGCATCTCCATACAATTACAGCACAATGCATCTCCATAAAATTGCAGCACAATGCATCTCCATACAACGGTAGCACAATGCATCTTCATACAACAGCAGCACAATGCATCTCCATACAACAGCAGCACAATGCATCTCCATACAACAGCAGCACAATGCATCTCCATACAACGGTAGCACAATGCATTTCCATTCTCTGGACTACATCTTGCTGAAAATCTAGTAGGATCATTATCCTGCTACAACAGAGATCCAGTGGGAGTTTGAGAATGAATGCTTAAAAATAATTAATTGGATAAAATGTATGAAATTATTAATATGTTAATTTATTCCTTTTTTGTGTCTATTAAAGAAGCAAGTATTATCTCACCACCAACGTCAGCAGACTCAAGACTTGGATCAGGTCAGTCATCAGCTGTCAGTCCTAGTGCTGCTAGCACAGGTGTAGGATCTGGAGATGCCAGAAGTAGAGACAATCAAAAGAAAGATTCAGGTGTTGGTCCTGATGTGCCAGATATTCAATCTCCCAGAAAAGGTATTATCACTCATTTTTTCATGTAGACTCTGCAACAGATGTAATTGACCAAAATCCAATTTAATTGACAACAGTTACCCAACACGGTTGTACAGATTTATTTGGGTTCAGTATTAAAAAGTCACTTTGCAGTGAAAGTAGAGATCAAAAGTAGGAATTAGAGATAGATCATACACACTCTCAGCAAGAAGTCTGACAACATAACCAGAAATGCTCTGGAATGGAACCAACAGGGAAAGAGAAGAAAAATTATGGAGAAAGAAACCAAATCAATTGGAACCTCATGGACACAGATGCGCCCGTGTGTTGACGGGGCCCGAAAGGGGAGCAATGTCAAAATGCCATATACACTTCAGAATTTGCAAATAGTCAACAGCTTCTGGATTGAGTGCAGAAAAGGCAAAAGACATAGAATAAAACAGTTTAAGAAACCCAGCTTAATATTTACATAGCTTTCTAATGAAACAAAACATTTGGTTTTTTTAATTGTGAAATTTGATTGTTTGTCTTCTAATGAAATGAAACATTTTGTTTTAATTCTGAAATTTGATTATTTGTTTTCTAATAAAACAAAACATGTTGTTTTAATTCTGAAATTTGATTGTTTTCTAATGAAACCAACCACTTTGTTTTAATTCTGAAATTTGATTGTTTTCAGCTGACAGCTTGAACCCGGCAGATCGTTCAGTTTATTCTGAATATGATTCAGTGGCAGATGTTATTTCACTCTTAGCTGGGGCAGACGCCAAAGTTTCTGATGGTTTTTACAATGGTGATCACATCAGAAGTAACAACAGACGTGACAGGGTTGACAAGGAGAATAGAGAATTATTGCGAGATCCCACGAAATTGGAGGGAAAGTTTGGACCTGAATTTAATGGCAGGAAACAGAGCAGAATTGATTCTAATGATTATGATGATGAAGATAGTAATCTATCGACGTCTGCAAGTGAGAGCTCACATCCTGGGGAGTATGAGGAGAGTGATGAGTAAGTAAAGGCTTTCTGCTCTTCTTCTTTCGTTTTGTAATAATGTTTATATCTCCAGTGTTGTTTCATGTATCTTCTTCAGTGTTCATTCTCAAACTTCCGCTGAATTTCTCTCGTAGCAAGACAATGATCCTACTAGATTTCCAACAGGATGTAGCCCAGTGAATATATAATTACATTGTATCACCTTTTTATTTGTGTCAATGGCCTGACACATCCGTCTTTGGTGGAGTTTCTTGTATAAATTGTTGGTTAATAATGTCTATATCTTTAGTGTTGTTTTCAGCTTCCTTGCTAAGCATCTTTTCCTGTCAGAGGTGTCCACAGCAAACCAGCTCTATGCCATGGTCATGGGATGGGTGGGGCAGCCAGCTATGCATTTCCTTTCATCCAAGGGCGGTACCCAATTATGCAGGGGACTAACATGTCTGGTTCTGGGCTCTCCCAAGAAATTGTCACATCCTACACAGAGTTGCCTTTCGTCACACTCTACGTGCCATCTGTTCATAGCTGAGGCATCACATACATGTTGACAGCTAGAACCATTGTCAGGATTGAAGTTCATCATGATGTGCAATGCTTGGATTGGAATACGTTGTATCATGGTATACAGCTTTGCTACGATATCTGCGCCTTTTGGCCTGACACATCCGACTTCAGCATGAAACTTTGACCATCTATGGAATGGGGCAGCTAATTCCACCCCATAACCTCCTTAGTTGTCTTTGGCAGATCACAATGTTTCTATTCTTTGCTACCTGATTGGGCCTTGACAACATCCAGATGAGATGTCTCTTGTTCAACATGGTCGTGGATGACCCTCTCTCCAGTAATCATGCCTTCCATTACTAGTTTTTCCATGTTGTTATGTCCTAAATAATATATTTTATGTAATAACAAAAGAAATAATATAGACGAGGGTTCATTATATATTCCAGTGAGGCATCAGGAGAAAGGAATAAACTTCATTTCTTTGCATCACCTCCGAAGTCTGCAGGGGTTAGAAGAACTTTATCACCAAGCGTGGCAGAAATAGATGACCATAAGGTAAATTATTTTTGTAGTCTGTGAATTTTTTAGATAAATATATCTTCTTCTGCAGTCGTTCTTTGATAAATCAACACAGAAGTTTGCGGGATTTCTGCTGTGAAGCGTAAAGTGCTGCTGGTTTCACAGCAGAAATGCAATAAATAAATCAATATAGTAAACAGTTTATCCCGCCGCCTGCAATAGTGAATCCTGACTGTTCAGAAAGCAATGGCAAGCTACTGAACGTATTTATATTATCTAGAAAATCACTACAGCCAAAAAATTCTGGGTTTATGGTTACTTTCTGAATAGGATATGCTACAAATTTTCAACAGTTTGTCATGCTGAAGTCTGATGTGTTGGGGGGGGGGGCGGATCAGGATGCAGGTATCGCATCCAGACAGTAAACCATAACAACATATTCTGGCTTCTTCTTTTGCTCCAGCGTTCATTCTCAAACACCTACTGGATCTCTCTTGTAGCAGGACAATAGTCTTACTAGATTTTCAGCAGGATATAGTCCAGAGAATAGAAATATGTTTTATTTGCAGCAATGGCCAGACACATCAGTCCTAGGCAGTAAGTTTTCTGGCCAACCGGCAGCAGGAGTTTGATGATGAATATTTGTTTTGTTGTTTGTTTTGATTGCCATGAATAACTGGGGACCTGCCTGTGTGTTTCTGAGGTTTTATAGAGGAGCAAAGAGTAGCAACTGTTTATCTTCCATGCATGTTATAAGAGGTGAATAAGGTTATGGGATGAAGTAGGCTGTCCCATACCATATAGGGTCAAAGTGACACAGAAGCCATGCTGAAGTCGGATGTGTCTGGCAGAAGGTGAAGATCTGCAGCAAAGCTGCAAACCATGCCATAATGCACAGTATTCTGCTAATCTGCAGGAGATTGAGAATAAACATAGAAGAAGAAGACTAGTGACACAGCTCTTATTCCTATCTACAATAAAGTGTTTCCCCTGGAGCTTTATTTTATACCCTGGAGAATTCTAACTCTCATCATTGTGAGAACTGTAAGAAAAAGCTTTCTAATCAGTGGGTTCTATCGCCCGTGTGTTGCCGGGACCCCGAAAGGGGGAGCAAAGAATAGCAACACTGTTTACCTTCCACGCATGTCGTAAAAGGCGACTAAGGAGATTATTGGATGAAGTTGGCTGTCCCATCCCATATAGGGTCAGTGACCCAAAGCCGTGCTGAAGTCGGATGTGTCAGGCCGAAAGGCGCAGATATCGCAGCAATGCTGTAAACCATGACACAACGCATTCCGTTCTCCTGACTACATCCTACTAATCTGCAGGAGTTTGAGAACGAACGCAGAAGAAGAAGAAGAAGAAGTGTGTTCTATGCGTGCAAATAACTACCATTTGTAAAAGCAGGATCACCACCCGTGTTAAGATCAACATATATAAATCTTTGGTTTTGTCAATATTTCTATATGGCTGTAAGACTTGGACTCTTCTTCTTCTTCTGTGTTCGTTCTCAAACTCCTGCAGATTAGCAGGATGCAGTCTGGAGAACGGAATACATTGTGTCATGGTTTACAACATTGCTGCGATATCTGCACCTTTCGGCCTGACACAACTGACTTCAGCATGGCTGTGGGTCACTGACCCTATATGGGATGGGACAGCCAACTCCATCCCATAACCTCCTTAGTCTCTTTTTACGACATGCGTGGAAGGTAAACAGTGTTGCTATTCTTTGCTCTCCTTTTGGGTCCTGGCAACACACGGGTGAGACCTGTACTCTAACTGTGGACTTAGAGAGATGAATCCAGGAGTTTGAAAACAAATGCTATAGACGTGCGTGTTGGGTATCTGTTACCGAGAACTACGCTGAAGACGGATGTGTCGGGCCATTGGCGCAAATAAAACGTCGACACAACGCATTTCCATTCTCTGGACTACATCCTTCTGGAAATCTAATAGGACCATGGTCCTACTACAAGAGATATCCAGTAGGAGTTTGAGAATGAACGCTGAAGAAGAAGAAGATGTTACCGAGGACATAAGAACAATGTGTTTGTGCATGGTAGATTTGATTTATTAGCATGACAACAAGAACAGCTGTCAACAATCGTAAAACTTTGTCAACTCCGGTGGTACACACAGGTGACGAGACATTCCTCGATGAGATATTCTTCAAGGTACGGTGGAGGGTGGAAGATGGTGATGAGGTCAGAAGACAACATGGCAGGATTATATCGAGAACTGTACAGGATGTGAAGTTTCCAAACAGGAAACTATCAGGATCGTAGAGGATAGAGATGCGTGGAGATCTTTCTGCATCAAATGTCTCAATGTGACACCCCTACAACCATGATGGGTTATGGGTTTCTTCTTCTTCTTCTGCGTTTGTTCTCAAACTCCTGCAGATTAGCAGGATGTAGTCCGGAGAACAGAATGCATTGTGTCATATTACAGCATTGCTGCAATATCTGTGCCTTTCAGCCTGACACAACTGACTTCAGCATGGCTTTGGGTCACTGACCCTATATGGGATGGGACAGCCAACTCCATCCCATAACCTCCTTAGTCGCCTTTTACGACATACGTGGAAGGTAAACAGTGTTGCTATTCTTTGCTCTCCTTTCGGGCCCCGGCAACACACGGGTGGGTTATGGGTTTTATTATTATTATTATTATTTGTGTATGTATGTAGAACGCACGTTCAATAATTTTGTATTCAAACATCCTTCTTCTGCGTTCAGAAATCTTTTGTCTTGCTAGTTCTTCAGGATATCATCAGGGCAAAGCTTCCAGTCTTCTCCAGATCAGAGCGGATGCTGCAAAGTTTTTTCCTCTGTGTGGTCCATTGTGACCATGTCTTGCCTTGAAGTTCTTTGTATTCTGGACAATCTTGGAGTATGTTTTCAGGGGACAAACATCCAATCATTGAAAGCCTGTAAGCAATTGGTGGTATTAATGATCAATGTTTGTCAATCTTGACCATACTGTCAAAATGACTACACTGCTTCAATATGGCCAGATGATAATGATTAAACGAGAGGAAGAATCTGCCTTCTCATTATTGGAGCAGAATGTTGAAAATTTGCCTTCTCATTGTTGGAGGTATGTTCAGATTGTTGATCTGCCTTCTCATTATTGGAGCAAAATGTTGAAAATCTGCCTTCTCATTGTTGCAGAAAATTGATGAGACAGACCTGTGCTACAGTGGACTGAGTCCAGAGACAGCAGAATACAGTCTTCATGCCTGTCAACTCTGCCAGGAAGAGAGGAAGAAAGTATGACATACTGAAATGGCAATACTTCCAAATCTAGCAGTTCCATGGATGACTTAAAGCGAATTACATATTTCATTGAAGATACTGGCGCTGTAACCTGATATCTGTCTGAACAAAGAAGAAGAAGAAGATTACTGAAGGTATCATTTACTAGAGTGTATCTGAGGCACAAAGGGGAAGAAAAGAGTAGCAAAAACTGTGACCTGCCATACATGATATAAGAGGCAGCTAAGGATATTTTGGGGTTGGACTAGCTGCTGCATATCATAAAGAGTCAAAGAGACCCTGAAGTCATGCTGAAGTGTGATGTTTCAGGCCAAAAGATGCAGATATCACATCTAATCTGTAAACTATGACATAATACATTCCGCAATTCCCTGGACTTCATCAGGCTAATCTGCAGGACTTTGAGATTAGACGCAGAAGAAGAAGATGCATTAGTTGCAAATATGTTCTAATGATATGTTTCTTTGTATTTCAGTCCCAAAAGATTTCTTCAAAATCTTTTCGATCAAGCGTAAAACGTACGGAGACATCAACAAATCGAGGTGCTCGGTTAGAGGATGACTTTATTAGCCACAACAGTAGTGATGATGACCATGTGCCAACTGTGGATATGTTACATCAAAATTTCAGAATTCAGCGGTCAGTAAATGGTCCCGGAAGTGCAGGATCGCATCGCTATAGCAACCACACAGGGCATCTGAACTACAATAACAATCAACAAAGCAGTGGTTACCAAAGTCGCGTATCTTCTGCAACATCTAGTCCCAAATCTAAGGGTCACTCAGCCACCAAATTTATACCTGTTAATTTAGTACCCAAGTCTTCTACAAGTCCAGATCAAAGACCAATATTTGACCCCGAATTATATTCAGACCATGATGACAAAGGTCAAGGCCATATATTAAATCCTTTGTCCAGAATGAGCAAGAAGTCTCTAAGGGAAATAAACAACCCATTTACAGAGGCAGCAGTGACTACTTCGAGCAGCATTGATGTAAGTTGTGATGTGTTTATTTATGTGACTACTTCAATCATCATTGATGTAAGTTGTGATGTGTTTATTTATGTGACTACTTCAATCATCATTGATGTAAGTTGTGATGTGTTTATTTATGTGACTACTTCAATCATCATTGATGTAAGTTGTGATGTGTTTATGTGACTACTTCAATCATCATTGATGTAAGTTGTGATGTGTTTATTTATGTGACTACTTCAATCATCATTGATGTAAGTTGAGATGTGTTTATTTATGTGACTACTTCAATCATCATTGATGTAAGTTGTGATGTGTTTATTTATGTGACTACTTCAATCATCATTGATGTAAGTTCTGATGTGTTTATTTATGTGACTACTTCAATCATCATTGATGTAAGTTGTGATGTGTTTATTTATGTGACTACTTCAATCATCATTGATGTAAGTTGAGATGTGTTTATTTATGTGACTACTTCAATCATCATTGATGTAAGTTGTGATGTATTTGTGTGACTACTTCAATCATCATTGATGTAAGTTGAGATGTGTTTATTTATGTGACTACTTCAATCATCATTGATGTAAGTTGAGATGTGTTTATTTATGTGACTACTTCAATCATCATTGATGTAAGTTGTGATGTATTTGTGACTACTTCAATCATCATTGATGTAAGTTGTGATGTGTTTATTTATGTGACTACTTCAATCATCATTTATGTAAGTTGTGATGTGTTTATTTATGTGACTACTTCAATCATCATTGATGTAAGTTGAGATGTGTTTATTTATGTGACTACTTCAATCATCATTGATGTAAGTTGTGATGTATTTGTGACTACTTCAATCATCATTGATGTAAGTTGTGATGTATTTATTTATGTGACTACTTCAATCATCATTGATGTAAGTTGTGATGTGTTTATGTGACTACTTCAATCATCATTGATGTAAGTTGTGATGTATTTGTGTGACTACTTCAATCATCATTGATGTAAGTTGTGATGTGTTTATTTATGTGACTACTTCAATCATCATTGATGTAAGTTGTGATGTGTTTATTTATGTGACTACTTCAATCATCATTGATGTAAGTTGTGATGTATTTGTGACTACTTCAATCATCATTGATGTAAGTTGTGATGTATTTGTGACTACTTCAATCATCATTGATGTAAGTTGTGATGTATTTATTTATGTGACTACTTCAATCATCATTGATGTAAGTTGTGATGTGTTTATGTGACTACTTCAATCATCATTGATGTAAGTTGTGATGTATTTGTGTGACTACTTCAATCATCATTGATGTAAGTTGTGATGTGTTTATTTATGTGACTACTTCAATCATCATTGATGTAAGTTGTGATGTGTTTATTTATGTGACTACTTCAATCATCATTGATGTAAGTTGTGATGTATTTGTGACTACTTCAATCATCATTGATGTAAGTTGTGATGTATTTGTGACTACTTCAATCATCATTGATGTAAGTTGTGATGTGTTTATTTATGTGACTACTTCAATCATCATTGATGTAAGTTGTGATGTGTTTATTTATGTGACTACTTCAATCTTTCTAAAGCCAGCTTGCTGATTTAGCAGGATTTTTTTTGTAGGAACTACATAATTCTTTTGTTTACCAGGTGTTCCATCAGTTTACATAGACAACTGGTCAGACTTATAGGGCGATAACTGTCCACCTTGTAGAAGATGGTTTAATACATAATTGACTACCTTAGACACTCCCCTGTGGATTATCTGTAGGAGTTTCCTCCCTTGGTCTGAGGCAGTCTCATGTTAACCCACTAAGCAGTGGGGATTTTTTGTAGTTCTGTAGGGTAGCCTTAGGAACTCCAGCAGTAGCCAATAAAGGCACTTAGAAGAGAGTTAAAAATAGGTCGGGCCATTGGTGCAAATAACAGGATGACACAACTTATTTCCATTCTCGAATATGTACTCACTACGCAAAACTGAAATCCAACAGGTGAAGTGTGAAATAGAGTAATGAAGTTTTGCTAATAACATGAAACACACGTAAGCACATATACAAGTCGACGTTTCGACTGAAAGGCCTTTATCAAGAATTACATACACTTATACATCAAAAACGACAAGTTGGGATGACATAACTGACGTTCACATGTCTAGCGAAATGGCCGGAAGGATAGAAACTATAGAAATGTCCATTCTCTGGACTACATCCTGTTGAAAATCTAGTAGGACCATTGTCCTTCTACAAAATAAATCCAATGGGAGTTTGAGAATTAAAGCTGAAGAAGAAGAAAGATAGCTCAGATAGGAATGTCGTATTTCTGATGCTGTCCTAAGCACCAAGTGTGCAAAGGGCTCATAATGATGATGATGCTTCATAATTTATGTGCTATTATAAATTCACTTATCTTTCTTCTAGAAACCCTATGACAGAACCAAGTATCAACCAGCAGAAGTCACAGACTCTTTTGAAGCAGGGATGTTGGCCACAATGGCTCAGGAGGCAGAGGATGAGCTAGAAGACGTGCTTCCAGTTCCAAGCTCAGTGACAGTCCCACAGACAGGGAACATTTTTCAACAAAAGTTTAACCCCACAGAAGTGACCATAAATCACTTGTACAGTGAGTCACCAGCCACAACAAGTGATGATGACACCAGTTTCAGCACTTGGAAGGCTCCAGTAAGTGTGGAATTGAATGGAAGTTGTTATCTCTTACAGATCTAGGGTTGCCACATAGTTGAAATGTTTATGGCCAAATTTAAAATACAAAAATGTTACCAGTGTGTTGTTGGAGGCCTGAAAGGGAAGTAAAGTAACACTGGTCTCCCATGCATGTTATAAGAGGTGGCTAAGGAGATTTAGGGGGGTGGATTTGGCTGGCCCAGTTCAAAATGACTCCATGAGGCTACGCTACAGCTAAAGTCAGGTATGTCAGGCCATTGGCATAAATAAAATTATGGGGACACCACATATCTCACTTCTCTGGACTGCATCTTGGAAATCCAGTAGAACTGAGAGATCTAGTAGGACCATTGTCCTGCTACAAGAGAGATCTAGTAGGATCATTGTCCTGCTACAAGAGAGATCTAGTAGGATCATTGTCTTGCTACCTGAGAGATCTAGTAGGATCATTGTCCTGCTACAAGAGAGATCTAGTAGGACCATTGTCCTGCTACAAGAGAGATCTAGTAGGATCATTGTCCTGCTACAAGAGAGATCTAGTAGGATCATTGTCTTGCTACCTGAGAGATCTAGTAGGATCATTGTCCTGCTACAAGAGAGATCTAGTAGGATCATTGTCTTGCTACCTGAGAGATCTAGTAGGATCATTATCCTTCTACAAGAGAGATCTAGTAGGATCATTGTCCTTCTACAAGAGAGATCTAGTAGGATCATTGTCCTTCTACAAGAGAGATCTAGTAGGATCATTATCCTTCTACAAGAGAGATCTAGTAGGACCATTGTCCAGCTACAAGAGAGATCCAGTAGGACCATTGTCCAGCTACAAGAGAGATCTAGTAGGACCATTGTCCTGCTACAAGAGAGATCTAGTAGGACCATTGTCCTTCTACAAGAGAGATCTAGTAGGACCATTGTCCTGCTACAAGAGAGATCTAGTAGGATCATTGTCCTGCTACAAGAGAGATCTAGTAGGACCATTGTCCTGCTACAAGAGAGATCTAGTAGGACCATTGTCCTGCTACAAGAGAGATCCAGTAGGACCATTGTTCTGCTACAAGAGAGATCTAGTAGGATCATTGTCCTGCTACAAGATAGATCTAGTAGGATCATTATCCTTCTACAAGAGAGATCTAGTAGGATCATTGTCCTGCTACCTGAGAGATCTAGTAGGATCATTGTCCTGCTACAAGAGAGATCCAGCTACAAGAATGATCTAGCAGGACCTTTGTTGGTTCTAGTTTGAAACCTGTGTCTCCCTATTTGATTATTTCCCTTGGCTATGTTTATGAATTTATGTTTATCATTTATAAAATATAAATTTATTTATGGTTAGTTATGTTTTATATAACTAACCCTAGCCCCTACGCATGTGGTTGCGTCTGTCTATCTTACCAATGGCCCACTAGTCAAACCACCCATGCAACAGAAAACCTTAGTATGACATGCCGTTATATTGAGGCTCTCTTATGGAAGCTTTGTAGCATGTCATCTATACAATTATAGACCCCCTCTGAGTAGAAGACCCTTCAATAGGTATTGAACTAAGCCGAAAGCTGAAGTCTCCTGGGTATGAAAGAAAGCTCAGAAAAATCACCCCACTGCACATAGGAAGTAAGAGTTAATTGCTCGCATTTCCTGGTGTTCTCAATCAATCAACCCTAACCCTAACGCTAAAAATGAATATTTAAATTAATTATTGATATACTATTCAGGATGAATTAATCCTAAAATAAGCAAGAAGACACAATTTCCAAACCAGAACCCCATTTTCCTGCTACAAGAGAGATTCTGTAAGACCATTGTCTGCTACAAGAGAGATTCTGTTTATGACAAATCTCTGAGAGGGGTTTTTAATCAACCTTTTGATTAAGTTCGTAGTACTAAAAGTTATATTCGGATTTACTAAGGAAGGGAGTTTGAAACACCCCCCCCCCACCTCCTTAGCTATGGGCCTGGTTTAAACAAGAAAATCTGTAGTTGGTTGGTTGGTTGCTGATCCAGGGGTCCATGAGTTCATGCCCTTTGACCTAATGCCATTAAATGTCATTATATTGCTGGGAAGTCTGTGGATTTTCGGCCCACCCCAGGACAGAGCCTATCACACCTCCAGGAAGGTTTCAACCTATGCACTGCTCCTAGCCACTGTAGCCAAGATAGGGTTCACTGTGCTCATTCCCTGCCACCAATTGACTACTGGTTATGCCAAACTTCTCTATTGTTCCAGGCATGCAACAAATGTTCAAGTCAAAAGGATTGTCACATCCTGAGTCACTGTGCCTCTATGATGGGTTTCAGCCATAGGAAAAAACAGTGCTGTCAGTTTCCTCCTCCCCAGTTCTGCACAGTACATCTCTGGCTCCCTCTCAACCACAGAGGGTGCATACATACATATATATTCAGGCAAACATGAAACACATTTCAACAACACAATAAAATCATAATTGTATAGATGACAGGCCATGAAGCTTCTCTAAGAAGATAACCTCAATATAACGGCATGTCATCAACTAAGGTTTTCTGTTGCATGGATGGTATGTCTAGTGGGCCATTGGTGAGACCCACAGATGCAACCGCATGCGTAAGAAAATCTGTGAAAAATGAAACATTTTCATATTGGTAAAATTGGTAGCATATTTTTTAGGATGTAGCCATCAACCCGGAATTTTTTGCTATAGTATTTTTCCTGGCAGTATTTACATTCAATGGTTTGCCATTACTTTCTGAACCCCCATGATGCACATTTCCTGAGATAAGATTTGAACCCATAATACCTTTGCCATCGCAGACGGTAGGTAACACACAAGTGGGCCAGCTTTTATTAATATAATCACTAATATTTATAGTGTCCAATAGTCAGTGTCCAAAAGTGGAGCAAAGAATAGCAACACTGTTACCTGTAAAAACATGCCGAAAGAGATGACTAAGGAAGTTTTGGGGTGAAATTGACTATCCCTTCCCATAGAGAGTCAAAGTGACCAAGAAGCCATACTGAGGTTAGATGTGTCAGGTCAAATGGCGTAGATATCGCATCTAAGCTGTATACTATGGCACAGTGCATTTGTCTCTCTGATCTATGTCCTGCTGATCTGGAGGAGTTTGAAAACCAGCGTAGACTCAGAAGACTAATCGTTATATAAATCTGTCCCGTCACAGTGTTCAAGTCACCTTCATGTTGCTGAGGCATGAAAGGGGAGTAAAGAATAGCAACACTGTTTACCTTCCATGCATATCATAAGAGGTGGTTAAGGAGGTTAGGGGGTGGAGTTGGCTGACCTATCGAGTACAGGGTCACAGAGACCCAGAAGTCATGCTTAAGTTGGATGTATCAGTGAATCTCTCTTCACAGTGTTTCAGATGTTTGCCGCTCGTAATAATTGGTTGGTTGCTGATCCAGCAGTATATGGGCTCATGCCCTTTGACCCAGCCATTATGTGATATATGCATGTGTTTGTGAGCTGTTGTATTGTTCCATATAATGTGTTCCATTTATCTGGCCCTGGAGGGAGAAGCATTTCTCGTAATAATTGTGTTGATTTGTTTTAGGCACTCAACCAGGTACCACATAATTATCAAGATGAAATGAAATCCAGGAGAAGCAGTGACACATTGACCTCTTCCAACCCACGGTCAGTGAAAACCAGATTTGTGTACATGTATTGTCAACATTTTCACGTCTGCTTGTTTCATGTTTGCACTAGTATCACTATGAAATATAAGAAATAAGATCAAGATAAGATTTATAGTGGTGATGACTACCATAGCTTCTTCGTCTTCTGCGTTCGTTCTCAAACTCTTACAGATTAGCAGGATGTAGTCCGGATAATGGTTTACAGCATTGCTGCAATATCTGCGCCTTTCGGCCTGACACATCTGACGTCAGCATGGCTTTGGGTCACTGACCCTATATGGGATGGGACAGCCAACTCCATCCCATAACCTCCTTAGTCGCCTTTTACTACATGCGTGGAAGGTAAACAGTGTTGCTATTCTTTGCTTCACTTTCGGGCCCCGACAACACACGGGCGACTACCATAGCAAGGCTGAATATTATTTGGAAAAGTATGATCACTAGTGTAGTAAAGATCAAACTACATGGGTTGTTAGTGGCAACTATTCATTTGTTTAGATGTGAGAGCTGGATTCCGCCAGTGTGTTGCCGGGGCCCGAAAGGGGAGCAAAGAATAGCAACACTGTTTACCTTCCGTGCATGTCATAAAAAGCGACTAAGGAGGTTATGAGATGGAGTTGGCTGTCCCATCCCATATAGGGCCAGTGACCCAAAGCCATGCTGAAGTCGGATGTGTCAGGCCAAAAGGCGCAGATATCGCAGCTATGCTGTAAACCATGACACGACGCATTCCGTTCTCCGGACTACATCCTGCTGATCTGCAGGAGTTTGAGAACGAACGCAGAAGAAGAAGAAGAAGAAGAAGAGCTGGATTCTAAATGCAGACACCGAAAGAAGGGTTCAGGCTATTAAATGTAAGTATGAACTGCTCACCAAAGACGGATGTGTCGGGACATTGGCACAAATAAAACGGCAAAACAAAGCAGTTCCATTCTCTGGACTACATCCTGCTGGAAATCTAGTAGGACCATTGTCCTGCTACAAGAGAGATCCAGCGGGAGTTTGAGAATGAACGCTGAAGAAGGAAAAGTATGTACTGCAGGCTGTATGATAAGTGACTTAGTTTACCATCGGTATGCACTTACTGCAGTGACAAGTGAGTTAGTTTATCATCGGTATGTACTGCATTGTGTGACAAGTGATTTAGTTTATCATCAGTATGTACTGTAGTCTATGAGACAAGTAAATTAGTTTATCATCAGTATGTACTGTAGTCTATGAGACAAGTAAATTAGTTTATCATCAGTATGTACTGTAGTCTATGAGACAAGTGATTTAGTTTATCATCAGTATGTACTGAAGTCTGTGTTAATACTCTTGATGAACTTTGTTAGGGATTGGAGCGCAGTGATGAGTCCTCCTATTGGACCTCTCTCTGGTGAGCCAAACTTGGAAGGCACAATGGAAGGAATCTCAGATGATCTCTCAGATGATCCAGCTGTAACTCAAGGTAAATTTTTTTTTACAGAACCCAGTCTGAAATTTGTTACATTTTGTTACAGCCACTCTGTCTAGGATCTGTTACATTTTGTTACAGCTATTCGGTGTAGGATTTGTTACATTAATTAGTTGCATACACTCATTATGTAATCTGTTACCTGAATTGAACCCTAGTCGCCCGTGTGTTGCCGGGGCCCGAAAGGGGAGCAAAGAATAGCAACACTGTTTACCTTCGACGCATGTCGTAAAAGGCGACTAAGAAGGTTATGGGATGGAGTTTGTTGTCCCATTCCATATAGGGTTAGTGACCCAAAGCCATGCTGAAGTCATATGTGTCAGGCCGAAAGGCGCAGATATCGCAGCAATGCTGTAAACCATGATACAACGCATTCCGTTCTTCGGACTACATCCTGCTAATCTGCAGGAGTTTGAGAATGAACGCAGAAGAAGAACCCTAGTCATCTCCACGTATATCAATGAGTCACAATAATACAAATAGAAATCTATCTACGAACTGCCACAACAGACTGAGAAGGGAAAAGGCAGCCGAAGACGCTGTTGGGCAAAAACATTCATGAATTCCTGCGCATGTCACTAGAAGTGGCGGGACAACTTGCTCAAGACTGCGATGATGATGTTGATGATGATGATGTTATGATGATGTTAATGATGATGTTATGATGATGTTGATAATGTTGATGTTGGTGATGTTGATGATGTTGATGATGATGTTGATGATGATGATGGTGATGACGATGATGATGATGTTGATGATGATGATGGTGATGACGATGATGATGATGATGATAATTTTGGTTTGCCTCTTGTTCTCGTTCTTTCCTCGAACATTTCCTTCCATGATTCCTTTTTCTAAACCATTGTGTCCTTCCATATGTTCAAAATATGTTAGCTTGTTTTTTGATAGTTTTGAAGACGTAGTCTTTTTCTATGCTCAGGTCTTTACAGACGTCTGTGATGGATCATCTTTCTGTCCATGATATTCCTCGAACCTTTCTTCTTCTTCTTCTTCTGCGTTCATTCTCAAACTCCTGCAGATTAGCAGAATGTAGTCCGGAGAACAGACATGGTTGTGTCATAGTTTACATCATTGCTGCGATATCTGCGCCTTTTGGCCTGACACATCTGACTTCAGCATGACTTTGGGTCTCTGGCCCTATATGTGATGAGACAGCCAACTCCATCCCATAACATCCTTAGTCGCCTTTTACGACATGTGTGGAAGGTAAACAGTGTTGCTATTCTTTGCTCCCCTTTCGGACCTCTGTAACACACGGGCGTCGAACCTTTCTATAACATCTAATTTCGAATTAAGTTATAAAAACTTCATTGCTTTTCATTTCTGGAGATTGAAACAAACAATATAGACATAATTTAATTTATTATATGTAGAACATGTCTAGTTTAATTGCAGGACATACACATGTGCGTATATCATATTTCAACAATTTATTTTCAATGTCTTCTGTAATTACTCAGGCCCAAGAACAAAGGGACATAAATCTGGCGAAGAAGAGGACAAACTTGACCTGCTCTTTGACCCCAAACTCAATTGTTACTATGACCCGAAGTCCAAAAAATGGTATGAACTGGTCTCATGATCGTTGATGATTGCTGATGACACCCCTGAATGCCTGAACACTCAACACGACTATGTATCTTGTGAAGTGTGAATATGAGTTTGATTTGCGTGCTTTCATTCAAGACATTGCAAGATTTTGTTATAGCTGTCTTTGTCTCAGCCATTTTATTTATAGTTTTGTGTCTTGTGTACAGGTGTCTTATAAATGTAAAAATGGAATTTTGAATTTATTGGGGGGGGGGGGGAAGCATTAGTTCTCATACTCCCTCCCACCAGTCTCTTTTGTTGCAGCAATTTCCTACTAGATTTCCAGCAGGATATATTGCAGGGAACGGAAAAGCATTGTATTGCCGTCTTTACTTGTGCCAATGGCCCAACACATCTGACATTAGCCATAATATGGAATGTGACAATACTTAAATGTACATGTGTATATATAGAAGTATATATAGAAGTATATGTAGGTGTGTGTGTATATATTTATATATAAATAGGTATGTGAATGCATATAGTATGTGTGTGTGTGTGTGTGTGTGTGTATGTTGTTCGTCCATCGGAGTCAATGAAGACCAATTGAACTGAACTGGAATGGGGATCTTCTTCTCAAACTCCTACAGATTAGCAGGATGTGGTCCGGAGGACGGAATATGTGTTGTATCATGGTTTAAACTTGGCTGCGATATTTAAATCTTTTGGCCTGACACTTCCAACTTCATCATGGTTTCTTCTGCGTCACTCTGACCACCTATGGGATGGAACAGCCAACTCCACTCTGAAACTTCCTTAGTCACCTCTTGTGACATGCATGGCAGGTAATAGTGTCACTATGATTTGCTTCCCTTTCAGGTCTTGAGAACACACAGTCAGGAATGGAAATGATGATGTCTGCAGTGTGTCTCACTGTGACACCTGTCTTATGCATGCCTGGATTTCCCTGTCACACTTTGAACGTGTGGACGACTGTGTGAAACATTCAGCAGCGTTTGTCTTTCTTCCAGCACATTTTTGTTGAGTAGTATCTTGTCTAGTTTTTTGGACACTTAAATAAATGTGATGACATAGAAAGACTGATTCTTGAGGATAGAGCACCGCATCAGGAAAGAAAAGAAAAGTAAGACCAAAAAATGATAGACCAGCGATATCGAAGAATGTATGAACATGTCTCTGGCCAGTTCAGGCTTGCTTGCCCAGGACAGAGTGTCGTTCAGAGTTTCTACAATGAAGACAATGTTCTGGAAATAATACGTCACTTGATATAGTACCTTGTCGGAGATCTTATCTGAGGGCCGTATATATTTTTTTGGTAAGGAGGGAGTTTTACTTTAATAAAAAAGGTCATTTACCCGTTTTCACGTGTATTTCCCGTTTTATGATGCGAATTGTGATTAACTTTTTGTGAAAATTGTTAAGAGAGGGGTTTTTTCTCCACCTGTTGGCTGCATTCATAGTATTGAAATTCACATTCTGATTTGCTATGGGGGGGGGGGGTTTGAACCCCAATCCCTTCCCCTTTATCTACGGGTTTGTATGAGATATATGTATATTATTCATGTTTTCAGGGTCTGAAATAGTAACACTTCTACTTGACATATATATAAGAAGATTCATCTAAGAAGGATTAGGTGTGAGATTGACTATCCCACAGTTGGAGGGGTGGAGGTCAAAAAGCCATTCTGAAGTTGGATGTGAGTGGCCAAAAGGTGCAGATAATCGCATCCATACTATAAAACTATCATCAAGTGCCATCTCTACAACAAAGGTTGGCTGCAATGGACCTCCAACACACACTGTCTCTTGCCTTGTTGGAGCAATTAGATAGACTATCCTGTTAATCTCATGATGTTTTCCTCCCACGTATACTTCTGCCTACCTTTTGTTCGCCTCCTGTCAACTCTACCTTCAAGTCTGATCAGTTGGTCTTCAACAAGATGTCTTGTCTTTTAATAATTCAAGCACATCTTGCACAAGACATTTGATTCAACTGTTGTTGAATTTTGAGGCGCCACTGATATATCCAATAATTTAATGTCAAAGACTTACTAATTTATTTAGTCAGTTCTCGTCTTTTCTTTCTCATAAAATTACCGGTGTGTCAAACTGGCGACACCTCCCAGCCACCCTTTTTTTGTTTCTGGGTAAGGAGCTTTTCCATTGTTAAAAAAGACGACAGAAGTTCAACAGTGCTACAGTGGTGTGTTTATGTAGGTATGGATGTATGTGTATGTATGTTTGTAGGTGTGCGTGTTTGTTCGCTAGAGATAGAGACAGGTGTTGTCATATGAACACTATCATGTTGCTGTGTTTAAAAGTATAGAGATTAAATTCTTCTACTAATTAAAATATTTCTGTGTACAGTTTATATATGACACCTATAGGCGCTCAGTCCTGTTCAGTTGCTGTGCCAGCAGCAGAAAATACTGTAGGTTAAATACCCTCTGGAAAGTTTCCTGCGTGAGTGGATCAGACGGCAGTTGCACATGTTGTCAGAGCCTAAAAGGGAAGCAAAGAATAACAACACTGTTTACATGCAAAACGTATGTCATATGAGGGTATTAAGGAGGTTTAGGGATTAAGAAGGTTGACTGTCACATCTCATAGTGTCAAAATGACCCAGAAGCCATGCTGGAGTCGGATATATCAGTCTGAATGTTGCAACTATCACAGCTAAGCTGCAAACCACGATACAACACATGTAAATGAATCCATCCTGTTAATGTACAGGAGTTTGAGAACGAACACACAAGAAGAAGACCACATTTGGAAATCATCACACTTTGCTGCGATATCTGCGCCTTTCGGTCTGACACATCCGACTTCAGCGTGGCTTTGGGTCACTAACCCTATATGGGATGGGACAGTCAACTCCATCCCATAACCTCCTTAGTTGCCTCTTACGACGTACGTGGAAGGTAAACAGTGTTGCTATTCTTTGCTCCCCTTTCGGGCCCCAGCAACACACGGACGTCTGTGTACTGACTTGCATGACATTCAACATAAAGATATCCCAATGACATGACATTCAACATGAAGATATCCCAATGACATGACATTCAACATGAAGATATCCCAATGACATGACATTCAACATGCAAGTGTCCTAATGACTTAACATTGACATGAAGATATGATATGACATCTACAATGATTGTATATCCCAATGTAGAGATATACTGATAACATGACATTCATGTGTTCTAATGACATTACATTGACATGAAGATATTGTGATGACATGAAAGTGAAAAGAATGCATTCAAATGACATGACATTAACAGAAAGATATTCTAAATTGTTGGTGTTGATTTGGTGGTGGTCGTGATTGCGAGTTGATTGTGTCAAGTTGACGGTAATGCATGTTGATGCAGTCACACTAAGGACCCTTTCTATTTCTATAGTGTTGATTCTCTGCTGCAGAGATTTTTTGTGTAATTATGATATCAAAGCACAATTTTGCAGAAGCATAAAAATGATAGTTCTATGGTTCTAGCACATAAAAATGATAGTTCTATGGTTCTAGCACATAAAAATGATAATTCTATGGTTCTAGTACATAAAAATGATAGTTCTATGGTTCTAGCACATAAAAATGATAATTCTATGGTTCTAGTACATAAAAATGATAGTTCTATGGTTCTAGCACATAAAAATGATAGTTCTATGGTTCTAGCACATAAAAATGATAGTTCTATGGTTCTAGCACATAAAAATGATAGTTCTATGGTTCTAGCACATAAAAATGATAGTTCTATGGTTCTAGCACATAAAAATGATAATTCTATGGTTCTAGCACATAAAAATGATAATTCTATGGTTCTAGTACATAAAAATGATAATTCTATGGTTCTAGCACAAAAAAGCACACTTTTATGTGATAGAAACAATTCTTCTTCTTCTTCAACATTCATTCTCAAACTCTCCCATGATCTCTTTTGTAGCATGACAATGGTCATACTAGATTTCCAGCAGGATGTCGTCCAGAGAATGGAAATGTGGCGTGTCACTGTTTTATTTGTGCCAATGACAATGACCCAACACATCCGTCTTTGGCAGTGTAAATACAGTTCAGGGGCAGATGATGATGATGATTTATTCCCTTTAGTTGTTAGCAGGTAGCTCTTAATAGCCCATAATCTTTCTGACAAAAGCACAAGTTGTCTTCAGTTGTGTGATTGAGCTGACATTCTGACTCATGTAAAATTTTTCTTGAAGGTATGGCTGTGTAAGGGAGGTTATGGATGCATGTTTAGTCCCTGAAGGGAGGAGTTCCAGCGTGTTAGAATTCCTTAGTGTGCACTTCCAGACTTACAGCATTCTTCTGTTAGATTTGTTGACCCATCCGCATTGATGGAGTGGGGTTATATTTTTTAATGCTAAATATTATGTTCTAATTTCCTAAAGAGTGTGGTTTGAACCCTTTTCCTCCGCCGAAGATGGATGTGTCGGGCCATTGGTGCAAATAAAACGATGACACGACGCGTTTCCATTCTCTGGACTACATCCTGCTGGAAATCTAATAGGACCATGGTCCTGCTACAAGAGAGATCCAGCGGAAGTTTGAGAATGAACGCTGAAGAAGAACCCTTTTCCCCAAGGAGCGTGTGTTTGAACCCTTTCCCCAAGGAATGTGTGTTTGAAACCTTTTTCTCCAATATCTCAAGACTTGCAAGATTCATTGCAAGAAAAAAATTCTTAATAAAGTGTATAGAAACAATTAATACGGGTCAGATCTGTGATAAGTATTTATTATTTAACTGTCCTTCTGTGTCTCAAATTCTTCTTCTTGTCACTGACTTGGCACTCTGTTTTGTATTATACCGGTAGTCTGTTTACAAATTGATAAACATGATTGGATTGTTTTTCTCAGAAACTACTCTTTAGATTGCAGAGATTTTTGGTATGCAACTTTTGAATCTCAATGACACTAAAATATTGCTATTATTTTTCCATATGAGTTCTGCATATTGATGAATTATTTGTTATGTATTATAAACATTTTAAATATGTGTTGTTAAATTTTAGATTTTACAGTACACTGGTTTTTTTTCTAGTTGCTTTTTATTCATAATTACGCCTGTTGGTATACCCAAATAGTTCCATGGTTTTCATTAGTCACTGTACTGACAACACATTGCAGTGACCAATGAAAAGCACAGATATATTTATGCCAAAATGAATGATGTAGTCTGTAGGTTGGTCAGTTTGCCTTAAAATCTCAAGCTAATTGTGAACTAAACCACAATTTCTTAGTTTTGAAGTTTGTGTTCCATCTCTGTTGGATTTGGTGAATGCAAAATAGAGAATTGTGATTTCATAGGGACATTTCACTGTTAAAAAACTATTTCTAGAATAAGACAGCTATTTACTATAGAAAATGTTATATTATGTAAAGTTGAATGAGATTTCCCACCGAAGATGGATGTGTCAGGCCATTGGCGCAAATAAAACGGCGACACAACATATTTCCATTATCTGGACTACATCCTGCTGGAAATCTAGTAGGACCATGGTCCTGCTACAAGGGAGATCCAGTGGGAGTTTGAGAATGAACGCTGAAGAAGAAGAAGAATGAGATTCAATCCATCTTCTCCTTGGCGGATTGAACCAAGAAGCAAGAAGTTGCCAAAATTCGGAGACGTGTATCACAATATTACTGCATCAATCAATCAATAAAACCCATAACCCTTCAGGGTCGTAGGGGTACCACATTGGAAGCTTCAGCACACAGAGTCCTCCAGCGAATTCTATCCTCAGCGATGCGGATGAGTGTGGAAATATCTAGCCCTGTCCATTCCTTGATGTTGTCTGTCCATGTCTTTATTTGTCCTCCTCTGCTTCTTCCACCCTCGACAGTTCCCTGCAGTATTGTTTTTGACAAGGAATCGTGCCTGCATACATGTCCGAACCATGCTAGTTTATCAAGCGACAAAACATGCCATATCAAGCGACAAAACATGCATATCAAGCGACAAAACATGCCATAGCCAGAAAACGGATAATCATTCAGCAAAAAAGCAGAGAAAAGACAAATAGATAGAAGGAGATGGATAGATTATGACTGTTTCTGGAGACAATTGTTTCTATCATCTACAACTTATATAACTTATAGATAACATTTTAAAAACTAGATACATTGTCTAGAGTAAAAATATTTATATAGTGTCATTGAGATTCGAAAGTTGCATGCTTAAAATCTCTGCGACCTAACACATACTTTTGGGGAAAATCGCTTCCAACCATGTTTGTGAATTAGTCAACGGACTATAACATTCAACAATTTATGATGAATTCCTCCAGTTTGTCTGTCTCTGTTGTTAACAATGTTCCATGCAGACTGATAGTTTTTTTTCATACGCTGTGTTGGTCATATAAATCAGGTGATGTTTTACTTATGTTCTAGTGTGTGCTGTTTTACTTATGTTCTAGTGTGTGCTGTTTTTTATTTTAGAAAATAAATTTCATATGTGACACCATAAATATTCAATTTTTGTGTCCGTAATTTCTGGATGGTATTTTTGGGGTGATCTTTTATCTGTTGTGTGTCTGTGTTTTTTCTTGATGGTGTTTTCGGAGGTGTTCTAGATATTTGTTGTGTTTCTTCTTTATCATGTTTCCAGATGTTTGTTTTGGGGTGTGTGTTCTACATATTTTTCTTCAGCTGAAGACAGATGTGTCAGGCCACTGGTGCAAATAAAATGGCAACACAACGCACTTCCATTCTCTGGATTGCATCATGCTGGAAATCTAGTAGGACAATGGTCCTGCAAAGAGAGAGATCCAGCGGGAGTTTGAGATAATGTTGTTATAATGAAATTTAACTAATAACTTTGTGTGATGGATTTCTAAATGCTTTGTGGACCCTTGAGCACTTGTTGGACCCCTGAGTTCTTGCTGAGCACCTGAATGCTGGTTGGACCCCTTAGTGCTGGATTGGCACCTGAGTGCTTGATGGACCACTGAGTGTTTTTGTATATCTCTGCTTGATGTATTCATGAGTGCTTGATGGATCCCTGAGTGGTACATGGAGGCCTGTATGATTCATGGACCCCTGAGTACTTGATGGACTAAGTGTTTGATGTAACAATGAGTACTTAATAGACTGAGTTCTTGATGGATCAGTTAGTGCTTGATGGCGCCCCCCCTCCCCAGTGCATGATTGCCGCCTGATCATTTAATGATCCCTGAGTGGTAAATGACCTAGTTAGTGCTTCATGGCCCCCTGAGTGCTTGATAGTGGCCCCCTGAGTGCTTGATAGTAGCCTCCTGAGTGCTTGATAGTGGCCCCCTGAATGCTTGATAGTGGCCCCCTGAGTGCTTGATAGTGGCCCCCTGAATGCTTGATAGTGGCCCCCTGAATGCTTGATAGTGGCCCCCTGAATGCTTGATAGTGGCCCCCTGAGTGCTTGATAGTGGCCCCCTGAGTGCTTGATAGTGGCCCCCTGAATGCTTGATAGTGGCCCCCTGAGTGCTTGATAGTGGCCCCCTGAGTGCTTGATAGTGGCCCCCTGAGTGCTTGATAGTGGCCCCCTGAGTGCTTGATAGTGGCCCCCTGAGTGCTTGATAGTGGCCCCCTGAGTGCTTGATAGTGGCCCCCTGAGTGCTTGATAGTGGCCCCCTGAGTGCTTGATAGTGGCCCCCTGAGTGCTTGATAGTGGCCCCCTGAGTGCTTGATAGTGGCCCCCTGAGTGCTTGATAGTGGCCCCCTGAATGCTTGATAGTGGCCCCCTGAGTGCTTGATAGTAGCCCCCTGAGTGCTTGATAGTGGCCCCCTGAATGCTTGATAGTGGCCCCCTGAGTGCTTGATAGTGGCCCCCTGAGTGCTTGATAGTGGCCCCCTGAGTGCTTGATAGTGGCCCCCTGAGTGCTTGATAGTCTACTGACCTCTTGATGGTGGCCTCCTGAGCATTTCATGTCCCCATGAGTCTTTAATGTCCCAGTTAACACGCGATGTCCCCCTGAGTGCTTGATGACACTACTAAACACTTGGCCAATATATCAGGCAGACATCTTGATTTTAGAACATCTGTACTGGTGCAAGGAACACAATTGTGTTGCATGATGTGGAATTATTAGCGAATCTAATATATTTATAAATGTTTAAAATCATTTGGTACAAGACTGAACTAATGGTAAGTTGAGACTGAACTAATGGCAAGTTGGAAATCAGTTGGTACAAGTATGAACTAATGGGTACTCTGTGACCAAATGGTATGTGACCAAATGGTAAGTCTGAAGTAATGGCAGTAAAACAAGAAAAGCTAAGTTGGTAAGCTTACAGAATACCTAAGTAGGACATTGGTAAAGATTTTTGCAGGAATGCCTTAGGGAGTGGTCGAGGGAGGGGGAAAGTCTTGTTTCCTAGGAAATAAATTAATAAAAAGCTCTTTATTCCAGAGAATCTATTTTTTTAAAGGAAATAAAGATTTTCTAAATATTGCACTGTCTTACAGTGAAAGTTGGGTAGAGGCGGTTTCTTGGTATTATCGCTTGGAAGCTACGGAGTTACATGGTGCTCTGGACAGGTGGCGTGCCGCATCTTGTAGAGGAAAGGATTACATATGGAGTTACCTGAGTAAACATAATTCAATCCTCAACGCATTTTCAATCATATTTTTTGGGGTTCTTTCTGTTGTGGCGCCATCAATTTCACATTCCACAAAATCTTGACTTCCAACATGAACTTCCTTGACTTATCTGCCCAGCTTCTGTCTTAGCACATCGGTACACTACAAACCGACTGATGCCCAGCTTCTGTCTTAGCACATCGGTACACTACAAACCGACTGATGCCCAGCTTCTGTCTTAGCGCATCGGTACACTACAAACCGACTGATGCCCAGCTTCTGTCTTAGCGCATCGGTACACTACAAACCGACTGATGCCCAGCTTCTGTCTTAGCACATCGGTACACTACAAACCGACTGGTGCCCAGCTTCTGTCTTAGCACATCGGTACACTACAAACCGACTGATGCCCAGCTTCTGTCTTAGCACATCGGTACACTACAAACCGACTGATGTCCATAGTTTTCTCTACATATCTCATCCATAAGCCTGTTGTGTTTCCTTTCCATTCTCTCATCTTCTCCGACTCCGGCATCTGTGTATTGGGGAAGAGAACTTTCTTGCGAAGGCCCATGAGATCATGGATTGCTTCCCTTCTAGCCTATATCGTCACCGTCTATAGTTCTTACAAGACCTCTGCACAGAATTAATTAAGACTTCATTCGTTACGTTTTTGCTTATTGTCGCGATTTTGGTTAGTCACTATTTATATACTTGGAGTCGCCTTGACTATTTTTGTCGTGCGACTCCAAGTACGAGTATATAATAGTGACCAGCGGTAAACACGACAATAATAAAAAGTAATTAATATAGGCCTAATCAATTTCAGTGCAGAGGTCTTCTACTGCAGACAGTCATGCCTATACCGTGGCATGGTCTACAGGTCTGTCCTGTTTCGAGTGTGCAGAATCTTTCTCCAGGACACCATGAAGAACACTCCGAGGTCTTCCTCTACCGACAGGGTCAAACTTGTTCTTACCTTCCACCCCCACAGTCCGATATGCTCTATTCTGACACCTTCCTCTTATTCTGACAGATTGTAAGAGGCGCCACGTGTTCTGCGATACTTCTCTGATTGCTTACAGACGTGACAAGAACCGTAGGGATATATTGGTCCGGAGTCATCTCAGCTGTATAGGAGACCTGTCAACTAAAACGTAAACATTAAATAGTTAGAAAGGTTAAATAGTTAAAAATTAAACAGGTAAGTTCCCCTGCTGTGAAATCAATCATCGATAGAAGTTCGATCATACACGCACTGTTTAGCTTACAAAATGTAAACATTCTTCGTTATCGCTCCTTTATTCTATCAGTCACCATATATACAACAGACTAAGAAGTCACATGTTCCAAAAGCTGAAGATTGGTGAGACAGACCTGTGCAACTGTGGACTGAGCCCAGAGACTGCAGAACACATTCTTCATGCATGTCAACTCTACTAAGAAGAGAGGGAGAAAATATGGCCTACTGAGACGGCACTGCTTCCAGACTTGAGGGGTTCCATGGATGACCTGAAGCGAATCACACAATTCATTGAAGCTATTGGTGCTGTAACCTGATATCTGACTGAAGAACGATCGCTGATACTCTGGCTCCGAATGGTTTATGTTACTGAGAGGGCTTCTGTGAGAATGACAAATGTTTACTTTGTATGAGCTTCATATTCGAGGAAGGTGTTTAATGAATGTCTCAGAACTTTCATATCTGATTCGAAGTTATTTCAATATTTCCCAGTAATAATTGATAGTGAGATGTCCCCACTCTTCAATTTTATCATTATGCTCCCCCCCCCTATTTTTCACAACGTTTTTAGCAGACCCATCAGCATGTCATCATCATCATCATCAAATGCCGTCTCCGCAACGAAGGTTGGCTAACAGATCTCCCATGTCTCTTGTTTTGGTGGTGCCCTCTGCTAGACTGTAACCTGTCGATCTTGTGATGTTACTCTCCTACTTGTATTTCTATCTACCTCTTGCTCGCTACCCTTTGACTTTACCCTCAAGTAAGGTCTTCAATAAGGTGTCATGTCTTTTAATGTGTCCAAAGTATTGTATTTTTCGTGTATTTATTTCTCTTAGTAGTTCTTTCTTCATATTAAGTGTTTTTAGCACATCTTTATTTGTTTTCTTCTCTTTCCATGATGTTCTCCCTATTCTTCTATATACCCACATCTCAAAGGCATCAATTATGTCTTCTAATTATTTATTTAGTGTCCATGTTTCTGAGCCATACATTAATATAGAATAGATGTAGCATTTTATAATTCTCATTTTTAACTTGTTTGTAATTTGTTTAGATGTTAATATTTTCCTCATGTCATTTAAAGTACTTTTAGCCATTCCTATTCTCCTTTTAACTTCTGTTTCACATCTGCTATAATTTGTGACTATGTGTCCAAGATATTGATACTGTTTTACTTGTTGTAGTTTCTCTCCATGTAAGTTTATGTTTAGCTCTTGGTCTTCTGTGTCTTTGCTGATTATCATGGGTTTTGTTTTTTTAAATAAATATTTATATCCAGTCCATACTCTTTACTTGGTTTATTGACGTGGTCTATTAGTCTCTGTAGTTCATGTTCACTTTCTGCCAAAAGAACAGTGTCATCTGCATATCTCAGGTTGTTTATTTTTCCCCATTGATCTTGAGTCCTGGAATTTCTTCTATATTTTTAAAGATATTCCCTGTGTAGATATTAAATAGACTTGGTGATAAAATGCAGCCTTGTTTTACCCCTCTTCTTATTTCTATGTATGGTGAGTAGCCGTTTTCACACCTTATTAATGCAGTCTGCTCCCAGTATATATTTCTAATCAGTGTGTACATGTGTCCAAAGTGACGGTGGAAAGTTTTGTGTGGCAAGAGTTTGTTTTACTCTCCACTTTCGTGCTCGGTAACACACGGACAAACATACTAGATAACACAGAAGAATTTGAATTGTAGTTGACAGCACACCTACGGTTCTAGTGAACTTCACGAACTAGAAGTTGACATTAAGTATGTAACATGCAAGCTATCTTAGTGTCGCGTGTTTTGATAGACCAGTTCATGTTTACCTACGTTTTCGATCCCAGAGAAGGTGTTTTCAGATAAAACAGAAGTTTTGGTTGTGAAGGTAAGAAATAGGTATGAGTACCAAAGTACCCAAGTGTATCTGTGTTTCAGGTTTGAGATAACACGTTCTTATTGTCATGTGTTGGAACTGCGCTTTTCTGAACATAAATATTTACGGAACTATGGTTACGATTAGCTCCCCCCCCCCCCATCAATGTGTACTTTCTCTTGTTGTGATCTAGATGTTCCGTACATTCTTATTGGATGAGAGGTGATGTATTTACAAACACAATTTTGCTAAGAATATTTCTTTTATGATTTTTTTTGCTAGAAATGTACGTTTTAAAATTATTGTAAAAGAAATGCAGAAGTAATCGTATAGCAAATCACTGAGTAGTAGTGTGTAGTGTACTCTGCTTCACAATACTAAACTCTGTTCTCTTGTGAAACCGCGTCGAAGTCATCTCAAATGGATACCTGACCATGAAAATGCATTTAGGTGCTTAAGGCAATGAGATTGGATACAGTTTAGCAGGTTCTACAACTGTATCCAGTGGCAAGGATAGGGCCTTTCCGACATATTTAGCTCTTTAAGAGAATCTGTCTGATCAAACAAAAATGGCATGATATAACGAACATAGACTTTGGTCGTGTCTCGCATGAGGTTTTAATCCTCCATTAAACAAACAAATAAAAGCTTGATATAACAAAATATATGTGGCGGAAAGAAAGAGATACTTAAGAAGTGCTATAGCAAAATGTAAAACACACTTATGACATAAAAATATGAATGGCGTTTTGACTAAAAATTCTTCATCAGGACAAAAACAAACAACAAGAAATGAATATTACAAACAGAGAATCATAATGAAATTAATGAACAAGATGATCCCTTTCTTCATGCCAAGAATAAGGGAACTGGGCTTTAAATGTGGCATGATCAGAATAAGGGAGAAGGGCTTTATATGTGACATCTTGGGGGGGGGAGCTACCGAACCTACCAGAAGCGTCCACAGGTAACGGATAGTAGAAAAGTCTATATAGAGGTCTGATGCGAATACGCCTCTGGACAAATAAGCAACAGCTGACCAAATTGGTGCTGCTGACTATGAGGACGAGGTGGGTTATCAGAGGGCGCTGATATCCCTACTGAAATACCCCATATGTTCAGTGACTGGCAGCAACAAGCGAGTATGAACCGCTATAAGTTCAGGTTACTGGATCGGGGACACTGTCACTATGCCAGGAACGCGCCCAAGGGGAGAGGTTGGACAAGGTAGGGTAGGGTTAGAGGGTTGGGTAGGGTAAGAGGGAATTATGGATATTTGAACAAGAGACTAATACTCTTAAATCATCATCCTTGAGTGGGAGGTACCTTAGATCACAAGAAATAAACCACATGGCACATGGGATAACGAATCCACGGCAATAAAAAAGTATCTTAGGAGAGGGGAATTCTGACTTCAAACACTGGACAGATGGTGCTCGCTAACCCTGGTAAGCAAGCTGTCTGGGACTCCAAAATGAAACCTCCACTGCCCTGTGGACAATCCTTGGTGGATAAGGGCTATGTAAAGATTGTAAAGTGTATGTCCGAATAATATTATGAACAGTTTTATACAATGGTTTCCGCCGTAGACGGATGTGTCGGGCCATTGGCGCAAATAAAAATCGACACAACGCATTTCCATTCTCTGGACTACATCCTGCTGGAAATCTAGTAGGACAATGGTCCTGCTACAAGAGAATTCAGCAGGTGTTTGAGAATGAACGCTGAAGAAGTAGAGTTTAATGTGGATGTTCCTCCTGAAAACAACGGCAAACTACAAAACTACAATGAGTGTTTATACAGAGCTTTCTTTCTTTACAGACTTTCCGAATCTGTGTTATGTTGAGAATGTGGCTTTGAGAAGCCTTCTTGTCCTATGCCAACTGCATATAGGAAACAAACACTTTATTGCTCGTAATTGCCATAATTATATGGGTACTGTTGCATATAAATAAATACAGGCCTATTTCTGTTTCCTTACAACACAGGAAGAGTTATTCATAATTCGGAAACAAAACATCCGGGTATTAAATTGTCAATTGCAAGATTGATAACATCGTAAAAAGTATGACTTCATCATCGACTGCAGCTAGGAACGAAACAATTTCAATTGGCGGTACAATCTCCAGAGCAGATAACATGAGAAGTGTGAGTGTCAGACCGACGACGGATGAGGAAAATGAAAACAAATTGGAAAAAGAAAAAGACAAAGATGCAGACTCTTCGGATGGATATGATCCACTTTCCTCAGAATCAGTAAGTATGGTTCATTGTCGTATATGAATGAATGAATATATATATATATATATATAAAGTGACATATTCTGTCCAGAACGTTGTCTTCATCGTGGATACTCTGAGCGCCTCTCTGTTCCGGACAAGTAGGCCTGCATTGGCCAAAGACATGTGTATACATTCTTCGATGTCGCTGGTCCATTGTCTTCTTGTCTCCTCCCTCTAGACGCAGCTTTTCGATACCATCATGTCGCTTTAATTGTCCAAAATACTGTAGCTTCCTTCTTATGATGGTATTTAGAACCCATCCTTCGTTTAGTTTCAGTAATTTCAAAACTGCAATGTTCTTCTTTTTCTCTGTCCATGATATTCATATAATCTTTCTGTAGCACTTCATTTTAAATGAGTTTAATCTTTTGGATATTGTTTTGTTTAACGTTCACGTCTCGCATCTATATGTTTCCAATGGGACAACACATGATCCTAAAAGGGTTACTTTAGTGTCGTTATTACTACTTTGATATAGCTTTCTCATTTGTGTCAATTTGAGTGTTGCCATTGCGAGTCTTCTTCTAATCTCGACTGAACAATCTCCGGAACAATCTCCAGATATTCGAATTTGTTTACTCATTCTAGAATATATATATATATATATATATATATATATATATATATTTATTTATATATATGCCTAATTGTTATATTTATAGATGTATATTGCATTATTACTGTCGCACCAAGTTACAACTATTAGGAAGTTATATCTTTCCGGTGGCAACATATATTTGGGAGACGTGTGTAATAACACACTCAAATCGACAGACAGAGAATACCAGCATTTGAAATGAAATGTCATAGAAAGGTCCTAAGAATATCATGGACGGAAAAACGAACCAACACAGATGTCCGCAAAGACCCGAACACAGATGTCCGCAAAGACCCGAACACAGATGTCCGCAAAGACCCGAACACAGATGTCCGCAAAGACCCGAACACAGATGTCCGCAAAGACCCGAACACAGAAGAATACTGGCTACTAAAAACTATAAAAATGCAAGCTAATATATTTCGCACATATAAAGAGACACAATGGTTTAGAAAGATTTAGCATGGAGGGAAAGTTCTGGGTTAGAGAACAAGAGGCAGACCATGACTACGGCATCACAAACCTGAACATGACACTGGAAGAGACTGGGCAGCTTTGCACAGAACCGAGAGACGTACATGTTTATGGCTAGACAATAGGCAATAGAATATTGAAGATTTGTATGCTACAGAGCGACCATGACCTACAGTATATTACTAGCCTGAAAGTTGAAGGGGAAACTCCAGTTTCGGGGGGCCTGGTTCGTGGCTTATCGACAATAGCAGGCATTAGAGCTATCATAGTGCGTGCTTCTGTGTGAGGCTACTCACGTGATGTCGATCAATGAAAAGCACGAATTAATTTACCGAAGTGACGCACTTACAGCAGTCCGAATATATATTTATGTCGATAGATATCGAATCAGCACCCACAAGAACAGGGTTTCACTTCAGATGTCAGGCTTGTCTGTGGACCATCACTACCATGCGAAGACCAATTTTTGTTTAACAATTGTAAAATATGTACCAATTGCAAATTTATTTCCTAAGTTAGGTCCCCTGTTGTCTAGCAACCAATATAGCATGAGGAAGATTGCCGCGCAAGCTCTAATGGATGTGGCTTTGATGATGGCAAACATTTCACAGCTGAGAACGCTTTTGACTGCGGGTATGTAAAAGCGAAAGTTGTGTGAATGTGGACAAAGATAGTTGCTGCTATGTGAAGGTAGTCACGGGTGTGGGAGCTTGAATTGTTGCAATTATACGATCCTGAATGTGAGCATAGATTGTTGCAATAATGCAAACTAAGATATATCAATCATCAATAAACCCGTAACCCTTCAGGGTCGCAGGGGTACCACATTGGATGCCTCAGCACATAGAGTCCTCCAGGGAATTATATCCTCAGCGATGCGGATGAGTGTGGAAATATCTTTCCGTGTCCATTCCTTGATGTTGTCTGTCCATGCCTTTATTTTACCTCCTCTGCTTCTTCCACTCTCGACAGTTCCCTGCAGTATTGTTTTTGACAAGGAATCGTGCCTGCATACATGTCCGAACCATGCTAGTTTTCGTCGTTTCACTATTGAAAGCAATGGCTCCTGAACACCTTCACACATCTCTACTTTATTTCTTACGTACACATTGGTCTAATGTTCCCTATAGGAAATTCGTAGAATTCATCTGTAGCATTTGTACTCGACAGCTGTAATCTTCTCTCCATGTCCGCGATGAGTGTCTAACTCTCACAACCATACAGCACAACAGAAAGCACCACTTTTACTGTTATACAATCGTTAGCGTCTAAATGATGTCTATAAATTTCATGTGTACTGAATTTCTTATTCAGATAAAAATAAGATAGATACGGGTATGCGACAAGATAGATACGGGTATGTGAACAAGATAGATACGGGTATGTGACAATATAGATACGGGTATGTGACAATATAGATACGGGTATGTGAACAAGATAGATACGGGTAAGTGAACAAGATAGATACGGGTATGTGAACAAGATAGATACGTGTATGTGAACAAGATAGATACGGGTAAGTGAACAAGATAGATACGGGTATGTGAACAAGATAGATACGGGTAAGTGAACAAGATAGATACGTGTATGTGATAAGATAGATACGGGTAAGTGAACAAGATAGATACGTGTATGTGATAAGATAGATACGGGTATGTGACAAGATAGATACCGGTATGTGACAAGATAGATACGGGTATGTGACAATATAGATACGGGTATGTGAATAAGATAGATACGGGTATGTGAACAAGATAGATACGGGTACGTGAACAAGATAGATACGTGTATGTGATAAGATAGATACGGGTATGTGACAAGATAGATACCGGTATGTGACAAGATAGATACGGGTATGTGACAAGACTATGTTATGGTAGGCTAATTAGGACATATCTAGGTATGTGAATTAGGACATATCTAGGTATGTGAATTAGGATATGTCCTAGTATGTGATTTAGGATATATCTAGTTATTTTTTTGGATATGCATGGGTGTGTCAACTAGGGCATGGCCGGATGAGGACATTTTTTTTGGATGCAAGGGAATCTTTCAGGCGTAGTAGTGAAACTATTTGGCTTTTTCACAAGAGATCGAGTGTTCGAACTCTGGGTTTTTTGTGTGTGCAAAATTAACTTTCTCGGAGACAACCTTGAAGCTACGGAGTTACGTGTTGTTAGGAGTACTCTTGTCACGAGGAGGACAGCCTCCTCGTTGAGAGGGATGGAGTATATACTAGAGTACAGTAAAGTAAATCCTTTACGAACTGTGAACCCTATTTTCTGCCGAAGACGGACGTGTTGAACCTTTGGCGCAAATAAAACGGCGATACAACGAATTTCCATCCTTTGGACTACATCATGCTGGAAATATTGTAGGAACATTGTCCTGCTGCAAGAGAGATCCAGCGGGAGTTTGAGAATGGAAGCTGAAGAAGAAGAAGAAGAAGAAGAAATTCAGTATACATCAAATTTATAAACATCATATAGAAGCTAACAATTGTATAACTCAGTAAAAGTGGCTTGTTTACATCAAATTTATAACTCAGTAAAAGTGGCTTGTTTACATCAAATTTATAACTCAGTAAAAGTGGCGTGTTTACATCAAATTTATAACTCAGTAAAAGTGGCTTGTTTACATCAAATTTATAACAATAAAAGTGGCTTGTTTACATCAAATTTATAACTCAGTAAAAGTGGCTTGTTTACATCACATTTATAACTCAGTAAAAGTGGCTTGTTTACATCAAATTTATAACTCAGTAAAAGTGGCTTGTTTACATCAAATTTATAACAATAAAAGTGGCTTGTTTACATCAAATTTATAACTCAGTAAAAGTGGCTTGTTTACATCAAATTTATAACTCAGTAAAAGTGGCTTGTTTACATCAAATTATAACTCAGTAAAAGTGGCTTGTTTACATCAAATTTATAACTCAGTAAAAGTGGCTTGTTTACATCAAATTTATAACTCAGTAAAAGTGGCTTGTTTACATCAAATTATAACTCAGTAAAAGTGGCTTGTTTACATCAAATTTATAACTCAGTAAAAGTGGCTTGTTTACATCAAATTTATAACTCAGTAAAAGTGGCTTGTTTACATCAAATTTATAACTCAGTAAAAGTGGCTTGTTTACATCAAATTTATAGACACCATATAGAAGGTAACGATTGTACAATTCAGTAAAAGTGGCTTGTTTTCTGCAGGTGAAGCGATGGAGTACTACGTGGCACTGGTGACTTTAGTAGCCCTGTCACTGGCCTTCCAGTTGTTGTTTGCTTTTCTCATTTTCATTATTTGGATGAGAGAAAATGATCAACATCAGAAAGATGACTATCTGAGAACATTACGTGAAGTAAGTAACACAGATCGTGGGTGGTGGAGTGTGAGATTATGATGTTTATAGAGCAGGGGTTCTCAACCTTTTCAGAACGCGAGTCCCCTCCACCCCCACATATAAGACTGAGTGTTCTACCACCATAACGCAAATGAACAATATATGTATTTGCATTAAAAAATACTCATTTAGTTAACCCTGTATTACATAGAGTATTTTTTTTTAAACAAGCTATTTCGACTCATATATCTTAGTCATTACATTTGTTCACAATTTTAATGGTTATTTCCCTTTAAAGCCAGATATTTTTTAAATGTATATTTTTTAAATTTCTTGAAATTTTTTAAGATGATACAGTATTTGTATTATATCCAACATCTAAATTTGTACAAGCATCCCACTCCGTTATAACAGAAGTTAAGTTTATAATGTTCTAATTTCAATGGGGACGGCACTTGAACGAATGAATACCTCCCCCTGCCCCCTTCTCCTAATCACATTCTCAGTATGTACAAGATTGACCCTAAGCGTAGATTTCCTCTCCCGACTTCTCCAATACTTCCCAGCAATATAATGCCATTTAATGGCATTAGGTCAAAGGGCATGAGCCCATGGACCGCTGGATCAGCAACAGACCAACCCGACTTCTTTAAATTTATCCCGACTAGTTGCCCGTACAGGCATATAACCAAATGAGATCAGGGAACAAAGTCAGAGGAAGACTACATAAAAGATGGATAGAAAACGCCACGGACATCCTGAACGAACACGGTCATAGCACAGCCGAGGTGACACATCTGGTCTTGGAACACAAGCTCGAGCTTCAATCACCCCTACTCTTAACGGCAAGAGTGGATAACAAACCACCTGGGGAAAGACTAGATAATACATTTCTCCATAGGAAAACAATAGCACATGGAACTTTCATTTCTTTTTTTTTTATCCACACTGTCTTTTCTGTTCTACAATCGATTTTAAACTCCTGCAGATTATAGGATGTAGCCAAACTAGCCATGTAATGTTACGCATTGTGTCATAGTTTACTGGGTTGCTGCGATATCCGCGCCTTTCGCACATACATATCCGATTTAAAGATGGCTTTTGGGTCACTTTGATCCTATGTGGAAAGGGCCGCCAATTTCACTCCATATAGTGTTTATTCACATCTTATGACATGCATGGAAGGTAAATATTGTTGCTATTCTGTGCTCCTCTTTCGTTCCCCAGCAACGCACAGGCGAGACTAGGTTGCTTTAGATATAAGATGTTTCACTAATTATTTTATTAGATGTACACATTACAAATGTCTGTAGCGGTGATTCTCAACGTGGGCCATTATTGCCTCACATCCTTTTTTCCTGGATCAACAACGTTAAGTTCGTGGGCCACACAGAAAATAAATGTGTGAATTGGGGGCGACATCCCCAACTTTCCTTAATCGCATCCTACGATATGTCTGACAAGAAGAGAGTGACCTTTAATTTTTGCACCATGAACTAGAAGTCAGGGCCCCGGTTTCTACACGGGCCAGTGAACTTGAGATAGACTTTTTCCTTCGCGTAGAGTAAAAACGTCTTTAAGTTGATCACTGAATTTGCTATTGTAGAAATAACACTACCCATGCCGAAATCCGATGTGCTAGACCTACATTTGCAAATGGAATGGTAGCACAACGTACTTTACGTTTCCCTGTGTAAATCACACGAAATTTGTGACTGTGAACGCAAACAAATAAATAACAAACAAATAAATAACAAACAAATAAATAACAAACAAATAAATAACAAACAAATAAATAACAAACAAATAAATAACAAACAAATAAATAACACTACTGATTTTATCTGTATTTTAACAAGTGCTATTTTTCTTACTTTCATAAATGTAGGTGTTGCAGGCCACAAAGGGAGGAACCGCTGCGGACAACGATAAGATGCGAAGCTCCTATCTCCGAAGAGTGGAGAATTATAAAGAAAACCGCACCACATCGCACCTCAACTACGTCACAATGGTGCTAGTGTTTATCATCACAGTTATCAACATGTTTATCACTGGTTTTGGTATCAAATTAGAAGCATCTTCAAGGTGAATTCAACCGTTAAAATTTAACACAAATTAGAAACATCTTAACGGTGAATTCAACCGTTAAAATTTAGCACAAATTAGAAGCATCTTAAAGGTGAATCCAACCGTTAACATTTAACACCTATTAAAAGCATCTTAAAGGTGAATTCAACCGTTAGCATTTAACACCTATTAAAAGCATCTTAAAGGTGAATTCAACCGTTAGCATTTAACACCTTTTAAAAGCATCTTAAATGTGAATTCAACCGTTAACATTTAACATCTATTATAAGCATCTTAAATGTGAATTAAACCCTTAAATTTAACACAATTTAGAAGCATCTTAAATGTGAATTCAACCGTTAACATTTAACACGTATTATAAGCATCTTAAAGGTGAATTAAACTCTTAATTTTAACACAATGTAGAAGCATATTAAAGGTGAATTAAACCGTTAACATTTAAAACAAAAGTATCTTAAAGATAAATTCAACCGTTTCTTCTTCTTTCGTTCACTTGAAACATGTCTATATCTGTAATTCTGTCTCCTTAATAAAACTCACTGTCTTTTGTAGTTCATACAGTGTCCCATAGAGCTTTGATTCCAGTGTTGTTTCCTCTGGCCAATATGTCTGCCTCAGCGTTTCATGCTCAGAACACTCTTGAAGTATATGTTTGGCACTCTGTGCTGCCTGTCCACATGTACACATGGCCGTGTTGCCAATCTTGAACTTTGTATACATGTGACTGCGGAGTCGGTTGTGTCCTGTTCTGAGACGTAGAATTATAACTTGTTCTGATCTGTTCATATTGTGATAGTCATCTTGTGTTGGTGTTTGTGGCTTTCTTATTGACTTTATCATCTGTTTTTTCTGATGGTAGGTGATTGGTATATCTGGTTGGTCTTCGGCAGCACCTTCCTTAGCCAGTTGGTCTGCTTTTTCATTTCCTGGTATTCCACAGTGAGAGGGTATCCACTGCATGGTTACCCTATACTGGTAAGACAATTCGCTAAGTAGTTTTTTTAAGTCTGTTAGTTTTCCAGACTGGAGAGCTTGAAGCACTGACCTTGCATCTGTCAGGAATACCACAGGCTGTAGGTCAGAGTTGGAGTTCAGCAGTTTTTTAGCTGCCACACTAATTGCCTGGATTTCTGCATCATAATTATTGCAGAATTTTCCTGTCGGTGTTCTGATTGTATCTCTAGGCTTGTGTGGATATTCTATATATACACCTGCACCTCCATTCCTCACAGCATTCTGTGCTGACCCATCTGTGTACACTCTGACCCATATATCTTGTGGATATTCCTCATCCAGGAAACTGAGGGTGACTGTCATTCGCTGCACACTGTTCTGTTCGTCCTCGCTAAGTATTCCTTTCACATGGGTCTGAATGTATATTGGCATTCCATGGCTTTCACTCCACGGGGTTTGCTCTGGTACAGACCTTAAGGGGCTGTCAACTTCAGGTAGGTCTGTAAGTTGTCTACGGAGTCGTTTAGCTTGATGGATAAAGCTGCTCCTTTTCAGTCGTCCCATTGCTAGATTTTGGAATCTTTCCTTCATTGGATGACTTGGCATACACTGAAACTTTTCTGCTTGAATTAGTACTTTTGTGTCTCTGCGTTCGCCAAGTGTTTGCATTCTTCCCATTTTCTGCATCTCTGCTATGGGTGTTGATTTCATTGCTCTCAACATTATTCTAAGTGCCTGGTTTTGCACTTTATCTAGATCTTGTAATGTGGTGTTTGATGCAGGACACCACGCAGCTGAACCGTATTCCAGGTGTGGTCTTATGCCTTGCTGGTAAACTTTACTGAGTATATTCCCACTGGCTCCCCATGTGGTTCCACTTAGTTTTCTCAGGATAGCTAGCTTCCTCCTGGCTTTTGTTGTTGCTTTGTTTATGTGCTGCTTCCATGTCAGCTTATTATCAAAAGTAACTCCGAGGTATGTGGGTTGTTTGTCTTCTTTCAAGAGCTCTCCATCTATCTTGATATGACCAGCTTTTTGTTTTGGTGAGAGGGTAAAGAGTGTAGTGCTGCACTTATCTGTGTTAATGCTGACGCACCATCTATTAGCCCATAAGGTTAGGGCATCGATAGCTCTTTGTATTTGTTTAGTGGCCACTGTTGCATGTTCTTCCGTGCACCAGATCACCAGGTCGTCAGCATACATTGCCACTTTGATCCCGTGTGGTAGTTCAGCAACTAGGTCATTGATGTAAACCAAGAAAAGTGTGGGTGACAGGACTCCTCCCTGGGGGACTCCATGACGCAGTAGAACTTTCTTGCTCTTGCGACCATCTAATTGTACCCTGGCTCTTCTATTATGCAGGTATGCTTTTACCCATTTGTACATTCTTGAGCTAACCCTGCAATTTCGCAATTTCTTTAGGAGCCCTTCTTTCCAGACCTTATCAAATGCTTTCCTGAGGTCTATCCATGCTGCTAGTACCAGTTTCTTTTCTTGGAAGGCATCCTCAATCTCTTGGGAGAGGTAGGTTGCCTGATCTTCAGTAGAGTAGCACTGTCTGAAACCTGCTTGCTGTGATACCAGAAGGTTTTCACTTTCAAGGTACCACTGCATCCTAAGATTGATAATGCGTTCCATTGTTTTACATAGACAGCTTGTGAGGCTGATGGGCCTGTAGTTGGAGACTGTGTTGCCATCTTTTCCTGATTTGAGGAGTGGTATCATTATTGCTTCTCTCCATGCCTGTGGTACATTTCCTGTGGACCAGCTTGTGTTAAAGATCTGCAGTAGCTTTGCTCTTGTTGCACTTCCCAGGTTTCTAATCATTTCATTGGACACTCCATCAGCTCCAGGGGACTTTTTCATTTTTAATTTGGATATTGCATGATCCAGTTCTCTCATTGTGATTGGTGCCTCCATGACTTCAGGTATAGGTTCACCTTGTCCAATGTTTTGCTGGTTCTCTCGAACCTCCTGTTGTTTGTCTGGGCTGACTTTGACGTTATTGTCTTCTGCAAAGGAATCTGCAAAGTAATCAGCTGCATGTTTACCTGTTAAAATGTTTCTATCTTTATAAAGTGTGATCCTGGTATTTCTCCCTGTACCTTCATCATTTAGTTGTTTTACAAGTTTCCATAATTTCCTAGTATCTCTTTCTAGGTTCAGCGACTCTGTTTTTTCTTTCCAGCTGCTCCGTCTGGCTTGTAACTTGGCTCTTTGAAATTTAGCCTTTGTTTGCTGATATTTGTTGTGATGTTCTTGGCTAGGTCTGTTCTCAGCCTGCTGTCTAGATGTTTCCATCTCATTTTGCAGCTTTTCCAGTTCATCATTCCAGTAGGGTTTGTAGTTTTTGCGTGCCCCCCTGGGTATGGTTTTACTAGCAGCATGTAGTATACATCTATTAAATTCACTCACTGCTCTATTGATGTCTTTGTCCAAGTTCATGTCCTTAGCTAGAACACTGGTTAAATGCTGGTACATTTTCCAGTCTGCCCTTTTATAGTTCCACCTAGTGAGCGTGCTGCTGTCCGTGGTAAATTCATTGTGGATTTCCAGAAATACTGGTCTGTGGTCACTACCTCCAAGCTGCTTTCCAACGACACGTGTGATGTTCCATTCCAAGCCTGGTGAGTGAAATGCTAGGTCTGGTGTAGAGGTGGTGTGCCATGCTCTCGAGTAGAAGGTTGGCGAGTCTGCTGGCTGGTTAATAAGGATGAGATTATTTTCATCCTGCCAGCTCTCAAGTTCCTCACCTCTCTTGTCAATATGACCGTAGCCCCAGCTCTGAGAGTGGCTGTTGAAGTCACCACACACCATAAGTCTCTCTTTGTCTGGAATTGTGTCTAGTGCCAATGGTTTATCATTTGGGCAGTAGTAGTTCAGGAGATGGAATTCTGCACTGTCTGTTTTTAGGTGGAGCATCTGGTATTCTGCCCCTTCCATATATACTTCAAGCTGACATGCGCTGATATTGTTTTTAACAAGTGTCAGAATTCCACCCTTTCGCCTGTCCTTTCGGTCAGATCGGTAGCACTGGTAGCCTCTGATTTTGAAGGCTATGTCGCTGCTGAGGTGTGTTTCTTGGATACAGCATATGTTAACTTGTTCTTCACTGAGGACATTTTCAAGTTTCAATTTTTTGCTGTATCCATCTCTTTTACTGTTGACACCCTCAGCATTCCAGTGCATTATTTTTATTGGTCGTTTGTTTGTTTGGCCAGTAGCTCTATTCCCTTGCCTCCTGGCTCCTCGGGGCAATTGAGAAGGACTTCCAGTAACTGAGGTTGGGCCCTTTCGAGGTATAGGGCCCGGCACCGTCCCTGCCTGAACGTCCGCCACAGGGCAGGCACCATTACTTTTTATAGATGTAGACATGTTTCCATTGTGTTATGTGCGTGGCATCCTGATTATCTGTGCGCCTTTTGGCTGGATGCCTCCGTCTTCAGCACTCTGCTTACTAGGGCAGGACTATGGTCCTGCTCGAGTGGGACTGCCCGACCAGTCTTAGTTTCCAGCCCCTGATGGCTGAACTAAGCCCCATCACCTCTGCACGGTGCTGGTCTCGATGGAGATTCAACCGTTAAAATTTAACGCAAATTAGAAACATCTTAAAAGTGAAATAAACCGTTAAAGCCATTTTGCAAGAGTATAATTAGCCAATGTATAAATAATAACTTAATTATCAGATTATATCCGAGAAAGTGGATAGTGCCGCAGTAACAAAAGTAAGAAGTGATAATAGCAGTGAAAATGTATCATTGTGATTGATTACTATCTTTCTATTCGCTAAACCCTTTGTTGACTTTCAGCGTCAGGGGTAGAAGAGTTTTCTGGAGATGGCCCCCGTGTGTGCTGAGTATTTTGTGGAGTTTGTCACCTCTTTTATATTTCCATATTTTATATCTTTCCATATTCTTGGTATGATTTAATTTGTGCAGATTTGATGATTTTCTTGATGTTATTCTTTGCTGTCTTGTACGCTATGTAATCTGCATGCGTTTTGCTTGTTGCCTATTTGTTGTATTTGTGTTTTTATCTTTCGTTGCGTTCTTTATCTCTTCTCTCCACCAAGCTGTTATTTTTGGTTTCTTAACTTTATGATTTTTATATCCGCATATGTTTCTTACTGTTTGTTTGATGGCAGTTTTGAAATATTTACCATTCTTCTTCTACGTGTTGGCTGTTTTCTGGTAGCTTTGCGAATTCTTCGTTAACTTCCTGGATATATATTTCGCGCATATTTAGCTCTTCCAGTTACTGTATATCTAGTTGATCTTACTTCTGTGTGTTTTTTTGTGTGCTTGTTATTTTTCGCTCTGTTTGTTTTGACTGTTAGAACTGTTACATTGATTACTAAAATAACAAATAAACATAACAATGCTAAATTTAAAATACTATCCAGGAAAAGAACAAATGGACAAAAGCTTTTCAAGTTTATGTTCCAATAGGAGCCGTTATCAAGAAAACAATCACGAACTTGAATTAAATGCAATACCCCCGAAGACGGATGTGTTGGGCCATTGGCGCAAATAAAACGGCGGCCAACACATTTCCATTCTCTTGACTACATACTGCTGGAAATCTAATAGGACCATGATCCTGCCACAAGAGAGAACCAGCGGGAGTTTGAGAATGAACGTTGAAGAAGAAGAAATACAATAAATACAATGAAACGGTCTCACCGTGGAATTCAATTGTTTTTTTGAAGAGAAATAGCGCAGTCATGTTTGTTTTTAAGGTAAACAATGTATATAGTTTAGTTCCCAGTTATTTTCTCTTTTGCTTTTTTATTTGTCAAGTTCATGATAAAGATGTTGGGATCGAAACTTTGATTATTGGATACTGTTTGCCTGTTTCGCAGATAAGGGGATTTCGGAGGAGGGAATAAGCTTAAAATCCCCTCCCCTCAGAAGTCAGAGTACTGATATTGAGAGCAAGCCAAAAGAAAAAAGCGCGTATGTTTATACAGTGTTTGTAAAAGCGTGTATATTTATAGTGTTTGTAAAAGCGCGTATATTTATACAGAGTGGTTGTAAAAGCGCGTATATTTATACAGAGTGTTTGTAAAACCGCGTATATTTATAGTGTCTTTGCGTGTAGAACAAATCTGAAAAACTACGTCACATGACGTCATCAGAGAATGTGCGCACAAAAATGTCATTAATACAGTTACAATAGTTACTGATATGGTCCAGCTCTGTTGTGGGGAAGCTAGAAAGTACCAATGGAGGTTGTTTATCAGGAGATCTTGCTATAAATAAGGAAATGAGAGAGCCGATTTATTGGTAGGCAATGCGGCGATTGACGGCACATTGCTGAGAAGAAATAAAACAGACTTAATGAAGGCAGTAATAAATTCATTTCAAGATGCAGATGATGTCAATGAGACCAAGAACGTACGCATACAGAGAATGTTAGAAATGGGAGTATCTAGAAGTAAGGGAATTAAAAGTACATTTTTTTGGGAAGTCCCGAAGATCACACAATAAACACCTGACTGTGACTCTGAGTCTACATACACTAGGTTGACTGCTGGAATGGAGGGAGGAGCACTTATGGGAACGCCCCACGTGAAGTGACGCCATATTTTTTGTCAAGAATTAAGAATCTTGCTATAAATCTTCCAACAACCATCCTTGTGTATCGACCTCCATTTCGAAACATTTGTTCCACCAAAAAAAATACTTTTTCTGTTAATAAAACGATTATTTTTACATGCAAAGAATTACTCCAGAAAACGACAGCTATTCACTTTTTATTCACGTCTATTCACTGCATATTTCTTCACGATGGACTTCGAATCACATTTTGTGATGACGTCATGTACGTCTTTTTTCAAATGCTTTTTTCCAGACAAAGTGTAGTGAGACTTTACAAACACTCTGCATTTTCTCCATCTCCTTTTAAAAACTGGTTTGATGTCAATAAGTTAGGGCGGAGTCTGAATTGTTTGTGACATAATATTTTATTTGGTAACAAATAAGCAGGGGAGGTGGACCCCTGAATCCTTAGCTGTTGTTGACAAGGGGAGAGGGGACAAAAAATGGCAAATAATTGTCGAAGTGTTTTATGAACATCCATATAAGGGTTCATATGCACACCGTGTTCGGCACTGAAGGAATATATATATATATATATATATATATATATATATATATATATATATATATATATATATATATATATATATATATATATATATAAGGATGTATACTTTCAGTGTTCCCACTCAGTTGGTGTTTATGTACTCTTATGATCTTTGCGGAAAAGACGCACTTTCCAAATCATGAATATTATCTCTTTCACCCTCTACATCATTACTTTCTAATGTCTTAATAATAGCCTCACCACGTTGTAATGTACTAATGATTGTACTGTACCAATTATTGTAATGTACTAATGATTGTAATGTACTAATGATTGTAATGTACCAATTATTGTAATGTACTAATGATTGTAATGTACTAATGAGTGTAATATACTAATTATTGTAATGTACTAATGATTGCAATTTACTAATAATTGCCTCATCACTTTGTAATGTACTAATAATTGCCTCATAAATTTGTAATATATTAATAATTGCCCCATCCCGTTAAAATGTACTAATAATTGCCTCATCGCTTGTAATGTCGACCTTCTAATAATCGCCTCATCGCGTTGTAATGTAGGCATACTAATAATTGCCTTACAACTACCACTGAGTAAATGACAATCACAATCTTTGTACGATTATTGTTTTTCATATATTTTTTCGTGATTTACTGGATTCATTATACATTTAGTTACATGTTTTTAAAATGACTGCACTTCCTATAACAATACCGTGATACTTCAATAACTTTTGTTATTATTTGACCTCAGAATTTAATTTAGATTTATTGCAATAGCGACGTCTGCACTACATAGCACAAGTGAAACATCTTTGCAAATATCGTTTCAACTATATTGTCTATTGTCTTTCCCCAGGTGAATGATTGTTGATCGCATTCACACTTGCCGTTAAGCGTAGGGTTTGGAGCTTAAGCTGTCATTTCAAGGCCAGATGTGTTGCCGAGGTTGCATTTAGTCCATGTTTGTTCAAGGCTATCTTAATGTTTTCTATCCACCGTTTTCGTGGTCTACATTTGGCTTTACGCCCGGATATTCTTGTATTATATGCTCTTATTGGTATTTGGTTTGGCTTCATTCTCATAAGGTGACCGAACCATTTTACTTGCTGTCTTTCAATATGTTCGATACACGATATTATACCAACTCTTTTCCTAATTTCTTCATTTCTTATTTTATCTAGTTTGGTAACCATTGCAGCTTTCCTCAGACACTTCATTTCACATGTGAAGATTTTTCTTTGCTGCGAAGCTGTTAAAGACCATGTTTGACATTGGTAGTACAGTGTTGGTATAAAAATCGTAGATATTATTTGTTCTTTAATTTCCATCTTGATCTTTGGATGAAGAAGTAATGGTGAAAGTTAGTAAGTCACTGTGTTTGCTTTCTGGCATATTGTTTCTATTTCTCTGTCTAGTCTTCCATCGTCGGACAAAATGCTGCCTAGATATTTATATTTTTGGCTTGTTTCACTTCGGTGTTATCTATTGTTATATTCATTGGTGCTGAACACTTGCTAATTTTCATAACTTCTGTTTTTTGTAAATTAATTATCGTTTCAACATTGATGCTTAAATATCGACGTCACATCCTGGGAATCCGTATCTGGGAATGTAGCGTACTAATGTGACGTAATAGTGTGACGTATTAACACCAACATAGGTGCATACATCACCGAGAAACATCAGATTTCAGAGGCATATAAATAATGTTCTGCCCGAAAAGTTATAACAAATACAAAATCTAACAAATGTATAAAAGGGGTGGTTGGAGAGGGGTTTCGAACCGTCAAACCAACAACAATTAGTGCACCTTATAAAAAAAATCCCCCGCAACCAAAAAGGCCACCAAAACCCCTATAAAAACCAAATGATCTTTAAAAAAAAGGTAACCACTTCCCCACCTTACCCAATACTTATCTACGCCCTTGCACATATTATCGAAATATAGCTATACAGTTTCGCAATTACGGTAGGCGGGGGGGGGGGGGTTATATAATATCAGAATTGGATATATTCGCCACTTTCTAAAAAAAAAACAGAGAAATGCAGCAACATAAGTCTTGAGACTGATATCTCGTCACACAAGTTTTGAGACTGATGACATTTTCATCAGACAAATCAAAATATTTGTCAGAAAAATCAACATTTTCATCAGACAAATCAACATTTTTGTCAGACACATCAACATTTTTGTCAGACAAATCAATATTTTTGTCAGACAAATCAATATTTTTGTCAGTCAAATCAACATTTTTGTCAGTCAAATCAACATTTGGATCAGACAAATCAACATTTTTGTCAGACAAATCATATTGTCATCAGATAGATTCAGATAATCATGAAATCAACATTTTTGTCAGACAAATCAACATTTTATGAAGAGCTCGGAGAATACTATGGACAGCAAGGAAAACAAACCAGGTGTTAAGAACAATTAACGTCCAGGAAGGCTGGCTTCTGAACACCATATTAAAGAAAAAGTTAAGTTTTTTCGGTCACATTAAGAGACACGACGGCATGGAGAGAATGTTACTGGAGGGGTTGATAGAACGCAACTGGGGCAAAGGCTTCCAAAGAAGACGTTGGACAAAAGACGTTCAAGAATGCCTGCGCATGTCACTAAAAGAGGCAGGACAACTTGCTCAAGACCGACGGGAATTCAAGAGATCCACAGGGAAGGATCTCTTACATTCTGGAAATAATATGTCACATGATGATGATATATACATAGTAATCCCCAATCATTGGTCATGTATGTCATTGGTCATGTATATCATTGGTCATGTATATCATTGGTCATGTATATCATTGGTCATGTATATCATTGGGCATGTATATCATTGGTCATGTATATCATTGGTAATTTGATACATCTTGTGAAAAGAAAAGAAATGCAGCAGCTCAACAGCGGAGAGCAGCTAGAAAGTCACGGATAGATCAAGATCCGTCTACAGTCGTCATTCCATGTCCGAACTGTCCAAGGACATTTACAGCTCGAATAGGGCTCATTAGCCATCTACGAACTCATAATCAAGGACATAACTAAAATTGAATTTTCAAAAGTGGATGTAACAAATGGTCATCATCATCATGTGATGGACGAACAACAATATTATCGATGTCACAATTCCAAGTATTTGTGTTATTGATAATTTGCAACTGAACCCACTAAGTTTTAAAAATGATGTATTTAAAATAATGTATTTAAAATGATGTATTTAAAATGATGTATTTAAAATGATGTATTTAAAATGATGTATTTAAAATGATGTATTTAAAATGATGTATTTAAAATGATGTATTCAACCTTCTACACATATATCTATCTTTAAACCCGTACCCCGTCAGGGTCGTAGGAGTACCACATTGGATGCATCGACACACAGTTTTCCATCGATTTCTATCTTCAATGATGCGAGCGAGTAAGGAAAAATCTTGATCTATTCAGTCCTTGATATTGTCTGTTCATGCTTTTCTTTTCCCTCCTCTACCACTTCTACAATCGATTGTTCTGTGTAGTATCGATTTGACAAGGAATCAAGTCGGCATAGATCTAGCAAATGCTGTATGGTTCTTGTGATTCACTATTTGTTTACGCTCCTTCTTAGACTCCCACCGGTTCTCTCGTTGCAGAACAAGTACCCTGCTAGATTTCCACCGGATATAATCCAGATATTTGGAGTGAAGTCTAGGGTTCAATCCACGGTTTGGACATGATTTTTTCTTTCGGAGGTACAATCAAAATTCTTCCTGTAGATGTCGTGGCGTCTGCTATGGCAAAGCGGCCTTTATTTCCACATCCCATAGAAAGCCACCCTGCATTCCTTCACAGGAAAACATGCAGTAACGAAAGTAGTACAGAGAATGGTAATTCCGTGTGTCGCCATTTTAATTGCGTAGTGGTCCGGCACATCCGTCTTTGGTGAATTAACTATTTAAATACATTTCTTTTGCTACACTTAAACGAGTTTAGATAATAAATCTCGTAGTGTAGGTGAATAAGATAAAAAATGAGTAAAGGATACGAGAGAAATAAAAAGGACATATACTTTTTGTAATGATCGATTTAGAAACATGTCTACAGATACAATTTCATATAGGTAAGGTAAAAAATAATTGATAATCAAATATAGAAATGAAGGCCTAAATTTGATTAGACAAACAACACATGAAAAAAAATGAAAGAACATACTGTATTATTTCCTTGGACACAATTTTATTATTTTGTTTTTTTTTACAACAAACAAAAATAGTATACAAATGGAGGTACAAAGTGCGTAATCCAAAGTATGTACTCAATTAATGATGACGTCATTTCAAAGTCAACGTGTGGCGCGTCACAGATGGGTACTCAGTTAGTTGTGGCCAGGACAATTTTGTAGTCCACCCAAGTGTAGTAGTATTGATTGGTTGAAGCGACCACTAAAATTTCAGTTTCACTGTTTATAGACTTTGTGCATACATCATGATCTGAAGTGTAAATACGATTTATGTTACAAGAAAGTGAGTCATGCGTGTCAAATCTGATGAATGCTTCACATCAATGATGCCAACTGTACACATACACATATACATACACACAACGTGTACATGTGTACGATCATACAAAGACATACATGGAGATATGGGTGACCAATAAACAGCGTAAAAATCACTCACCAACTTATCGGATATCATCTGACAGTCTGGTTATTATTTATAATAATTAATTAATCAGTCTTCACATCATTATCATGTGCACAAGTGCATGTGTGCCCCAACTTCGTATTCAGTAGGCTCTTTTGATTTTTTTATGTCACTCGTATCTTGTAAGGGCCCAGAGATGGCATGCACTCCAGAGTGCACAGGCCGGCGCTCCATAGCTGCTCGAGCATCAGGGTCAGCGAACCATAGCTGGCCAAGACCCTCAGTACGCTTCCACGCAGTGGGTCTGGAAACAGGAGTGCAGCAATCCTGCTGTAGCCTGGCCAAGTACTAGGGATCGAAGATACGGGAATGTCAACCCGGCCCAAAAAATTCTGGCTGAGGACGGATGTGTCAGGTCGAAAGGCACAGATAACGCAACTTGCTGTAAAACATGACACAGCGCAGATCACCCTCATACGTCCTTCTCAGGACGGTCAGTGGAATGCTTTCAGAGGGTCCGCCGCAAGGCGTACGACGAAGAAGAAGACGAAGAAGAAAGAAGTATCTTGTAACACAATGCTTTACTCTGAGGGTCCTACATTCTAGCAATTTGCACCGCAGAAGAAATACACTCCATATTTTTCAATTGGTCCAACTCCTTGATTGCATTCACAATATCAGCACGATCTATTTATCAACCTCTATGTATTATTATAATAATATACCTCTATATCTACCTCTAAATACCACACCTTGCAAGATCAAAGTGAATGTTATAGTATTAAAACAGGTCCACCAATTCAAATATTTAGGTACAACGATTACAGCAGATGGAAGAATTTTAACAGAAATAAGAAACAGAATAGGGCAACCAAAAACAACATTCAGAGAAATGTAAAATTATATTGTGTAATATGAGCTTGTCATTAGAGGTGAGAAAGAGAGTTCTGCAGTGCTATATAACTCATATACTAACATATGGATGCGAGTTTTGGACAATAAACAAAATGGAAAGTGGGAAATTAGAAGCAATAGAGATGTGGTTCTATAGAAGAATGCTGAGAATACCATGGACTGAGAGAAAAACTAATGTAGATGTGTTAAAAGAATCAAATGCGAAATGGACTTTAATCAATAATATAAGAATAATACAATCTTATTTTTTTGGCCACTTCACGAGACAGGCAGGTTTAGAGAACATAGTCACAACAGGCAAAATTGAAGACAACAGAGACAACGTGAGAAAATATTAGCAGTTTGACAATCTAGCATGGCAGGGAAACAACAGCGAGCTTGATACATAATACTGCAGATAGAGAGCTATGAAGATCCATGATCGCCTACGCCAGCCGGCATGGCATCTGATGATGATATCTACCTCTAATTTTCTACATATTTAAACTGAGGAACATAATTGAGAAATGTAGAGAAAACAGCTTAGTCCTACATATGTGTTTCAAAGATTACACGAATGTGTTTCATCACCAGCTGTGGTCCATCATGGGAGAGATGTGCTTCCCTAAACATCTAATACATCTTATCGAAACACTATGTCACGAACAACAAACAGCAGTAAGAGTGGAGGGAGAAACATCTGAATGGTTGTTCAAAGTGAAGTGAGACAGGGGTGCACTCTATCCCCTTATTTTTTTTTAACATTCATGCAGAGAATTTCAAATCAAATGATAAAACCAGAGAAAAGACACATCAAAATTTCATCACAGATGTTATCAGAAAACGCCGTTGGTCCTACATCGGGCATGTCCTACGCGCAAACATCAACAGAATACACCACCAATCTCTTGAATGGATACCTACAGGCAAAAGAGCAATCGGTAGACCATAAGAAACACCCAGAAGAACAATACTTAAAGAAAGTAAACATACCAATATTCATACTATTCAAGAACTGCACAGAATAGCTTTAAACATACAGAATGGAGAGATCTGACCTCTGCCCTATGCGCTAACTTCAGCGCTAAAGGAAGATGAATGAATGAATGAATGAATGAATGAGAGAATACGCGCTCCTCTCATACTGAGGCATGATAAAACGTGGAAAGATATTGAAGTCTATCGTCTTTCCCCAGGTGGTTTGTTATCCACTCTTTCCGTTAAGAGTAGGGGTGATTGGAACTCAAGCTTATGTTGATAGACCAGATCTGTCGCCTCGGCTGTGCTATGACCGTGTTCGTTCAAGATGTCCCTGACGTTTTCTATCCACCTTTTCCGTGGTCTTCCTCTGGCTTTGTACCCTGTTCTCATTTGGTTATATCCCTGTACAGGCAACTTAACACGGATGAAAAACATCTGGAAAAACATCAAAATAGAAACGAAAGTGCTAATGTTACGAACTTTTATTTTTCCGGTTGCAACATACGGCTGTGAAACATGGACTCTAAGTAAAACAGCGGCAAAGAAGATCAACGCCTTCGAGCTGAAATGCTACAGAAAGATACTTAGAATATCATGGAAGGATAAAATCAGAAACTCAGATATTATAAACACACTGAATATTCCAGAGTGTTGGTTACTAAACACAATAACAAAAAGAAAACTACGCCTGTTTGATCATATAAAGAGACATAACTGTTTAGAAAGACAAATAATGGAGGGAAGAGTACCCGGAAAGAGGAGAAGGGGCAGACCAAGAAGACGATGGACTGACGACATTAAAGATAATATGAATACATCGCTAGAAAATGCAAGTCACATCGCCCAAGACAGAGAGAGGTTCAGAGAGTTCATTGGGAAGACAACGTTCTGGAAGGAATACGTCACATGACACACATGCAACTTGTCGTGATGCATTCTCATAATGTGGACAAACCTCTTGATCTGCTGTCTTTCTATGTAATCTGTACACGGTATTATAGCTATTCTTTCCCTGATATATTCATTTCGTAATCTATCAAGCCTGGTGATCATTTGCACCTTTCCTCAAGCATTTCATCTCACATGCCACTATCTTTCTGTAATGTGAAGATGAGAGAGAACAGGTTTGGCACTGGTAACACAGTGTTGGTAGGAATATACTGTAAATCATTTGTCCTTTAACATCCATCTCGATCTTGGGGTGAAGAAGTAGTGGTGACAGTTGTTATATTACTGTATTTGCCTTTTGACATCTCGTCTCTTGGAAGTAATAGAAAGGGTAAAATGAAGGAAGTATGCTGAGCAACTATGCTCTTTAGATATCTGAAACGCGTGTAGATATAAATGGAGGAATTATCAGATTGTCGTCACGAACGGTGAATCTAAGCGGTAGTTTCAGCTACTGTAAATTATCATAATCATGAAGTGCCGTCTCCGCAACGAAGGTTGGCTGCAACAGGGTAGTAGGTAGGTAGATAGTTAATGAGTTTGCCTCTCTTATGGAAAGGCATGCCCTTTCAACCGGCGGACAAAGTCCAATTAGGTTATATCAGGACACACTACCATAAAATATTAGAGGTAACAAAGACCCCAAGTTAATTACTAAGAGGTTCATTGTTGGCTGCAACTGATAAATATTGTACATAAAGAGTTATAATTAAAGTCGTACATAATGAACGACCCACCTACATAATGTAAGCTGACCCACTCACAATACGTAAACTGAAATTGTGAACATAACTAATTGATTATTTACCTCTTGTTGGAAGGGGAAGCTGCTTCTTCACACCTCCAGTAAGCTCGTAGAGAGCTCCAATCAATGTGACAGAAGAGTCCACGATACACAGACTGTAGTCTTTGGAAGGCAGCAACAGATATACGTAAAGTTCTCCCTGTTATTCGAAAAGGATAAAACATAAAAATGTGTTTCAGAAATATGTAATCGAAACAAAACTGAAAAAAACATAACATTATAAAATAATGAAACACAACTTAAATTAAACATTAACAATTATAAAATATTGAAGCACATAATAATATTGTTTTAAATTGCACAGAAACATTTAAAAATTGACTTTTCTACAATACAGTTTCTATTATGTTACTCAATGAATCCAAACAAGGACCATATCGTGACCATCGACATAAAAGGAAGACATGTTGGTTAACTGAAATCCAGCCTTAACAGTTCCAAAACGGCTAAATTGACTTTTTCTGTGTTTTTCATTTGCTGCCGATCACTATATACCCGGAGCCGTATACCAAAAATATACAAGTCGATTCCAAGTATATAAATAGTGACCAACGAAAATCACGATAGTTATGCTTTTCATTAAGTCATGTATTTATTCTTCGCTTTTTATACTTTGCTATTTATACTTCGCTATTTTTACTTTGCCATTTATACTTTCGCCAGTCAATGACAACCACAGTAGTTGGAGTCAATGACAACCACAGTAGTTGGAGTCAATGACAACCACAGTAGTTGCAGTCAATGACAACCACAGTAGTTGGAGTAGCCTAAGTTAATTATGCAGCACACAGACTTGTGAAAAGTAGGTCATGGCACACCATAGCTGGTACTATGATCGTAGTTCAACCCCCGTTTTCGTTCTTGTTCCCCATTAGTGCCTACCTAGGTATTTCCTGGTTAATTGTTCTAAATATTATATCAATAAATAATCAATAATTAATTGAAATATTTATTTTTTAAGGTTGCGATTAGGGGTTAGGGTTGTTTATGTTTTACATAACGAATCCTAACCCTAACCCTAACCCTAAATATAATTATATTTAAATTAATAAATGATAGACACAAACTTATAAACATAGACAAGGGAAATAATCACACATATATGCACTAATTGGCGCCACGAGGGGTGGATTGTGATCATACTGCTAATTAAGCTATCGATAGTTACACTGAAACTAGAGAAATTTTGTTTAGATTTACATGCAAAGGAAGGGCATTATGTTTGCTCTTTTTCTAGTTATATTTCAAACATTTTCATTATGGTAACACCTCTGAGATGGTGTCATCCTATGGCTTCCGGACTTCCTTGTGACATCACTGTGTTAATTTATGCGTCATGACGTAAACAAAGATTTCTGTGACGCTTCACAGCAGAAGCAGAGAAAAGACAACAGATAGATGTAAACAAAAGAAATACTTATATACCGCCTATTCCAATATCAGGCTTACATCTATCTATTGTTTTACATTATGAACAGATCAGAACAAGTTATAATTCTACGTCTCAGAACAGGACACAACCGACTCCGCAGTCACATGTATACAAAGTTCAAGATTGGCAACACGGCCATGTGTACATGTGGACAAGCAGTACAGAGTGCCAAACATATACTTCAAGAGTGTTCTGAGCATGAAACGCTGAGGCAGACATATTGGCCAGAGGAAACAACACTGGAATCAAAGCTCTATGGGACACTGTATGAACTACAAAAGACAGTGAGTTTTATTAAGGAGACAGAATTGCAGATATAGACATGTTTCAAGTGAACGAAAGAAGAAGAAGAATCTATTGTTTTCTCTCTGAGTTTGCTGTAAGGTTTGACATGATTGAACGACGACCGGTTTTCGGGCAATGATCTCTTCTTGTTCTGTTTACTGCTTTTCTTAGCCATCTCATTTACACGCAGTAAACTTTCTCCGTTGTTCTTTTGTTACTGTCCATGTCTGATATTGATAACACAATGTTGGTGTGAAGATTGAATTTATGTTTATAAAAGGCTTAAACTACCAAAATATTTCATAGTTACCCTTGGCCAGTCCCATCCAATGCTTCCTTCTGAGCAGTTGACTGGAAGGTCCACACTGTACTTTTTTGTGTCTTTACTTTAGGAAGGAAAGTTTGTAAAAATAAGCGTTATTACAAATACAATTTGAAAGTTTGTAAAAATAAACCTTATTACGAATACAATTTGATTGTTTGTAAAAATAAACCTTATTACAAATACAATTTGAAAGTTTGTAAATATAAACAATATTACAAATACAATAAGACAAATATTGAAGTATGAGATAAAGTCTTCTCCCCCCCCCCCCTTTCCCAGTTGTACGCTATTTGTTTGTGCTACACAAAAATAAAATCCTCATGTACATATCGTGGCGTCTGCTATGGCAAAGCGGCCTTTATTTCCACAGTCCATAGAAAACCTCCCTACACTCGTTCACAGGAAAACATGCAGTAACGAAAATGTGTTTGTTCAATGCTTTCACGGTTATTTTTATCGCACGTTCGTCCTGACAAATAGCATGTATATATATAACTTCTGAGAGGGATACTTCTGTTTTCTGTCTTACTTATTCACCAGCTACCTGACGCGTTAGCACGCGTGTCTTAGGCTAAGTGAGTAAACCCCAAAGGAAAACACGGAGAGTAGACCCTAAGACAGTCGACGGTGCATTAAATCATATTCTGGCATATACCCTGCAGCTCTGCTAGTTTCCAAGCGTATTGTCATTGCCTTTTTATTGCAACTAACCATCAGAGTCTAGAGGACATTAGTGCAAATGTGCAAGACATTTTCTTCATAAAATTTGCCCTGACACTGAGTTATGTGTGAGACGTAGTGACTATGTGTCACGGCAAATCACACTGATATGCTTCCTGACCGTCTGTAAAGACGCAAAATGCAATAACATCACCAGTAGACTTCTTAAAGCATTGCATACATTTAGACATCGATGTGGTCTATCCTTCCGGCCATTTTACTAGACATCTTGTAATGTAGAGAGATCTTGTAATGTCCAGCTACAAGAGAGATCTTGTAATGTCCTGCTACAAGAGAGATCTTGTAATGTTCAACTACACGAGAGATCTTGTAATATCTAGCTACACGAGAGATCTTGTAATGTCCTGCTACAGGAGAGATTTTGTAATGTCCAGCTACAAGAGAGATGTTGTAATGTCCAGCTACAAGAGTGATCCTGTAATGTCCAGCTACACGAGAGATCTTGTAATGCCCAGCTACACGAGAGATCTTGTAATGTCCAGCTACACGAGAGATCTTGTAATGTTCAGCTACACGAGAGATCTTGTAATATCTAGCTACACGAGAGATCTTGTAATGTCCTGCTACAAGAGAGATCTTGTAATGTCCAGCTACAAGAGAGATGTTGTAATGTCCAGCTACAAGAGTGATCCTGTAATGTCCAGCTACAAGAGTGATCCTGTAATGTCCAGCTACAAGAGAGATCTTGTAATGTCCAGCTACAATAGAGATCTTGTAATGTCCAGCTACAAGAGAGATCTTGTAATGTCCAGCTACAATAGAGATCTTGTAATGTCCAGCTACAAGAGAGATCTTGTAATGTCCAGCTACAATAGAGATCTTGTAATGTCCAGCTACAATAGAGATCTTGTAATGTCCAGCTACAAGAGAGATCTTGTAATGTCCAGCTACAAGAGAGATCTTGTAATGTCCAGCTACAAGAGAGATCTTGTAATGTCCAGCTACAAGAGAGATCTTGTAATGTCCAGCTACTAGAGAGATCTTGTAATGTCCAGCTACAAGAGAGATCTTGTAATGTTCAGCTACAAGAGAGATCTTGTAATGTCCAGCTACAAGAGAGATCTTGTAAGAGTATGGACAAGAGAATGCTATGAGAATACAAAAGCTAAGACTAACTTACGGATCTTGACGTGGATCCAATGAACATGATCCCCCAAACACTGTCCTCGAGCTAACACAGCTCACTACAGCAGCAACTACCAATAGCCACAACATGTTAATAATAAAGCTTGATCTAATCTGCGTTCAAAGACAACTGGAGATAAGTACAGCTACTAACCTAGCATCCAGTGACTTATAAAGTGTCGGTAATTTTTTGCAACTAAGTTCAAGAAATCCTATCTCTCAGCGGGACCGTAGATTATTGTTCGTCTGTAATAATGCCCATTTGTGTGTGTTCTGTTACATCCACTTTTTAAAATTCAGTTAGCATTATGTCCTTGATTATGAGTTCGTAAATGGCTGATAAGCCATATTCGGGCCACAAATATCCTTGGACAGTTCGGGCATAGGATGACCACTGTAGACGATTTTTTTATCACTTTTATTAAAGCCGCTAAGGGGATATTTTATTATATATTTTTTTTAATGTTGGTATTCGAAGTGTCATGTTCTATTTTCACATCTTTTTTAGAGATGCAGTGTGGTTGAAGATAGAACACGTTTTGACTCAAATTACGAGGTGAGTAGGTGCCACATGAACGGACCAGGTTCAAAACCCGTTTGCTGCATTATATATTTTTTAATAAGAGAAGAATTTTAACCCTTTAAAACACCTCCACCCCCCCGCCCCCAATATCTACGGACTTATTACTCCGTAACATATGGATACAGTCTCACGTGACTGTGTCACCTGAAGCTAATCATGCGAAAATTCCACTACGTTGTACAAAATAAGATTGTGAACACTTTGTTGTGTAATGATCATAAGTGAAATAGTAAATATGACACAATTTTTTTTTCAAACTTAACTGCCCTGATTTTTAGAGGTCAAGAAAAGATGGACACATACGGTGGATGTGACACATTCAGCATGTCAAGCATTTTTTGCTGACCCGCAGTGTTGATTTAAAATAGACGAAAGTAGGAACAGGGTAATCAAGTTTTTCTAATCACTGGTAACAAACACAAATCGACGTTTCAATCAAAAGGCGTAGCACAGGGGCCTTTTGGTCGGAACGTAAATTTGTGTGTCATTAGTGATAAGCAAAACTTTAATATTCTATTCCTAGTGTCGCCAGCAGATGTAACTATTACCTTTTAATGATTAAAAATACTACATGCCCTTGCACCTGAGCTCACAACATATTGAAATATCAAACTATTGCAGACAATCTATAAACCACGTCGTTAACCAGGGGTGAAGATGTAGTAATACGAAAAGTATGTGAGTGTTGTGAACGGGCATATAATTTGTACCCCTTGTTTTGACGGTACCCGTTGTAGCTCAGTTGTTATTAAACTGGGTTCCTAGACGGGTGATTACTTTAAATACATTCAATGAATACTTTCTTCCAAGATAAGCCGAACCACATACAGTTTTGGTATAAATGGATCCATTCACATCAAATATCTCACAATTATTGCATATATCAAGTGACACATTCTTTCCAGGACGTTGTCTTCGTCGTGGATACTCTGAACACCTCTCTGCTCCGGGCAATATGGCCTGCATCGGCCAGAGACATGCGCATACATTCTTCGATATCGTTGGTCCATCGTCTTCTTGGTTTTCCTCTTCTTCTCTTTCCCAGCACTCTGCTCTTTAGAATCAGCCTTTCGAGATATTCATGTCGCTTTAAGTGTTCAAAATACTGTAGTTTCCTTCTTATGATGGTAATTAGAAACCATCATTCATTAATTACATACTTGTAAGAAACAAATGAAAGAGATACATAACTGACACAAGAGCAATCTCAAACATTTGTATAAATACAGATCATAGATCTATTATACTAACGCAGAAAATACCCAAAGCCATGGGGAAAAAAACACAGGAAAGAACCTGTTCTAAAATTAAAAATACTACAAGATGCTACAAAAAGCAATCAGCTATATCAAAAAATGACACAAGCATTTCTAACATTACCAAAAGAGATTGAAAACACCTCAAAAGATGCAAATGTTGCAAATGTTCAAAGATGCGATGTTGAGTAACTTACAAAATGTATACGGCGAAAGAAAACACACACAAAATACCACACAACTGCACGGTGGAGCGATGAAATGATGAGGGTTATTCAAACGATGAAAATGTGTTTCAAATCATGGCTAAAATCTAAACAACCAGAACACTGTTACAATATAGACAAGCAAGGACAAACGCGAAAAGCATAATAAAATAAGTACAATCTAACTCCTGGAATGAGTATGGAGAACATCTAACAGAAATTTGCAAGACAAGACCTCGATAATGTTTCAAAAGTATCATATAAATAAGAGTAAGAGACGAAAGCTACATCACCATACAGAAACAAATGATAAAAATGACAACCCTATACTAAATAGTCCAGAAAGGAAAGAAAGGTGGAAAGAATATTTTGCAAGTTACAATCCCAACATAAGAGTATAATTACATTTCAACAAACCAAGACATCGCAGAACCTGACAGAAACTAAGAAATAGAAGCAGTCTTAAAATCTAGCCACAATAACGAATAACCCGGTTCAGACGGTAGGCCTATAACTAACGAAACGATAAAAGAATGCAAGGAGACAGGGGTGAAATGGCTAGCAAGACTATTCAAAATAGCATGGGAAGAAAGATGAGTACCAGAAGATTGACAAATCTCAATAAAGGTACCAATATAGTGCCTGCTTCTGTGAAAGTTTTATTTGCTAACATAAGAATGGTATTTTCTGTCATCTTCTTCGGCGTTCATTCTCAAAATCCCACTGGATTCATTTGTAGCAGGACCATGGCGCTACTAGATTTCTAACAGGATGTAGTCCATAAAATAGAAGTGCATTGTGTCGCCTTTTTTATTTTCACAAATGGCTCGACACATCCATCTTCGGTTTGATATTGTCTAATTCAGGCACTCTCAACCTGGCGCTCTCATTCGGATTAAGGACATGTGCTCGCACAATGAAAGTTAAAAACTGCCCGTGAGCACATGTGGGCTGAAAAGGTTGAGAACACCCGATCTGCTGGTACAGAAGAACAAATAATATCTAGCAAACGTCAATAGTGACAAAGCATTAAATTCAAAGCCAATCAGAAATTGTGTGAAATCATGGTGTTGTTCTGTGCACGGGACCACATGGAACGTGTTCAAGATAATTTAGTAGTATAACAATGTAAAGTTCTGAAAGTTCAAGATAAGAAATTTGTGTGCGTAAATACATCACTGTTTAGACCACAGTTTGGACATATGTTATATTTAACTTTTTACAATGACGACAGGTTGAACATAATGTTTGTTTGTTTGTTTGTTTTTCGTTCGCTCCATTGTAACCATCACGGATATCCGTGCAATTTCCGCCGGGAGCGTGATTACGTTGTGCTACCGTTATGCGCCGTGTAGGCCTAGCACATCCGATTTCGGCATGCCTTGACAATTCGGGTGGGCTACCCTTAGCCTGTGACAGCCTCTATATCTGTCTCCAGGCACGCGTAGTGGAGACTCTTCGCCCAGACGATTTTTTGCTATCGTCTGACTCGAACGAGGTGTTCCACTGTCTATGAACTTGCCTTGTGTAATTGGACGTGCTGTGCCTGTGCCCATTGGGTACTGAACCGTTTCTCATCCGTGAGCCTGGTTCCTTAAGGGGAAGAACTCAACAGAGGAGTTGGACCATGGCTCTTTCGCCCTCTTAGCCGAGGTGTCATTCACCGACATCGTGTACCCCTTGTCCAAGTTCGAGTCTCACACCACGCGTTTGAGAGCAAGGCGTTCTCGAGCTGAGCGTCATTGTCCCAATAGCGCCTGAGCCCATCAGGTACTGAACTCTTTCTCTCTTCAAGTGTATTTCCGGTGTTGGAAAACCTGACAGTAGAGTTGGGCCAGGGCTAAATCGTTGTCCCTTTTGTGCCTGAGCGCATCGAGTACGGAACCCTTTCTCTTCGCGAGCATATTTCCGGTTTAGGAAGGCTCGACATTAGAGTTGGGTTAGGTCTTCTTGCTTTACCAAACGCCAATGGATGGGTCTGGGTCTCTGCCTGTAAGGAACACAGGTAACTAGAAGCTCGTCTCGAGCTGACGGAGCTTGTAGTTCCCCTTTCCTAGGGACTTTTCACTATTTATTTGCAGTTCGCGCTGCCCTCTAGCGCTGTTCTGCCCTTTCATTGTTTCATTGTACTCGGTATGAAATCTATTTGTCTCTCGCCATGCATCTATCTTTACGTGCATTTTACATTGGCCGCCCCTCCAATGTTCGGACTGGACTGACTTGCTTCACTGTATGTCGACAGTGTCGCTATATGTGGTGATGCTGGTGGTGTCGGAGATATTGTCTGTCTCTAGTGCAGTCAAATCTCTTTCCATCTGCTACCTCCACATTCTCGGACACGATCCCCAAATGATTTGGCCAGAATCAGCTCGAGCTGCTGTATTTCTGTTTCCAGGGTGCACCGCGTGGAGGTACATTTGGGATCTTGGTTATCTGCTAACCCTGGGTCCGCCTAGAGAAATGCATTCCCTTTGCACCCCTTAACTAGATGGGCTTGTATCGTGGCACGGTAGAAGCTCATCGACCTAGCTTATTGACAACACAAGAGACAGAGAGTCGTGGAGAAACATGACCTCCTACGCCAGTCGGCATGGCACTTGATTGATTGACAATGATGACAGTGTGAACATAATGTTATATATAACTTTTTACAATGACGACAGTTTGAACATATGTTATATATAACATTTTATAATTACCACAGTTTGAACATATACTATATATAACTTCTTACAATGACCAAGAGAAGAGAATGCACCATATGGATAGATTAAACACACCCCAGAAACATGATCGCATACTGACATATGGATAGATTAAACATAGAAACATGATCGCATACTGACATATGGATAGATTAAACATAGAAACATGATCGTATACTGACATATGGATAGATTAAACATAGAAACATGATCATATACTGACATATGGATAGATTAAACATAGAAACATGATCGTATACTGACATATGGATAGATTAAACATAGAAACATGATCGTATACTGACATATCGATAGATTAAACATAGAAACATGATCATATACTGACATATGGATAGATTACACATAGAAACATGATCGTATACTGACATATGGATAGATTAAACATAGAAACATGATCGTATACTGACATATGGATAGATTAAACATACTCCAGAAACATGATCGCATACTGACATATGATCACAGCTTCTATTTTTAGCTTTTAAATTCTTCTTCTTCTTCTGCGTTTGTTCTCAAACTCCTACAGATTAGCAGGATGTAGTCCAGAGAACAGAATAGGTTGTGTCACGGTTTGAATTATTTCTGCGATATCTGCGCCTTTCGTCCTGACACATCCAACTTCAGCAAGGCTTTGGGTCAGTGACCCTATATGGGATGGGACAGCCAACTCCATCCCATAACCTCCTTAGTCGCCTTTTACGACATGCGTGAAAGGTAAATAGTGTTGCTATTTTATTTGCTCCCCTTTCGGGCCTCGGCAACACAAGGACGATTGTTCTATTATTCTTATGGCAACTAGCGCCCCAATACTTTATTTTTCTAAAAGCAGCTGCCCACTTCGTAACAACTGCATTGGCCGCCCCTCCAATGTTTCTGCCGAACTGACCAGCTTCACTGTGTGTCGAAAGTGTGCAGCATGTGTTGGCGAAGAGGTATCGGAGATATTACTCGTCTATTTGCAGTCAAATTTCTTTCCATCTACAACATCCACGGACACGAGCCTAAAAGTGTTGGCAAGGAATACAGCAAGAGCCGCTGTATTTATGTTTACAGAGTGCACCACGAGGAGGTACTCTTACCTTCTTCTTCTTATCGTTCGGAGTTTGACATGTCTACACAGCAAGTCCTGTTTTCTTAATAAATGCTGCTGTATTTGAAAGCTTCTCAGTGCTCCCATACATCTTTCTGTGGATATCCATCTCTGTGGGCCAGTGTTATTCCCTTATCTGGTTTAGTGTATTGCAGTCTTGCAAGATATGTTCAGCTGTCTGTGCTGCCTGCCCACAAAGGCACAGTGGTGATGGGACCAATCTTAGTCTGTTTAATCTGTTGTGTCCTGTTCTGAGGCGGAAGATAATAACCTGCTCTGCTCTGTTGAGATAGTGGTAATTGTCTTTTGGGATCTTGGTTATCTGCTAACCCAAGGTCCGCACGAGAGCAATGCGAGGCGCTTTGCACCCTTAATGAGTAGATGATTAACTTAATGGTACTCAGGTTACCCCATATGTACCCAGCCCCTTAAAAATCGGATGAGTGTGGGGAAATCTTGATCTGTCAAGTATTTAATATTTTCTGGCCATGTTATGTTCTTATCAGATAAATGAGTTTGATTATACAACTGACTAACTTCTCATACTATTATATGTACACCGTATCGGAACATGAACCTTGATTACAATCAGGTAACACAGTCACGTGAGACTGTATCCATATGCTACAGTGACAAGTCCGTAGGTGAGGGGTGGGTGAGTTTTTGGACGGTTAAAATTCCTCCCATTGGACAATCAATATAAGGTACTATTGTGATGGATGAACAACAATCTACGGTCCTGCTGAGAGATATGATTTCTTGAACTTATTCAGAAAAATAGCTAGCGGCACTTTATAAGTCACCGAATACTAGGTTAGTAGCTGTACTTATCTCCAGTTGTCTTTGAACGCAGATTAGATCAAGTTTTACTATTAAAATGATGTGGCTGTTGGTAGTTGCTGCTGTAGTGAGCTGTGTTAGCTCGAGGACAATATATGGAGGACCATGTTCATTGAATCCACGCTTCGTTTCGTAAGTTATTCTAAGCTGTTGCATTTTTTTTTCTTTTGTTATCAAACGTCCACAATATCCCTACTAGTTCTCTCTTGTTACAGGACAATATCCCTACTAGTTTTCTCTTGTTACAGGACAATATCCCTACTAGTTTTCTCTTGTTACAGGACATTAACCCTACTAGTTCTCTCTTGTTACAGAACAATATCCCTACTAGTTTGATCTTGTTACAGGACTGTAGTCTACTAGTTCTCTCTTGTTACAGAACAATATCCCTACTAGTTTGCTCTTGTTACAGGACAGTAGCTACTAATTATATCTTGTTACATGATAATAGTCCTACCAGTTCTCTCTTGTTACAGGACAATAGTAATACTAGTTTTATCTTGTTACAGGACACTAGTCTACTAGATTTTAAGCAGGATATAGTCCAGGTAAAGAATTTCTTGGAACTTTACTCCAGTAGTTTGCCGTTGTTCTCTAGAGAAACATTGGATTTATTATGACTCGGAGGAAAACACATACATTCTCACTCGCCATCTTGGCCGGAAGTTTATGTACACGGAGAAAGTGTTATTGGAGGTGATGATAGAAAGTAACAGAGGTAAAGGCCGCCCAAAACCACGTTGGACAAAAGACATTCAAGAATGCCTGCGCATGTCACTAAAAGAGATAGGACAACTTGCTCAAGACTGCGGATAATTCAAGAGATCCATAGGGAAGACTACGTTCTGGAAGGACTATGCCACTTGATGATGATGACAGTCCAGGTAATGCGCTGTATTAGCGTTTATTTGCTCAAATGGCCCAACTCATCGGACTTCGACGTTGTAGCTAACAATTCCTGTATTTTAACCACTTCCACTGAACGTCTATAAGAATACATATCGCTGGTAGGTCACCAGTACGAGAAAATTGGCTCCCGCATTTTACGCTGGACGCCAACCTGAAAACTAACCAGGTTCCCGCATTTTACGTTGGACGCCAACCTGAATGCTAACCAGGTTCCCGCATTTTACGCAGGACGCCACCCTGAATGATAATCAGGTTCCCGCATTTTACGCTGGACGCCAACCTGAATGCTAATCAGGTTCCCGCATTTTACGCTGGACGCCAACCTGAATGCTAATCAGGTTCCCGCATTTTACGCAGGACGCCAACCTGAAAACTAACCATGTTCCCGTACTTTACGCTGGACGCCAACCTGGAAACTAACCAGGTTCCCGCACTTTACGCTGGACACCAACCTGAAAACTAACCAAAGTCAAGCGTACTTGCCCTTTTTGCATAGGACGTGACCATCGACTGTACTATAAAACCTAATTACAAAACGTAAACAAGCCACCATTTGGCACGTTTTTGAATATTGTCTGGCTATTCATTCGACACTATTCAAAAATAACCAAGACTGACCAATGAAACCCACGGCAATAATCAACCGACTTTCTAGGTCATCAGTCCACAGGTCGTGACTAGTTCAGTTGTATTGAGGAAAAGGGAAGACAGCGTGATCTAATACTTAAATATTTGTTTTATTATATTTGTAATAATGTATAATTTGTGTGTGCAAACTTTCTTTCTTAAAGTCAAAACCCAAGTAAGTACAGCGTAGAACTTCCAGTCAACTGTTCAGAAGGAACCATCGGTTGGGACTACCCAAGGGTGAGTAGGATCTATTTTGGTAAGATCGTTCTTATTTAAGTACAGAGGAATCTCTCTATAGCGCATTCTTTTATAACAAATATCTCGATATAACAACACTTTATAATCCAGAATTAAATTTTATCTTTTATTGTTCGTACTGTATGTAGCGAATTTCTGATATTATATACATATTTTGTCAGTCCGGACCACGTTGTTACAACGGGATTCCACTGTATTTCTGGTTTACATCATTGCGCATAAATTATCCCAGCGATGTCACAAGAAAGTGCGGATGTCACTGGGTGACACCTTCTCATATACCAAAATGAAAAATGTTACAAAATAAACAAAAAAGTGAACAAGCATAGGCCATGTCTTTGCACGTGAACCTACTAAAAAAGGTCCTCTACCAGTAGTTGTAACTCCTACCAGTAGTTGTAACTGTGTGTGTGTGTGTTCGTCCATCACAAGTGAGGATGATCATATTTTACACCCACTTTTGAAAATTCAGTTTGAATTATGACTATGAATAATAGTTCGTAGATGGCTAATGAGTTCGAAAAATAAAATATAATAAAATATTCGAGCTGGAAATGTCTTTGGACAGTTCGGGCATGGATTAGCCGATGTCGACGGATTTTGGTCTATCCGTGACACTCTAGCTACTCTCCGCTGTTGGGCTGCAGCATTTCTCCTCTTTTCGCAAAATGATGCACAATTTTTAGTATTGATATTTTAATATATGGCGGGTCACGACCTACTCTTGCACTATTCAGTCTAGCACATCCGACTTCGGCATTCCTTTCATTCTGATGAGATTTCAAGCCTGTCGAAACACGTGTAGTGTGCATCATCCATGACATGATAGTTTATACCATATGTGCTCTTTTACTTTAAAAATGCAATAAGTCCTTAGGTGACAATTTCCGGGATGGAAATGGAAGACAAGGAGTTGAACTTTGGTCGACTACAACTACATTATCTCATTCGGCTATAAATAAAACTGATCATGTGTAATTAGACGGTCCATTGACTTATAAACCACTAATGCGGTTTTTTCCCAACGAGGGTCCAGCAGGTGGGGGGCAAATCGAACATTTTTTTAGAGGTTCATTTAGGGAATAATATTTGTTTTTAAATATATACAAATGTGTATATGGGGACATCAGAATTTTAGAATGACTTTGGTGGGGCATGGTAAAAAAAAGGCTGGGGAAACACTGCACTAATGCAAACCTTTTTTCATCTTAAAACCTGGTTTTGCTATAGAAAACGTTCGACAGTATAATTTAACTAAGACTCTTTTACCATTTTAACTGAGATTTTGTCTCACAAACATCATGAACATCCCCGACCAAGTTTGAATTTCCACATACAGTTTTCTGTACACTGGCGATATGGGCTTGCTGCCATTTCTTCTCTCGGTCTCTTTCTTCTACAAGAAAATTTGAATTTTTTTCTCCCCCATGAACGCTGTCTTTATTATGATTTTCGTATGGATGCGCTGCGGACAGTGTGACGTCACATCAAGAGTTGGTTCTTTTTACAACATTGATGTAATTCCCCTTCGAACTGAGTTTTTTAAATTGAAATTTGGGCTGTACTGGCAAAAACTTGTTAAACTGCTTTTAACATCATTGAGACAATTTTCACGAGTAGACCTACCCGTGAAGCTAGAAAATGTAGGCGCTATATATTGTAATGGAACTTCTAAAAATGTTTGTGGTTGACAACCAACCCTCGCCGTTACACATTCCTTAGCATATCCTTCTATCTAGAGATATCTGGTATATCGGCTTACAGTACAACGTTTTTGTCGTACATCGTGTAACACAGTCTACACACACGGACTGCATCATTTATCTTGGCTGATCAGAATTATACCTGGTTTTCAATAGCTGGTGATAAAAAAGGGCACGATTGCAAAACACGGATCAATCGGAACAGCCAAGATGAGTGACGTTGACCACTGACCCTATATTCTGGAGTAAACTGGGAGAGTTTGTTATATCAGTCGTTCTCACCTTTTTATCGCCTGTTGTCCCCTTTGAGACAATTTGTCTTCCATGCCCTCTTGTGGAACAATTTGTCTTCTACTCCCTCTTGTGCAGCAAGTTGTCTTCCACGCCCTCTTGTGGAACAATTTGTCTTCTACTCCCTCGTGTGGAGCAAATTGTCTTCTACGCCCTCTTGTGGAACAATTTGTCTTTCACGCCCTCTTGTGAAGCAATTTGTCTTCCACGCTCTCTTGTAGAACAATTTGTCTTCCACGCTCTCTTGTAGAACAATTTGTCTTCTACTCCCTCGTGTGGAGCAAATTGTCTTCTACGCCCTCTTGTGGAACAATTTGTCTTTCACGCCCTCTTGTGAAGCAATTTGTCTTCCACGCTCTCTTGTAGAACAATTTGTCTTCCACGCTCTCTTGTAGAACAATTTGTCTTCCACGGCTCAACTAGAGTTAACAAAAGTGTTTTTCTTCATTGCTTATTACTATATTTCTTATAAAATGTCATTCAAATAGTTAACTTTATGTGCTCTCATTCCCATTAGACTCAAGAATTTTTAATTTATCCTCTGGCTTCCTTCTTGAATTTACTCGTGCTCATTGCCATAGATGCTGCTTAATAATAACAACAATAAGACACAGCCAGTTAGGGTCGCAGGGATGCCACACTGGAGACTTCAGCATAAAACGCCTCCAAATATCTATATTCTCAGCCATTCGGAGTAGTGTAGAAAAAAGTATATGTATACCTTGATGTTATCAATCCAGGATTTGTGCTGTCCGTCTCTTCTCCGTCTAACCTCGACTTTCCGCACAAGTTTCCGCACCTCTTAGTTTAACTATAAATACACCTTAGGTAAGGGTTGGGGGGAATTTATCCGCAAATGTTAATCACCTCGTTTTTGTGGCAATTTTTATGTCAAAATATTTCGCCGGTAGGGGCGTGGCATGTTGCCCACTTTCAGAACCACTTGCCAATATTCTATAAACATTATTGTAGAAATATCCAATTATTCTGTTTCTGTGATTTTTTAAACAATATTAATTAACAAAAGACAGCGAACAACAGAAAAAAAAAAGAAAAAAAAACAATACTATTTTTTTTGTTTCTTCCTGTTGTTCGCTGTCATTTGCTAATATTGTTTTGTTACTATTTTAAAATGTGTAGGGAGAACTTGACATCCATCTGTTGCTGCCTTCCAAAGACTACAGCCTGTGTTTAGTGGACTCTTCTGTTACAATAATTGGAGCTGTGTACGAGCTTACTGGAGGTGTGAAGAAAGAGCTCCCTCTTACAACTCCAGGTAAACAATGAATGAGTTATCATCATGTTCGTTGCTTCAATTTACGTTATGTGGGTAGGCCGTTCAATAGTTCTTTATAGTATTATCTGTTGCAACCAACCTTTGTGGAGACGGCACTTCATGCTAATGTTATACAGTAGCTAAAATCCCAATTTAGACTCACCAATCTTGACGTCAATAAATCCTCATTTAGACTCACCAATCTTGACGGCAATAAATCCCCATTTAGACTCACCAATCATGTTGGTAAATCTGACAAATCCCCCATTTCTATCTATCAACACGTATTTTAGCTCCCAGTGGAGAAGAGCTCCTCTACAAACTTCCTTAATTTTTCCCTACCTAGCTATTACTTCTATATCTTTCCATGTTTTATCAAGCCTTTATTCCTTGTATCTAATTTTTTCCTTTATTTCTTGGTCTTCTTCTTTACATGTAGGCTCCAAAACAATGCCTGTCAATATCATACAATGCTTTTTGTAGCTTTTAATGTATGGTAATTCCATCAACGGCTGTGAAACATGGACACTAAGTAAAACAGCGGCAAAGAAGATCAACGCCTTCGAGCTGAAATGCTACAGAAAGATACTTAGAATATCATGGGAGGAAAAAAAATCAGAAACTCAGATATTATAAACACATTGAAGATTCCAGAGTGTTGGTTACTAAACACAATAACAAAAAGAAAACTACGCCTGTTTCGTCATATAAAGAGACACAACTGTTTAGAAAGACATATAATAGAAGGAAGAGTACCTGGGTAGCAGAGAAAGGGCAGACCAAGAAGACGATGGACTGACGACATTAAAGATAACATGAATACATCGTTAGAAAATGCAAGCCATATCGCACAAGACAGAGAGTTATTCAGAGAGTTCATTGGGAAGACAACGTTCTGGAAGGAATATGTCACATGACCATTTCCAGAATCGCCGTTTCCTGTGTTGTTCATCCGCTGGAGTTTAGTTCTTTGCACGAGTTTCTCTTTGCTAGTGTTGTCATAGCATTTCAAATGTTCTATTCTACAAACTGCTATATACTTGCATAAAATCCTTGTATCTAGATTTGAAATAAATTACACAATTCATTTTTTATATCTAACCTCATTATCAGTCATGTGCATAGGCAACCATTGATGATAGTTTGATATAGGCAACCATTGATGATAGTTTGATATAGGCAACTATTGATGATAGTTTGATATAGGCAACTATTGATGATAGTTTGATATAGGCAACTATTGATGATAGTTTGATATAGGCAACTATTGATGATAGTTTGATATAGGCAACTATTGATGATAGTTTGATATAGGCAACTATTGATGATAGTTTGATATAGGCAACTATTGATGATAGTTTGATATAGGCAACTATTGATGATAGTTTGATATAGGCAACTATTGATGATACTCGTAGTTTGATATAGGCAACTATTGATGATACTCGTAGTTTGATATAGGCAACTATTGATGATACTCGTAGTTTGATATAGGCAACTATTGATGATAGTTTGATATAGGCAACTATTGATGATACTCGTAGTTTGATATAGGCAACAATTGATGATACTCGTAGTTTGATATAGGCAACTATTGATGATACTCGTAGTTTGATATAGGCAACTATTGATGATACTCGTAGTTTGATATAGGCAACTATTGATGATAGTTTGATATAGGCAACTATTGATGATAGTTTGATATAGGCAACTATTGATGATAGTTTGATATAGGCAACCATTGATGATAGTTTGATATAGGCAACTATTGATGATACTCGTAGTTTGATATAGGCAACTATTGATGATAGTTTGATATAGGCAACTATTGATGATACTCGTAGTTTGATATAGGCAACCATTGATGATAGTTTGATATAGGCAACTATTGATGATAGTTTGATATAGGCAACTATTGATGATACTCGTAGTTTGATATAGGCAACTATTGATGATAGTTTGATATAGGCAACTATTGATGATAGTTTGATATAGGCAACTATTGATGATACTCGTAGTTTGATATAGGCAACTATTGATGATAGTTTGATATATGCAACTATTGATGATTGATATAGGCAACTATTGATGATAGTTTGATAAAGACAACCATTGATGATAGTTTGATATAGGCAACTATTGATGATAGTTTGATATAGGCAACTATTGATGATAGTTTGATATAGGCAACTATTGATGATAGTTTGATATAGGCAACCATTGATGATAGTTTGATATAGACAACCATTGATGATAGTTTGATATAGGCAACTATTGATGATAGTTTGATATAGGCAACTATTGATGATAGTTTGATATAGGCAACTATTGATGATAGTTTGATATAGGCAACTATTGATGATAGTTTGATATAGGCAACTATTGATGATAGTTTGATATAGGCAACCATTGATGATAGTTTGATATAGGCAACTATTGATGATACTCGTAGTTTGATATAGGCAACTATTGATGATAGTTTGATATAGGCAACTATTGATGATAGTTTGATATAGGCAACTATTGATGATAGTTTGATATAGGCAACCATTGATGATAGTTTGATATAGGCAACTATTGATGATAGTTTGATATAGGCAACTATTGATGATACTCGTAGTTTGATATAGGCAACTATTGATGATAGTTTGATATAGGCAACTATTGATGATACTCGTAGTTTGATATAGGCAACTATTGATGATACTCGTAGTTTGATATAGGCAACTATTGATGATACTCGTAGTTTGATATAGGCAACTATTGATGATACTCGTAGTTTGATATAGGCAACCATTGATGATAGTTTGATATAGGCAACTATTGATGATAGTTTGATATAGGCAACTATTGATGATACTCGTAGTTTGATATAGGCAACTATTGATGATAGTTTGATATAGGCAACTATTGATGATAGTTTGATATAGGCAACTATTGATGATACTCGTAGTTTGATATAGGCAACTATTGATGATACTCGTAGTTTGATATAGGCAACTATTGATGATACTCGTAGTTTGATATAGGCAACCATTGATGATAGTTTGATATAGGCAACTATTGATGATACTCGTAGTTTGATATAGGCAACCATTGATGATAGTTTGATATAGGCAACTATTGATGATAGTTTGATATAGGCAACTATTGATGATACTCGTAGTTTGATATAGGCAACTATTGATGATAGTTTGATATATGCAACTATTGATGATTGATATAGGCAACTATTGATGATAGTTTGATATAGGCAACTATTGATGATAGTTTGATATAGGCAACTATTGATGATACTCGTAGTTTGATATAGGCAACTATTGATGATAGTTTGATATAGGCAACTATTGATGATAGTTTGATAAAGACAACCATTGATGATAGTTTGATATAGGCAACCATTGATGATAGTTTGATATAAGCAACTATTGATGATAGTTTGATATAGGCAACTATTGATGATAGTTTGATATAGGCAACTATTGATGATACTTGTAGTTTGATATAGGCAACTATTGATGATAGTTTGATATAGGCAACTATTGATGATAGTTTGATATAGGCAACTATTGATGATACTCGTAGTTTGATATAGGCAACTATTGATGATAGTTTGATATATGCAACTATTGATGATAGTTTGATATAGGCAACTATTGATGATAGTTTGATATATGCAACTATTGATGATAGTTTGATATAGGCAACTATTGATGATAGTTTGATATAGGCAACTATTGATGATAGTTTGATATAGGCAACTATTGATGATAGTTTGATATAGGCAACTATTGATGATAGTTTGATATAGGCAACTATTGATGATAGTTTGATATAGGCAACTATTGATGATAGTTTGATATAGGCAACTATTGATGATACTCGTAGTTTAATATAGGCAACTATTGATGATAGTTTGATATAGGCAACTATTGATGATACTCGTAGTTTGATATAGGCAACTATTGATGATACTCGTAGTTTGATATAGGCAACTATTGATGATAGTTTGATATATGCAACTATTGATGATTGATATAGGCAACTATTGATGATAGTTTGATAAAGACAACCATTGATGATAGTTTGATATAGGCAACTATTGATGATAGTTTGATATAGGCAACTATTGATGATACTCGTAGTTTGATATAGGCAACTATTGATGATAGTTTGATATAGGCAACTATTGATGATAGTTTGATATAGGCAACTATTGGTGATAGTTTGATATAGGCAACTATTGGTGATAGTTTGATATAGGCAACTATTGATGATAGTTTGATATAGGCAACTATTAATGATAGTTTGAGATAGGCAACTATTGATGATTGTACCTGTATCCTGTACCCTTGAAACCAGTCCATCTGTTCTTTCTATATCCTGTACCCTTGAAACCAGTCCATCTGTTCTTTCAATACCTCATACCTTATCATGGCCACACAATACCTGCAGGGTGTCATGACACTTGAAGCAATCTTAAACGAATGACTTCCCTAAACAGGGGAGATTGTCATCATAATTATAGCCTCATAGCGTTTATTGGTAGTTAATGAGTTTGCCTCTCTTTTGGAGAGGCGTGCCCCTTTCAACCAGCTGACAAAGTCAAATTAGGTTATGTCAGGACACACTACCATAAAATATTAAAGGTAACAAAGACCCCAATTAATGTATTTATATAGCATTTATTATAGTTTTCAGTTTCCTTTATACTCCCTGAATCTATTAACAAGGGACATAACTCTTATTTATACTTCAGATCATGATGTGTGCACAAAGTCTGTAAACAGTGAAACTGAAATTTTGGTGGTCGCTTCAAAGCTTCAAGCCTACTACACTTGGATAAACTACATAATTGTCCCTGTATATTGAGTACCCAACTATGCCATCTTATGCGGACTTTGAAATTACATCATTACCCACTTGGGATCGCGCACTTTGCACCTCTAGTTGCTTGCTGTGTTAGTTTTTTGTAAAAATTAATAAAATTCTGTGCAAGGAAATAATACAGCATGTTCTTTCTTTTTTTTCCAAATGTTGTTTGTCAAATCAAATTAATTTTTTTATATTTGACAATCAATGTTTTGTTTATTTCCATTATATTTTATCTGCAGACTTATGTTTCTCAATCACTCATTACAAAAAGTATAACAGCCTTTTTATTTCACTCCTATACTCTACTAAAAAACATACCAGATTTTAGGACAGATGACATGTATTTTCAAGAACAAAAATGTAAACATAGACACTAAAGTTGCATTATACAAGACTATTATTATTCCATCACTGCGCTACTAGTGCCAAACCTGGACAATGATAGCACAAGACAAAAGAAAAATAGTGACAGCAGAAATGACATGTCTACAAAGAATACTGGAGTGTCATTAAGAGATAGAATTAGAAACGATAACATTAGACAGATAACCAAAACAATACCAATATTGGAATACATCAAAAGACAACAGATCAAGTGGTTTTCACACGCTTCCAGACTACCAACAGTGAGTATGCCACAGATGGCCGTGATACATAGATATAACGGCTATAAAGCCAGAGGCAAATCATGTAAAAGATGGATCACAGAAATCAAAGAAGCCACAGGAACAAGCTTACAAACAGCGCACAAGAAGGCCATCTCCAGATAACTTTTCTACCCCTGATGCCGCAAGGCAAACAAGGGCCACAGCGTATAGATATAGATAGACCCTGCTCATTTTCTTATCTCCTTCTCCTTTTTCGAGATTTACTTCGAGATTTATCACCTACGGAGGTAACAGTGTTACTATTCTTTGCTCCTATTTTAGGAGCGATCTCGGGGTAAGAATCACGTGATTAATCTCAACTTTAGCAGTTCCTCACTCTATTTTTTCTGGCTACACTCACATAACATTAAGGAGGGGAGGAGAAGAGAAGAAGGTGTACACCCTAGCAGCTATTATGATGTTATTGTTTGTCTAGTGGTCTTCTTCGTTTGTTTTCAAACTCACATTTTAAACGAAAGAATTCACGTATCTTGTAAGCATCATATCATCGAAGGGAAAAACACAAAAGAAATCCAACATAGATGCAACATAGCATACCAGATCTTGGGGCAGATGTCTCCTATTTTTAAAAACAAATATGTGACCATGAACACCAAAACTGTACTATATAAAACAATCATCATACCATCACTTTGCTACCAATGTAAAATGTGGACATTAACAGCAAAATTCAAGAGAAAACTTGTTAAAACAGAAATGACTTTTCTACGTAGAATTCTCGGAGTAACAATAAGAGACAGAATCAGAAACAAAAATATCCGATGACTAACACACACACAATGTCAATCCTGGATTACATCAGAAGACTAACACACACACAATGTCAATCCTGGATTACATCAGAAGACTAACACACACACAATGTCAATCCTGGATTACATCAGAAGACTAACACACACACAATGTCAATTCTGGATTACATCAGAAGACAACAGATCAAGTGGTTTTCACATGCTTTCAGACTACCATCAGACAGTGCCCCTTAAAAAGCATTACTATACAGACACGACGGTTACAAACCAAGGGGAGACCATGCAAACGATGAATTACAGAAATAAAAGAATCAACGAAAACAAACATATGAAGCACATAAAGCCATCTCCAGAAAACTCTTATACCCCTGACACTGCAAAGCATATAGGGGTATAAAGCAAAAGAAAAAATACCTAACTTCATCACGATTTCTGGGTTAGATCTATAACTCTATAGAAAGGGACAGCCAAATCTCCCATCACTGAAACCTACTTAGTAGCTTCCAATGACATGCATAGCAGGTAAAAGTGTCGCTATTCTGTGCTCCTTTATCAGATCTGGCAATGGCCATTTGGTTCGTGTCATTTTTCATATCTCTGTTCAAAGTCAATAATTATGGATTACATCAGATGAGCAGTTAGTTCTTCATTACATCAGATCAGCATTTAGTTCTTCATTACATCAGATGAGCAGTTAGTTCTTCATTACATCAGATAAATAGTTATTCATTACATTGCATCCATATGTTAGTATATGAGTTATATAGCACCGCAGAACTCTCTTTCTCACCTCTAATGACAAGGTCATATTACACAATATATTTTTCATTTTTCTGAATGTAGTTTTTGCCTGTCCTATTCTGCTTCTTATTTCTGTTGAACTTCTTCCATCTGCTGTAATCATTGTACCTAGATATTTGAATTGGTGGACCTGTTTTAATACTATATCATTCACTTTGATCTTGCAAGGTGTGGTATTTTGTTTCTTTGAAATCCGGAGTCCCAACCTGATTGAGTAATGATCGCTGAAGAAGAAGAAGACGTTTCTTTGAAATAACCATTACTTCTGTTTTCTTGATATTTAGGAAGAGGCCTTTCTCTTTACTTTCTGTGACTACTACAAATAAAGCACACAAATGATTCATTTCTCAGCTATTCATTTTTCCAACTATTTAATAAAACACATAAATTATTCATTTCTCAGCTATTCATTTTTCCAACTATTTAATAAAACACATAAATTATTCATTTTTCCAACTATTTAATGAAGCACATAAATGATTCATTTCTCAACAGCTATTCATTTTTCCAACTATTTACAGCAAACATAGTAAGATCTGAATAATACTGTTACAATAATGGAATGAAGGTCTGCATAATATTGTTATCATAGCTGGATACAGTAAACAGGTCTTTTTTCAAGGCATGTCGCAAGATGCGACTAAGGTAAGTTGGGGGATAGGCTGACAAACTGTCAAATATTTAAAAAAATCATCATTGTCACTGTATATCTGGTCTCGATTTCTTACTTTTGTCAAAAGGTCCCCATTGGTTGATGTAGAGATCCGTCTGGTCATGTCAAACTCCCACTGGATTTGTCTTGTAGTAGGACAATGGTTCTACTAGATTTCCAGTAGGATGTAGTTTAGAGAATAGAGATGTGCTGTCCTTATATGGGTCTTTTATTTGTGCAAATGACCGGACGCATCTGAACTGCGGCAGATCTATTTAAATATATCAAGTGACATTTTCTTTTCAGAATTTTGTCTTTGTCGTGGATACTCTGAACGAATCTCTGTCCCGGGCAAGCAGGCCTGCATTGGCCAGAGACATGTGCATGCATTCTTCGATGTCGCTGGTCCATCGTCTTCTTGATCTTCCTCTTCTTCTTTCTGTAGCACTTCATTTCAAATGAATTTAAATCTACATTTTTAATCAATTTGTAATTATGGTATTGAATTTAATTTATAAATATATTTATCTACTTTGTCAAGGTGTGATTTGTCATATTTCTTGTGGTTGTGATTTGTAATGGTTTTTTTTGTTGTGATTTGTAATGGTTTTTTTTGTTGTGATTTGTAATGGGTTTTTGTTGTGATTTGTCATTTTTTTTACTTTAAACACTTATGCTGATATGGACGACTTTTCTCATTGAAACACAAAATTCCTTTCACTGCCACGGATGACAAAAATTGTCAGTGAATCAAGGTTTTTTTTATCGTGTGCAATTTTATGGACTCTACACCAGTTTTATTCAGTGTGGGACTTTCATTTATTACAAATATCATTCCAAAATTACATATCAACAAACAACAGATCAAGTAGTTTTCACACGCTTCCAGACTACCGACATATAGCATGCCACAAATGGCCATGACACATAGACATAACGGTTATAAAGCCAGAGGCAGATCATGTAAAAGATGGATCACGAAATCAAAGAAGCCACAGGAACAAGCTTACAAACAGCGCACAAGAAGGCCATCTCCAGAGAACTCTTTCCACCCCTGATGCCGCAAGGCAAACAAGGGCCACAGTGTATAGATAGATCATTCCAAAATGGCGGAACTGGTTATTAAATTGATTCAGTGTCGATAATTTAAAACTGAATGATTATATTGCTGTTTTTCAACAAACATTTCAAAATTGACAGTGTAGCTGATGAGAGTGTACGCTGATTCTGACTTATTTGTAAGTAGGGCAATAGCGATAAAACAGACCCAGAACCAGTGACAGAAATGGATTATGATTCAAATAATGACAGTCATAGGTTGATAAAAGATAGACATACGGGTCCAGCAGCAAGTGATGGACACCTGCTTCAAAATGAGAGCGTGGCACTGTCATTGCTAAAGAAAATCATTCATAAAATAAATGGAAATGAAAACCTTTTGATATAAGCTTGTGATAAACGTATTTAGAAAGCTTATTCTTGTCCGAAATGTGTTCTGAAAAATTTCAAAACCCTTACAATTATTGGTGCAAAATTCATACTTAAATAATTGCATGGCAGTGGAAAATACTTGGATCAAAAAGACATGGCAGCAAAAGTATTAAAGTAATTTGTACAGATTTTCATCTCAACAGTTATGTTATGATATCTCATAAAACACAGTATTTGCATTTGATTTGTATACTACAGAGATCAGACTAAATGATAGTACACAGTGTGATCAATATCCATGAGTGAAGTAAATGATAGGACACTTTGTGATCAATATCCACGAGTGAAGTCCACTTGATTAACCAGAGGTTCACCTTTCATATAACGCAGGAAGTTGTCAACAAATGTCTTGACAGCCTAAAAAGATTTAACAGAATAAATAAGGATAAAGGAAATCCCATAGCATACAAAGATGATGTGGCATGAACTCTAATTAGATCACATATCAGATCTTCTGTTTTTGTTCTCAAACTCCCACTGATTAACTGTTTATCTCTGTATGGTTTCTTACCCAGCCGTAATGTGTGTAGAAGTAACTATACAAATTGAGATTTTAGAGGCTTACTGGCAGGTGTCTGCCTAGCTTGCTGTTTTAGAAACTTGCTGGAAATATGTTAACAGGATGTACCGTAGTCTCGAGAATAGAATGCATTATATTCCGTTTTATAACATGTAAACGATGACACAACGCATTCCGTTCTCCGGATAATCTGTGTAGGAGTTAAAGTTTCCATTCTCCGGACTACATCTTGCTAATCTGTGTAGGAGTTAAAGTTTCCATTCTCCGGACTACATCTTGCTAATCTGTGTAGGAGTTAAAGTTTCCATTCTCCGGACTACATCTTGCTAATCTGTGTAGGAGTTAAAGTTTCCATTCTCCGGACTACATCTTGCTAATCTGTGTAAGAGTTAAAGTTTCCGTTCTCCGGACTACATCTTGCTAATCTGTGTAAGAGTTAAAGTTTCCGTTCTCCGAACTACATCTCGCTAATCTGTGTAGGAGTTAAAGTTTCCATTCTCCGGACTACATCTTGCTAATCTGTGTAAGAGTTAAAGTTTCCATTCTCCGGACTACATCTTGCTAATCTGTGTAGGAGTTAAAGTTTCCATTCTCCGGACTACATCTTGCTAATCTGTGTAGGAGTTAAAGTTTCCATTCTCCGGACTACATCTTGCTAATCTGTGTAAGAGTTAAAGTTTCCGTTTTCCGGACTACATCTTGCTAATCTGTGTAGGAGTTAACGTTTCCGTTCTCCGGACTACATCTTGCTAATCTGTGTAAGAGTTAAAGTTTCCGTTCTCCGGACTACATCTTGCTAATCTGCAGGAGTTTGAGAACAAACGTAGAAGACAGGCTCTTGCAAGGCCAGAGGACAGAAGAAGCATTTGAAACACACTCTTAAGACATCACTGACTCACATCATGGAAAGAGAAGAAAACAAATAAAGAGGTGCTAAAAAGCACTCAATATGAAGAAAGAATTACTAAGAGAAATAAAGATCAGGCAAATAAAATATTTTGGACACATTAAAAGACATGACACCTTATTGAAGGCCTTACTTGAGGGTAAAGTCAAAGGGAGGCAAGCAAGAGGTAGGCAGAGATACAAGTGGAAGATTAACATCACACAATGAACAGGTTACAGTCTAGCAGAGTGCACCACGAAGACAAGAGATAGGGGATGTTGGAGATCTGTTGCAGCCAACCTTCGTTGCGGAGACGGCACTTGATGGTGACTCACTTCAGCATAATCACAGGACAAATCCAACTAGCGTGTAGAATCAAGAATGGTGCAGCAGCTGCAGAGAACCTCAGACATGATGCTGTGCAACAAAAACTTGCTAAGAGAAAGACAAGAGTATCTCAATGTTCCCACAGACTCCTTCCACACATGCTCAGAGTGCGGTAGAAAATTCCAGACAAGCATAGGACTCGTTAGTCACAGCTTGACACAGCACAGGCATCATCATCATCTCTATTATGAATCCAATTGAGCTGCATGGGCATCGTCGACTACGAAAGACAAACAACACGCTCTGACAAGTTTGTTCATCTCATGATATTGTCTATCCATTTATTTCACAGACTTCCTCTTGGTTAAGATACTTCAATGTTATCTTGAAAAGACATAGAAGATTGACTTCATTGTATGTGGGTTACCCCATATGTACTCCATCACAGAAGCATGCCGCCTGATAAGAGTACCACTGATAACAAATATCTCTGTAGCTTCAAGTGAGAATTCCCAGAGATCTATGAAAAATGCATTTTGTAAATAAAACTTTCATGAGCAGGATTTGAACCTCACTGAACCTCTTGAGCACAATGCAACTGATTTTATCACTACACCAGGGATGGTACAGATCAAAATAACAAGAAAGAAGAAAGTTTGAAACATATAATAAACGCTATAACACTGACTCACCTTGTTGACATCTGTGATTCCACTGACATGTGGAGTTATAGTGACGCCAGGCTGACTCCATAAAGGACTAGTGGCAGGTAGTGGTTCGGTATTGAATACATCTAATATGGCGCCACCCAGCCATCCTGACCTGAAAACAAATTGGCTCCATTACAAACAAGCTCCATTTAAAATGTCTTCCACTACAAATAGATTCCATAACAAACAGGTTCCATTACATACATGTTTCACTACAAACAAGTTCCATTACATACATGTTTCATTACAAACAGATTCCATTACATACATGTTTCATTACAAACATGTTCTATTACAAACAGGTTCCACTACACACAGGTTTCACTACAAACAGGTTCCATTACATACAGGTTTCACTACAAACAGGTTCCTTTACAAACAGGTTCCACTACACACAGGTTTCACTACAAACAGGTTCCACTACATACAGGTTTGACTACGAACAAGTTTCACTATGGTCAACTATGTACATATAAGGTAAACAGTCCATAAAGACCCTTGTCTCAGTCAATTGTGCCGTGAAGCATCATGGAGAGCCAAAGTCTATATTTTATTGCCAAAATGTGTTGCCATTGTATTCCATGGGATTTTAGAATGTTTCTTATATTGTCTAACCATTTATGTCTTAGTCTTCCTCGTGCCCTCATCCAGTGTATTCTGCTGTTTACGCTCTCAGACGGGAGGAATCAGTTTCTATTCTCATTAAATGTCCAAACCATTTCTCAAAGAAAACTACAAATTTACATTCTGTAAAGAATATGCAACATGAATTATACCACCTGCCAAAGATGAATTGGCACAAATAAAACGGCGACACAACGCATTTTCATTCTCTGGATTACACCCTGCTTGAAATCTAGTAAGACCATTGTCCTGCTACAGGAGAGATCTAGCGGGAGTTTGAGAATGAATGCTGAAGAAGAAGAATTATAGCACAATTCTAATGAGTGTGGAATGTTGTAACAATAACAAACAGGTTCCATTACATACAGGTTTCACCACAAACAGGTTCCATTACATACAGGTTTCACTACAAACAGGTTCCATTACATACAGGTTTCACTACAAACAGGTTCTTCTTGCCGAAGAAGAAGAATTATAGCACAATTCTAATGACTGGAATGTTGTAACAATAACTAACAAAAACATATAACAGAAACAAATGAATTGTCAACGTTACCTAAGAGCATGTATCAGACTTTCATCGTCAATCACATCTCCTCTGCCAATGTTGATGAAAACTGTTTTCTGATGAATATAAAAACAACTATAGAGTGTAGTATCTCCCTAGTTTCAATGTTGATGAAAACTGTTTTCTGATGAATATAAAAACAACTATAGAGTGTAGTATCTCCCTAGGTTCAATGTTGATGAAAACTGTTTTCTGATGAATATAAAAACAATTATAGAGTGTAGTATCTCCCTAGTTTCAATGTTGATGAAAACTGTTTTCTGATGAATATAAAAACAATTATAGAGTGTAGTATCTCCCTAGGTTCAATGTTGATGAAAACTGTTTTCTGATGAATATAAAAACAACTATAGAGTGTAGTATCTCCCTAGGTTCAATGTTGATGAAAACTGTTTTCTGATGAATATAAAAACAACTATAGAGTGTAGTATCTCCCTAGGTTCAATGTTGATGAAAACTGTTTTCTGATGAATATAAAAACAACTATAGAGTGTAGTATCTCCCTAGTTATATCAAAATATAGCTGAAGATGAATGTGTCAGACTATTGGAACATAAAAAAGCACTGACTCAGCACATTTTCATTCTCTGAACTACATCCTGCTAGAAATTGCCCTTCCGCAAGAGATATCCAGTGGGAGTTTGAGAATGAACAATGAAGAAGATATCAAACTGAAAGATGAGTTTTGGGTGCAAGTTATCATAGTCGTACACAGGACAAGTCCACAGGTACTCTGATCCGTCTCAATAAACTAATCAGAGTATAGTGGCTGACAGTTCCAGTTTGGTGTTGATTTATTAATCTTTTGAAGAACAAAGAGCGAAGAACTGAGAAAAGTGAGGCTTGGTGAAATTTTTGTGTCAATCTTTCCAGAGTGGCGACCCTGAAGGATTATGGATTTGATGATAACAAGTCTTTAAAAAATATTTTTGCATATCTATTATGTTCCTCAAATATGGATGTGAGAGCTGAAAAAATTCCTTATCTTCAGAAAAGAAATTACTGAGTTTCGAGAACAAATGTCTTCGTAGGATAACTAACACCCATTGGAGTGAATTCAAATCTAATTATAAAATCAGAGAAGAGACACATCAAAATTGCATCACAGATGTTATCAGAAAACGCTGTTGGTCCTACATCGGGCATGTCCTAAGGACATCAACAGAATACACAACCAATCTCTTGAATGGATACCTACAGGCAAAAGAGCCAGGGGTAGACCAAAAGAAACACTCAGAAGAACAATACTTAGAGAAAGTAAAACAATCAATATCCATACTATCCAAGAACTTCACAGAATAGCTTTGAATGGACGGAATTGGAGAGATCTGAACTCTGCCCTATGTGCTAACTTCAGCGAAAAAGGAAAATGAATGAATGAATTATGTTTCTATTTAAAGGTTTATAATATCTTTCGGTGAAGTCTTTCTTAGCAACGTCTACTATGTCTATTAGAAAGATGAAGCATTCTATGGCAACGATCAAAACATCTTGGCAAAAGACGAGCCAGATACTACGATTTAATAGCAAACTTGATTCACACTTTTGAAAATCTGAGTGGATGAGGCCTCTCAGCTCATTGACTATCAAATCGATTCACTAATATACCTTTTGACACTGAACATGCTCACCAGTGTATTGGAACATTGGTTTTGTTAGAAGATTTTTAGATTCATTTTGAATGGTCCTAACTGGCATGCAGGCTTCCTTTTCAATACTTTGTTGACCAAATTTGACGATAGTCAACTGCGCTATGATACTTCAGTATTTCTGCAGCCATAGTGATAGTATACTAAAAATAGCTCATCCAGGATAGCATGTTATTTCAAAATTTCTACGAACACAAATTATGGTCATTTGACGTTGGATACAAGTTAGTTATTTAAGAAATCTGAATATTAGACAGGTAAGTTTACGTGATATATCATAAATAATGTAAAACTACCCCCAGTATTATCATAATTACGATTTAGCTCTTGAAATACGCCCAGTATTATCATAATTACGATTTAGCTCTTGAAATAACTCTAGGAGTTTAAAATTCATTCAGGAAATGCAGACTTTCATTATGACAAGAAAATGTCAAAACTCTGAGATGTGAGTTAGATTAACAATATGACCCATAACCCGCTAGGGTCGTAGGTATGGTGCCACACAAGATACGTAAACACAAAAAGTTCTTCAAACATCTCTATCCTCAACCTGAATACACATTTAGAAAGACGCTGATATCAACGTCTTCCTTAGTATGGGAGATAAATGAAGAACAATCAGGAATGAGATAATGGGTATTAACACAACCCAAGAACTATAACAACTTTCAGTGAACTGCACAGCATGAAGAAACATGACTTCTGCCCTCTGTATCTCATGGCACTAAATGAACAAACTAACTAATAGGAGATATACATACTAAGGGTTGCTTGATAGCGAAGTGTTAATAGTGGACAACAGCAAAAATATATAACAACATTTCTGTATAGTACTTACCTTACTTTCACAATGTTTCAAAACATCTCCACTAAGAAGACCTCTTGTGTCTGGCGTGCTTGGCAAAACGCTGACCAGATAATCAACTTCATGAAGCATTTCACTCAGTTTTGACATTGGCCTAAGAAAAATGTACATATACATGACGGAGAAGATTAAGTAAGTAAAATGGTTTCTTATTTCCTATTTTATTCCTATTTTACACCATTTAAGGTTTCTCATGTTAAAAATATTGGTTCTTGTTTGGACTGTGAGTCCTATGCGTGATTGGAATTGTCTACCACACTCTGGGCATAGAGTAATGACTAGCGCTGAATTTTGTTTAGAGTGTGGAGAAGTTGTCTCGTACATAATATATAGAGGTTTCAGGATGTTATAGAGGTTTCAGGATGTTATAGAGGTTTCAGGATGTTATAGAGGTTTCAGGATGTTTTCTAAAATTATCTATGAGCTTTTATTATCGAGTTTCAATAGTTCCAGAGTCAATTATGAGTTTCAATAGTTCCAGAACCAATGATGAGTTTCAATAGTTCCAGAACCAATGATGAGTTTCAATAGTTTCAGAACCAATGATGAGTTTCAATAGTTCCAGAACCAATGATGAGTTTCAATAGTTCCAGAACCAATGATGAGTTTCAATAGTTCCAGAACCAATGATGGAGATTCAATTTCTCTTCTGTGGTCTCAATCAAACCACTTTCCCAAAACACACTTTGGTAACATGTGATAATACATGTATCGATAAGAAATGTGAATGGACAATAAGAAATTATAACTATCTATATAACTGTGATGTATCATTTACAGAATGTTGTCGTCATTGCCAGTCTGCAAACCTCTTGGTTTTGTGCAAGCTGCCTAGCCTCAGCAAGTGTCATGTTCAGAAGGTCTTTGATAACCTGTGTCCATCGTTCTTGGTCTGCCTCGTGTTTTCTTTCCTGCAGCTTTTCTCTTCATGAATAATTTATAAACCATTGTTTTTGTTCATATATGTCAAAAATATATTAGCGCTCGTTTAAAATAAAATAGTTTTGAGGAGCCAGTTTTCTACTATGTTCAGGTCTTTATGGGACGTCTGCATTAGTTCCATTATTCTGTCCACGATATTCTTAGGACTTATCTATACCATTTTATATTCTTCTTCTTCTTCTTCTTCATCGTTCATTCTCAAACTCCCGCTGGATCTCTCTTGTAGCAAGACCATTGTCCTACTAGATTTCTAGCAGGATGTAGTCCAGAGAATGGAAATGCGTTGTGTCGCCGTTTTATTTGCGCTAATGGCCCAACATATGTCTTCGGCAGGATTTTATATTCAATTTGTTACTAAAAAAGCAATTATGCCCAGTGGATGAAAAACAGGTAATGGTACTGGAGATAGATAGGGCATATACTAAGAAGACCAGTGGGAAGCGTTGTAAGACAAGCATTGTCCTGGAACCCACAGAAAAAGAGGAAGACCAAGAAATACTTGGAGGAAAGAATTAGATCTCCTCAGTAATATAATGCCATTTTAATGGCATTGGCTCAAAGGGCATGACCCCATGGACCGGTGGATCAGCAACCAACCAAAGAATTAGATGCAGAGGCTTGGTAGAACATGGAAAGAGCTGGAAGTAATAGATAGAGATAGGACAAGGTGATAAGAACCTATGCTCTTCAGGGTGCTAAAAGATGGACAGATAGATGGATGTATAGATGTATAGATTAGATTGGTAGGTATGTATGTAGATGTATAGAGAGATGTATAGATAGACAGATAGATAGATTAGATAGATAGATAGGTAGGTAGGTAGGTAGGTAGATAGATAGATAGATAGATACAGACAGAGAGACAGACAGACAGACAGGCAGGCAGACAGACAGATAGATAGAGGTAGCCGACATACAGACAGATGGATAGATAGAGGTAGCCGACATACAGACAGAATAACACACTACAAAACTAATGACCACAACATACCATTGCTACAATTCCTGACAAGAAAATTTTGGGTACCTGAGATAATGTACGTGCTCAGTTTTTGATTGGCCTCTGCTGAATGTCTCGTCTCGTACAGCAGCCCATACTGTCATGTTAACAGCCTTACACTGGCGGGCAACTAAACATCAAAATAAATGAAGCAGATAACAAAATGAAATAGTAAGGTTAATCGTACAGCATATAAATCCATAGGTATGTAAAGTGTTTGAGACAAAATTATATGTGTTCTGCATAGGACACAGAATGGCGGGTGTATTAGTGTGCATGAATGTGTTTAATAATAATATTAGTAATAAAATAACACAATCATGCATTAATCTTTTGTTTGAACAAATTCTAGCAGTTGGACTCAGTTCATGATGAAGAGGTAGCATTATAAATAGCAGATGTGTTTATAATACATAGCAGAAACATTACACAAAATAATGATGCAATGATACTAAGAGACATTTTGTTCTCTCAAAATGACACATTTTAAAGGCGAGTATTATTTTGTTGCTTGTGCACCTGAAACTGGTTAACGAATCACAGCTGCTAATGTCTGAAGGTTGCCTAACTACCTGTCACTGGTGGACACACCTTTACATGTTGGTTACCCATCTTTACATGTTGGTTACCCATCTTTACATGTTGGTTACCCATCTTTACATGTTGGTTACCCATCTTTCAGATAAGTTTACATGTTGGTTACCCATCTTTCAGATAAGTTTACATGTTGGTTACCCATCTTTCAGATAAGTTTACATGTTGGTTACCCATCTTTCAGATAAGTTTACATGTTGGTTACCCATCTTTACATGTTGGTTACCCATCTTTACATGTTGGTTACCCATCTTTACATGTTGGTTACCCATCTTTACATGTTGGTTACCCATCTTTACATGTTGGTTACCCATCTTTCAGATAAGTTTACATGTTGATTACCCATCTTTCAGATAAGTTTACATGTTGGTTACCCATCTTTCAGATAAGTTTACATGTTGGTTACCCATCTTTCAGATAAGTTTACATGTTGGTTACCCATCTTTCAGATAAGTTTACATGTTGGTTACCCATCTTTCAGATAAGTTTACATGTTGGTTACCCATCTTTCAGATAAGTTTACATGTTGGTTACCCATCTTTCAGATAACAAGTGGAATAGAGTGAATAACACACATGTTTATTATTTACGTTAAAATCTTTATATCATTCTCAATTTATCTTCATATCTTTATATGAATTATACGAAGTTAAGCTTATATGACGTAGAATTCCCGCCACACGAAGCTAGGAATATGACACAGCCTAATGGTCAAATTCCTTCACACATTACGATTGCAAGGAGAAAGCCAGTTGATTTTGTCAATGAATTTCTGAAACAACTTTGTCCATTTTCGACTCCATATTTTACTATCGAATGTAGTACCGCGTGGCATGGTAAATGATAATCGTGGAAAGTAATACCTACATGTTTTAATTGTTGTTTTGGTGTTTTAGTTGTTCTAATATTTTAAGAATATTCGTTTATTCATTGAATAACACAAAAACAATATGTATCAGGGGTGCAACGTGTCGGCATGGAAAATTATTACATTGTATGTCATTCTAGACCTATTGTTGGACGGATGGACATTGTATGTGATTTCTTCACGTTTTATTAGTTTTTTCAGTCCATATTATATTAGTTTGGATATGAAACAACATATATACAATAGAAATAGGTATTTAAGAGTATTTTATCAATGGTGCCACACACTGTTCAAGCATTAGGGTCGCCAAGAAATTATATTAAGAAATTTGCGACTTTTTAAATTGTGTTTTGAGATCCCCCCCCCCCCCCCCCCCAATTTTGTAGGTATTTAAGAGTATTTTATCAATGGTGCCACACACTGTTCAAGCATTAGGGTCGCCAAGAAATTATATTAAGAAATTTGCGACTTTTTAAATTGTGTTTTGAGATCCCCCCCCCCCCCAATTTTGAACTTCAAAACTTGCTCACAGCTTTCATATCACACATACAACAACAACAACAACAAAAACATGATTATATGCATCATTCTCTGCTTTATTTACATGTGCAACAATTATTTTGATATCTTTACAAACAAAAAAGTTATCATGTTTACCAAACACTCACCAAAAATAATGCTCATTGTCAAAAACGAATCCAGATCCATGGGGGATATTGCATAATTTTAATCTAGGGTCCTCCTAAATGTTAATATATTTATATATCTCTCAATGTATGTTAATATATTTATATCACTCTCAAGTTATGCTAATATATTTATATCTCTGTCAAGTTATGCTAATATATTTATATCACTCTCAAGTTATGTTAATATATTTATATCTCTGTCAAGTTATGTTAATATATTTATATCACTCTCAAGTTATGTTAATATATTTATATCACTCTCAAGTTATGCTAATATATTTATATCTCTCTCAATGTATGTTAATATATTTATATCTCTCTCAAGTTATGCTAATATATTTATATCACTCTCAAGTTATGCTAATATATTTATATCACTCTCAATGTATGTTAATATATTTATATCTCTCTCAAGTTATGCTAATATATTTATATCTCTCTCAAGTTATGTTAATATATTTATATAATTCTCAATATTAATCAAAATTTACCTTCAGAACCAATATTTCCAAGTCCCAGAATGCCTAGGTTTAACTGGCTTAGGTTTCTATACGAGGTGAGTTGTGAGCTGCAAGATATCAAGACAAAATGAATAAATATACTAAAACACAGTAGAAGACACAAATATTATGGACACTCACAGTAGAAAGTTTAATAGTTGCAGCCACGGGATGACTTTGCTAAAGGGTGGAGAGGAGTGTGTATTCCTAAAAAAAAGAAAAAAAAGCCCTGTATTTCTGGTTGTTTTATCTTGGGGGTGTGTGTGTTTACCTTTAGTATGTAGTGTTAAATATAGTAATTTATTTTCCTAAGGGTGTTGTTTGAATAAAAACCATTCCTCCTTTCACTCTATGAGCCCAGTTGCGAACAGTTCCAATATATAGCTGAACACCTATGTACATCGGTTAGAATTGACCACAATCTAAGGGACCTCTTTGCTCATAGTTGAATCAAGGTTCATACTGTCGACCATAGCAACAAAACACAGTGCGGCAGACCATGCAATACTTTCAGGTTCATGATTCAAACTAAGTCTGCTTTCACAAATGCAACCTTCATCATCTGCAAGAGACTCACATATGAGTCGAGGAACATCATTTAAGTTATGTGATAATTTTCAAGTGTTGCGACATTACATATATTGATGAATCTGGCATACAACTTTGTAATCACAACTGTTTTGTAGAATTCTGCATTGATATTGTCCTTTAGGACATATTCAAGATGAACCAAACCATCAATCAAAGAATGCAATCAACATGGCCTTGATATTGCATTTTACCTGTTATGATTTCTTTGGAAAAAAAAACTGAGGTAATATCAATCGCAAAAACAGGAAGCAACACTACTATTCTAATCGATGTCAACAACTTAAACTGTTGAAATAATTCACTTATCTTGGAAGCATCATATCATTGAATGGAAAAAACAAAGAAATCCAACGTAGATGCAACATAGCCCACCGGATCTTGGGATAGATGTCTCCTATTTTCAAAAACAAATATATTAGCATGAACACCACAACTGCACTATATAAAACGATTATCATACCATCATTATGCTACCAATGTCAAACGTGGACACTAACAACAAAATCTAAAAGAAAACTTATTACAACAGAAATGACTTGTCCACATAGAATCAGTAATGAAAATATCAGAAGACTAACATACACAATGACAATTCTGAATTACATCAAAAGACAACAGATTAAGTGGTTTTCACATGCTTTCAGACTACCATCAGACAGTGCCCCTTAAAAAGCATTACCATACAGACACGACGGATACAAACCAAAGGGAGACCATGCAAATGATGAATTATAGAAATAAAAAAGTCAATGAAAACAAACATATATGAAACACACAAAAAAGCCATCTCCATAGAATTCTTCTACCCCTGACGCTTGAGACATAAAGAGGTATAAAGCAAAAAGCAAAGTATGATTTCTTTGTTTGAGGAGATTATTATATTTTAAACAGGAATACTGCTCAAATATTTTTGGGTCAACTTAGACAGGGCCCAGGAAGCTTATTACAGCATTTCAAAAGTCTCAGAACCAGTTTTTTCAAGATGAAAGCTGAAATAACAGCCGAAGATGGATGTGTTGGGCCATTGACGCAAATAAAACGGCAACAAAACGCATTTCCATTCTCTGGACTACATTCAACTGGAAATCTTGTTGGATCATTGTCCTGTTACAAGAGAAATCCAGTGGGAGTTTGAGAATGAACGCTAAAGAAGAAAGCTGAAATCAATTCACACACACTTTTAAATATATTTATTGTAATATATATTAACAAACATTTTTTAAATGTGATGAGCACTACTAGGTCACCTTCAGTTATAATATTCCACACAGCGCATGGGCAACATTACCGACGTCCGATTTGGTAATACATTGGCATGTGGTACTCACAGCGCTAGGATAGGGTTTTCAGAAAAAGAAAATATGTTCCAGAACTTAGTGGCCAGCCTGTGTGCGCCTGGTAGGTAACCCCTCTCCCTTACTGAAGACATATCTAATGCTCTAGTCTGTGTGTTTCCTGGGCTAAAAAAGAACTGTAGAAAGTAGTGAGACTATGATCTACCAAGCATGTTCCAAGAGGCAACTAAGAAGGTTTAGGGGGGATGGAGTTGGCTGTCCCATCTCATAGACCAAAGTGATCCAAAAGCTATACTGAAGTCATATTCCAGGCCAAAAGGCATAGATATTGCAGCCAAGTTGTAAACAGTGACACAATGCACTCCATTCTCTGAACTAGATCCTGCTAATTAGCAGAAATTTGCGAAAAAATGCAGAAGAGGCATAAGATGTCAAATAAAATGTCAGCACCTTACTTGTCAAAATTTGATTTCTGCTGCAAGTCAAAGATGAGTGGAAAATTCCGTTCTCTTGCCACAATATGGCCAATAACATACTCTGCCATTGACTGACCAAAGCCATCTTTCTGACGAGTTAGTAATAAATCTGGAACTTTCTGAAATGTACTACATATCATTAATAATAATAATCATAAAAAATAAAAAAATTAATAATAATAATAACACCCATAACCCGTCAGGGTCGTAGAGGTGCCACACTGGATAAATCAGCACAAAACTCCCCTAACAGCGCTGTCCTCAGCAATTTGGAGAGGTGTAGAAAAATAAAGCCTAGATCATTCCTTCATTTTATCACGTTATCAATTCAGGATTTTCTCTGTCCTTTTTTCCTCTTTCCACCCTCAACTGTTCCTTGCAAAATAATTGTAGAGAGAGCAAGTCGTGTCTCGTTGCATGTCCAAACCAATAAAGTTTACGCCATATATTTGGACTGGCACATATCATTAGATTTGCTTGAAAATTTATGTTTATATATTTACCAAATGTATATAGTCTTTCTTCTTTGGCATTCATTGTCTAACTCCTACAGACTAGAAGGATGTATTACAGCCCCCTCCCCCCAGTGAATAGAATGCATTGTGCCATAGCTTAAAGTTTGGTTGCGATATCTGTTGTCCTGACACATCCTACTTAAGGGTAGCTTCTGGGCTTTACCCTGTATGGGATGGGACAACAAACTCCCCTCCCAAATCGTCCTTAGCCGCCTCCTGTGACATGCATGGCAGGCAACAGTGTCGCTATTCTTTGCTCCCCTTTTGGACCAAGGCAACACACAGGAAACAGAATTACGGTAGTAAGAAAGGCATACTATCTCTCCTAATATTTGTTTAGTACTATCTCTCCTAATATTTAGTTAGTTAGTTAGTTAGTCGTCGGATCATCATCACTGCAAACTGGACACATCCATAGTTGCTCCGATCTCTCCTTGAGTGTATCCGCCATCACACTTCTGCTGACAGTTCCGGTCCTATGCTGGTTGACCATCATTCTTCTGCGCCCTCCAAAATGTTCACCTCTAGCAACACCGCATCTCAATCCCTGATCTTTAATCCTAGCCATTGAAAAGGAATCATCATCCACATTCGTCTCACTCTCGCGTGTTATATCTCTTAAGGAGTTCAAAACGTCAGCGCGATCCATTGCCCCATCGCCCTTTGCCACAATCGCACACGATGCCAGTTGATCCGCTCTTTCATTGCCTCGAACGCCCACATGTCCCGGCACGAAAATAAATGTAACCGCTTTCAAGCTCGCATTTCTCAAGGCCTCAATCCACTGTTCGCGAACGAGACCCACTTGTACCTTCTTAATCATACTCATAGAGTCACTCAAGATGCAGACCTGCGTTACTTTCTGTGTGCGTAGCCACTCAAATGCCTTGGTCACCGCCATAGTCTCCATGGTCATACTACTCGTAGTGACCGCAAAGGCACCACTTTCCTCCTTGATCGTTTTACCTGCGCACTGAGCTGTAAAGGCCCAAGCACTGCGAACATGCCTAATTACAGATCCATCAGTGTATATAATCACATCCCCCTCTTTGGTATTCTCACTGATTAAAGCCTGCACTTCTTTCTCCACAGCTGTGGGACACCATTCTCTGCATTCCCTGCTAAGTGATATTACTACTCTCAAACAAGTTTCGAAATCTGTGGGTAGACTTATCCATTCCGCACCAGCTGCCACATCCTGTAATCGGCACACGCTTTGTATTACATCCTCAGCACGTCCCATCCACGACCTTCCTCTCTTGAGTCTGCTGCCTTTAACTTTCTGTATTTCGGAATGCAACGGGTGTTCCTTATCTGCATGTATTTGAAGGTAAGCCCGTGCACGGCAATACTGTAATCTATGCTCAACTGTTGGGCAGTCAAGTAGGTATCGCATAGCTCTTGTCGATGTGTCTCTTGTGCATCCCAGAATGATACGCATTGCTGCATTCTGGACTCTATCCAATCTTTCGATCTGAGTTTGGCTAAGAGTCAGAATTGCCAGTGCATATTCCACCACAGCCACAACCAAACCCTGGTACAAAAGAAATAACAATCTTTGCTCACACTGCGCAGCAGCCATAACCTTCATTGCTGCTAAGCCTTTGCCTGCCCTTATGATAATGTGGTCAACATGTTCCCTGAAACTCAGGCTTCTGTCAAAAAACACACCCAGATATCTCATTGTGCTAGTTCTTTCTAAACTTTTCCCGGACAACGAAACTTGTGGCATGGGTGTCTTTACCATGTGATTGTTCAAGGAAAACCACGTCACGAATGCCTTAGACGGATTAACCACTGCTCCCGTATCTCGACACCAATTTGTCAGTCTGTCCAGCTCCTTCTGTAGTTCCACGACGCACTCTTCTCGATTTCTGCCCTGTCTATACACCAGGATATCATCGGCATTTGACATCGTTCTGCCAACGCCTGTGATTTGATTGCCAGCGATATGTACTGAGTATACATTGAAAAGTACAGGAGATAGAGGCGATCCCTAAACCGATCTCCTAATATTTGTTTAGTACTATCTCTCCTAATATTTGTTTAGTACTATCTCTCCTAATATTTATTTAGTACTATCTCTCCTAATATTTGTTTAGTACTATCTCTCCTAATATTTGTTTAGTACTATCTCTCCTAATATTTGTTTAGTACTATCTCTCCTAATATTTGTTTAGTACTATCTCTCCTAATATTTGTTTAGTACTATCTCTCCTTTTATTTGTTTAGTACTATCTCTCCTTTTATTTGTTTAGTACTATCTCTCCTAATATTTGTTTAGTACTATCTCTCCTAATATTTGTTTAGTACTATCTCTCCTAATATTTGTTTAGTATCTAAGCAGAGAACTTCATATGAAATATGCTCAAGAAGGTCAGGGTCATATTCATCACATCCTCTATTTTTATGGAACACTGAGTTGATTAAAAAATTTTATTATGCACTGAGCTTCTTCTTCTTCTTCTGCGTTCAGCATGTGGTCATGTTATACCGTCAGACCTGTCATCAAGACGAAGTCCACTGTGTTCTCCAGGTCAGAGCGGCTGCCCCTTAGCTTTTGCCTCAAGTCTGTATCCTCTGGCCAGGTCTGCTATCTTTGCTCTTTGTATGTTGGGCAGTCCTGAAGTATGTGTTCTGGAGTCTGGGTTCTGGATCCACATGGACATTCATCTGTGTATGAGATCCTTAATCGATAAAGGTGACCCAACAGCCTGCAGTGGCCTTTTCTAAGGCGAAATATTGTGGTCTGTTGATATCTTTGGAGGAGATGTATTGCATCATGTTCGTATTCCCCATGCACTGAGCTGAGAATATATAAAATCACAAGCTTTCTCAGTAAAACTGTAAAATACAATGTTAAACGATCTTCTTCTTCTTTCCTTCCTCTTTTACCCCGGGTCGAGTGAGATACAATGTTCTTGTTCTCATTTTTCTGGCAGCTTCAGATAATGTTATTTGGTGTTCGTGTAATGTCTCTTTGATGTTGTCGATCCAGCGTAGTCTAGGTCTACCCTTGGCTCGTCTTTCTGCTTCTCCTCTCTTCATATATGCTTTATAAACTAATGAATCACACAGCATTCTTTCCAGATGACCAAACCATAATAAACGATAATAAGGAGAAAATTATTATGTCAAACTTTGATGTTGAAAAAAGTGTTTTGAATAAGAGTTTGGGCAGTGGTCATGAATGCTGTGTCGATAGTCACAGACCGGAGCAATAGGTCAAGCAAGTGTGAAAACTATTGTCAGTGAGGAGCATGCAGTATGGTCAAGTCTTATAAACAGATTGCAACGTACGGCTGACCTACTAGTGATAGCTACAGGTGTCTACTATTCGCTAGAGTTGGTAAATAAGGTGAAAATTAGGAACACTGATGTCAAATGTGTTGGGCCATTGTGCAAATAAAATGGCAACAAAATGGATCTTTATTTTTTGTACTACCGGTACATCCTGCTAGAATTCTAGAAAGACTGTGGTCCTACAAGAAAGATGTAACAGGAGTTTGAGATGAACATAAAACATAAGCATCGCAAGCAGTGCTTGCCACTAATTTGTGATGTTCGACATAAGGAGAGAAAAGGGTTAATATCAAGAGTAATAAGTCTTTTGATGTTAATAAGGATATTTATTGGTCAGCTACAGAAGCTTATATGTTCTTCACAAGTCTATCGTAGCACCGAGGTTAATCTTCTACTCTCGGAGGAGTAAAAATGATATTTAGAGGTTGGCTACAGAAGCTTATATGTCCTTCACAAGTCTATTGTAGCACCGTGGTTAATCTTCTACTCTCGGAGGGGTAAAAATGATATTTAGTTAGTTGGTGGCTTTGTCTTCCTTGAGGAAGATATGCCCCTTTCAACCTTGGAATGGTTTTTCTGTGGTTACATCAAGGCTATGATATTTAGTGGTCAGCTACAGAAGCTTGATATATTTATATATATTATAACTATATATATATAAACGGCCATACATGAGACAGAAAAACTGTGCCGATAGGTGTAACTGCTGGTAATACTAATGATGACGATCATGATTTTGGTGATTATCTTATTCTTCTGTGTTCGTTCTCAAACTCCTGCAGATTTTAAGGGTATAGTCTGGCGAATGGAATGTGTTGTATCGCGGTTTACAGCACTGCTGTGATGTCTATGCCCTTCAGCCTGACACATCCAACTGCAGAATGGCTTTGGGTCACTTTGACCCGTATATGGGACAGCCAACTCCACCCCATAACCTCATTAGTTGCCTCTTACTACATGCATGGAAGGTAAACAGCATTGTTATTCTTTGCTCCACTCTTGGACCCCAGGAAAAACACACTGGCAATTTTGGTGGTTATGACAAGGATGATAGAATCCCAAGGGAGTATTGCGTTTATCACTCTTGTTCCTTGTGCCAGGCAAATATTACTTTCAGCTCCAGATTAATGTTTCTCTGATATTTTTGTATGGGGGACAATGTCAATAGATTTTGCAAATCTCTTATGATGCTGTTTGACTCAAAGTGACTGTACTGTGAATTGTCACATGCTGGAAAGTCTTCTTCTTTGGAGAACACATGATGATGATGAATAAACTTTGAAAATGTTGATATAGTAAACAAACCTCTAGTTTTTCCACTGCTTTGAAGACAGCATCCACACCTAAACAATATGAAAACAAACACAGAGTGAAACACTGAAAAGCACTTTCAATTTACCCTTCTTTGAATAATATTTCATTGTTTAACTGAAATGTATCAGCTTATTTAACATATGGTTGGTTACTATAGCTGGGGACAAAAAAATGTCCGGGTTGTGATTTCTCGCTTGATGCTACAGAAGAATTTTAATTATACCATGGAAAACTAAAAAGACATACCAAGAAGTGTGAAGATCAATAAATGTCGAATAGAGCTGACTCCTTCACTACATCCTAACAAGAAAGCTGTGTTTTTTTGGGTCATATAAAGAAATATAACAGCATTAATAGCTGAAAGATTAATTGCTGAAGACAGAGTAAACGGCAACATGGGAAGAGAGCGCCCAAGGCGACGATGTTGCAGTGATATATCAGATTGCTTAAACATGCCTCTAGCTACGGCAGGTCAACTTGCCCAGAGTCGCAGAGTGTTCAGAGAATCTATAAGGAAGAACACGTTCTGGAAAGAATATGTCACATGAGAACTTAGAATGAATGTAAATAGACTGCTACTACATGCACTAAAATGGGTGTATCACCAAGTTGTATATCTTTTAATATGTCCAAAATATTTTATTTGTTTGATTTTTATTTCTTATAATAGTTATTATTTCGATATGCAGTGTTGTCAGTACCCCCATTGTTTTATTATCTTTCCACAAAGTTCTCCATATTCTTCTATATATCCACATCTCCAAAGCATCAATTCTATTCTCTAGATGTGTGTTCATTCTCCATGTTTCTGAGCCATACGTTAATGTTACCAGCGTCAAACATGGTCTTTAGCAACTTTACAATAGAGAAAAATCATCACATGTGAGATGAAGTGTTTGAGAAAAGCAGCTATGGTCACCAAACTGAACAGAGTAAGAAACAGTGTAGGAAATCATCAGATATCAGAAAAAGAGTAGGAAAAATAATAGTAGCAATAATGGCAGCAATAATAGTAGCAATAATGGCAGCAATAATAGTAGCAATACTGGAAGCAATGATAGCAGCAACCAACCTAGTTAGATTTAGTTTATTGATTGTTTTAGAGAAGCCAATCTTTTATGTTCAGGTTTTCACAGACATCTGTGTTGAATTCTTTCTCTATCCATATTCTTTATACCCTGTTAAAGGATTTCATCTTGTATCGAATGTATCCAATGTATTGAATGTCTGCAGATAAAGTGGATTGGTCACCTTGTGAGAATGGGCCCGAGCCAATTATCTCTGAGAGCTTATAACAAATGATCATCTGGATACAGAGCTAAGGGAAGACCGAGAAGAGATGGATCGATAATATCACAACCACTCTCCACAAACACGGACTCAGTATGACTCAGGCATCACATCTGGTCTTGAATAGTAGCCCCCCTCCCCCACGCTTAATGGCAAGTTGAAATGCTATTAACCAGCTTCCACCCAGGGAAAGACAACAGACGTTAATGTAGAGTACCGGTAAGTGCTTTGCAAATCTCATTTTTAGTTTGTAATTTGGATGTTAAAGTAGTTTCTTCGTGTCATTGAAAGTAACACAAGTTACAGATATCAGCAAATAGAGACGCAGTAGGAAAACTACAAACAGAAAACAAATGAAAAGAAATCAAACTGACAAAAATTTTTTTTCTCAAATCACCATATCAGCGATTCTGCTATATATGTCCTCTACAGAACATTGCCCTCACTGTCACTTTGGAAGACTCTCAGTTCTGTGCAAGCTGTCAATGTGATATTCAAAAGATTGATATCCTGTGTCCATATATTTTTTTGGACTGCCTCTTGTTCTCTCTCCTGAAAACTTTTCCTTTATGATTAATTTTTCTACGTTTCTTTTTTATATGCCCAAAATTTGTTATATTTAGTTTTTTGATTGTTTTAGAGACACCAATTTTTATGTTACCAATGCTACCAATGTCAACAAAAAAAATCTTATCCAAAGTATCTTCATTCCAACCATGTGCTACCAATGTCAAACATGGTCCTTAACAACAAAACATAAGAGACAACTGGTTACAACAGAGATGAGATGTCTGAGAAAAGCCACAGGAGTGACCAGAAGACACAGCATTAGAAACGATGTCATAAGAGAAAGAGTGGATGTCATATCAATTCTACAATACATACAAAACCAACAGATACAATGGTTTGGTCATCTGGAAATAATGCTGTGTGATTCATTAGTTTATAAAGCATATACGAAGAGAGGAGAAGCAGAAAGAAGAGCCAAGGGTAGACCTAGAGTACGCTGGATCGACAACATCAAAGAGACATTACACGAACACCAAATAACATTATCTGAAGCTGCCAGAAAAGCGAGAACAAGAACATTGTATCTCCCTCAACACCCGTAAAGGGTAAAAGAGGAAGGAAAGAAGAAGAAGAAGAATTTTATGTTCAGGTTTTCACAGACATCTGTGTTGGATTGTTTCTCTACCCATAATATTCATTGTACCCTGTTATAGTATTTCATTTAAATTGTTTATATTTTCTTTTCCATTACGAGTATCATTGTCCAAGTCTCAAAACCACATGTTGTCTCTGGAAAAATATAGCTTCTTAATGTCTGTAATTTTATTTTCCTATTTGCCACTTTCCATATATTTTTCAATAAAATATTAGAAATATTATTTCTATTACAAACTTTGCAAATAAACTATGAGAAAATAACACTTCGGCTATTTAAAAATTAACATATGGGGGGGGGGAGGGTGTTGTGAGAAAATAAAACTTGGGGAGTGTCCATAAATTACTTCTACTCTACATTGTTTTGTCAATTTCTGACACCCACCCCCCTCCTTGCCAACAGACTGTCACAAATTCAGAAACTTCTCCCCCTGTTTAATACTGTAAATATTTCTTTTTTCAACCCCCCCTCTCCGTTTTTGCTGTCCATCTTTTTCAGATCCCATTCCCCAACTGTTGACGTTATTTATGGATAGCCCCATATTCTCAGAAATCTATCTATCTATCTATTCGGTGAAACCCTTTGTTGCCTTTCGACATCAGGGGTAGAAGAGTTTTCTGGAGACAGCCCTTGTATGTGCTGAGTATATTGTGGAATTTGTCGCCTCTTTTATTTAAGTGGTCCATCGTTTTCATGGTCTGCCTCTAGGTCTGCCTACACTGTATCTATGTAGCATAGCTTGCTGTGGTATGCTGTCTGATGGTAGTCTGCTGATGTGTGCAAACAATTTGATCTGTTGTCTCTTGATGTATTCTAGGATTGGAGTTGTGTCGGTTTTTTGGTCAAATGTCCTCATTCCTCACCCTGCCTCTTAACGATATTTCTAGGATTCTACGTAACCATGCCATTTCAACTGTCACAAGCTTACGTTTGTCTCCGCTGCTGTTGTCCATGTTTGGCACTGGTAGCACAGCATTGGCATAATAATCGTTTTGAATAGCGTTATTTTGGTGTTTAAATCTACCTAATTTTTTCTGAAAATTGGTGTCATTTTCTCTAGTGCTTGGTATGCTTTACTACATCTATTGTGTATTTTTTTGCTGCTCTTGCCGTCTGTTGCTATATTGCTTCCTAGGTATGTGAATTCTGTTACTTGGTTAAGTCTGTTGTTTTCAATATATATATTGATGTTTCTTTCTGTTCTTCCTATCTTCATTACTTCAGTCTTTTCTATATTTATCTTCATGTTAAAAGGTATGGTATGTTTGTGTAATCTATCTATTTGTCTTTGTAGTTCTTCTTCTGATGATGCCACTAGTGCTTGGTCATCTGCAAAATCATATCAGAAAATATATGAATAAAACTCACCGGCAAATGTGTTTTGCATCCATAGAATTGTATGTTTTGGATAAGCTAAGACCTGAGCTATCACAAATGGATCAGCAAATAAAACTTTAACATCTGAGACCTGTTCCAAGCATTCTTGTGTTAATTTTGTATCTGAAAAACATGCAGAAACAGTTACTAGCTACATTGAGTTAACAAAGTTAACGATTCACAAAGTTAACGATTCACAAAGTTAACGATTCACAAAGTTAACGATTCACAAAGTTAACAATTCACAAAGTTAACAATTCACATAGTTAACGATTCACAAAGTTAACAATTCACAAAGTTAACGATTCACAAAGTTAACAATTCACAAAGTTAACAATTCACAAAGTTAACGATTCACAAAGTTAACGATTCACAAAGTTAACGATTCACAAAGTTAACAATTCACAAAGTTAACGATTCACAAAGTTAACGATTCGCAAAGTTAACGATTCACAAAGTTAACAATTCACACAGTTAACAATTCACAAAGTTAACGATTCACAAAGTTAACGATTCACAAAGTTAACAATTCACAAAGTTAACAATTCACAAAGTTAACGATTCACAAAGTTAACGATTCACAAAGTTAACAATTCACACAAATGTGAACCATAATGTTTATGCATATCTATTGTATTCCCCAGGTGAATGATGGTTGATAGTATTCACACTTGCCATTAAGCATAGCAGTGGGAACATAAGTTCGAAGGCCAGATGTGATGCCTTGGTTGCATTGAGTCCATGTATATTCAAGGTTATCTTGATTTTTTCTATCCACCGTTTTCTTGATCTACTTTTCGTTTTATATTCAGATATTTATATAATTTTTTTCCCATCGCATTTAATGTATTTTTCATGCCATGCTCATCTTCGCTTGCGAAGGAGGAACATCATCATCATTCAGATATTCCTTTGTTATATACTCTAAGATAGCTCTGGTTGTTGGATTAATCCAATGTCTGTCAGACAATGCAAGGCCTGTCGCAGCAGGATGTTTTTCACTGACTGATTTACATGTCAGGATATTAATTATGTGTGTACAGACGTATTATCTATATCATTTGCAAAAATTGTACCATGACTTAAATAAGGTAAGAGACTCTTCTTTAGCGTTCATTCTCAAACTCACACTGGATCTCTCTTGTAGCAGGACAATGGTAATACTAGATTTCCAACAGGATGTAGTTCAGAAAATTGGAATGTGTTGTGTCACTATTTTATTTTCAGCAATGGCCCGACACATCCGTCTTCGGTGGTGGGTATAAGAGATTTGAAGACAGATTCCATCAACAATCTGAGTGCATTTAACCGTCAGTTTTGGAGCAAATTACTACCCACTTCAACGATATAGACCATCTGGATTACCGGAATGTTCAAGTGACTACCATTAAATTTTGATCTTTAGATAACCAGACTCAGTGAGCAGGTATATCCATTAATGTGGTACTCTCCAACCAAATTGAGGATGAGGTTGTAAACTTTAAATCGTATGCGCATATATCTTGTTGTCTTTTGCCAATTTTCAGTTTATTGTGTTATATTTCTGTCTCTGTCATTTGTGTACTGCCATTTATTAATCATTCCCTTCCTTTATTTTTGCTCTCATTTAGTTTTGTGATGTGTTCATAGGTGTTGATCTTTCTTGTCATGTCGTATGTTGTTTTCTTGATGGATGTGTGTGTTTTCTTGTATGTTTCCAGTGATTCACAAAACTTTTAATAAATATATAGACTGCAAACTGTGGCGGACTGAGACTAAAAGTATTGATTCTTGATTAGGAACAAGCGTCACAGCACTCTGGGCATTCTCATATATGCTCTGCTTGTCGTTCCGTCAGCCATCTAAAAGTGTATAAGCTCAGTGTTCCAGTCAGTTGCTTATTATGTGTTCTTCTGATCTTTCCGGAGAGGATGCACTAAAAGTATTGATGGATAGTAAACAAAGCTAAATAAAAGGTCATTAATAAATCAACATACATATTGTCTAATTTTTAATCAGGCTATAAGAAGTGCATAGGGTCCTCTTGCCAAATGGCAAACTAGCACTTTTACCAATCTGCCACTTTTCACATGTCTTACATAATATCATCTAATTTTACATTTGCTTCTAAAGTAGTAGAGGATTGACTTCATTGTACTCAGTTTCCCACATGTACTTTTGCCACTCTCAACGAAACGGCACAGGGCCTTCTGAGAGTACCATTAATAGCACGTAACTACGTAGCTTCGAGTGATAATCCACAGGGATATCTGAAAAAATTGCTTCTATAATTCTTGATTAGAAACTGGCATCACGACACATGTGACATTTCCATAATTGTTCCGTTCTTTGTTTCAGCAGCCATCCAAGAGTATACAGACGCAGTTGCAGTCCCAATCAGATATTGACCATGTGATCTTCAGAACTTTCCAGAGAAAACACACTTTCTGATATGACTATCCCCCATATCTGTCATTCTTTGTATGTCCACATTATTCTTTGTATGTGCACAGTATCCACCTCCAGCATCGTTGCTTTGATAATTTGTTAAGTGTACTGAAAAATATCAGTGGTGCCCTTATTTCTAGAGAACAGAAAAGGAAAGGCCACTCTGCCATAGCAAGGGATGTCATAGATTCTAAGCAAGTTATAGACAAAAGAGTGGGGAAGCTGGAACATGAAATTTAGTACTAGAAAGCTGGCCATATAAGGGGGGGTGGGAGGGAACACATCTACCCTTTTATCAAAGTTGTATCGACAGCCCTGAATCTAAGAAACATCCTACATGGGATAGAGAGGAAGAGAGAGGGAGGGAGATAAGGGAATGGAGGGAGAGAGAACAAATACATTATATTTTATCCTCTTTGTTATACTGAATATGAGTATTTTGGAAAAATTATTGAAATAGCAAGATGAAATAAGGTCAGGAACCAGATATGTCTTCTGCATTTGTTCTAAAACTCCTGCAGATTAGCAGGATGTAATCCTGAGAATGGCATATTTTGTGTCATGGTTTTCAGATTTGCTGTAATATCTACATCTTTCGGTATCGTATAACCGACTTCAGCATGGCTTCTGAGTCACTTTGACCCTCTATGGAACGGGATGGTGAACTGCACTCTAAAACCTTCTTAGTTGCCTCTTGTTCATTCGTCGGAGTCAATGAGGACCATTCAGCTCAACTGGGAAGATGATGAAGACAGTCTCTGCAGTGTGTTCTTCTGTGACAAATGAGTCCTATGCTTGCCTAGAATTTTCTACCACACTCTGAGCATGTATGGGGGAGGAGTCTATGGGACAATGCGCAGCTCTTGCCTTTCTTCTAGCATGTTTTTGTTGTGCGTCAATGTGTCTGAGGTTCTCCGCAGCTGCTGCATTACTCTTGACTCTGTGATGCCAGTTGCACCTCTCTTGTGCAAGTATCTTCCATGAATTTGTGTCCATGTTGAAATGTCTTAAATCGCCCGTGTGGTGCGTGCCCGAAAGGGGAGCAAAGAATAGCAACACTGTTTACCTTCCACGCATGTCATAAAAGGCGACTAAAGAGGTTATGGAATGGAGTGGGCTGTCCCATCCCATATAGGGTCAGTGACCAAAAGCCATGCTGAAGTCGGATGTGTCAGGCCGAAAGGCGCAGTTATCGCAGCAATGCTGTAAACCATGACACAACACATTCCGTTCTCTGGACTACATTCTGCTAATCTGCAGGAGTTTGAAAAAGAACGCAGAAGAAGAAGTGTCTTAAGAGTTTCTTTACGACATGCCTAGCAGGTAATAAGCTGCCAATACACAGATGGATTATATACGGTATATCTAGATGTAATTACAGGCTTCCTGTTTGATTTGCAGTTGCTGCATAGGCCTATATATTCTATCGCAAGTGATCTTTAAAGAATTTCAAAACATAGGCCACAATGCTATTATTAATAGAGATAGGAGTTTATTAAACTTAAAAGAGCCAACAAAAACAAACACAGGTCTATATGAAGCCCAAAAAAAGTCATCTCCATTGTACTCTTCTACCTCTGACGCTGCAAGGTATAAAGTAGTACAACACAGAAAAAAAGAAAATAAGAATAGACATATGTCTACAGTGGTGGCCTTTATACATTAGGCATACAAGACTTCAAGCCTGTAGTAGATAGCCTAAGGGGAAATGTGTGTGTTAACCCCCCCCCCTTATGAATCAGAACATGATTTTTAGTACTAGGAATTTAGCCTAAAAAATGTGTAGCTGTAACCCCCCTCCCTCCAACTACATGTAAAACCCTCCCTATGCCCCTTTTACTGAAGACCATATCTTGAACCATTGTTTAGTGTTGTTTGACTAAGTCACGATTAGTGCCTACAGATTTAATTATAATTGTATGGTTGACATAGGCCTACATCTTTTATCTATCTGTTTGAGTGACAACAAATAAAAGTGCAAAGTTCCACTTGTCGTTAGGCCTACACTTTGTAGGGGATGTATCACAACAAACACTTTAATGAAACAACAGTATTGCAATGATTGCACAACAACAATAATAATAACATCCATGACAGTTTGAGTCGTTTGGATATAAAATAAATCTCCGGAGATACCTCATCCCCACGTACAAATAATATTTAAATAAATAGAGGCATACACTGGATATTGTTCGTTATTTATTCCTTGTAGGTAGGCCTAACCATTAAAAAAATTACAATTTACCAGATCTGGGAAGCAAAAGTTCCTCAACACACACATGACCCCACCCGACATCCTTCAATGATTTTCTTAGAATATTTGATAACCCTGGAATTGTCGATCCCACAAGAACTTTACAAATGTTTTCTACCTGTCTCACAGCCATCGTGAGACTCATTTATCTGTGCCTGATAGATGTTACGTCATGATGGCCGAATTTTCAAGTCACGGCAGATAATGACGGTCGTCTGCTCTGTACATAGTTACCACCCAACATTTTGAAAGCTCCAATATACATAACTTTATCAGACTGTCTAATATCTGAAAGTCAAAGTCAATCAGCACACGCACGAAAATGCGCTTATTTAATTCCTGCATTATTCCGGTGCTATCATATGGTTGTGAGAGCTGGAAAAGCTCTTTATCTTCAGAAAAGAAATTACTGAGTTTTGAGAACAAATGTCTTCGTAGGATAACTAACACCTATTGGAGTGAATTCAAATCGAATGATAAAATCAGAGAAGAGACACATCAAAATTTCATCACAGATGTTATCAGAAAACGCCGTTGGTCCTACATCAGACATGTCCTACGCGCAGACATCAACAGAATACACCAGCAATCTCTTGAATGGATACCTACAGGCAAAAGAGCAAGGGGTAGACCAAAAGAAATACTCAGAAGAACAATACAGAGAAAGTAAAACAATCAATATCCATACTATTCAAGAACTGCACAGTAAGCATTGAACAGACAGAATTGGAGCGATCTGACCTCTGCCCTATTCGCTAACTTCAGCGCAAAAGGAAAATAAATGAATGAATATAAATACCTAACAAAAACGTCAGAGGATATCCGACAAAATGAGGTGTGCCGCAGTAACCAAACAATTAAGCAGAAATGATATATAAAGTACTAAGGTTACTGTTAAAGCCAAACTATCAATGTAAAAAAATTAATAAATAGCAATAAACAAAGAACAAGGACAATTTTTCCACGTTCCAGTCCAGCATGGACATATTTCAAGAAATACATCACCATTGTCTATCCCCAGGTGGAAGCTAGTTAATAGCATCCACATTTGCCGTTAAGCGTGCGGGTGGAAGTTGCACGTTTTTTGTTCAAGGACAGATGTGATGCCTGAGTCGTACTGAGTCCGTGTTTGTGGAGGGTGGACGTGATGTTGTTGATTCATCTCTTTCTCGTTCTTTTCCTTTGCTCTGTATCCAGCTGATCGTTTGTTATAAGCTCTCAGTGGTAATTGGCTTGGGTCCATTCTCATAAGGTGGCAAACCACTTTATCTACTGATGTTATATATGTATTCGATACAAGGCTTTATTCCTACTCTTTTTCTGATATCCTCATTTCTTACTCGTGTCCAGTTTGTTGACCATATCTGCTTTTCTTAAACGGCAACTTTTCGTGATGCATTCTCATAATGTGGCAAAACAACTTGATCTGTTATCTCTCTATGTAATCTGTACAAGATTATACATATTCTTTCCCTGATATATTCATTTCGTAATCTATCAAGCCTGGTGACTCCGGCAGCTTTCCTCAAGCATTTCATCTCACATGTATTACGCACTATTGAGGCACAGAAATTTCCAAAGGTTCTAGAAAATGAGATACCAACAGTGTACACTGGGATGGATGCTGGAGCGGAGCACAAATGGGAATGTCCCGCATCCTGTGAAGTCAGTTTCTAATCAAGAATCAAGATACCAAAAGTAATGAAAAATCACTTGTTAAGAAAAGTCCCCAGTTCGTAGGACAAAAATGCCTAGTTTTGATTTAGAAAATAACCCCCAAGATCCCAAGGCCTAATCGAAAAGCCAAGAACTTTGTAAAAAAAATCGAGGAGTGGTAAAGCTGGCTCTGTTGTCTGATTGTAAACAAAGGGTTATAACTACAACATAGAACATGATAAAACTTCGTATGGATTAGTTTCTCCTGAGTTTTTCGAGGGCCCAAATGGGAGCAGGTAATAGTGACACTATTACCTGTCATGCACGTTATAAGAGGCGACTAAGAAGATTTTGGGATCTCAATACCAATCGAAATATACAAGTCATCATCATCATCATCATCATCAAGTGCCGTTGGCTGCAACAGATCTCCAACATCCCATGTCTCTTGTTTATGGTGGTGCACTCTGCTAGACTATAACCTGTTCATCTTGTGATGTTACTCTCCCACTTGTACCTCTGTCTATCTCTTGATCGCTTCCCTTTGACTTTACCCTCAAGTAAGGTCTTCAATAAGGTATCATATCTTTTAATATGTCCAAAGTATTTTATTTGCCTGATCTTTATTTCTCTTAGTAATTCTTTCTTCATATTAAGTGTATTTTGAACCTCTTTATTTGTTTTCTTCTCTTTCCATGATGTTCCCCCTATTCTTCTATATACCCACATCTCAAAGGCATTAATTATGTCTTCTAATTGTTTATTTGGTGTCCATGTTTCTGAGCCATACATTAATATATAATAGATGTAGAATTTCATAATTCTCATTTTTATCTTGTTTGTAATTTGTTTAGATGGTAATATTTTCCTCATGTCATTGAAATTACTTTTAGTCATTCGAATTCTACTATTAATTTCTGTTTTACATCTGCCATCATTTGTGATTATGTGTTCGAGATATTGATAATGTTTTACTTGTTGTAGTTTCTCTCATTGGAAATTTCTAGGCACAATATTCCCGTAGGTTGCCATTACTTTCGGGAAGGAATAAAATAAAATAACACGGCTGAAAAACATATGGAAAAACAACAAAATAGAAACGAAAGTGCTAATGTTACGAACATTTATTTTTCCGGTTGCAACATACGGCTGTGAAACATGGACTCTAAGTAAAACAGCGGCAAAGAGGATCAACGCCTTCGAGCTGAAATGCTACAGGAAGATACTTAGAATATCATGGAAGGATAAAATCAGAAACTCAGATATTATAAACACACTGAATATTCCAGAGTGTTGGTTACTAAACACAATAACAAAAAGAAAACTACGCCTGTTTGGTCATATAAAGAGACATAACTGTTTAGAAAGACAAATAATGGAGGGAAGAGTACCTGGATAGAGGAGAAGGGGGAGACCAAGAAGACAATGGACTGACGACATTAAAGATAACATGAATACATCGCTAGAAAATGCAAGCCACATCGCCCAAGACAGAGAGAGGTTCAGATTGGGAAGACAACGTTCTGGAAGGAATACGTCACATGACAAAAAAGTTTCTCTCAATGTAAGCCGTGTTATTGGCCCAAAAATCTTCTAGTTATACTGGTAACTAAAATTTATTCTACAGCTAGAATTATCAACTCTAAAAAGAACACAATTTACCATTTAATCTCAATTATAAAAAATTAACAATTAAATTTCAACATTTAATTTACAACGTGGCTCTGACTTTTAATACTACATCATAATTTACAACCATAAGATAAACAATAAACTAATACAAAGACAGGAAACAATATATAACTTAGACCTTTCATCCAACATCAACAGTACAGGCTCATCATCATCATCATCATCAAGTGCCGTCTCCGCAACGAAGGTTGGCTGCAACGTATCTCCAACATCTCCTGTCTCTTGTCTTGGTGGTGCACTCTGCTAGACTGTAACCTGTCCATCGTGTAATGTTACTCTCCCACGTGTATCTCTGCCTACCTCTTGCTCGCTTCCCTTTGACTTTACCCTCAAGTATGGTCTTCAATAGGGTGTCATGTCTTTTAATGTGTCCAAAGTATTTCATTTGCCTGATCTTTATTTCTCTTAGTAGTTCTTTCTTCATATTAAGTGTCTTTAGCACCTCTTTATTTGTTTTCTTCTCTTTCCATGATGTTCTCCCTATTCTTCTATATACCCACATCTCAAAGGCATCAATTTTGTCTTCTAATTGTTTATTTAGTGTCCATGTTTCTGAGCCATACATTAATATGGAATAGATGTAGCATTTTATAAATGTACAGGCTACACACCGCACAAATGTAAATGTTTAAAGTGTCAGAGCATTATAACACTATTTAAAAATGATGTCCATGCCACCGTAACTAACAGTCCTAAAAGAGACATAGACCAACAGAAAATAAAAGTATGGGATAAAAACAACACATTGTATACACTGTACAGTATTTACTGTCCACCCAAAATTATGCACAAAACTTCCAGAATTTGAGCCCACCGTAAGGAGAATCATCATAGCTGGCGACTTTAATGCACATATTCCAACCCTTGGCTACAAGCGTCGTTAGAACACAAGACTAGAGATTGAGGACATGTGGAACAGTTCCAATCTAGTCCTATTACAGACCTTGGAGACTCCACCAACACTCTTACACAAGGCACACAATTTGACCAGCCGACCCAATCTGACATTTGTCTCATCTGATATAGCACACACCATCACTATCAAAGTCCTAGAAGATGTGGGCAGTAACCACATATCAAATATGACAACTGTCTCCACACCACAGATGACACGGATCACAGTAAAGGCATCTTGGAACTTTAAGAAAGTCAATTGGGCTAGGTATAGCCAAAAGTAATTGATACTGGGTTCAGTGAAATCAGCAGAAATCTAACGTTAACGCAACATACAGCAAAATCTGCGCCATAATTTTAACAGCAGCTAAAAAGTGTAGCCCAAGGGGAAAGGTCAGGAAATACAAGAACTATTGGACACCTGAACTGGCTGAAGCAGTCAAAGAGAGAAGAAAAGCCAAGAAGAAGGCGGAGAAACACTCTACCACCTTAAACAAAACAGAATACAACAGATGGAAGCAAAAATATCACGTGTGTTGCAGGGCCTGAAAGGGGAGCAAAGAATAGCAACACTTTTTACCTTCTACGCATGTGATAAAAGGCGACTAAGAAGATTATGGTATGGAGTTGGCTGTCCCATCCCATATAGGGTCAGTGACCCAAGCCCATGCTGAAGTCGGATGTATCAGGCCGAAAGGCGCAGATATTGCAGAAATGCTGTAAACCATGGCACAACGCATTCCGTTCTCCGGACTACATCCTGCTAATCTGCAGGAGTTTGAGAACGAACGCAGAAGAAGAAGAAGAAGAAGAAGCAAAAATAAGATAAATTACACAGGAAAACAAATGAAAAACCTGGAGAGAAAAATGTATCAAACCAAATCTAAAAAGAGAAGGAAATAAAATGTGGAGACTCTTGCATAATCTCGAGGAAAAATATACAAAAACCAATCCAACACCCATAGTAGTTGTAGGCATACGTGACAATGAAATAACAGCAACCATCAAGAAAGCGGATACATTCAACAATTTATATGCAAATGTTAACAAATCACAACAAAGGAAGAAATTAGACAAAATACTCACCACAAAAAGTGCAACACTTAACAAAGATCAGAACAATATTGCTGCATTCAATAACCTATTCAGAATACAAGAAATGAACATGGCATTACAGAAACTTGCTAGAAACAAAGCTCCAGAGTGAGATCAAATTAAAAATAAAATAATATGTTAAGTCGGGATCAAAGGCAATAGTAATGCTTCTATGGTTTATTAATAGAACACGGAAGTAGGAATATTTATAATCAGCATGGCTCACAGCAACCATCAACCCAATTCTCAAGAAAGGAAAACCGGCAGGAACACCAAGAAGTTTTAGGCCCATATCCCTCACCTTTAGCAAGCTGGTTGAGAGAATGATTAACAGCAGACTATATTGATGGCTGGAAGACCATGACTGTCTAGATAATAACAGGCAGGCTTCAGGTGCAAATGTTGCACAGATGACCCTCTCTTCAGATTCACACAAAATGTGATGGATGGTTTCCAAAAAAGAAAAAGCACATTAGCAGTGTTCGTTGACATTGAGCAAGCCTATGACAAAGTTTGGAGAAAGGGACTCTTGCTGAAGATAAACAGAATGAGAATAGATTAGAAGACATTTAAATGGATACAGGCCTTCCTGACAAAGAGAACCATAGCCACCAGCTATGCTAGTATATTATTTCGGAAAATAACATTGGAGGAGGGACACCCTCAATGCTCCGCTCTAAGCTGCATATTCTTCCTTATTTTCACTGATGATCTAGCGAAACATCTCAATGTGTCAAAAGCATTGTTTGCTGACAACTTTGCCATCTGGACCACCGATAAATATCCAATCCTAGCAAAAGCAAAAATCAACAGAGCTCTCCTCACAATCTCAGTATACTGGGAATTGTGGAAACTAAAAATAAATACACAGAAAACTGCTTACACTATTTTCTCACGAAGTCACAAAACAGCAACAAGATCTGCCAACTTCAAAATTAGTGGGGAAATATTAACAAAGGAAAAAAACCCATGTTTACCTTGGAATAAAACTAGACAGAGAACTAACACTGAAAGACCACATAGAAAATCTCAGAGGAAAAGCAAGTAAATTCCTAAACCTCATTAAGAGACTAGCTATTACAAACTGTGGGGGGGGGGGGGGTGTGCAGACAGACTCTCCACCAACTGTATCTTTGCTATGTGAGATCAGTAATGGATTACAGCCTTCCTCTTCAGACTATTGTAATAACTACTATCTCATCCCTGAATAGAGTGCAGAACCATGCTCTGAGACTACATCTGTGGAGGGATGCGATGAACATCCACAGCAGTATGTGAGATAGATGCAAATATAGAGCCGCTAGATATCAGACGGAAAAGAGCACTGACGGAAGCGGTAGAATGGTACAAGAGACAAAAGAATGACCATCCAAATAAAATACTTATTGACACTTAAAAACAAACAAAGTACTAAAACAACTGTCTCTACTGGATATATCCGGAGAGAAAGATGACAAACACCAGCTACCACACGAGAGAGAGAACTAGAAAACAAATGCAAACCATGACACAACGAATGCAGTTCTCCGGACTACGAATCCTACTTCTTCTTCTGCGTTGGTTCTCAAACTCCTGCAGATTAGCAGGATGTAGTCAGGAGAACGGAATGCGATGTGTCATGGTTTACAGCATTGCTGCGATATCTTCGCCTTTCGGCCGGACACATCCGACTTCAGCATCGCTTTGGGTCACTGACTCTATATGGGATGGGACAGCCAACTCCATCCCATAACCTTCTTAGTCGCCTTTTACATGCGTGGAACGTAAACAGTGTTACTATTCGTTGCCCCCCTTTCGGGCCCGGCAACACAACGCGGAAAATCCTACTAATCTACGGGAGTTTGAGAACGAACGTAGAAGAATCGTTCGCAAGAGTAACTTAACCTGGAAACGGAAAGCACACATTTTGATGACGTTTAGCGTTATATGCACAATTATTTCATTAGATTTATTCCTTGTCTTAGAGTTTAATATCGAAGACCGGTGTTAAATTGTCTCCAAGAAAACTTATTGATTATTTAAAAATTGTTATGAATGCAGTTATGTTGATCTGCTACCGATAGTGAAATAGTTTTTGCTGAAGGTAGGCATAAGTGTAAAGTAAAAATAATAGTTCGTTGGTTTTGTTAGGCCTAGTCTAGACAAATGAGGCAAAAGACAAAACGAACTCTGGAGTTTGATGAGAATGTAAAATGTTGTTCTTAGAAGCAAAGTTAAAATTATTTGTCATATGCAGTGACGTATTCTTTGCAGAACGTAGTCTTCCTTATGAATCTCCTGAAATTCCAGCGTTTTCTTACAAGTTATCTAGCCTCGTCAAACGACATGTCATGTGCATGCATTCCAGATCCATCTCTTTTCTTGTCAAATGATGCTTGGTCGCAGGTCGGCTTCTGCCTCTAGTGCCTTCTATCGCCCCCTCCAACAGCACTCTTTCCATGCCATCGTGTCTCTTCACATGGCCGAAAAAACGTAACTGCTTTCATGTTTAAAAGCCAGCCTTCTTGAATGTTCATTTTTCTTAGCATGTCTAGTCTTGGTTGGTCTTTCTTTCTGTCCATGCCTCCATCTCCATGGTATAATATTAATTTTGAAAGCCTTTATTATTTACCTAAATAATTTAGCCAGTCTCAAGGATTCTTAGGATAAATCTGGTTAGCATTGTTTAGGTATGTAGGCCTATGCTGTTTCTTTTTTGTTTATGATGAATAGGCCAAGGGTTCCGGAATCATGAATACTGCAGACTGTTGGATCACCTTTACTTTACTGATTGAGGATCTCATACACAACTGAATTCCCATGTGGATCCAGAACCCAGACTTATGAACACATATTTCAGGACTGCTTAATATACAAAGAGCAGAAACAGCGGCCCTGTCCAGAGGATACAGGTTTGAGGCAAAAGCTATAGGGCAGCCGCTAACACTGGAGAAGACACTGGATTCTAACCTGACAATATAACATGACGACAGATGCTGAACGTAGAAGATGGATGGTTGATATGTATGTATATATATATATATATATATATATATAGTGACATTCTTTCCAGAACGTTGTCTTCGTCATGGATACTCTGAACACTTCCCTGTTCTAGGCAAGCAGGCCTGCATTGGCCAAAGACATGTGCACATACATTCTTCGATGTCGCTGGTCCATCGTCTTCTTGGTCTTCCTCTTCTTCTCTCACCCGGCACTCAGAATCAGCCTTTTGATGCCATCGTGTCGCTTTAAGTGTCAAAATACTGTAGCTTCCTTCTTATGATGGTATTTCGAAGCCACCCTTCGTTTAGTTTCAGTAATTTCAACACTTCAATGAACTTTTTCTCTGTCCATGATATTTGTAGGATCTTTCTGTAGCACTTCATTTCAAATGAATTTATTCTTTTGGATATTGTCTTGTTTAAAGTCCAAGTCTCGTATCCATATGTTGCCACTGGGAAAACACATGACCTTAAAATGGTTAATTTAGTGTCATTATTACTATTTTGGCATAGCTTTCTCATTTGTGTTAATTTGAGTGTTGCAATTGCGAGTCTTCTAATCTAGACTGAACAATCTCCGGAACTGTTTATATTTGCTCCCACATATTCAAATTTGTTTACACATTCTAATTCTATATTGTCTATGTTGATTATTGGTTTGATATTAGTTTTGTCTGTTGTCATAATTTTTGTTTTATGTGCATTTAGATATAGATTTTGGATCTTGCTGTATTTCTTTGTTGATGTGATAAGCTGTTTCAGTTCCTCTGGATGTGTAGTAAGGAGGACTGTGTCATATGCATTTCTTATTTCTGGAATCTTGTACCTATTGATATTTATTGGATGAAACTAATTTTCCTCTAGTTCTTCTCTTACATTTCTCACTATATTCTCTGCAAAGATGTTAAAAAGACAAGGGGATAGGGTGCACCTCTGTCTCACTCCACTTTGAACAGTGAACCATTCAGATGTTTCTCCCTCCACTCTTACTGCTTCTTGTTGTTTGTGATATAGTGTTTCAATAAGATGTATTAGATGTTTGGGGAAGCCCATGATGGACCAGAGCTAGTGATGTTTAACACAATCAAACGCCTTAGTGTAGTCTATGAAACAAATATGTATCTAAACTGTTTGATTAAGTCTAAGAGGGCGGCTGCTCCTTGAGTCCTGAGCAGCCCCACTCAGGCCACTATCATTGAACTTGCAGTAGTATGCAAAAAAAGGGATATGGCCTGCTTTCTTTTGTCTTTCACATTTGTTCTGTAGATTATTGCCAACAGTTTTCCTGAATTTATGGAGAGCATAAGTTTTATCTTAAGGTATATACAAGTATAAGTTGTATAAGAGAGCATAAGGGTAATGCTTATTACCCTTGTGCATAATGCTAATTTATGGAGAGCTATGTATGTTCCCAGTTTTTGGATCAATAGGAAACTCGTTGTTATTTCATACCAGTGGAATACTAGGAAATAAAAGAGCAGATCAACTAGCTGAGGAGGGTGTTACCGACTGCCATCCAGATGTACCAATAACTTACAATCAGAAAAAAAACAAATGATCAAATCAATCAGAAAGCCACAAAATCCAATACAAGTTGAGTATCACATTATGAACAGATTAGAACAGGTTGCAATTCTACACTGCAGAACAGGACACAACTGACTTTAATATGTACACAGCATTCAGGACAGGCACCTAAGATTGTAGAACAAATATTTCAAGAATGATCTGAGAATCAGATGATGTTAAATTACCAAGTTAAAGTCACATCAACAAATACATGGGTTGGCTAAATTATCAATTAACAATTATAATATACAAACAGAAATAACACTGAAATCATAGCTATATGGACCTCCGTATGGGTTGCAAAAGACGGTGAAGTTCATTGAGAAGACAAAATTACAGATATAGACATATTTTAAGCGAACGAGTAAAGAAATGGTTATACATTTGTGTATACTAGAAGGATCTTCTATGAAGCTATTGTCCTTCCAAAAGTTCTCTAAGTATATTATGTGTGGAAATATAGCTATTATCTTCTTCTGTGTTCATTCTCAAACTCCTGCAGATTAGCAGGATGTAGTCAGGAGAACGGAATGCGATGTGTCATGGTTTACAGCATTGCTGCGATATCTGCGCCTTTTGGCCTGACACATCCGACTTCAGCATGGCTTTGGGTCACTGACCCTATATGGGATGGGACAGCCAACTCCATCCCATAACCTCCTTAGTCTTCTTTTACGACATACATGGAAGGTAAACAGTGTTGCTATTCTTTGCTCCCCTTTCGGGCCCCGGCAACACACAGGCGGCTATTATCTAAGTATTGCAATGATGGATAGTAAATGGAGGTGACTTCTTGAATTGTTTCTCATGCTTTGAGTTAACTGTTGATGCCTCTTAGTCATCAATAATGTGCAGAGCACACTGGTCAAATACAGGGGTGCCCATAAAGTGGCTGTGCAGTAATTTACATTGCTGGTGACACTGCATCACATGAATTGTGGGTATTTTGTGCAGCACTATCCGTCTGCTAGTTGTAGATTGTTTCATGGACCCAACATGCCAAGCACACCAGAGTACTAGGGACTAGCGGCACATAGTTAGTAACTGCTCATCAGGGTCAGTGAACCAAAGCTAGTAGGGGTAGAAGAGTTCTCTGGAGATGACCCTCGTGTGTGCTCAGTATATTGTGAAATTTGTCATCTCTTTTATTTCGGTGGTCCATTGTTTTCGAGGTCGACCTCTAGGTCTGCCTTCACTATATCTGTGTAGCGTAGCTTGCTGTGATATGCTTGTCTGATGGCAGCCTGCTGATGTGTGTAAACCATTTGATCTGTTGGCTCTTAATATACTCCAAGATTGGGGCAGTGCCGGTTCTTTGTCTAATGTTCTCATTTCTCACTCTGTCTCTTAGCGATACTCCTAGGATTCTGCGTAAGCTTGCCATCTCAGCTGTTACTAGTTTACATTTGTCTTGTGCTGTCATTGTCCATGTTTGACATTGGTAGCACAGCATTGGCATAGTAATCATTTTGAATAGTGTTATTTTGGTGTTTAGGTGTACATTTTTGTTTTTGAAGATTGGTGTCATTTGCCCTAGGGCTTGGTATGCACACACAAAAATATATATATGTGTGTGTGTGTGTATATATATATATATATATATATATATATATATATATATATATATATATATATATTATACATTTACTCAATTTTTTTTTCTCTCTCTCTTCCTCCTATCTTTTTCTTACCGTATACATGTGTTTATGTACAAGTTTGATATTTATCTTGTCTTTCATCCTGATAAAGGCTATCTATATCTATTGCAAAACATCTATTTTTATGTCTCGTTAGTGTTATGTAATTATTGGGGTGCCATGATTGCAGTCCAACCCCCGTTTTCGTTCTTATTTCTCATGAATGCGTATCTACGTATTTTGTGATTAATTGATCTATTATATCAATAAATAACCAATAATTAACAGAAATATTAATTTTTTAGTGTCAGGGTTAGTTATATGTTATTGCATAAGCTTGCTTCTCTTGAACATGTGATGAGGCAGGTTCTCTTTCTAACACTTTTTTTACAAGTAACAGTTGAGGGTGGAAGAAAAAGAGGCACAAAGAGGGAATCCTCGATTGACAACATTAAGGAGTGGTCTGAGCATGATTTCTCTACATTCATCAGAATGGTTGAGGACAGGGGTGTTTGGAGGTGTTTTTGTTCTGTCTCCAAGGTGGCATCACTACAACATGGACGAGTTATGTGCTTATTATTATTTATCGGGAATGTACTTTGTATAATGTTATCACTATGACTCATGAACTTCTGAAGTAATTTCATACATGTATGTTTGCAGGTAGCAAGCTGTAATACAATGTCAACCCAGCAGCTTCGACTGCGGATGCAAACCAAAAGTGGACACAAGATCTTAGAAGGTTTATATTTAGCATCAACTGTTGGGAGATTAAAGGAGGTTATTGCTGACCTATCAGATATACCCAAGCACCGTATAAAAATTCGTCAGGGGTATCCACCGAAGATTATTGATATTAGTAATGAAATAGCAGAGTTATCTTCCTTACCATTTCGCTCAGGAGACACAATCATTGTTGAGGAAGATGAATCTGTAGGCAGTGTCGACATTAATGGACCATCAAACTCGCACGCAGGAGAGATATCACAGCCTGATGAACGTCTGGACACCCTGCTGCATCATCAACTTGAAGAGGGAGCTACAGGAATACTCACTCGTAAAGTGGTACCAGCAGATAATTCCTGTTTGTTCTCTAGTGTCAATCTAGTAATGAACGAAGGTATCTTTGATGCAACATCAGCTTCACACTTAAGAGAAGTCATAGCAGGAATAGTCTCAGCTGATTCTACAACCTATTCGGAAGCCATTTTAGGCAAACCAAATAGCTCATACTGTAGATGGATACGGGACAAGAACTCATGGGGTGGGGGAATTGAACTTGCTATTCTTTCTCAATACTACAATACGGAGATTGCAGTTGTAGATACACAAAGTGGACGTATAGACAGGTTTGGTGAGGATAAACACTACAAAGAGAGAGTATTTGTTATTTATGATGGTATTCATTATGATCCATTGGTTTACGAATCAATTGAACACACTGGCCAGGTAAGAACCAAATTTTCTATTCACAATGCTGTCATCTTGGCCCATGCTCTTGAACTAGCTTCTGAAGCTAAATCAATTCGGCAGTTTACGGATGTTGCAGGATTTTCTCTAAGATGTTTGGCATGCCAGCTACCTTTACGGGGCGAGAAGGAAGCATCAGACCATGCTAGAGACACTGGTCATGTCAATTTTGGAGAATACTGATGTTTACAAATTATTCATTCAAGCATGCTACACCATTATACAATACTGACTTAGCCAGTTCTAATACATGCTGGATATATTGGTTGATCAGCAAGATAACAGTAGTTTTGTGACCACACACCTTTATTGGTTGTTCCACATGTAGAAGGTCTACAGGTCTTACCAGTGTCCTACCAGAACAAGCACCATGCAACAGTATACTTCTAGTAGATGATACAAATATGTGAGACTTTTCATCCAGGGAAAATCTCTCTTAACATTCATTTTTACACTTACATATATTTCAGTTGTCTCCCACTTGTGGTTTAAATGCATGCCGTATCTCAATTCCTTAATTTGTCTTCTATCAAAAAATCACGGTAGATGACAAAGATATGCAGGCCAGTGAATATTGCACATTTGTCCTTCTGTGACAGACTCCTAGGTTGCCAGAATGCCAGATGGACCATCACCTCAGATGGACCAACAAAGCTGATAGAAGAATGATGACTAGTTGGCTCAGAAGCACCGTATATACTATACTCTGGCAGGACATGACGTTTCAGAGATACTGGATCTATCCATAACTTTCCCCCAACACAACCATGTCTTTGAGACAAAGATCCATATATGAGCTTGTTTGTCAACTCGGTTACTCAACTGAGGAGGTACTGTAGTTTTGTCAGGAAGGCTATGGACTGTCAAGAGCTACCTGTTCACAGCTAAATTAATTGCTTCATAATCATCATCATCAGGTGATTGTTTCCCCCCCCCCCCCCCCCAACTTGGCGCCTGCCTAGTTCTGGATCTTTGATAAAGTAATATTATTCTTCAGTTGATCTCATGTTATTCTTATGTCTGTTTGTGTAGAACATCAGCCTGATGTTGATTGTTACCTTTGTCAGAGTCATCAGTGAGGAAATCTGAATGAAGAAGATTTTCAGAAATATTGACCAATCATCCTGCACATGTGTTGATGGGGCCTGAAAGAATTGCAGTTTATGTTTCATGCATGCCATAAAAAATGAATAAGAAGGTTTTGGGGCGAAATTGACTATCCCATCCCATACAGAGTCAAAGTAACCCAGAAGCCATGTTGAAGTCAGGTGTGTCAAGCTGGAACAGAGTCAAAGTAACCCAGAAGCCATGTTGAAGTCAGGTGTGTCAAGCTGGAACAGAGTCAAAGTAACCCAGAAGCCATGTTGAAGTCAGGTGTGTCAAGCTGGAACAGAGTCAAAGTAACCCAGAAGCCATGTTGAAGTCAGGTGTGTCAAGCTGGAAGGTGCAGATATCTCAGCAAAGCCATAAAAAATGTGCATTTATTCTCTGGACTAAGTCCTGCTAATCTCGAAAGGGGAGAATGTTATCCTGCAGAAGAGAATGGAGAACGGACGCAGAAGAAAACATATCGTGTTCATGATCTTATTTCATCTTGCTAATTCAATAACTTTTCAGAATACTCATATCCAGTGTTTCAAGCTGGTCTTTGTAGATAGTGGTCTCTGCGCATGACTCATGCCACTAGCTCGCTACTTGCACATGGCTAGTGCAGTGTAGCCATTTTTCATTCTCTCAACACCTAGTACCGGTAGTTATTGCACTGTCTTCTTAACTCTTCTGGGGAAATGATCGGAATGACATTTCTGTTATTTCTGCTTTGGAGAAGGGGTTGGCTTCTTTTTTTAAAAGAATGATTAACCCTTTCACCACTATTGACAGCTAAGAAAGCTAATGTAGAAGTCCTCAGAGATGCTGGAGTAAAAAGACAAATTATAGAATTAAAGCAAACATTAGAAGAAGACAATTCACAATGTTTAGGGCATGTGACAAGAATTAACAAAACTTGAATGCTTATAATAATAATACTAAGATTCATAGCCTGTCAGGGTAGTAGGGGTGCCACATTGGATACATCAGCACAAAAAGCCCTAAAAACAAATCTATCCTCAGACATTCAGAGAAGTATAGAAAAATCATGCCCAGAGCATTCCTTGATGTTATCAATCCAGAATTTTTTCTGTCCTCTCCTTGACTGTTCCTGACAAAATGATTTTAGAAAGCGAGACGTGTCTCGTTACATGTCCGGTCAAACAAGTGTATGCTGTTTCACCACTGCCAAGAGTGGTTCGTAATAACCTGCAAATTTGTTTTATTGCTGCCAGACAAATATATTTGTCTAGTGTTCTATATAGCTAATTCTCAGCAAACATCTGTAGTACTTGTCTTGAAAAGCCTGAAAGCTATCTGTGTCTGCATTGAGTGTCCAACTTTCACACCCGCATAAATGTATACTTAGCACTAGCGATCTGAATAGATTGATCTTGACTGTAATACTGATCACTTAGTATTCACCAGAAAGATCAATAGGAGAAGAGACTGAGAAAGACAAAGAAAGAAATTGCTGGATATGTTGCCATGACTGCATGGGAGAATGTCACCAACTGAACTTGTTAACAACAGAAGAGGCAAGGAACTGTAGGGGAAAAAATGATTGCCTGCATGATTCGGTGCAGCACTTCATTGATTGGCTGCTTAATATGATAACATACAGTAACAACAATTTTTGTTAAAGCAAAGTAAATTTGTATAACCGTGTTTATGTAAATTTTTTTTTACTGCTGCTTGATTTCTAGTGTAGTTTTTTTATTTACATAATTAGCAACATTTTATTTGCAAGTATTCTTCTGTTGAGAAATGTACGAGAGACTGTAAGCACATCTGTGTGTCATATGGTAAATAAATATATATATATAACAGGAAAAATTGTTACAATGCAGGTTCATGTTAAACAAATACAGTGGAATCCCGTTATAACAGTTTGGTCTGGACCGACAAAATATGTCTGTAATAACAGAAATTTTCTATATACAGTATAAACAATATAGAATCAATATATTTGGGGATTTTGAAAAAATGTTGTTATATAGGGAAATGTGTTATAAAAATGCACTATATGGGATTCCAGTGTATATAGTATTGATGTTTTGACCAAAAGGTTTGTCCCTGCCATGATAAAATCCTTTTGGTTGAAATGTCAATTCCATGTACATTAAAATCCTGTTATAACAGCTTGGTCCGGACCAACAAAATATGTATGTAATAACTGTAATTCACTACATATAGCACAAACAATAAAGAAAATTGGGGATTTTGAAGTGTTCTTATATAGGGAAATTTTGTTTTAACAGAATGTGTAAAGAAGGATTCTACTGTAATTGTTTAACATAAATTGAATTTTAACCATTTCTTTGTTGTTTATATTATTTTTTAATGGAACAATTTAATTAATCGCTGACAGCTAAGTGTTGATTGCGAGAATGCATACATTTAGCAAGAACATATGTGTAAGTTGAATATGTGACTATTGAAATGGTATGGTACATTTATCACACATACTGTGCTTAAGTGCATAGCCAAATTATGTAGGATCAGAACATGTAAATTAAAGAAGGAAGCCAGAGGATAAATGAAAAATTCTTGAGTCTAACGGGAATTGAACCAGTCTGTTCAACCAATGTGCGTACATAATGTTTGTTGAATGGACTCGCTCAATTCCTGTTAGACTCAAGAATTTAGGATCAGAACATGCGTATTTCCAGTGGCAATATATGATTGTGATGCATGGACATTAAATAAAACAATAGTAAAGAGAATCGCTGCTTTCGAAATGAGATGCTACAAAAGAATTTTACGTATAACATGGACAGCTAAAAAAAAAACAAATCAAGAAGTGTTAAGATCAATAAACATTGAAGATGGCTAGACTGTAACCTGTCCATCTGTGTTTTTTTGGTCATATAAAGAGATATAACAGCATGGAAAGGTTAATAGCTAAAGGCAGAGTTAAGAGCAACAAGGGAAGAGGGCGTCCAAGACGACGATAGTGCACTGATATATCAGATTGCTTAAACACGTCTCTAGCTGCGGCAGGTCAACTCACCCAGAATTACAGTGTTCAGAGAATTTATAAGGAAGGCCAGGTTCTGGAAAGAATATGTTACATGATTAGTACTTGTTTTCTGTTTCAGAAATTGTTACTACATCAGGCTCCCTCTATAGCGCATCCTTTTATAACAAATTTCCCTATATAACAACACTTTTCACAATCCCCAATTATATTGATTCTGTATTGCTTGTACTGTGTATATTAATGGGTTTATGTTGTGTTATTACATAAATATTTTGTTGTTCTGGACATAGTTGTTATTATTGGATTTGATAGTACTAAATAACAGAAAGTAAGTTCTGTATTTAATCAAAAATGGCATTTTATTTTAATAAAACATGCTATCTCCTTACAAGTCTGGTTTTTAATAAACAAAATATAGCATATAATTAAAAGTGTTCAAGTCTGGTTTTTAATAAACAAAATATAGCATATAATTAAAAGTGTTCAAGTCTGGTTTTTAATAAACAAAATATAGCATATAATTAAAAGTGTAATACCAGACAGCTGATTTTCATTTATGATTTTGTCACACGATGTATATCAAAATAATAAAGTTGCTAAACTGACATGAAAATGAATAAAATGACCAATGAAACTGAAAATTGAAGAAATATTGTGAAGATGGTTTGGACAAACTCTCAGGACATTGTCTAAATGTATAATTAGATAGGCGATTGGGTAACACCCACAGGGAAAGGAACACTTTGTTCCATAGTCTCCACTATTGTAGTAACAGAAGTTTTAGATCAGCCATATCCAGCACTGTTGGTAGATCCACAACCATAGTCTCCACTCCTGTAGTAACCAGCACCGGATTTAGACTTGATACGCCCTAAGCTTTCTGGACGTGCAGCATTTGGACAAATAATGCTGCAATATATTTAAGTATATATGACAATTGCCCAGGAAAGTGGGGGCCCTAAGCTATAGCTTGTGTAGCTTATACGTAAATCTTGCACTGGTAGTAACAGAAGTTTACATGATATGATGAACCTGTTGATAGTCAGGGCCCACTAACAGCTATCAGCGGGTGGCGGGAATTGCTTACAGTAGACCACTGAGTGGATATAATATGAAAAAAAAATGGGAATAATATGTTAGGGGGTTAATTAGATATTTACATTTGTTTAAGGGCAAAGCTAATGAAACATGCTGGTGTGTGTGCACATGGCTCCTAGTTGTGTGTGCACATGGCTCCTAGTTGTGTGTGTATATGGTTCATAATTATGTGTGTACATGTCTCCTAGATGTGCATGAAAGTTCATATTTTGATTTGAACAAATGTTTGACTAGCTAGGTATTTCTATTGCAATAATAAAACTATTGATGAAACTCAGAGAACTCCAATTGTGACTTATATGTTACTTTCTCACACATCATCATCTAGATCTGTCATCACATTATCATGAAGCATATGCTTGAACAAATCTGTAACTCATATGTTAAATCAGTACAGTTTTATGGCTTGGTAACATGGACACATTATCATCTATAATTATCAACAGTTTATCGTGAAGCATATTCTTCATATGTCATTTTACACACAGTAGCATCACATTGCTTGAACTGGAGAGCTCTGGTTTCTGTCCTTTGCACTGTGTTGGGCGTTGAAGGAACATAGATAGATAGATATACTGAAACAAAAGTTTAACTCAAATTTTAAACTGGTGAACTGCTGCGAGTATTTGCAGACGATCAAAGTTTAATTTACAAAGATGAGGAAAATTTGCAAAACCACATCAATGCATCGCTATTAGCATGTAAGAAGTCTATCTTATCAATACACTGGTTCTTGTTTGCCTTGCGGCATCAGGGGTAGAAGAGTTCTCTGCAGATGGCCTTCATGTGTGCTGTTTGTAAGCTTGTTCCTGTGGCTTCTTTGATTTCTGTGATCCATCTTTTACATGGTCGGAAAGCTGAAGTCTCCTGGGTATGAAAGAAAGCTCAGAAAAACCACCCCATTGCACATAGGAAGTAAAAGGTTATCCCTCGCAATTCCTGTGATCATCAATCATTTCAGAATGTTTAGACATGCTCGTGCTGCAGAAAACCAACGTACTAGAGTCGTAAGTAGTTCAATTAGTTAGTCGTCAAATCATCATCATTGCACCCCGAAACATCCATATGTGCTCCAATCTTTACTTGAGTGTGTCCACCACTAAACAATGACTGACAGTTCCGTTTCTTCATTGGGTGACGTTGACAAACACTATCTTACGTCAACAGTAATACTCATTTCTGGCAGAATTGCCACATTTAAATTCAAGTTCCTTTACTTTGGACATGAGAAAAAAAATTGCCCGCAATAACTTAATTTGCCAGAGGTGTTTCTCTTAGACTATCCATTGCTCTATCGCCTGCCACATTGATCGCCTCGCCAGCTGATCCCCTCTTTTGTTGCCTTGAACACTCACATGACCAGGCACCAAAATGAATGTCACACATTCCAACTTCAACATCTTGACTGCCTCAAACAACTTCAATATCTTGACTGTCTCAAACAACTTAACATCTTGACTGCCTCAAACACCTTCAACATCTTTACTGCCTCAAACAACTTCAACATCTTGACTGCCTCAAACAACTTCAACATCTTGACTGCCTCAAAAACTGTTCTCAAATGCAGCCCATTTGTATTTCTCTGATCATGATCATCGAGTCACTAAGGATTTCTGAAGAATTCAGAGCAACAACCAGAGAAATTCAGAGCGTCTGTCAGAGAAATTCAGAGCGTCTGCCAGAGAAATTCAGAGCGTCTATAAAGAAGACTTTTTTTCTGAAAAGAGTATGTCATCAGAATAATAATTAGAACATCTCAATAGAGTTAGGTGGCTACAGCCCTGAGTTCTCACTCATACAGTTGCAGTGTTCACTTAACATATGATTGATATGTTCACTTAACACAGATTGATAGTACTTCATTACGCATTTAGGTTGCGTCTGTGGGTCTCACCAATGGTCCTTCCATGCAGCAGAAAACCTTAATAGATGACATGCCGTTATATTGAGGTTTTCTTCTTATAGAAGCTTCATGGCAAGTCATCTATACAATTATGCTTTTATTTTGTTGTTGCAATGTGTTTTATGCTTCGTTATTTGTATATATGTATGCGCCCTCTGTGGTTGGGAGGGAGCCAGAGATGTACCGTACAGTTTAGCACTGGGGAAGAGGAAACTGACAGCACTGTTTTTTCCTTTGGCTGAGGCCCATCATAGAGGCACAGTGACTCGGGACGTGACAATCTTTTTGACTTGAACATTTGATTGCATGTCTGAAGAAATAGAGAAGAAACCAGCAGTCAAGTGGTTCAATGAATGAGCACAGTGAACCCTATCTTGGCTGCAGTGGCTCGGAGCAGTGCATAGGTTGAAACCTACCTTCTTGGTGGTGTTATAGTTATTCTCTGGCCCGAGAATCCACTTATCAGCAATATCAATCAATAAACTCGTAACCCTTCAGGGTCGTAGGGATACCACATTGGATGTCTCAGCACACAGAGTCCTACAACGAAATCTATCCTCAGCGATGTGGATGAGTATGGAAATATCTTGCCCTGTCCATTCCTTGATGTTGTCTGTCCATGCCTTTATTTTCCCTCCTCTGTTTCTTCCACCCTCGACAGTTCCATGCAGTATTGTTTTTGACAAGGAATCGTGCCTGCATACATGTCCGAACCATGCTAGTTTTAATATAATGCTATATATATATATATATATATATATGATGCAATATAATGCTATTTTAATGGCATTTGGTAACGGACTTCTGGATCAGCAACCAACCAACCATAGTACTTCATTGCATTGAGGGCCTGACAAACGCATTACAAAACATCTGATGTATTTCAGGGGAAACGATTAACCGGTGGACAGAATAAACTTTTCAAGAACACTCAAATCGACTTTAAATGGGCTTCAACATCGATGCCACATCCTGGGAATGAATCAATCGTCCAGTGTATTGCAACAACAAACAGGACAATACCGTGCTATAATGCTGAGAAACGACACCAATAAAAATGATGCAGAGAAGAGGCCGCATCAGGCAGCACCAAACAAAAATACATTTAAGGGGCGACATTTCGAAGAAAAATATTTTAGGGGTGCGGCATTTCCAAGACTTGCATCATATCGAAAAAATATCCGCACGGTCTTGTCAACAAATATGCTTACAACATCGGAAAAATCAAATCTCAGAGGCATAGAGAAAATGTGCTGCACGAGAAGACAGAATATGCACACACCCAATTCTGATCAGTGCCTTAAATGTGGCAGGGGGATTCTATGTCAGGATCTGACTTTTCCTGTCATCTTCTTACACACCAGAGAGATGCTGAAACATAAGTCTCGTTGTTCACATGCCACACGTTTCGTTGTCCAGGAAAAGTTTAGAGAGAACTAGCACAATGAGATATCTGGGTGTGTTTTTTTTGACAGAAGTCTGGGTTTCAGGGAACATGTTCACCACGTTATCATAAGGGCAGGCAAAAGCTTAACATCAATGAAGATTATGGCTGCTGCGCAGTGTGAGCAGGGGATGTTATTTCTTTTGTACCAGGGTTTGGTTGTGGCTGTGGTGGAATATGCACTGGCAGTTCTGACTATTAACCAAACTCAGATCGAAAGACTGGATAGAATCCAGAATGCATATCATACTTGGGTGCACAAGAGACACATCGACAAGAGTTATGCGATGCCTACTTGACTGTCCAACAGCTGAGCACAGATTACAGTATTGCCGTGCATGAACGTATCTTCAAATATATGCAGATAAGGAACACCCGTTGCATTCCGAAATACAGAAAGTTAAAGGCAGCAGACTCAAGAGAGGGAGGTCGTGGATGGGACGTGCTGAGGGTGTCATACAAAGCGATTGCAGGATATGGCAGCAGGTGCGGAATCGATAAGTCTACCCACAGTTTTCGAAACTTGTTTGAGAGTAGTAATGTCACTTAGCAGGGAATACAGAGAATGGTGTCATACAGCTGTGGAGAAATAAGTGCAGGCTTTAGTCCGTGAGAATACCAAAGGGGGGGGGGATGTAATTATATACACTGATGGATCTGTGATTAGACATGTTCGCAGTGCTTGGGCCTTCACAGTTCAGTGCGCAGGTAAAACGATCAGGGATGAGAGTGGTGCCTTTGGGGTCACTACGAATAACATGACCATCGAGACTATGGCGGTGACCAGGGCATTTGAGTGCGTATGGACACAGAAGGTAACGCGTCTGCATCTTGAGTGACTCTATGACTATGATTAGGAAGGTACAAGAGGGTCTCGTTCGCGAACAGTGGATTGAGGCCCTGAGAAAGGCGAGCCTGAAAGTGGTTACATTTATTTTAATACCGGGGCATTTATTTTCGTGGGTGTTCGGGGCAATGAAAGAGCAGATCAACTGGTATCATGCGCGATTGTGGCACAGGACGATGGGGCAATGGGTCGCGCTGACGTTTTGAACTCTTTAAGAGATATAACACACGAGAGTAAGACTAGTTTGGATGATGATTCCTTTTCAATGTCCAGGATTAAAGATCATGGATGGAAATGCGGTGTTGCTAGAAGTGAACATTTTGAAGGGCGCAGAAGAATGATGGTCACACTGTATAGGACCGGTACTGTCAGCAGAAGTGTAATGGCGGATACACTCAAGGAGAGATCGGAGCAACTTTTGACGTGTCCAGTTTGCAGTGATGATGATCCGACGAGTAACTAACTAATAACGGAAATGTGAGCGATTTGCTCTTATTTCTTATGCGCAGCGGGGTGGTTTATCATAGCTTTCTGCCATACCGAGGAGAACAATTACAATCTATACCAATATACTGAGAAATCACCATCCGGGCGTAAACTTAATAGTTAACCCTCCCCCCCCCCGCCAAAAAACAAAACAACAACCAACAACAACCTTAAAACATAAACTGCCATCAAAGGAATATGGAATGAAATGATTACTTCTGGAGCTCTTGGTATTACATCATTAGTGTATCGCTGCCAAAATCGTCATTTGTAAGAAAGAGATCGTATATTGACCGCAGTACACTGATGGTGGTCTTAAATCAACAACAAATAAGCATACAAATACATGAGTTGTCATATGAACTAATAAGTTGTGAGAGAAAAGGATGTTGCTGATATCGATCCAATTGGGAAACCATGGCCCTGCAGCAAAGTTGTAGTTTATAATTGGAGAGAACTTAGGCGTACTGTATATAGAATATGGAACTTTAAAAATGGTTTGCTTAAAATAACTTTGGCCTATTCATAATATTGAATCCCAGTTAACATACAAATTGTGTAATATGATGGAAGCCGGAGGCGTAAGTTTAGTATAAAAAAAAACATTTGGAAAATATACACGGCACAAAGTGGTCAAGAATTCCGTTTTTTTAGTATGTGTTTGCTAATTTTAACTCGACAAGAAGACAAAGTGAGTTTTATAAATGCTTTAAATATTAATTTTAACCATATTTCAAACATTGCATTTATATAATTATATTCGTTGCATATATTGTACTTAGTCTAACCTAAAGTAAGCCTTGACCTCTGACAGCAAGTCACATGATTGTCTGTTAGTCCTTCCTGCTTTACAGACGTTGAGCAACAATCGTTCTTCTCTTGTTTGCTCTCGCTGGAATAAAAATACAATGTTTTCATTCTTTCAAAGAATTCTTGACTGGTTTAAAAGTCTATTTTGGAAGGAGGAGATGGAATTAACGCTTGTGGGACTTCAGTATTCAGGGAAGACGACATTTGTTAATGTTATAGCGGTAAGTGTTTGTTTGCTGTATCTGAAAAATAATAATCAAATGAGATTCGCGTGCCGTTGTTTTTGTGTGATCGAACGTCGTAGTTAATTCTGTTAATGTACTTACTAGTAGTAAGGAAGTATAAACTTGTAATTTCTTAATGTTTAACTGTTTGAATGAAATCAATCTAGTTTTATATAATTTTCCTTGTGTTTTAAAATACGTAATATTGTTTTAGTTTTGGTAGTGTCCACAAACAAAGAAATGAGGCAATGATTTTCTAGAATATAAATCATTTATTCTTAATTTATAATCAATCATGATTCACAAATGACAATTGAATGTGATGACAGTGGGAATCTGAAATTTGATAGTTAACATTTTAAGCCTACTTCAACTTTACATATGTCAAATGGTACCTAATTTTACCAACTTTAAATTACCATCTCGACCTACTTTTTAACAACTCTCTAGTATAAGTATGGATGGATAGTAACCAAACCAGATATCATTATCAACCATAGCTTAGGGCCTACTTTTTACTGTTTCATAATAATACTAATAATAGCAATAATTAATAGGCCTAGGCCTAATTAATGAAATGCGGGTCATAATGCATATTTATGGTAGGCTAATTATTAATTATAGGTCCTAAATTTCAATAGACCTAGCCTAATAATAATTTAAATAATATTTTATTGTTATTTAAATATATTACATTCCATCTAAGTCCTAAGTGATATCTACCTCTCAGTCAACTCAATGATAATAGATAGTCCTCTTATAATATTATCAGGACATAATTATAATAGGCCCTACCATTATGTACCACCAATATAATAGACCCTATATGTAGACCTTCTATTGGTTTTACAACATAATAGAACCTAAGCCTATATTTCGGCCTACTACAATTGGTTTTACAGTATAATGGACCCTATATCTAGGTCTACTACAATTGGTTTTAGAACAATGGAGACTTGACCGCTTAAGGTGAAAGTTGATTAAGGATAATTTATGACAAATCATCGGTCGACTCATATAGATGTTCATTCTTCACCATACAGGTAGTTTAAATCTTTTATATTAGGCCTGTTATAATTAATATTTCTTTACTATATGTACTTTAAATATGTTTACATCAACTGGGAAACATTTTTAAAAATAATTTTTTCCCAGTAACAATGCTAAATATATATATATTCCTTGAAAATTGTAATTCGGTAAAACCTCCGGCAAATTTGTGTGTCTCTGGCAGCCAAGGTACCAGACTTATGCAACATAGTTATATTGACTAGAAAATCACTAGTAGGATTTAACACACATAGGTATTAACACAAAACACACAACCTGGTTTATTTGACACATATTTTATTCACTCCTTATTTACTTATATATATTTTTTTAAATCAATCTTATTTATCTATATTTTATCTTCTCTCTGTGAATAACTTGCAATTACTTTGTGTTTTCCAATATTGCCTGTCAGTAAACAGTTTTACCTGCAGTCTCATTCAAATATCGATTGTTGTATAAATATAATACAATGTATTGTTTTCCTTTCCTTTCTTTTTTTAACCTGTTATATTTTATCAGTCTGGTCAGTTCAGTGAGGACATGATCCCAACAGTTGGATTCAACATGAGAAAAATTTCTAAAGGCAATGTCACAATTAAGGTAAGTTTCAAGTCATAGTGCTATGTATTAGATGTTCTTCTATTGAGCTTGTTCTCAAACTCCTGCTTGTCGGCATGGTGTAGTCTGGCGAACAGATAGCATTGTGTCATGGTTTACAGCTGACTAATACTTACATTTTATGGTCTGACACATGTGACTTCATTATGATTTTTGATGGACAATGTAAGTGTCGAGCCTTTGTTTGCTAGACTAAGTAAATCTTCACTTCAAGGAGATGGCCTCGATGGGGCTTAAAAGTCAGAGAAGTAGTTTTAGATAATTTAATAATGATCAAATAATCGACGAAACATATTTACATTTTATGTCACATTTTCGCGGTAAGAGATATATATTTATATCTGTGCCTTTTGGGCAGACACATCCAACTTTAACTTGGCTTGTGTATCACTTTGATCATCTATAGGATGGGAAAGTCTATCCTGTCCAAAACCCACCTTTGTGGACTTTTACGACATGAAGTTTCTATTCATTTCTATTCTATTGTTACTATTCTTTTCTTCTCATTTTTCAGGTTCCGGCAACACGAGCATGTCATTTAATAATTATGAAAATTATTATTCCTCTTATTAAAAATCATTTTGTTGACATTTGTTTTTTTTTTGGGGTGTACATTCTCAACTTCCTGCTGGATATCTCTTGTAGCAGTATACAAGTAATAGTTGCATTAGATTTTCAGCAGATGTGGTCCAGAGAATGAAGATGTATTGTGTTGCCATTTTATTTGTGGCTATGACCTGATACATCTGACTTCAGTGCATTGATAATTGAAATTAAGAACTTTAATTTGCTTTCAAAATTGACATTGTCACCTGTGTGTTGCTATGGTCTTTCTTTTGTTGTTTACTTGGTTTCTACACCGTCAGATAAGTCTTATGGATGAACTCCACTGTTCTCTGGAGCTCTTATTTGGTTCCATATATCTTTGCTTTCAGGGTTGCACAGTTGGAATAGTATGTCTCTCTCAATTGTTTTCATACTGGGACAATTTTGCAGAATATGTTCAGAGGTCTGTTCCACAAGTACACAGTAGTGTGGCACACAGTCGCTGCATGTGTTTGTTAAGTCTGTTGTGTCTTGCCCTGAGGCGAAGTATGATGACCAGTCCCTGTCGATTTTGGTAGTAGTGCTAGGGTCTGTTAGGGAAGAAAAGAATGTATCAACATTTAGCTTCTATGCATGTTGCAGCCAACCTTCGTTGCTGAGACGGCACTTGATGATGATGCATGTTGTAAGAGGTAACTAAAAAGGTTTTGGAGTGGAGTTGGCTGTTCCATCTCATATAGTCAAAGTGACACAGAGGTTATGCTGGTCAAATAAGACAGATCGAAAGGCGCAGTAATTGCAGACAAGCTGTAAACAATGACATAATTCGTTATGTTCTTCGGACAACATCCTGTTAATCTTCAGGAGTTTGAGAATGAATGCAGACGAGATTGACATTGTCATCTTGGTCATTGAATTCATGTAGACAAGACATTCTCTGCTTTTTGAAGATTTACTTCTTCTTCTTCATCGTTCACTTTCAAACTCCTGGTGGATCTCTCTTGTAGCCGGACCATGATCCATTTTAGATTTGTGCTAATGGCCCAACACATCTGTCTTCGGCTGTGTATATTATACCAATATGTATTAAGAAAGTGTGTGAGCATCAAGAACTCAAAACAGCATCATCATGTGCTGTGCATGCTATAAATAGTAATGAAGGCAGAGGAATAGCCTGGTTAGGTATCTATGCTTTGTCATTATGAATCAGGGTTGCCATGTTGTTAAAATTGATTCATTTTTGACTAATAAAATTTCAAGTAAAAAAAGACCAAACTCCAGACTTTTAATACATTTTCAAATTGTCCAATAATAAAAATGACCAAATATAAATTTCATTGTGAGTGACATTTAAAAATTGAAAAAACTCAATAAAATTAGCCATGACATGGTCAAATTCTGGCAACCCTGTTATGAATAAATATTTATGATTTCACTTCACATTTTATGGTAGTAATCTGATCATCAGATATATAATTTAATGTGGTAGAATAAGTCAGCACGTGATGGTTGTAAATACTTAACAGTGGTGACAGTATCTATGTTGCGATCATAAAGTCTTCGTTAAGGATACATGACAATGTCGATAAAATAACAAACTTAGTCCTTGGATAACAATGGATTTTACTTAAAATGGTATTTTGTATGAGTTTTCTAGTTTTATACTGCCGAGCTACCTGGGTGGGGTTCCTCAGATTAGGGTCTTGCCTTCAGTGGACTTATTCCTGAAAGTATCTTTCTAGTTTGGTATATTCATGACAAATGTCTTGAAATCTTGTTTGCAAGTTTTTGTAGTGAAGAATAGGACATTCCACTTTTATTTGTACAATATATACTTAGGTATCCCACCACAAAAGGACACAACAAAGCATAGAAACAAAATAATAAGTAAATATACCAAACTCTGACTGTTCAACTCCAATGTGATATTTGTATTAACATACAGTTGCGAAAGTTGGAAAATAGCAAAAGCACTTGAGAATGAATTAAATTAATTTGAAAATAAATATTATAGAGAACTCCAAAATATTGGTTGGGAAGAATTCAAATCAAACAAGCAAGAGAAGACACCAAACAGCAATGTGTTTCTACAACAATAAGAATAAAATGATGGACTTATGTTGGACATTAGAATGAATAAAAACAGACTGCCACTACAAGCATTAAAATGGATACCAGATGGCAAAAGAAAAAAAAGGAAAACCAAGAGAGACTTCACAGAACAACCATCACTGATGGTATGACTACACGTCTAAAAAATATGCAAGAAATACACACAATAGCATCACAAAGCTCGAAATTGAGAGCTCTGGTTTCTGCCCTATGCACCATATTCAGCAGTTATCTAATACAGAATTGGTGGGAGTACATACCTAGTGAAAATTCCAGTGGATTCCAAAGCGTCTGTGTTGGTTAACTCCAGATCTTGTGTATGCTCCTCAAAATCACATCAAATTTTCTGCACTTATATTGTTGACAAATAATTATCTTGACCAGTGGTTCTCAACATATGTTTTTTAATGTGGCCCCTTTTGTGATAATTCTTTTTACAGTGGCCCCCAGGCCCCTTAAAGAAAATAATGGTGTTACCTATGCAATTAGTGTATAAAGTCTGGTTTCTAATCATACTCTTTTGGACTTATGACATTTATCCCGTTTATCTATTATGATGTGAAATATTGGTTTCTATCGTCCTACGTGTTTCCAGTGATTAGCATTACATCATTACATTTTCCATGTTTCTGGTTTTAATGATACAAATATGTAACCAGAAGACAGGATTTTACATGAATGGTGAGGCAACTTCCTTCAACTGTAGATATAATCTAATTTGGTTATATCATAACTTTTTATCATTAAAAATATTGAAGGAATAAGCAGTATTATCAGTTATGTTAAGTATTTATTCTGTTATGTTATATATTTATTCAGTTATGTTAAATATTTATTGTTATGTTAAATATTTATTCTGACAGTTGTGGGATATAGGTGGACAGCCTCGATTCAGAAGCATGTGGGAAAGATATTGTAGAGGTGTCAATGCCATTGTGTAAGTATGAATACATTCTTATGTTTTTAACAAGTTTGATTTTTCTTTCAAAATGTTACAGTAAGTTATGTATTCAGGATTCTTGTAGTCTGGCTAGATCTTCAGTTACCAGGATGAAGCTCTGTCTTGTCCGATCTGAGCAGCAATCCCAAAGATTCTAAAGGGTACAATGTAGGCGTTTTGTTACATGTGTAATGGTTTGCTGGCTGCGAAGTGAAGGAACGATGTGCCATTGGTGACCCAGGTAAAATACTAGGTCTTGTAACAGAACCCCTCTGAGTAGAAGGCTTCTTCAAAGGCATTGCATTAAGCTGAAGCCTCCTGGATGTTAAAGAAAACTGAGAAACCTTGCTTGGGCATATAGGAAGTAAGAGCAAGGTGCTCATAATTGCTGGGGATACTAACTAACAACAAATTATACAAGATCATTTTACTGACAGTGAAGTTGAATATCCTAGTATGTACTAAACCATCATAAACCTTTTGACTGATTAGAAGACTATCACAGACTAGAGAAGCCTACATGAATCAAAATGCTAAAAACAGATGTTCTAGACCTATTTTGCGCAACTCAACTCCTTATCTCAACAAGCCGCTAAAACTGCTAGTTAAGCAGACACCTTCTGCCAGTAAGACGCTAAATCTAAATTTGTATAGTTACTCCTAATTTACCTGGGAAGAGGAGAAGGGACAGACCAAGAAGACGATGGACTGACAACATTAAAGATAATATGAATACATCGCTAGAAAATGCAAGCCACATCGCCCAAGACAGAGAGAGGTTCAGAGAGTTCATTGGGAAGACAACGTTCTGGAAGGAATACGTCACATGACAGACTCCTAATTACGTTACTGTAGGGCTGGAAAACCTTCATGAAGATAAAGAGCTAAACCATAGAACAATGTATTCATGGTCACTGGTTCAAATAATATGAGAAATAATGCTGGTTAATGGAGAGAAGATAAAACTTCATGGCTATTCTTTCTTTTTCGACTAGCAGCAGAGAACTTATGCAAGCTGCTCCATCAATTGTTCCCAAGTTTCTGTCTCTTAAGAAAGTTTGGATCAATCTTTTCTAGGAACTTGATAGGCCTTAAAAAAAACCATCATATCAGAAATTGACTCCATTGTTACCCAACATATTTCCTTTGTGGAGAGGAGTAGTGCCCTTCAAATGCCAGTTTGTGTTCTTCATCTCTGTGAGTACTTTACCAATTTATACCTCTGGCTTGATTAATGTAGTGTGATCATCATGGCAGCTGAACCACAAAACCTTTGGTGATAAGTTTGTGTATTAAGTCCTGAGCTAATCTAAGTCTCACTTAACAAATTATTATATTTTGACTAAGAACTAGTCATTGCAAATTACTGCAGGATCAGCTATGGGCCCATGTAAATGAATGTCCATGTTTAATAGGAATACAGACTCCTAAATACATACTTCAAGATATCCTATTTCGAAGAACTGTGAGGCGAGACTTAATCACACTGGGGATTTTAAAAAAGCAGCTTTAGAGCTGTCAATGGAACATGATTGGGAACTTTGATATCACGACTGGCCTGAAGATCTAGCACGCAAGTTTCCAACTTTTTTTTTTAAAACATCGACCCTATTTTAAAGAAGCAGAGTTATCCTCTACTGATACATTTAAGAAGGTAAATAAGAGATAACAAGAATAGGTTTTTCACTATAATATAATTTAAGAAGGTAAATAAGAGATAACAAGAATAGGTTTTTCATTATAATATAATTCCATATAATTTTAACACAAGAACATAGTAAACATAAACCAGTGTTACGAACAATTAACGTCCAGGAAGGCTGGCTTCTGAACACCATATTAAAGAAAAAGCTAGTTTTTTTCAGTCACATTAAGAGACACGACGACATTTAGAGAGTGTTACTGGAAGGGATGATAGAAGGCAAATGGGGCAAAGGACGCCGTTGGACAAAGGGCATTCAGGAATGCCTGCACATGTCACTGGTAGAGGCAGGACAACTTGCTCAAGACCACAGAAAATTCAAGAGATCCATAGGAAAGACTACGTTCTGGAAAGAATATGTCACGTGATGATGATAATTTTAACATATCATATTTAATGCAATAAATGGAATTGTAACTAGTTAACAAGCTTCAAAATTTGTGGTAGAATTTTTGTTAATGCCGACCTCATTTCTATTTCAACATTTAATCTGTTTCTTATTTTGGTTTTCAAATAAAGAATAGTTAAAAATCCACTCTCATAGAGATATGTAGAAAGATTGGGGAGTAAAATATACAAGTAATTTTCGGAATTAATATATTTAGTTTAGTGTTTCAGTCAGAGGCCACACAGAAAGCTCTTTGCAACTAAATTTGGAGTCACGATACATGGGTTGGGTACCAGTGATCTAGCACGATCAAAATTATTCTGATCGAAGAAAGGGGATAAAGTAATATATGTATAACATTGTCATAATTTTGCTGATTTCTTACAATGTAATTTACAAATAATAGGTTGCAAGACCATTCATCAACTAAAACTGCAGGCAGCGGACCGCAACACATGGAGAATCAAAACCTCTGCCTTATGTGCTGCCTGCGGCACAAATGGAGCAAACTAATTTTACAAACTTATTTTCTGTTTGTCCTTTTCTAAAGGTATATGGTTGATGCAGCAGACCAAGATAAATTAGAAGCATCTCGTAATGAACTCCACAATCTCTTAGACAAACCACAGTTACAGGGCATTCCAGTCTTGGTACTTGGAAACAAGAGAGACTTGCCAGGTGCTCTGGATGAGAAGGAGCTAATTGAAAGAATGTAAGTAATCTGTGAAAGGTTTCTTTGGTAGTATTGAAGCCATCCAGTCATATTAGCTGTGTGGTCAAAAGTAGCCAACGTTGATACTACCAAATTCTGCAGAAGATGGATGTGTCAGGCCATTGTCATAAATAAAATGACCACACAACACATTTCCTTTCTCTGGACTGCATTCTGCTGGAAATTAGTAGGACCATTGTCCTGCTACAAGAGAGATCCAGCGGGAGTTTGAGAATGAATGCTGAAGAAGAGGATACTACCAAATGTTTGTAGGCTTTTGGATGTCTGCATACAAAAATAGTGGAACATGTTTTATACATACACACATAGACCTCCTTGTGAGTACATGACTTCTTGTCAAAGAATCGCACACTGCAGAGAGTTGAAGTCTTCTGGGTATAAGAGATAGGAAACCCCTTCCCCTCTCTTAGTGATTTGTGATTATCTGTACACTCTGGGTATCCCCATAAGAGTTCCGTCTCTTTCAGACGATGGTGAAGAGTATGAATGCGGATAGTTCCTGTGGCACATTGATTGTATATTTTTCTAGTTCTTCCTATCTATTATCTCCTTGAGTAATTCCATACTCTCAATCCGTCAATGAAAATATCATCCAGCATAGTGTCCTCAGCCAACAGATGCATATATAGAGAATATCTCTTCTGTCCATTGTCATCTGTCCTGACACATGCTTGTGATGCTAGTTTGTCATTACCCTTAACTCCAGCGTGACCAGGACAAAATATCCACGCAAGTCCCTGGAGATATAAAACTCCATTATACTTCATCCACTCATGACACAGCCATTCATCCTGAATTTTGTGGATTATTGATAGTCAGACACATTAACGGCGCTTATTGAAACTACTTCTGAGATCCATTTTAGTGTCCCAGTAACTACCTTAATCTTCATCCCCATACTGGAGGTTGTTATATTAGGTACAGTACAAGTAGACGCCAACACATGTTTAATTATTTCCCTTGTCTATGTTTGTAAATGTCATGTTCATCATTTAATAATTGAAATATTAATTTTGTTGGGGTTAGGGTTAGTTATGTACAAACACAACTAACATTTGTCAGTTCTAACATTTTGGCAGAACAAAACTAACATGGACACATGACATCGAATACCTTTTGAACATGACACTGGAAGAGACTGGACGGCTTGCACAAAACTTAGTTTTCTTACAAAGTGGCAGTGAGGATAGCATTCTATGAATGACATGTTACATAGACAGTCTGAAGCTGGGGATGCATTGAATCATGGTTTACAGCATTTGTTCATATTTTTTTGGTTGTTAGCATCTATCATCAAACTTTCGCTGGATCTTTATTGTAACAGGACTTTGGTTTTGCTAGATTTACAGCAGGATGTATAGTCCAGGGAATGGAGATGGACACAAGATTCTTTCCAGTCATTACACTTTTCAACTATTATTGATGTTCTAGATGCCACCCTGCCCGAGCTTACGCAAGTTGAGAATATTTTATTATCTCACTAGCTGCTTTGTCATAATACTGTCGCAAATTTATAATTGAACAGTAAATATTTGACCTCTTTTTGTGTTCGTTACAGGAATCTCTCGGCCATTCAAGATAGAGAAATCTGCTGTTATTCAATATCTTGCAAGGAAAAGGAAAACATCGGTAAGAATGATTGTGATATCTTACCTCCTTATTGACTGCCTTTACTTTTCAACTGCCAGGAAATAAACTTTTATAGGCACCCGTAACAGTCACTATCATGCGGTATGGATCACTAGGTCAATTTCATAAGATCTACATTTTTTAAAGAATGGCATTGTGTTGACAAGAGTAGAATTACTCATCAGCATTTGGATATTGTTCTCGGAACTCAGTAGTTTATTTTCTGAAGATAAAGAACTTTTCCAGCTCTCACATCCATATGATAGCACCGGAATAACGCAGGAGTTAAATAAGCAGTGGAATGAACTGACTTCTGTTATACAAATCGGTATGGACTTTACGATGTTAGTTGATTAATCCAATGATCAACGGAATGACCCAGATCAATACACTACCAATCTCATGAATGGATACCTACAGGCAAAAAAGTCAGGGGTAGACCAAAAGAGACACTCAGAAAAACAATACTTAGAGAAAGTAAAACAATCAATATACACACTATTCAAGAACTGCACAGAATAGCTTTGAACAGACAGTAATGGAGAGATCTGACCTCTGCCCTATGTGCTAACTTCAGCACTAAAGGAAAATGAATGAATACAATTTGGATATTGACAACAAGAACATCCTAAAATTAGAGCAAATGATCAAACAGTTGTTTGTACCACAGAAGATGGGTGTGTTGGTCCACTGTCACAAATAAAACAGGGAAACAACATATTTCTTTTTCTCTGGACTACATTCTGCTGGAAATCTGGTAGGATCATTGTCCCGCTACAAGAGAAATTCAGCGGGAGTTTGAGAATGAACTCTGAAAAGAGGACAGTTGTATTCATACAAGGACATTATTTTTACATATGCACATCAATGGATTGATCTGATGTTGTTAATGCACTCAATGTTAAGGGACCTCATCTGCTCTGAATATTTTCAAAATTGTGAGTCATAGTCACTCTTAAGACCGCGTGAGATTGGTGTAAAGATTGGAATATTTCCCGTTAAGATAAACATAATAGAACATAGGAGGCTGATAAATTAGCATTGGGCTGGAACTGTCAGTCAGTAAATTCTGATGCATTTATTGTGACGCGGATTGGAGCATCTATGGAATTGGTCTATGTGCATCAGTGATAACCTGCAGTCACTGTACCTGCTAAGCTGCACTACCATGTGACAGCACACCCATCTTTATCCCTTGCTAAACTGTGTTGCCATGCGATAGCACACCCATTTTTATCCCTTGGCTCACAGAGTTTGGACTTGGCTCACAAGACTTACATATAGAAATGTGGGGAAAAGTTCCTGTGATAAAAAAATAATAGTTTAATAGAAAATGGTAAAGATATGTAGACGATTTGTCCAGAAAAAAAGTGATATTTTAATCCAATGAAGATTGAAAATATATTTTTACTCACAGGAACTTTTGTCTTAGATGGATCATAACTCAAGCAAGGAGCTGCCTCATCAACAGGCGCAATCACGTTAAATAATGTTTCACTCAAGACAGTATCAAGTTTTAACTGTCTTGGATCCACAGTAACATGTACACTATCACTTGGTGATGAGATCACTGTAGAACTTTTGGAAACCCTGACAGAGATAATGAGGGGAAACTCTGACAGAGATAATGAGGGGAAACTCTGACAGAGATAACGATGGGAAACTCTGACAGAGATAATGAGGGGAAACTCTGACAGAGATAATGAGGGGAAACTCTGACAGAGATAATGAGGGGAAACTGACAGAGATAATGAGGGGAAACTCTGACAGAGATAATGAGGGGAAACTCTGACAGAGATAATGAGGGGAAACTCTGACAGAGATAACGAGGGGAAACTCTGACAGAGATAATGAGGGGAAACTCTGACAGAGATAATGAGGGGAAACTCTGACAGAGATAATGAGGGGAAACTCTGACAGAGATAACGAGGGGAAACTCTGACAGAGATAATGAGGGGAAACTCTGACAGAGATAATGAGGGGAAACTCTGACAGAGATAACGAGGGGAAACTCTGACAGAGATAATGAGGGGAAACTCTGACAGAGATAATGAGGGGAAACTCTGACAGAGATAATGAGGGGAAACTCTGACAGAGATAATGAGGGGAAACTGACAGAGATAATGAGGGGAAACTCTGACAGAGATAATGAGGGGAAACTCAAAAATGACATTACTGATCAAAATAATGATTGATCAGTCCTGCTTTCTCATCAGAACTGATGTATGGGTCAGAAATGTGGACAACTTACTTAATCCACAAAGAGAGGTTAAACATCTTTCATATGAGCCGTTTCTGCAAACTATTGAACATCAAATGACAGGATAATGTTATCAATATGGAAGTCTTGCAGTTCACTAAGATACCATTCCTCTGATATCTCATATTTCAGACATTGGAGATGGCTTGGTCACATGAATAAAATGTCATTCATATTCTAAAGAAAATTCTCTTTGAAGAGCTCTCGTCGAAATTCTCTTTGCTCTCATCTGGTGGATGGCAAAAGGGCAGACCAAAACTGAGATATAAGGATATCTGTAAAAGAGCCTTTAATTATCTCATTATCAATTCAAACTCCGTGGAAAAAAATTGGCAGATAATCGTAGAGCTCGGGAATTGCTGTTCACAAATATAACTACCTCCATTATTTGTGATGGTCAAATAAGCTCTGATATAATCAAATTAGACTCACGTCCGCTGTTAACTGAGAAACATATCACACCATATAGAGTACAAATTAAATTACCACTTTTGTCTTAGTATAACTGAAATATTCTGAAATCCTGAGTCAGTCATAATTCTTTCTTTTATTTTCTTCGTTTCAGACATTACCCTTCAGTGGCTGATCCAACACTCCAAGTCAGGACGATAAATTACCGACAGTTATTAATTTTTTCCCCAGTGTTTTTTTTTTAAAATTTAGTGTCGAGTAACTTATCTTAGACACAATGGTTCTAATGTTGTGTCTAATATGGATCAAATTTATTGCTTAATGTGAGATAAGCTTGTTTGTGTGTGTGAGATTGATATAGAGTGTCTGTTTAGAAGTAAGTGATGACAGGTCAGGATGTGCAAGTTTGAGAACATTGCTCTCATATTTGTTTTTTTTAGTGGTGTATAGTTTATTTTTTATCTCTTTTAAAAAAAACCTCGTAAATAATTGTTAATTTTGTTTTCGAACAATTTTAGTATGTTTTAAAATCGGAGTTTCAGGTGTTTGAATGTATAGAAAATTTGAGTGTGACCTCAACATTTGAATGTGACCTGTATCATTTAAATGTGATTTATTTTTTACATTTTCATATGATCTCTATATTTGTATGTGACCCTTACCATGTGCATGTGACTGTACCATTTGCATGCGACCGTAACATTTGCAGTCTACCTTACCATTTGCACGTGACTTTAAAATTTGCATGTGACCTTCCCATTTGTATGTTACCGTAACGTGCATGTGACCCTTCATTTTAAATCAGATTTCTTAAATCATCAATCCTGCTATTTTATTATAGTCGTGCGCATTCGATTTGTTCCTTAGTGATCTCCTGATTACTATTATGGTTTCTATTTACTATACAGACTTGCAAACTTACATGGCATTGTTAGTCATTTTTAAACCATGCAGGGTTTAATGTGCATTGAGGAAATAAATGTTCTTGCAGGTCAGCAAGAATATCTTCTAGCAGTGGGGAGATGGTCAAAACCTGCATGATTTGAGCACATGATGAGGCATGATTCCTTCACCAAGACTATCTTGTGAGAGTCAGTTAAGGGCAGGATAAGAAGGAGACAAAGAAAAGTATAAATAAAGCTTCCCTTTTCCACGCCATTGGAGACGTATTGGAGAATACTGTCCATATTTTAGATGGACTGACGGCCTACCTGGGAATGAGGTGGTCAGCAACAAGCCAGCCGCCTTTACTTCTCAGAAAATGTTGTGCCCATTTCCTTAGGCTGTATGGAAAGTATGGATTGATACGAGGATCATAAACTGTATGGTCAAATCCCTAGACTACTCATATGAAAATAAATACTCAATCTAAGTAGAGACAGTTCAGAATTGGTGTGTAAGTTTTACAATAAAACTTTTATGATGATGTGGTAGGCAATTTGAACCTTTAGGGATTTCAAATAACACTTTTTGGTGATGTGGTAGGCAATTTGAACCTATATTGATTTCAAATAACACTTTTTGGTGATGTGGTAGGAAATTTGAACCTATAGGGATTTCAAATAACACTTTTGGTAATGTGGTAGGCAATTTGAACCAATAGGGATTTCAAATAACACTTTTGGTGATGTGGTAGGCAATTTGAACCTATAGAGATTTCAAATAACACTTTTTGGTGATGTGGTAGGCAATTTGAAATTTAAATAAGTTTTTCCATTGTTTTCTGAAATCTTACCCTGATTTCATTCCATAACACTTCAATTGCTACATTGTTCTTGGTAACCCATTCCAGCTGTGCTCAATTCTTTTGCCCAATACTGATTCCTCTTCTTATCTTACAAAAATAAGAGCTTCCACTGTACGTTTCATTATTTTACACCAGAAAATATATGCTACATTTGACGCATACAGATACATGGTGATTTCAAAATGAAATCATTTTTAGCAGTGAAGGGAAAGATAAAAAAAAACCCCAGTAAATTTGTTTTTAGCAGTAAGAGGGAGGAACAAGTTTACTCTTGCATAGCAGTTAAAAGGTTAACAGTTTATAGTAGATAATTTATGTTTTATAGTAGATAATTTATGTTTTATAGTAGATAATTTATGTTTTATAGTAGATAATTTATGTTTTATAGTAGATAATTTATGTTTTATAAATATTAAATGTCATGATTAGTGATATTTTAAAAGTGTTTTTGTTTTTAAAAGTGTTTTTGATGGTTCTCAACCTTCTTTGGAACGTGGCCCCCCACCCTACCCTTTTGGTGCCGGTATTCATCCGTGAACAATCCACCACTCCCCGCTAAATAAAGGGCATGAGCTTTCCATGTAAATCATTGACGTTTATAGGCTTTATCGCCATAATTCTTGTTGTTTGTCTTTCAAGTTGGCACCTTCAAGTCCAGTTTCCTCCCAATTTTTCAAAAATCTCACCTAGGCCCTAGGAAAGCTATATGATCCTCGTTGAAAACAACTGGTTTAGTACATGGAATAAGTCTGAAATCTGATGTGTCAGGCTATAGACATAAATAAAACAGCAACAAAATGCATCTTTGTTCTCTTTACTACTCCCTCTTAGAAATGTAAATGCAAAATAAGATAAAAAGGTTACTAGAAAAACCTACCAATAGATAAAGAAATATATAAAAAACATACAATAAATATACAAAAACATGCTATAGATCCCCCGTTGAAGAAACGACACCGAACAGTGATTTAACTGTGATTCACAGTTCAGATATGACCCAGTTAATTTTAGTGAAAATGAATACCAAATTTACAGTTTAATGAAATAAAATCGCACTTTCAAATGATATGTCGTATACCTGATAACAACAGCCGCCATTTATTTTGGCTGTTCATTCCGAAGGGCATTTTATCCTTGTTATTACCATTACTTCAAAGTTTTTGCTATTTAAAGTTCTTTTGTTTTGACTTTCTGCTGCTAGTATATTTATCATGAATGAAAACAAGAACACTTAATTAACATGTCTTTCATTCTTCTTTCTTCAGCTTTCAATGTATCTATTTTTATGCTTATCATCTTTTTTATTGTATTGTGAAATCAGTTTCATCAAATATTTAAGACATTGAAGCATTTCTTGCTTTTTTGTGTGTGTGTGTGTGTGTGTGTGCATGTGTCTGTTTCAAGAGATCTGAACATGGCTGTTGTTTAGTATACATTGTTGTTTTTTATGAACATCCTGTTTAGCTGGCATAGACATTTAGTAAAACAAACTGTAATAGTAGAAAGTATGTTTCCATTTCCTAGCATAGATAGAAGAGTGGCAACCTTGTAATCTCTTGAGGTTCTTGCAATGTTGGTGTTCCAGTTGTAGACTTTATTCCATGAAAATGAGATCACACATTTTATTATCATGTATTTTCTTCTGTTTTTTTGTGTGTGCATTCGTTCTCAGAATTCTGCTGGTCAGCAGGATGTAGGTTGAAGAACAGAATGTGTTGTGTCATGGTTTACAGCTTGGCTTCTGGGTTTTTCAGACTTCAGCATAGCTTCTGGGTTACTTTAATAATCCAATAGTTAATTTGTGGGAAAGCAAATTTCATCATAAAACATCTTAGTCGCTGCTGACGACATTTCACAGTGTTGCTTTTTTTTTTGCTTCCATTTTCAACGAAGTACGGACAATATTGTAGTTTGAAACTTAGACTCTACTTTCTACCAGGTACCTATAAAGTCACTGTGCACTCATTTAAATTTGTAATGAGGCTATACCATATGAATTATGAGTATTTAGTGCAGATCTGTGTGATTTTAGTGCACAGCTACTTTATAGACCCTGTGTAGAATATTAATTATATTTCACATCATAGTTTGACGTAACCTTTTGAGGATACACATTACAGACATTGATAAGTGTAAATGATATATATTCTTAGAGTTATCATTTTTAGTTCATTTGTAGATTTTTTATAGTTGCCTAAATACCTTTTTCAGTGTTCATTATCAAACTCTCACCGGATCTCTCTTGTAGCAGGACCATGGTCCTACTAGATTTCCAGCAGGGTGTAATCCAGAAAATGGACATGCATTGTTTCACCATTTTATTTGCATTAATGGCCAGACATACCCGTCTTCGCCTGAGCCCAAATACCAGAAATACTGAGTTAATTATTTGAGACATCACACATTGTCTCCACCTCGTCTTGGTACTGAATAATTACACACGAAAATATACCTGTAAACTGCATTTTATACAGATTATTCTCTGGTTTCATTGAAACTGTCGACTATCAATGACAATGGAAGAAAGATTCATGCTGACCATATGGTATATTTATACAAATGATCAAAATAAAGTTTTACAATAACTGACATTTTGACCATGAGATCTCTATCAAGGTAAGGGCAAGCTAGCAAAACATTTAAAATAGAAGCAATGTATAATGTTGACAATCTGTATTTATTATTAGTAAAGTAATTAATCTTTATGCAGAATTTGAAGTTAAAATACATACATTTTTTAGCTAAAATACAGATTAGTACTTCTGGAAGTTGGCAGGTATGTACATGAAAGCTTCCTAGCTCTAGTATCTTTTTTTTGTTTGTTTTGTTTTGTTGTAATTAATTCACTATTTTCTCCTGCTAAATTTGTTGTGTGTAAAAGTATTTTGCATGTTTAAATTGAAAACCACTGAAGTCGGTGCGGTGCCAGCCTTTGTGACAAGTAGGAGTTGGCTTCCCACGCTCATCCTCGTAGACCGAGGAACACAGAGAGATATAATTTGAAAATGTTTGCATATAATTGTGCTTAATTATTGTCCCGTTCCTTTTAAAATCATCATATAAGAGGCAAGATTATTATGGTAACTTAATTATTAGTAACATGATTATTTTGGCCTCTTAATCATGAATAACATGATTAATGTTGTGATCTTTGTAGCAATATAAGATTAATGACACCATAGTTATATTTGCCATCTATTATTTCTAGAATATTTATTATGTAAATGTTGTATAATTGTATCTTTATACCATTAAAAAAATTTTTCTCCATAATTGTTACTAAAATGCTAAGGATATGTGGGGCTAAGTCCCCAGAAGCTAAGTCGCCAGTGTTCAGTAAAGATCCGAAAGGGGGGGGAGGCAAATAATAGCAAAACATTTTTTATTTCCATGCATATCATAAGAGGCGACTAGGGAGGTTTTGTGGTGGGGTTGGCTATCCCATCCCATATAGAGTGAAAGTTACCCAGAAGCTATGCTGAAGTTGTATGTGTCAGGCTGAAAGGTGCAGATATTACAGCTAAGCTGTAAACCATGATATAACACATTCAATTCTCCAGACTACATCCTGCTATTGTGCAGGAATTTGAGAATGAACGCAGAAGAAGAAGATAGTATCTTAGTGTTTATTGCACTAGTTTCCTAGTCAGGTGGTCCAGGAGGGAATGTTTAAGTTCAACTGGGAAATATTTAAAAAAAGTAACCATGGCTCCTAGATTAACCCCAGCCTAACTAGGCTCCTAGATCAACCCCGGCCTAACTAGGGTCATAGATCAACCCCGGCCTAACTAGGCTCATAGATCAACCCCAGCCTAACTAGGCTCCTAGATCAACCCCAGCCTAACTAGGCTCATAGATCAACCCCAGCCTAACTAGGCTCATAGATCAACCCCAGCCTAACTAGGCTCCTAGATCAACCCCAGCCTAACTAGGCTCATAGGTCAACCCCAGCCTAACTAGGCTCCTAGATCAACCCCAGCCATACTAGGCTCATAGGTCAACCCCAGCCTAACTAAATGGTTATCAGATCGTAAAAAGTAATGTTGCCGGGCATGATGCTGACCACATGATCGCTAGGTATTCTATTGGTCAGTAAACAATACGGAGCTAACACTATTCCCCAGTATGTCTTGATGGCATGGGACAGGAGAACTTAAGTACACTGGCGATAAAGATATAGACTATAACTAGATTATGCTGTTAATGTTGAACTCGGATATTTTGTAACCACATTAAAGTGCAATAGCCCACACTTGTGTCTAATTTTATGTGTATAATAGTTGATAATTAATTATAAAATATGAAGATTTTCTTTCGGGAAAGGGGGGGGTGTTAAATAAAAAAGTAACTAATTGGGCAAATAAGATATATACACACTATAATAGTACGCCAGGGGCAGACCATGCAAAAAATGGATTACAGAAATAAAAAAAAATCAATGAAAACAAACATGTGAGGCACACAAAAAGGCCATCTTCTGAGAACTCTTCTATCTCTGACGCTGCACGGCATAAAGGGATATAACGCCCCAAAAAAAGTCTAAGAAGTCTAAACATAGGTCGGCGGAAGTGGAGGGAGGGGTGCTGCCAAAGAATGTGTCCTGGGGGGGGGGGAATTGAAAAAGTTGTGCCACTTAACATAATCTAACTGGCTTATGTCTGCAGCTGCGTATTGTTGTTATCAACTCTTTTTTTGTGTGTTGGTGAGGCTGGCAACTTTTGTTAAGTGAAAAATTAATTTTAGAAGTCTATTTTTAGTAAGAGCATATTAACAAGTTAAAAGTTTGTATGCAGGAGCGGAGATAAATATGTTAATAAATTTGATATTCATATTCTTTTTTAACACTATCTTATTGATCTTGTCAAACATACAATAATTATATGTACCATTATGTTTCCTCTGGAGCACAGGTCTTCATTAACCATACAATATTAGTTTCTGATTTGTGTTGTCATTTTCAAACATTAAATAATAAAATTACTTTTCCTCATACAATTGCATCCGTCTCTGTGGCAGAGCGGCACAGAATGCCTTAGATGGCCAAGGTATCATGTTCAAATCCTGTCCCAGATAATGGTGCATCCAGTCCATTCAGGTTACAATGCCCCGCCGAAGAAGGATGTGTCGGGCCATTTGCGCAAATAAAACGGCGACACAATGCATTCCCATTCTCTGGACAACATCCTGCTGGAAATCTAGTAGGAAGATGGTCCTGCTACAAGGGAGATCCAACGGGAGTTTGCGAATGAACGCTGAAGAAGAAGAAGGTTACAATGCCAACCTCAAACTAGGAACTTGTAGTTAAAATGTTAATCTCTTAATCTTCTATAGTAGGTGTGCCTGAACCAGACATATTGTCCACCTCATGGCAATTTCTTCCCTCATGGTCAGTTCTTGTCTCCCTTGGATTTTTATCTCCCTTTAATTGAATTCCTGGTGTGTGAATGTTGCAGCTTCTTCTGTCACTCCCATTTCTGGTTTATGGGCACCCAGTTTAAAACTAAAAGATCAGAAAAGTTCAGGTGTTTACTGAATGTATTTACCCCTACAAATTTTGCCTAGAAAATTACCACAGCCAAAAATGTTTCACAGCAAATTCTTGACTAGGGTATGCTACCAATAACATAGCAAATTTTTGAACAGGTAATCGCCCGTGTTTTTCCGGGGCCCGAAAGGGGAGCAAAGAATAGCAACACTGTTTATCTTCCACTCGTGTCGTAAAAGGTGACTAATTGAGGTTATGGGATGGAGTTTGCTGTCCCATCCCATATAGGGCCAGTGACACAAAGCCATGCTGAAGTCGGATGTGTCAGGCTGAAAGGCGCAGATATCGCATGTTAACCATGACACAACGCATTCCGTTCTCCGGACTACATCCTGCTAATCTGCAGGAGTTTGAGAAACGATCGCAGAAGAAGAATAGGGTATGCTACCAACAACATATAATTGAAGTTTTTCTTTATGGCCCATCATTATGGATGCTGAGAGAAACATGGATAATAATAATTTCTTTGTAGTCTTTCAGCATTGATGCTCAGAAGACAATGGTGAGAATGATCTCTTTGTGGTCCTTCAGTATGGAAGCTGAGAAGAACATGGGTGAGAATTATTTCTTTGTGGTCCTTCATCTTGGACGTTGAGAGGACATAGATGAGAATGATCCTTTTGTGAGCGTTTTCATGGAGTCTTCTTCTACATTCATTCACACACTTCTACAACCACAAAAGTTGGATGGGTCTGGCCGCTGGCACGAATAAAACTGTGATGCAATGTATATCCATTCTATGGAATACATCTTCTGGAAATCTAGTAGGACCATTGTCATGTTACAAGAGAAAATCAGTGAAAGTATGAGAAGGAATGCTAAAAAATCAGTGTAAGTATGAGAAGAAATGCTAAAAAATCAGTGTAAGTATGAGAAGGAATGCTAAAAAACAAACAAAAGAACAATTACTAGTTAATCAGTTCTCAAAGTGATGCACACTGCTGAGATTTATTGATTCTTGATTAGGAACAAGCGTCACAGCACTGGGGGCATTCCCATATATGCTCTGCTTGCCGTTCTGTCAGCCATCTAAAAGTGTATAAGTTCAGTGTCCCAGTCAGGTGCTGATTACTCGCTCTTCTGATCTTTCCAGAGAGAGAGCACTTTCTCCCATCACCTCTAGTCTCTCCCATTTCTACCATTCTCTGAATATGTAAATTGTCATGTTTGACTTCCCTTCTCGTAGGGTATCCATGGCTACTATAATAAATTAAATCCTGTCTCTTCTTATCTCGATGCCGTTCACCAAAGCTTTACCAGCCAACGCATCAGCTCTTTTGTTTCCACTGACCCCTGCATGGCCTGGACAGTAGATCCATGTAATGCTCTGCGTGTTGTTGAGAAGAGTGACCCAGATAATTAGTTAGAGAGAATTGATACGCACCACTGAGAGTTAATGTGCACCGATGAGAGTTGGAAGTCTTCTACGTGTGAAATAAAGCTCTGAGAGGTCATCTCATTGCACATAGGAAGTGAGAGCCGGTCGCTCGTAATTCATGGGGATAAACACAATTAGCCTGGAGAACTGAATGTAGGCATCATAGTTAAAGCCTGTCCACGGTACATTTTTGAGTCACATTGAACTTATACAGGGACATCAAACCTGAAACCCATTTCATGTTAGTCACTTTGTATTCCCGTATGTCATCCGGCCCAAAAGGGGAGGAAGGAATAGCGACACTGTTACCTGTCAAGCATGTCGTAAGAAGCGACTATGTTTCTGGGAGAAAGGTGCAGATATTCCAGTGTAGATGTTAACCATGACACATTTTTTGTGTTTGGACTACATCCGTCCAATCAGCAGGAGTTTGAGAACAAACATAGAAGAGGAAGAATAACTCAAATGTCATACGTGTACTGACATGCCCTTAGATACAGATGGGTTTGGGGAAGGGTTAAAAAAACCCTCTTGGAAAATCAGAACATCGCTTTTAGTATCTAACATTTACCCAAAAGGCTGGCAATTCTATGTATCTATCTATGTTTCTTCAGCGCCCAACATGGTGTATAGGGCAGAGACCATTTCGTACCCTGTCTTAAATGCACTCTGAACCTCTAAATTTCAGATGAACCCAACACATTCTGCTCTCCAGACTATACCCTGCTAATCTTTAGGGATTTGAAAATAATTATAGGAGAAACAAAATTTTGTTACATATCAGTCAGACACAATAAGTCATCAGAAACACTGAATAAACAGTAGGGAAGGGAAATATCCTGAAAGATTGATTCTGTTTTCAGGTTTTTTTCTATGACATTCATTTCAGAAAATACATGCTCACATGAATATCGATCTGAAAATAGAATGTATGAAAATAGCTAAATGTGACTTCAGAGCTGCTTTTTGTTGGTGTTGATAGTTATTACTACCAGCACTTGAATGCGACTAAAAATCAGTCATGTAAAATAAAAAAAACAACTACCGTAATCGTCTGTGTAGTAAATTATGAGTAAAATACTTGTAATAAATATTTTTAAAATGCATGTTATTATTTGGACTTCTGAAATTGCTTTGTCGTACATTGTATAATGATTATGTCACAGGAGCGGATTGTATATGTCCACAGGGTTTTTTTGTTTGTTTGGAATGTGCTTATATGTGAAGTTTTGTTTCTTCTACAAACCTGATTGTGTTTTGTAACTCATACAGAGGTTGAGTATTGCTTCCACTGTTGTTTCTCTGGGCCAGTGTGTGTGTGCCTCAGTATTTTATATTCTGGTAATTTTGGAAGAATATGCTTGCTGTATATTTCTTGAGGTCTTGGGTTCAATCCACAGTTGGGACAGGATTTTTTTCTTTCGGAGGCACAATCAAAATTCTTCCTGTACATGTCGCAGCATCTGCTATGGTAAAGCGGCCATTATTTCCACAGCCCATATAAAAACCTCCTTCACAGAAAAACATGCAGTAATGAAAGTTTACCTTGCTGTTAAGGTGCCTATCTACATGTACACATGGCATTGTTACCAATCTTGAACTTTGTATACATGTGACTGTGGAGTCCGTTGTGTCCTGTTCTGAGATGCAGAATGACGACTTTTTCTGATCTGTTCATAATTTGGTAGTCATCTTTGGTTGGTGTTGGCTTTCCAATTCTTCTTCTGTGTTTGTTGTCAAACTCCTTAGCAGAATGTAGTCTGGAGAATAGAATGCTTTGTGTCATGGCTTAAAGATTTGCTGTGAGATCTGCACCTTTTGGTCTGACACACCCGACTTCAGCATGGCTTCTGGGTCGGTTTAATCCTATATAGTTTTACAACAGCTAATTTCTCCCCATAACCTCCTTAGTCACCTCTTACAACATGCATGGAAGGTAAACAGGGTTGCTATTCTTTGCTCTTCTTTCAAACCACGGCAACTTATGGAAGGGCTTACTAATTGCTTTGATCATCAGAAACACCTACCTTAGCCAGACAATCTGCTTTCTCATTTCCAGGCATCCCACAATGCAATGTATAGCTACTTTGTCTGCTTAGTTCGGTCAGTAGTATTTGCAGGTCTGGTAGTTTTCTCGATTGGAGTATTGATCTTGTGTCTGTCAGGAATACTACAGGCTGTAGGCCAAGATTTTTTATCAACAATTTTTCAGTTGCCATCTTGATTACCTGGATTTCTGCCTCGTAATTATGACAGAATTTCCTCATTGGTATTGTGAATGCATCCCTAACATTGTTTGAGTACTCTATGTATATTCCTGCTTCTCTGTTTTTTCACTGCTTTCTCTACTGACCCATCTATATATATTCTGAACCATGTAGATATTTATCATCTAGGAGACAGAGTAATACCTTGCACACTCTTCAGCTCATTCTCTCTGGATATATATCCACTGGATATAAATAAATAATCCACTAGTCACAGGGTTCCATTTTAAACATGACATTTCTCCATGATAAACCATTCTTGTATTATTTTGACAGAATGTATGTATGTGCATGCAGTAAATGTACAGAATGTGGTACTTTCTTCATAAGTTCTTGTCAGTGTATTGTTTTTAAAAAATATATATTTCGGAAACTGTTAATTTTCTTGTTATCGTGTTGATAGATTTTTATAATGTATGTTCATGGTTGTAGCCAACCTTCGTTGCGGAGACGGCACTTAATGAATGAAGCAACCTTCATTGCGGAGACGGCACTTAACGAATGAAGCAACCTTCGTTGCGGAGACGGCACTTAATGAATGAAGCAACCTTTGTTGCGGAGACTGCACTTAATGAATGAAGCATGGACTGTAAGCAACAGGGATGCTACTGTGATGCTACTGTGATGCTACTGTGATGCTATGTGTGAGAATCATGAGAAGACCTTGAGTAGCTAAGAACATGAAGTTGGACGTCTTCACTCCCGTATGAAATAATAGGTTGCAAGTCCATATAAGAACTAAAAGTACAGGCAGCGGACCGCAAGGCATGAAGAATCAAAACCTCTGCCCTATGTGACGCTTGTGGCATAAAAGAAAGAAATAAACTAACTACTCCTGTATGCTACCAGAGTCCATAATGGGAGCACAGAATAGCAAAAATGTTTACCTGCATGCATGTCATAAGAGGTGACCAAAGAAGTTTTGGGGTGGAATTGGTGTTCTCATCTTATTTAGGGTCAAAGTAATCCAGAATCTGTGCAGAAGTCGGATGTGTCAGATGGGAAAACGCAGTTAAACCATGCCAGCACATTCTCCAAAATACATCCTGCTGGTCTGCAGGAGTTTGAGAACGAATGTAGAAATCTTCAGAGAAGCTGTAGTAAAGAGAAAAATTATAGCAAAAATACAAAGCAGACATTTCAATATTTTAAGGCATGTAATGAGAATATAATCTTCTTTTTTTGGTCACTTCATGAGACAGGCAGGTTTGGAGAACATAATCACAACAGGCAAAATAAAATTGAAGGCAACAGAGACAGAGGGCGACAATGTGAGAAAATATTAGACAGTTTGACAACCTGGCATGGCGGAAAAACAACAACGATCTTGATAAATAATAATGTGGACAGAGAGCTGTGGAGAGTCATGATATCCTATGCCAGCCGGCATAGCACCTGATGATGATGAGAAGATCAAAACTTGACTTTTAGTACCCTCCCCCGAAAGATCAAGGGGAGAAGAGACAGGAAGACACCAGAAAGAAGTTGCTGGATCGGTTATCATTTTGCAAGAGAATGCCACCAACTGAGCTTAGTAACAACACAAGAGAATACCACCAACTGAGCTTAGTAACAACACAAGAGAATGCCACCAACTGAGTTTAGTAACAACACAAAAGACAGAGTTGAGTAGAAACATAACCGCCTATGCCACACAACATTTGATTGATGGATGATCCACGACACAACATTTGATTGATGGATGATCCACGACACAACATTTGATTGATGGATGATCCACGACACAACATTTGATTGATGGATGATCCACGACACAACATTTGATTGATGGATCATGAAGGATGCAAGTAAATAGAACATAGATTCAAATTCATGCCGGTCTCAACCTTCCGCAGATCCGCAGGATTGTATATGGAGAACAGAACTCGTTGTCATGTTCTGGTCTGTGATATCTGCATCTATACCTGACTTCAACAAGGCTTTTTGGTCACAATGAACTTCAATGGGATTAATAGCCAACCCCCACATCCAAAAACCTCCTTAACCATCTCTTATAACATGCATGTCAGGTCACACTTTTGCTATTCTTTAGTTCCCTTTTTGTCTCTATCAACACACTTGTGAATAGGAGACATGTTTTAGATATTCATACATGTCTTCTGCATTCATTCTCAAACTCCCGCAGAGTGGCAGGATGTAGGATGGAGAATGGAATGTGCTATGTCATGGTTTACAGCTTTGCGACAATACCTGCATCATTTGGCCAGAAACATCTGACTTCAGCATGGCTTTTATTTCACATTGGCCTTCTTTTTTTGTGTGTGAACAAGCAGTCCCGCCTACAAAGTCTTCTTATTCATCTCTCATGTCATACATGACAAGGTACAGAGTTGCTATTCAGGTACTGTCAATATACAGGTGGCATACCTGTCAACTTCCAAAAGGATCTTTCTGTATCTTCAACTCATAATACCTTTACAGGGGGATCTCCCTAGCGTAGTGGTTAAGCTGTTCGCCTTGTGTTCAATAGGTCATAGGTTTTAATCCGGCTCGTGTCGTCTTGTGTACAAGGTGGATTTTTTCGGAGATCCCTGTGGATTATCGCTTGAAGCTACGGAGTTACGTGCTATGAGTGATACTCTCGGCAGGCGGCGTGCCGCTTCGTTGAGAGGGACGGAGTACAGTGAAGTCAATTCTCTACGACTTTTCGACCTTTACAATTCTGTATTTGTACCCTAAATTCTGTTTATATAGTATTATACTAAAAGTAAATGATGTAATTCCTTTAGATGTGAGTAGGTAGCTCTTGGCAGCCGAGATCCTTTCTGACAAAAGATGTCCTGGATGATGTCCGAGCAGATGTATGTCTGTTCTGTACAGGGGAAGAAAATAGTAATATAAATATACCTGTTCTTCACATTTAACAATATCGTAGCATATGAAGCTCTATTCTTCACAGAGAAAAAATAATAATAGCATGTGTCTCTCTATTCTTCACAGAGAAAAAAAATAATAGCAGATTTCACTCTATTCTTCACAGAGAAAAAATAATAGCATGTGACACTCTATTCTTCACAGAGAAAAAAAATAATAGCAGATTTCGCTCTATTCTTCACAGAGAAAAAATAATAGCATGTGACACTCTATTCTTCACAGAGAAAAAATAATAGCATGTGACACTCTATTCTTCACAGAGAAAAAATAATAGCATGTGTCTCTCTATTCTTCACAGAGAAAAAATAATAACATGTGTCTCTCTATTCTTCACAGAGAAAAAATAATAGCATGTGTCTCTCTATTCTTCACAGAGAAAAAAAAATAGCAGATTTCGCTCTATTCTTCACAGAGAAAAAATAATAGCATGTGACACTCTATTCTTCACAGAGAAAAAAATAGCAGATTTCGCTCTATTCTTCACAGAGAAAAAAAATAATAGCAGATTTCGCTCTATTCTTCACAGAGAAAAAATAATAACATGTGTCTCTCTTATTCTTCACAGAGAAAAAAAAATAGCAGATTTCGCTCTATTCTTCACAGAGAAAAAAAATAATAGCAGATTTCACTCTATTCTTCACAGAGAAAAAAAATAATAGCAGATTTCGCTCTATTCTTCACAGAGAAAAAATAATAGCATGTGTCTCTCTATTCTTCACAGAGAAAAAATAATAGCATGTGTCTCTCTATTCTTCACAGAGAAAAAAAAATAGCATGTGTCTCTCTATTCTTCACAGAGAAAAAAAAATAGCAGATTTCGCTCTATTCATCACAGAGAAAAAATAATAGCATGTGTCTCTCTATTCTTCACAGAGAAAAAATAATAGCATGTGTCTCTCTATTCTTCACAGAGAAAAAATAATAGCATGTGTCTCTCTATTCTTCACAGAGAAAAAATAATAGCATGTGTCTCTCTATTCTTCATGCAGATTTCGCTCTATTCTTCACAGAGAATGAAATTGCATATGTAGCACTGTATCTCACAGAAAAAAATAGATGTAGTTTTGTTCCTCACAGAGAAAAATAAAGGAAATGTAACTTCACCACAGAGAGAGAGAGAGAGAGAGAAAAGCAAATGTAACACTAGATTATTCTTCACATAGAAAACAAAATAGTCACAAGTGTTTCTCTGTTTCTCACATAGAAAAACAATAGTAGTAGATGTTGCTATATTCTTCACAGAGAAAAAAAACAGTAACAAATATCGTTCTATTTTACACAGAGAAAAAAAATATTAACAATTTCCCTCTTTTTCTCAGAGGGGAAAAAAATGATAACACAGGGTACAAAAACAAAATGAACTGACCACCTGTAACTTTAAAACTGAACATGGATACGACAAGGCTTGTACAATATAAACAGCAATATCACACATGTTCACCAGTTTCATCTCAATATTTTCATTATTATTTTTATGAACCTATAAAAGGTAGACAAGTCTCTTAGAGACATAGTTATTGCAAGCAGTGATGTCACTTATTTAGGGCCCATCATTGCTGACATATTACATATTTGCTTGTTTACTCATTGTACTTATCTGTAGGTATTCTATCCATTATAAGTGAATATACTAAACTACGACTGTTCATCTGTAATGTAATATTCGTATTTATTAATCAATAAACCCGTAACTCTTCAGGGTCGTAGGGGTACCACATTGGATGCCTCAGCACGCAGAGTCCTCCAGCGAATTATATCCTCAGAATGCGGATGAGTGTTGAAATATCTTGTCCATTCCTTGATGTTGTCTGTCCATGTTTTTATTTACCCCCTCTGCTTCTTCCACCCTCGACAGTTCTCTGCAGTATTGTTTTTGACAAGGAATCGTGCCTGCATACATGTCCGAACCATGCTAGTTATTCGTATTTATATATGTTTGTGAAAGTTGGAAAATAACAAAAGCACTGGAGAAGCACACATCAGCAGACTACCATCAGACAGAATACCACAGCAAGCTATGCTACTCAGATACAGTGAAGGCAGACCTAGAGGCCGACCAAGAAAACGATGGACCACTGAAATAAAAGAGGCGACAAATTCTTCAATATGCTCAGCACACAAGAGAGCGGTCTCCAGAAAGCTCTTCTACTCCTGACGTTGAAAGGCAATAAAGGGTTTAGCGAATAGATAGATATACTGAAGATAAATTAAATTCATTTAAAAATAAATATCTTAGAAAACTCTTTAAATATTGAATTGGAAGAATTCAAGTCAAACAAGCAAGTAAGAGAAGACACAAAACAGAAATATGTTTCTACAACTATAAGAAGAAAACGATGAACTTTGAATGAAAACACCCACCGAAGACTGATGTGTCGGGCCATTGGCGCAAATAAGACGGCGACACAAAGCATTTCCATTTTCTGGACTACATCCTGCTGGAAATCTAGCAGGACCATGATCCTGCTAGATCCAGTGGGAGTTTGAGAATGAACGCAGAAGATGAAGAATGAAAACAGACTGCCACTACAGGCATTAAAATGGGTACCAGATGATAAATAAAAATTAGAAGACAAAGAGCTATACTTCCCAGAACAACCATCAAAGAGAGTATGGCTATGGGTCTCAACAACATACAAGAATTACACACAGTAGCATCAGATCGCTCGAACTCTAGAGCTCTGGTTTCTGCCATATGCACCGTATTCGACGCTGAAGAAACACGGATAGATAGATGGATGAATGGATAGATAGATGGATGGATGAATAGATAGAATACTTACTCAGCTATATTCTACTCGGGAGGTTGTGGAGACTTGATTACCAGAACTGACGTCTCCACTATTTTTTATGGTTGTTTGTTCTGTGCTCAGAGGGGATCTATAATTGTATAGATGACACGCTACAAAGCTTCCATAAGAGAGCCTCAATATAACGGCATGTCATCTACTAAGGTTTTCTGTTGCATTTTTGTGCTGTCTAGTGGGCCACTGATGCGACCAACAAACACAACCGCGTGAGTATTTGATGGTTTTAAAGCTCTGATAAAACCAAATCGGACTAAAGTCTACGGTTCAAAGTAGTACCTCACCATAAGAGGTATATTTTACTTGACAAAAAAAAAAAAAAAAAAAAAAAAAAAGACAATATATCTCAGAGATAGATTAGGGTTTGCTAACAAACCTCCACTATTTTGTGTTATGACACAACGCATTCCGTTCTCCGGACTACATTCGGATTGTCGGCCAGTCATATTGAGTCATGACCACTTATATATAGAATATCCACACAAGCCTAGAGATACAATCAGAACACCGACAGGAAAATTCTGCAATAATTATGATGCAGAAATCCAGGCAATTAGTGTGGCAGCTAAAAAACTGCTGAACTCCAACTCTGACCTACAGCCTGTGGTATTCCTGACAGATGCAAGGTCAGTGCTTCAAGCTCTCCAGTCTGAAAAACTAACAGACTTGAAAAAACTACTTAGCGAATTGTCTTACCAGTATAGGGTAACCATGCAGTGGATACCCTCTCACTGTGGAATACCAGGAAATGAAAAAGCAGACCAACTGGCTAAGGAAGGTGCTGCCGAAGACCAACCAGATATACCAATCACCTACCATCAGAAAAAAACAGATGATCAAGTCAATAAGAAAGCCACAAACACCAACACAAGATGACTATCATATTATGAACAGACCAGAACAAGTTATAATTCTACGTCTCAGAACAGGACACAACCGACTCCGAAGTCACATGTATACAAAGTTAAAGATTGGCAACACAGCCATGTGTACATGTGGACAGGCAGCACAGAGTGCCAAACATATACTTTAAGAGTGTTCTGAGCATGAAACGCTGAGGCGGACATATTGGCCAGAGGAAACAACACTGGAATCAAAGCTCTATGGGACACTGTATGAACTACAAAAGACAGTGAGTTTTATTAAGGAGACAGAATTACAGATATAGACATGTTTCAAGTGAACGAAAGAAGAAGAAGTCATGACCACTGTTTTTAGGTTTCTGATAAATCCATGACTTACAAGCTACTCTTCGCTGTTGAGTTGCTGCATTTCTCTTGTTTTCGCGAGATGATGCGCCTTTTTTGAATGCAGAGCGTTTTCCCATGAATATTTTTTAAAATTTCTGTGGGACTTTCAGTGAGGTCTTTAGCGAGTTATTGTATCACTTATTTGGGTATAAAATACACTGGGATGGCTGCTGGAACGGAGGGCAGAGCACGTATGGGAATGCCCCGCGTCCTGTGAAGCCAGTTTCTAATCAAGAAGAATGTATTACTTCTTTTGACCACGTTGAGAATGTATGCCCATCTGCAACTCATCAGAGTACTATCTTTAGCAGACGATCATCTGACGTATGTATCACATGACCTGCACATCGAATCTGTGTCTGCATCCGAATAGTATCAATGTTTTGGATACCAGCTCTGACAATGACATCAATTGTGTCTTGTCATCTTCTTCTTCATCGTTCTTCAGTCAAATATCAGGTTACATCGCCAATAGCTTTAATGAATTGTGTGATTCGCTTCAGGTCATCCATGGAATCCATCAGGTCTGGAAGTAGTGCCGTCTCAGAGTGGGCCATATTTTCTCCCCCTTGTCTTACCATCTGATGTTCACAACTTTTGTAAGACAAATTGTGTGCAAGTTATTCAGCTTTCTTGCGTGTCGTATATTTACAGTCCACGTTTCACCAACGTACAATAGCACCAGAAGTACCAGTGGTGTATAAGCTGCTTTTTCGTGGATATTAAACAATATAGATACATTTCAATAGAAGGAAAGAAGAAAATGAACAACTTTCTATGTACTCCCACTGAGTAGAATGCTTCTCCAATAGGCATTACATTAAACTGAAAGCTGAAGTCTCCTGGGTATGAAAGAAAGCTCAGAGAAATCATCCCACTGCACCGAGGATGTAAGAGCAAGTTTATCGCAATTTCTGGGGAAAGTGAACAAACAAACTTTCTATCGTCACATCTGTTTGTGTGTATCTACATCTACAGATATGATAACACTCCCATACACGATATTAACTTTTGCATTAAGGGTATTTCTACAACATTCCGTTATCTCCAACATCTGAAAGTAAGAACAATACGTGGGGAAATGTTTTCACATAAGCTCACGTTATTAAGCGTTTTGTGTGTGTTTACATTGAGAAATAACCCGCGTAAAACAGTTTAATATTGTTAGCCTACCAACTAACATAAGTGTGTGTTACTCTTGTGTTCTGTATCGCGTGTGTTTATTGTCTTTCCCCAGGTGGTTTATTATCCACTCTTGCCGTTAAGCGTAGTAGTGATTGAAACTAGAGCCTGTGTTCCAAGGCCAGATGTGTGACATCGGCTGTGCTATGACCGTGTTTGTTCAAGATGTCTCTGACGTTTTCTATTCATCTTTTTCGTGGTCTTCCTCTGTCTTTGTACCCTGATCTCATTTAGTAATATGCCTGTACAGGCAACTAGCAATGCACTCTTATAATATGGCCTAACCACTTGATCTGCTGCCTTTCTATTTATTCTGTGCAATGTGTTATATCTATGTTTTCCCCGAAGTCTTCATTTCGTAATTTATCAAGCCCGGTGACAACTGCAGCTTTCCTCAATCATTTCATCTCACATGTCACTATCTTTCTGTAATGTGAAGATGTGAGAGACCAGGTTTGGCACTGATAACACAGTGTTAGTAGGAATATAACTGTAGATCATGTGTCTTTTAACTTCCATCTCGAATTTGGGATGAAGAAGTAGTGGTGACAGTTGGTATGTTACTGCGTCTCACCTTTATCTCTATATGAAGGCTTCCATAATCTGAGGAAACACTATCGGGATATTTGAACTCAATACTTGTTTTACTCCTATGTTGTCTATCTGTATGTTTAGTGGGCTCGGTTTTCTGCATATTTTCATAGTTTCGGTTTTTTATGTGTTGTTCTTCATGTTGTATTTTCTACATGTTGCAGACAATGATAACATGGTTTTTGTAGTTGTTCTTCGTTTTCGTATATGAGACTCTGGTCATCTGAGATAAGCACTTCATTTAGTTCATTGTTTAATTGCTCGGACTTATCTTTTTTTGAGTCGCTGATGTTGCCCTCTGAACTTTTTGTTTGTCTTTTTTATTATTAAATCTATGTTAATATCGAAAAGCAAGGGTGAGATAACGCAACACTGAAGCACTCCCGTTTTTGTCTAAAATACGTCTGTAATACCCTCTGATATTCTTACCACGCAGTGGCAGTTTTTATACAAAGCTCTTATACTTTCTAGCGTCTGTGCAACTAATGAATCGCATGTGTATCAATAATAAATTGTAATATTGAGTTATAAACGGGATTTCTAGGTTACGTTTCGTGTCTGATTAAAATGAGCTGCAGGCTGTGTAATAGAGTGCATGCACTGTTTGTATCTCAGGCATGCGAAGAAAGGAAAGATTCACGTAGAATCAGAGGTGGATAAGAGACGTTAAAGATAAAAGAAGGTATGAATTGATAATATTAAAGACTGGATGGTATTAAGATTCTTCAAACTTAAACAAGGAATTAAGAAGAGAGGCATGGCGGGATTTTTGTGTTGATATTTCTAAAGTGGCACCCCCTACGACCAAGAGATGTTATGGGTTTAACAAAAATGAATGAAAAGAAAAGTTATCTTATTATTTTGTTATATTGGTTCTGGATAAATGACTTTTTTGGATTAGTTTTTCTTTTTCTTTGGCAGCTCATTTGTCAGCCAACAATCAAAAAATAAATCGACAAACCAATTAACAAACCAACCATCCAACAAACCAATGAACTAACAAACAAATCAACCGACAAAATACTAACCAACTAACAAACAAACCAACGAACGAAATAACAAACCAACTAATAAACCAACCAGCCAACTAACAAACCAGCCAACCAACTAACAAACCAACCAACAAACCAACCAACCAAATAACAAACCAACTAATAAACTAACCAACCAACTAACAAACCAACCAACCAGATAATAAACCAACCAACCAACTAACAAACCATCTAACCAACCAACTAACCGACTAATAAACCAACCAAACCAACTAGTAAACCATATAACCAATCAACTGACAAACCAAACAACTAGCTAACAAACAAATCAACAAACTAGTAGACCATCTAATAAACCAAGCAACTAACAAACCAACCAACAAACCAACCAACCGATTAATAAACTAATCAACCAACAAATGAACCAACAAACTAACAAACCATCAAATTAGCAAATCAATAAACCTATTAACAAACCAAATAACAAATCAACCAACCAACAAACCAATTAACAAACCAACCAACAAACAAGCGAACCAACTAATCAACAAGGTAATAAATCAATCAATCAACCAACGAACAAACTAATCAACCAACTAATAAACATACCAACCAACCAATTCATACCCCCGCCCCTCCCCCCACACACACACTTGTAGTGTCTTGGGTGTATAGGCCGCAAGGATTTTTCATTTCTGTCTTTCCTTGGAAATGTTTCCTGTTTACTATTTTACTGCATATACCACGTTATTGGACTTGTAATTATATCTTGTGTTTCTTTCCTGAGCGACTGCACAATTCATTCTTCTTAATCTGGATTCCTTTTTTCCCAATGCCAAAACAGCATCCCTTCTTCTTGTCCATCAGCGTTCTTTGTCAAACTCCCATTGGTTCTCTCTTGTAGCAGGACAATGGCCCTACTAGATTTCGAGCAAGATGTAGTCCAAAGAATGAAAAGGCGTGTATCTGTTTTATTTTTCGCCAATATCCCGACACATCCGTCTTCGGTGGAAAAAAACTGGTATCTAATGTTTGTTAACTAATTGCGATTTTTTTCTCGTGATAGTAAGTCAAAATAGTTTTAACTTTTCTTAGTCGCCTTTTAGAGCATGCATGGACAAAAAGAAGTGATTTTATTATTTGCACCCAGAACTAAAAGTCTAGGCCCTAGGCGATGGTTCATGGTTTAACGGTTTGTTGTTTAAAAAAAAAGTATTTGCTGCATGTATAATTGATATAAAATAAACGAAAATTCTTGGGAGAGTCTTGCACAAGACAGATCCGACTGTTGTCGCAGAATCAAGAGTGGTGCAGCAGCTACAACTTCAGACATCAAGCTACGCAACAAAAACGTGTTAGAAGAAAAGCAAGAGCTGGTCAATGTCCCATAGACTCAACCACACATGATCAGAGTGTGGTAGACAATTCAAGGCACACACAAGACTCATTAGTCACAGTCGGACAAACCACAGACACCATCTTCATCATCATCCAAGTTCATCTTCATCATCCTCCAAGTTGAGCTGAATGGTCATGGTCGACTTCGACAGACGAACATTTTGAATAATAATGGGAAGTAATATTCTATTCTGACTATCTAATTTAATGATGAGTTCTTCCCCCTCGTTCAATAAAGTACAATGCCGATTAGCGTAGGCGATCATGTTTCTCCACAACTCTGTCTCGTGTTGTTAATGTTCAGTTGGTGACATTTTGTTGTACCACAGATACAACCCATCCAGACATTTCTCTCATTGTCTTTCTCTGCGCGTTCTCCCCTTGATCTTTTTGGTGGTTACTAAATGTTAAAATGTTGCTTTTACCATCAGGTGCTAAAAATCTTGACTTGTCTCAGTCTGCTTCGAATTTTGCTATAATTTGTCTTTTTTGGACTTCTACATTAGTTTTCTTGGCTGTGATATTCTAAAAGATGATGAGTAAAAAAGACTAATTATAATTAGCAAAAGCAATTCGTAGAAGCCAAGATCTTTTGAGCATGTGATAAGAAGAGCTGAAAATTAGCAAGTCTCCAATGCCAATGAATATAACAATAGATAACACCAAAGTGAAACAAGCCAAAGAAATTAAATATCTAGGCAGCATTTTTTCCGAAGATGGAAGACTAGACAGAGAAATAGAAACAAGGTGCCAGAAAGCAAACACAATGACTTACCAACTTTCACCATTACTTCTTCACCCAAAGATCAAGATGGAAATTAAAAAACAAATAATATCTAAAATTTTTATACCAGCACTGTTCTACCAATGTTAAACATGGTCTTTAACAGCTTCGCAGCAAAGAAACAGCTTAAGCTCCCACCCCTACGCTTACCGGCAAGTGTGAATACGATCAACAATCATTCACCTGGGGAAAGACAATAGACAATAGATAAGAAGAGTGAGTCGTGGAGGCTGCCGCGAAACGCAGTGGTTCCATAAGTTTTAGTGCACTGGCTTGTGCATATGAGTGGTCCTGAGTTCATTCATCAGTTGTGACGGGAATGTTTTTCAGAGCGCATCGACTCCCGGGTTGACCAAGAATTAATTGGGTACTGGATTAGTCCACGAAGTAAAGACTGCGAGGAAGAGGAGAAGGTTACCACCCTCATATAGCAGAGCTACTGAGATGTGAGATATTAACACTCTCACACCCAGGGCCGGTCCTAACAATTGCGGGACCCAATGCGAAACGGATTGCGCGGGGCCCAGTCTGGGTAGGGAAGAGGATAATAAAATAAATTCTAATATGAATTTATGGGCCTATGAAGTGCGGGCCCACTGCGGCCGCATAGGTTGCAATGGCCTAAGACCGGCCCTGCTCACACCCCTACAGCATTAATAATTGCTATGGGTTAACTTACTGTAAAAATAGTGAAACGTGAACATTTAGTAACCACCGGAAATGGCAAAGGGAGAAGAGGTATTAAGACAGTGAGAACAATATTCTGCAAATGACAAGTCATTTAGAAGAAGCTGCCCATGGTACTACAGAACCACATCACTGTTGCTTCTAATTTCTCAGTATCTGTTTATTTAATAATAAACAATAAGTCGGCTCTCTCATTTCCTCTGACCCCAGCATGACCAGGACAGCATATACATGTAATGCTCTGGACAAACGAGTTGTTCAATAAGTCCTACCATTCTTTTCTCAGCATGCACCGTTTTATCCTGCGCAGTATAATTTGAGAGTCTGTGAGTATTACCGAGTATTACCGAGTGTGTTGATGTATCAGTTATCAACCAATTAAGTGCTGCTGTAACTCCCTCTATCTCCATCCTCATGCTCGATGTGACAATAGAATATGCTGAAAATTTCTCAACCAACTTCACGCCATTTCTGTAGGCAACAAAACCCCAACCGCTTTTATTTGTACTTCTCTTATCTGTCATCCGTTTATATAATTATGCCATATATCTTGTGGTTTCGAGTGTAGCTGGGCAAGTTCATGTACTGTAACCTGGGTGCTGACACCCGTGTATTTTCTACAATCTTGATCTAGTTGTATTATTACTTTAGTCAGTGATTTCTTCTCAATATCTACCTCCACCCATTCACTGCCCTTTCCTATTTCTTCAAATTCACATACTCTTCTCAGTGTCTTCAGCCTCTGCCATCCATGATCTGCCACGTTTGATTCGTTTTCCTTTTGACTTATCTAAACGTTGGTGTAATGGGTGGTGGTTGTATTCTGTGACTTTAAGGTACGGCCTAATTTGTGCTACTTGATGTCCCACTCTAATGGTGGGGAGATCAAGCAGAAATCTAATAGCTGAGATCGGTGTATCCCTAGTACACCCCAGTACCGATCTCACAGCCTCATTTTGGACTTTTCCCAATCTATCGGCTTTTCAGTAACGGTGTTAGTAGGCCGAGACCATAATCTATGACAGATAGTACTATCACTTATAGAAGCAGAGATAGTACCCATTGCTGCATGTCTAAGGTTTATTTATTTATTTTCTCTTTCTTACTTTTTATTTGACGATCAGAATAGAAAACTCTATTTTTCTATATTCCTTCAGTGTAGAACACAGTGCATAGGGCAGAAACCAAAGCTCTCCAGTTCCAGCTTGGTAATGCTACCATGTGTAATTCTTGTATATTGTTGAGATCCATAGTCCTATCGTCTTTGATGGTTGTTTTATGAAGAGTTTCTCTTGGTCTTTCTCTTTTTTTCTTTCGCCATTTATTATTTATAATGACAACAGAAATGACATGTCTACGAAGAATACTCGGAGTGTCATTAAGAGATGGAATTAGAAACGATATCATCAGACAGATAACCAAAACAATACCAGTATTGGAACACATCAAAAGACAACAGAACAAGTGGTTTTCACACGCTTCCAGATTACCAACAGACAGCATGCCACAAATGGCCATGACACATAGACATAACGGCTATAAAGCCAGAGGCAGACCATGATGGATCACAGAAATCAAAGAAGCCACAGGAACAAGCTTACAGACAGCACACAAGAAGGCCATCTTAAGAGAACTTTTCCACCCCTGACGCCGCAAGGAAAACAAGGGACACATCGTATAGATAGATTTGTTACCCATTTTGTAGTGGATATTTTCAAATAACATAATAGAACAGTGTTAAAAAATATAGATTACTATATAATAATTTTAGATTGTCTAAAATGATAATATTAGAAATAAATAATTGAAGATATGTTTTAAATGTAAAAAATCTTCTCCAACAATTTGATATTCATAATGTTATTTTATTTGCATATTTATCATCATCAGGTGCCATGCAGGGTAGCGTTGGCGGTCATGGCTCTCCACAGCTCTCTGTCCACAGTATTATGTATCAAAGTCGTTGTTGTTTCCTTGCCGTGCCAGGTTGTCAAACTGTCTAATATTTTCTCACGTTGTCGCCCTCTGTCTCTGGTGCCTTCAATCTTGCCTGTTGTGACTATGTTCTCTAAACCTGCCTGTCTCATGAAGTGGCCAAAAAAAGAAGATTGCCTTTTTCTTATATTCTTGATTAAGGTCCGTTTCGCATTAACTCTTTTAACACCTCTACATTAGTTTTTCTGGCAGTCCATGGTATTCTCAGCATTCTTCTGTAGAACCACATTTCTGTTGCCTCCAATCTCCCACTTTCCAGTTTGTTTATTGTCCAAGACTCGCACCCATATGTTAGTATAGGGGTTATATAGCACTGCAGAACTCTCTTTCTCACCTCTAATGACAAGGTCTTATTACACAATATATTTTTTATTTTACTGAATGTTGTTTTTGCCTGTCCTATACTGCATCTTATTTCTGTTGAACTTCTTCCATCTGCTGTTATAATTGTACCTAGATATTTGAATTGGTGGACCTGTTTTAATACTATATCATTCACTATGATCTTGCAAGGTGTGTTATTTTCTTTCTTTGAAATAACCATTACTTCTGTTTTCTTGATATTTAGGAAGAGGCCTTTCTCTTTGCTTTCTGTGACTACTACTTTAATTAAGTTTTGAAGGTCTTCCTCACTTTTTGCAATCAGAACAGTGTCATTCGCATATCTCAAATTATTTATGTTATGTCCTCCCACTGATATTCCTGAGATATCTACTATTGCACGCATTATGTTTTCACTGTATATAGAGAACAGGTCTGGGGAAAGCACGCATACCTGTTTGACTCCTTGTTTTATTTGTTGAAAAGGGCCAAATTGATTTCCTACTCTTATTGCTGCTGATTGTTGCCAGTACATGTTCTTGATTATTCTTAAATCCTTGCTGTCAATGTTCAGATTCTCTAGCATGTGTATAATTTCGCTATGTTTAACTTTGTCAAATTTTAGTGTAGTCTATAAAACAGAGGAACAGATCTGTTTTTACCTCTATAGACCTCTCTATTAGTGTTCTCCATATTCCCCATATATATATATATCCCCCATATGGATATAGTCCTATCCCCCAGGATATCCCCCATATGGATGTGGGAAACAACGGGAAACTACCACATTATTCTTCCAAGATGAAAGTCATGGCGACACACAGAAGTAGGCCTAGTCAGTGTTAATATAGAATATTTTATATTAAGTTAAAATTAAAAACGAAAGTAACAGTCAGGATGGCCGAGCGGTCTAAGGCGCTGCGTTCAGGTCGCAGTCCACATCTGTGGGCGTGGGTTCAAATCCCACTTCTGACAATATATTTTTATTATTTTTATATTTTTCATCCGAAGACGGATGTGTCTGATCATTCACGCGAATAACTTTTCCATTCAATATAATTTTCATGGGAAAACACGAACGAATGACTAAGTAACGACGACTTCCATGACTAGGATAAGTGTCCAATAAACTCCATGAAACCTTTTCTGTCTTGGGCGATGCGACTTGCATTCTTCAACGACGTCTTTAATGTGGTCAAAATGATAACAAAAAGATTTCGACATCAAAGTTAATGTTCACATCCTTGTAAACGCTTATAAAGGTTTTGCGGCGATGAAAGAAGAGCACCACCATGACATGAATGATTAATTATGGCCGCTGTTCAATGTGAAAAGAGTGCTTTTTCTGCTGTATCAGGGATTGGTGATGGCGGTGGTAGAGTATGCACTGGCGTTTCTGACACTGAATCAGACTCACAGAAAGATTACATAGAATCCAGAATGAGGCAATGCAATCATTTTGGGGTGTACAAGAGATACATTGGCACGGACTATGCGATACTTACTTGATTGCCCAACTGCAGAGCAAAGAATACAAATGTGCATGGCACGGGACTACCTACAAATCACCGCTGATAAAGAGCACCCTATACACCCAGAAATTATCAAAGTGAAAGGCAATGGACTTACGAGAGGAAAGATGTGGATGGGGCGCTCATAGGACGTTATACAGAGCGTGTGCAGATTGGAAGATGTGCTACCTGGTGCGAAATGGAGGTCGGGCGCCCTTAGATTGTCCAACAGCCTTCAAAGTAATAATACTCAATTGTGTCCGACCGTAGTGGAGTCGGAGGTGCTCGTTCTGATCGGTGAAAATTCCAGGGAAGGTGATATGATTGCATATGAGATATATATATATATATATGATTATTATGATAACATATGATAGAAGGTGGTACAGATGGGTCGGTTGAGAGACACATCAGGAGTGCCTGGGCCTTCACGGCACAAATGTGGGGGAAGGGAACCATCACAGAGGAGAGTGGTGCATTCGTTCAGACGATAAGGAGCATAACAATGGGGATTTTTTTTCTGTAACCAAAGCTTTGAAATGGCTGTGATCGCAAATTGTCTGCGAGCATGCCTGTATACTCAATGACTCGATGAGTATGATTGTGAAAGATCAGGCTGGGTAAATTCGGGAATAGTGGCTGGATGCAGTGACGAATTCCTGTGTGTGTAAAGTTATTTTTATTTTTGTGCCGGGACATGCAGGAGTCCGGGGTAATGAGAGAGCAGATAGGTTGGCCACATTCGCTGCTACTACGGCTATTGGTGAAGCGATGGATCGGGCAGACATTTTGAACGTGCTACAGGAAAACGCACGAACAAATGACTGTATAAGTGACGATGACTCTTATTCCATGACTAGAATAAGGGAGCTTGGTTTGAAATGTGGTGTCGCTAGAAAGGAGCGGTTTCCTGAGCGAGAAAGAATGATGGTCAATCAACGGCGTACTGGGACCGTCAGTCAATGTGTAATGGCGGATACACTCAAGGAGAGATCTGAGTACTTATGGACTTGTCCGGAGTGCAGCGACGATGATCCAACGGCTAACTAACTAACTAACTAACTAACTAACTAACTTTAATGTCATCAGTCCATCGTCTACCTGGTCTGCCCTTTCTCATCCACTCAAGTACTCTTCCCTCCATTATTTGTCTTTCTAAACAGTTGTGTCGCTTTATATGACCAAACAGGTGTAGTTTTCTTTTTGTTATTGTGTTTAGTAACCAAAACTCTGGAATATTCAGTGTGTTTATAATTTCTGAGTTTCTGATTTTTTCCTTCCATGATATTCTAAGTATCTTTCTGTAGCATTTCATCTCAAAAGAGTTGATCTTCTTCTCCGCTGTCTTACTTAGTGTCCATGTTTCGCAGTCGTAAGTTGCAACCGGAAAAATAAAAGTTCTTAGCATTAGCAGATCCATTTCTATTTTTTTGTTTTCCATATGTTTTTAACCGTGTTATTTTACAATATGCCATTGCTAATATCTTCCTTATCTTTGCCGTGCAGTCTCCTGCACCGTTGATGTTTGCTCCTATGTGTTCGAATTTATCCACACATTCTATCTCGGTATTGTCTATTCTGAGTTTGGTTGTTGTGTTTTTATATCTGTTGACATAATTTTAGTGGTTTGTTTTGCGCGTTTAAATATACGTTTTATAACGCACTGTATTTCTTTGTGTTCTGGGTTAGTTGTTCCAATCCCTTTATATCATTTGAAAGAAGCACTGTGTCGTCTGCATAGCGTAGTTCAGGGATTTAAAAACCACCAGTATTTAAAGCGTGGTATTTCATGTGACGTATTTCTTCCAGAACGTTGTCTTCCCAATGAACTCTCTGAAACTCTCTTGGGTGATATGGCTTGCATTTTCTAGCGATATATTCATGTTATCTTTAATGTCGTCAGTCCATCGTCTTCTTGGTCTGCCCTTTCTCCTCTTTCCAGGTACTCTTTCCTCCATTATGTGTCTTTCTAAACAGTTGTGTCTCTTTATATGACCAAACAGGCGTAGTTTTCTTTTTGTTATTGTGTTTTGTAACCAACACTCTGGAATATTCAGTGTGTTTATAATATCTGAGTTTCTGATTTTATCCTTCCATGATATTCTAAGTATCTTCCTGTAGCCTTTCATCTCGAATGCGTTGATCTTCTTTGTCGCTGTTTTACTTAGAGTCCATGTTTCACAGCCGTATGTTGCAACCGGAAAAATAAGAGTTCGTAACATTAGCACTTTCGTTTATATTTTGTTGTTTTTCCATATGTTTTTCAACCATGTTATTTTGCAATATTCCATTGTCAATCTCTTCCTTATTTCCGCTATGCAGTCTCCTGCACCGTTGATGTTTGCTCCTAATGTATGATTTAGAAATATGAATAAGGGACTGTCCATACATTACTTCAATATTTTTCTCTCCAGTTTTTGACCCCACCTCTTGTCAACAACTGTCTAGAATTCAAAATAAATATATTTGTTTGGCAGCAAATAAACAACTTGCAGGATATCAATAATCACTTTTGGCAGTCGTGGTTGGTTGGTTGGCACAAACTTGGTTGGTTTGGAATATGACGAGACACAACTCACTTTCTAAAATTATTTTGCAAGGAACACATGAGGGTAGAAGGAGGAGAGGGGGGATAGACATAATCCTGGATTGTCTATCCTAAGGTGGTGTTGTCGTAGCTTCCACACCTGCAGGGGTTGAGCGTAGGGGATTGTGAAGGAAATGTAGGGCATAGTCTGCGTTCAAGAGCCAGGTGTGTTGCTCTGGTTGAGGTGTCGTCATGTTTATTCAGGATGCTTTTGATGTTGCATATTCATCTTTTCCTTGGTCTGCTCTTGGCTCTGTATCCTGGTTCCATCTTGTTATAAGCTCTTATGGGAAGTTGATCCTTGATCCTCATAAGATGTTCAAACCATTTTATCTATTGTTTCTCTATATAGGCTATTCAATGCATAATGTGATGATACCTATTATCTTTCTGATGTTCTCAAGAATATGTCACTTGATGATGATGAGACACATTATTAGTAAACAATGAAAGGGATATCACTCCATAGCGGAAGTGACTGCAGACTACAGGATGACAAAATGGAAACTGTAAAGGTAGTAATGTGAAATATTTTGATTGTGGTATTTCGCTACCCCCATCATATATTGAATGAAGAGTGTGTGGATGAGACAGTTTTTCATAAGTTAAAACAGTATTATAATCAAAATACGTGGTGTAATAATAAAATGTTACGGTTTTAAATGACAATAATTGTCATATTTTTCTTACGGGACTTTGGCCTAATTTTGACTGGCATGAAGTTTCGGTTTTACTGATTTAACTTTATCGTTTTTTGTAGATCTAAGTTAATGTCCTTCTGACCGAAAAGCCCAGATATCGCAGCTAAACTGTAAACCATGGCATAACACATTCCATTAAAAAAATTACATCCTGTTAATCTGCAGGAGTTTCAGGAACATATACACCCGTACTCAGAAGAGCACCACCATGACATGAATGATTAATTTATTTTTATTATTAGGCCTATTGAATATTAATATTATTATCAAAAAAGACTATTCTATCATGGCCATGCAATGCGGTGGTAAGCTCGTATGATTTGGTTACAAACAGTATGTTAGGAATGATGAGGTCAGCATGACGGCCGCATTTACTTTCCAAGATTTGTTATAGAACACACTCTTATGGTCTATCGTTAATCATCATTTAATCATTAAATTAATGAGACTGAGTCCTTCATCGTTCATCAGTCAGTCATCAGGTTACAGCAATAATAGCTTCAATAAACTGTGGATTTTGCTCCACTCATCCATGGAACTTCTCAATTTCCGAAGAAGTACTGTCTGTAGGCCATATTTTCTCCCTCTTATTTTGGTAGATGTGATAAGCATGAAGAATGTGTTCTGCAGTCTCTGGACTAAGTCCATAGTTGCACAATCTGTCTCACCAATTGTGAGATTTCTGTATTGTCATGTGCCTTTCAGTTTATTGAAGAGTAGACATATCTGCAGAATCCGTTCTGGCATCTGGAGACCTTTTTTGACATGGACATTGATCAGTGTGGGCAACCTTTATTTTGTTCAGATGTCTAGTTTCCTGTCCAGAGTCTAAAAATTGTAGTTTGCTATGATCTGTTCAGGTTTAGGATGGGGTCTGTGGAAAGTGGCTGCCTGTTCTTTGACTCCATGTATATTTGTATTTTCTTTTGATGAGTTTTGTTTCAGTCAGTGATATTCTATGATGGAATTGTTCCTTTTTCTTGCACCTGCTTTTACCAGTATGTCAGCTGCCTGATTCCTGCAATTTTGCAGTTCAAGGTTCCACTGCAGCACCACTTTATTGTTAGCAGACAATTGAGTTAAAAGTTAATATAGTTATTTTTGTTAGAAATTCTTTAGGTTAATTTTAGATGATCTGGAAAACTGAAATACAGTCACACAAGAAGACTATGTTTGCTCTTTTGATTCTCTGTTTCTCTAATGCCTTTAATGCTTCTGAGATTGCTTATAATTGCCATGTAATTTTGTTAATAATTTGCTAGTAATGATTGATAGTTATATTCTTGGGTGTTTGGTATAAGTAATGGTATCCAAGCTTCTGCTTTCTTTATTACATCTACTGATGATCATTTGGGAAGACATGAATCCGCTATGAGTTGAGATAGTGGGTGTGTAGCTAATCAAGTGTTTTTGCCTTAAGAGCTGTGGGAGTTTTCATAGTTCTGTTCACAACGCCTTGGATTGTAAGTTTGGTAGTACATATGGATGAAGTATCTACAATGTAAAACTCTTCTAGCTGTTCCCATTTCTCCTGTTTGTTGCTGGTTACTTCTTTATTGGTTTTCATAAGATAGATGACATTTTGATAGATGATTGAAGCTTGGTCTTTTCAGTTGATTTTTTGATTGATTCATTTATTTTCTCAAGCATAGGTTGATGTTTAGGTGTATACATTTTTTCAGTAATTATTATAGCCTGAATTTCTCATCCCTTAAGTCTGTTAGATTTTATAATCCTGCTTTTCTTTCAATTGTCATTATAGGTGCTCTTCTTAGTTCTCCTGTAATAATTCGGAGACCTGCATTTTGAATTTTGTCCAGCTTTTGGAGATTATTATTTTCTGCTGTTGCCTAAAATCTCAATCCATATTCCAGAGTTGGATGAATATAATATACGTAGAATATAATATATATATAAATCTTCGGTTCTATTAACATGGACATATACTGTTCTGTTAGGTGTGCTTGGTGAATTCATACAAGAGGAGTATATGATTTCAAACTAACAAACACTTATTAAACACTAACAAACCTGAAGGAACAATCATGGCAACAATTAGAGGCTCAAATACATATGTATGGGACACATCTAAACTCCTGGGACAAGGAGCTACCAGTGCTGTATATATAGGCAGAAATAAGGTAGGAGCTTGTGAATGTTTTTTTCTTAAAATGTATATAGCTTGACAATTATACAATTAATTGAGCTTAATTTTTTTGACCATCATTAGCATTGATGATTTTCAATTTTCTCCTATTTTCAAAAACAAATATGTGAACATGAACATCAAAACTACACTATATAAAAGTATCATCATACCATAAAAAAAATATTTCATCAATATTTTATATTGATGAAATAAAGAAGTGCCTGTAGTATATGGATTGTATGATTCCTATATAAAAAGTCCTATGGGACAGAGAGGCATTTAGAGTATCCACGACGAACACGACGTTCTTGAAAGAATATGTCACTTGATATATATATATATACAAAAAGTAAACATGGTATATTAGTAAATATTAGGGGCAGTGGTTAGCACACTTGCTTCGCATATGAGTGGTCCTGGGTTCATTCCCCAGCTGAGGCGGAAATGTTTTTCAGACCGCAATTACACCCAGGTTGACCCACACTTAATTGGGTACTGAATCAGTCTGGGAAGTAAAGACTGCAAGTGAGAGAAGATGGCTACTGCCCTCATATAGCAAAGCCACTGAAATTTGAGATCACTATCATCTCACATCCCTACAGCAGTTGAATGCTATGGGTTAACTTTACTTACTTATGATATAGTTTTTATGTTATATATGTACAATCAAATTCCGTTATAACAGCTTGGCAAGGTCTGGCAAAAAATGTATGTAATAACATACATTTTCTGTATGCAGTTTATACAATCTATTGCAATGGCAACATTTAAACTTGCCCAAATGAAAAACCTTTGGCAAGGTACCAGCAGCACATTCAAACTATGTATGATCAGAACATGTGTATTTACAGTGGCAATATATAGTTGTGAGGCATGGACATTAAATAAAATAGTAACAAAGAGGATCGCTGCTTTCAAAATTAGATTTACCGAAAATGGATGTGTTGGGGGGCCATAGCGCCCAATTTATTTGCTGTCTGCATTATCCTTGATATAACACATTAACACAAGTAATATTAAGATGCTAAAGTTGGATGTGTCAGGCAGAAAGATGCAGAAATCACAGCTAAGCTGTAAGCCATGACACTATACTGTTATCCAGACTACATCCTGTTGATATGCAGGAATGTGAGAATAAATACAGAAGTACTATCATTTATCTAATGGTATATATCGGAGTCACTAGACTCGATAAAATTCACAGTGAAAACATTAGAAAGATAATAAGTATCACATCATGCATGGAATATATAGAGAAACAATAGATACAATTGTTTGAACATCTTATGAGGATGAACGATCAACTTCCCATAAGAGTTTATAACAAGATGGAATCAGGATACAGAGCCAAGGGCAGACCTAGGAAAAGATGGATAGACAACATCAAGACCATCCTGAATAAACATGACTACACCTCAACCAGAGCAACACATCTGGTTCTGGAACACAGACTACATCTCCTTCATAAACCCCCACACTCAATGACAAGTGTGGAAGCTACGACAACACCACCATCTGGATATAGACAATGGATATATCTGGATATATATATCTATCATTACTGCTTCTCTTACTTACTAAAGACTTGTCTTATAAAAATTAAATCGTGGTTGGTCAAGTACAGAAAACCTGTTTACTTGTGTTGCAAAGAGATTCGGTGCTGTTAGAACAGACCTGGTTCAATTCCCGTCAGTTGTAAGAATTTTTTCATTTATCCTCATGCTTCCTACTTGAATTTACTTATAAAAATTAAGAGGATTGTAAAATGTGTCATTTTAATTATTCCTTATTTCTACAAGCCAAAAGCATAAATCAAATAGATCCATAAAAAAAAATATTATATAAGTTCTAACATTTTAATTATTCATTATTTTTTACAAAAAAAAGGAGACAAATTGATCCATTTAAAAGATTGTGTTTGTTAAAATGTGACAGAACTATTTCTCATATTATTTGATAGAAAACTGGTGATGAAGTTGCTGTCAAAGTGTTCAATTCTCAAAGTTTCCATCGGCCATTCGCTGTTCAAATGAGAGAATTTGATGTGATGACTAAACTTAAACATGACAACATTGTCAAGTTGCTGGCTATTGAAGAAGAGGTAGGACTTTATTACAATATACACTTCTGTTCCGGATTTTTTTAGTTCTCTTTGTAATTTTTTGCTGTAATGAAACCCATTTGTATTTGCTCATACATTTAGTTATTTTGGTCATCATCAACATCATCATAAAGTGCCATGCCGAATGGCATTGACAATCATATTTCTCCATGTTTTGATCTCTCATATATGGCATCATCTCTGTTGGTTTCGTCAATTGAAGCCATTTAGTCAAACTGTCCAATATCTTTTCTCTGGGTCTTCCCTTTGATCTTTTCCCTTCTATCTTTTATGTTTTCACTATATTCTCACTGCCTCCTCTTCTCATTATGTGCCCAATAAATATTGACTGTCTTTTTCTTATATTATCAATAATGCATTTTTTCACATCCATCCTTCTAAGACATTCTTCATTAGTAATCTTTGCTGTGCAAGAAATGCGTAACATTCTTCGAATAAACCACATTTCTGCTGCCTCCAATGATTTTTGTGATGTCTTATTTATTGTCCATGTTTCACTTCCATAGAGAAGCACTTATTTTGGTACCGTAAGGTTATTTCTGTAAATTTATATGGTTTCTGATCTTGCGGTCCATCGGCTCAGGGCTTGTGACCTGATAAATTATATAAATTGATGCATAAACAGGTTAATTGTTTTGAGTTGCCCAACCTGCCCATTCTTCTGATGCTATAATATGTCCATGATCTTCTTATGAACTTGTAAAACTTTCCATAAATAGGATCATTTGTATATTGCCTGACTGGCTCCTTCTTATGATCTTGTAAAGCTATCCTTAAATAGGATCATTTGTATATTGCCTGACTGGCTCCTTCTTATGATCTTGTAAAACTATCCTTAATTAGGATCATTTGTATATTGCCTGACTGGCTCCTTCTTATGATCTTGTAAAACTTTCCATAAATAGGATCATTTGTATGATAGAAAATGCAAGCCGCATCGCCCAAGACAGAGAGGGGTTCAGAGAGTTAATTGGGAAGACAACTTTCTGGAAGGAATACGTCACTTGACACAATCTTATCATCTAATCATAATCCTATATATCATAATCCTATATGATTCTTTCTGTATGTGTAAACAACAGAATCATGTGCCCTCATCACATGACTTAACTAATGTTTACAAAAATGTTTAGGTGACCAGCAGAACCAAGGTCATAGTGATGGAGTACTGCACCAATGGTAGCCTATACAATCTCCTGGATCAACCTGAAAACAACTTTGGTTTAAGTGAGGAAGAGTTTCTCCTGGTGCTGAGACAAGTTAGTAAGTAACAGACAAGTTATAGTATGTTCTGATAAACCGTCATTGTTGCCTCCTTCAGAAGTTATTGAATATGGATAGATTCACACCTGAATGATGTGATAGTAGGTTTATGTGGGAATAAATTATTACTGGCCTGTAATATGTACCAGAATCTGGAATGCACTGGTTTCCGTAGAATACATTACTGGGAAAGCGTAGATGACGTAATAATTTCCTGTGGTGTTTTTTGTTGTGTTCTGTGTAGAACACAGACTGGTGGGTTTATTAATGTGAATGAATGCGTTTAATAATATTTAAAAAAAATACTCAATCACGCTGTATCTTTTGTTAGAACAGTTGCTAGTAGTTAGGCGCAATTGATGGTAAAGGGGTAACATTAAAATTAGATGATGTGTTTATAATGTATGGCAGAAAAGTTGATGCATTCATATTAAGAGTACACAGCTTTTTCTCCCAGCTTGAAGTAACAATGCATTCTACGGAAAACCATGCATGACAGATTTGGGCACATTTTACAATCTGGTATTATTTTGTTCCGCATACACCAGATAGTGCAATCTTGAATGAATGACATGATCAATATCCCTTTGTTGTGTTTCTGCAGTGATGAGTTTCCTGAAATCTGAACATCATAAGCTTGTTCTAGTTTTACAGGAATTAGCTGACAGAATGTCCCTCATATGTGAGTTACTAGAATGTTATCTGTCATGGAATGCCCCCCTGTGTGAGTTACTAGACTCATCTGTCATGGAATGCGCCCCCCCCCCCCCCCATGTGTGAATTACCATATTATCAGGGAATGACCCCTCCCCCATGTGAATTACCAGGCTGTCATGTAATGCCCCCCCCACCTGTGACCAGACTGTCTTAGAATGTCTTTTCCCCTCCCTCCCTGCAGTGGTTGAACTAGCATTGCCAATGGACCATTCGGAAATGACTGGAAACGGGTTTGGTTTAGTTACAATATCAAGTTTTGTCATGCCAAATTTGAAACATTAATTCTGTAAAATACAATTTTCATACATGTTTGAAATAATGTTGTGTTTCTTTTTTTGAACCGTATATATATATATATATATTATCTGTATTAAAACAAAAGATTAATATTATTATGAAGCTTAGAGGAATTATAACAAATAAAAAATTAACAGACAAGATGTGAACCTTATCCATTCAGCTGATACCAATACTGGCTAGAGAATACACATATTTAATGTCATTACTAAAATTGGTGTCATGGAATGGACCAGGTTTAAATTTCATTTGGCTCCTTCTGTATTCTTCAAACTGCTGATCTATAGCTATTTTTTTAAAACAGCTGCGGGTGTCAAGCATCTGCGTGACAATGACATCATCCACAGAGATATTAAGCCAGGTAATATCCTCCGTTCTGTGGCACAAGATGGCAGGTGAGTGCGTACTCAGAAGTATTGTTAATCAAAGTTATTCTCAATTTTATTTTTTGGTTTGTTTTTATATTAACCTTTAGACTCCTGAATTAAAATTACGGAATTTCTCCCCTGGGGCTAGATTCTTTTTTTTTTACAATGTGCATATTTTTTTGGTGAGTGTTTGGTAAATGCGATAACTTTTTTTGTTTGTAAAGATATCAAAATAATTATTGCACATGTAAATATAAGAGTGAATAATGCATATCATGTGTGAACATGGACAGTACCGTTCTTATGTTTTTTTGAGCCGTTTCTTACTCGTCGTGTGTTATGTTGTGTTCTTAATTAATGTCTTTGGGTCGAAACATCAATTTCTGTGTGTTACCAGTGATTAATATAACTTCATCACTTTGTTCCAAGTTTCACCTGTTGTTTCTTATCTACAAAGTGATGTTGCTGTGGTGTTTGTGTTAGTGTGTGTCCTGTAGAGCTTTCTGTCTTACCCTGAAGATTCACACTCTCATCTGTATGCAATGCTTCTAGAGGACATTTTCTGTGTGTGAGTATAGAAGGCATGTTTCACCATGTTCTATTATAACTGATGGGAGCCACATAGAGCGGTAGTTAGCGCACTGGTTTCGATATAAGTGGTGCTGGGTTCATTCCGCAGTTGAGGCAGAAATGTTCTTCAGATCACAATGGCTCCAAGGTCAACCCAGCCTTAAATGGGTACCGGATTAATCCGCGAAGTAAAGACTGCCAGGGAGAGGAGATGGCTACCACCCTCATTTGCAGAGCCTATGAAATGTGAGATCGCTAACATCTCACACCCTACGGTATTAATAAATGCTATGGATTACTTTACTTACTTATTTTACTTTATTATAACTACGTTTGGATTGCAGGGGTCGGGTACTACATTGGATGCATCAACATACAGAATCTTCCATTGGTTATCAGTGATACAGATGAGTGGAGAAATTTGACTGGTTCAGTCTTTCATATTATCTAACCATGATTTTCTTTTGCCATATATGCTTCTTCCACCTTCAACTTTGGAATGAAAGTCTACAACCAGTTGAGTGTATCTGACATAGTTGGCTACTTGTGACCACACAGTATTTCATTATGCAGCCAGTAGTAAATAAATCTAAGAAGAAAATAGGTTTAAATGTAGATTTATGTTAACCTGTAGCAACCCAGAGAAAAATAACGCATACTTCCTCTGACACGCAACCATTTTTATGACTTCTGGTTTTTCTACATGTATTTGATTTGTTGGCATAACTTTTTCCTTTATTGAGTTATTGATTTCAAAATCTAAGACAATGGCGATAAGTGGATGTTGGATATGGTTGGGAGTGTTGTGTGCTTGCATGGGTCAGTGTTAACAAACACACACAAAGAACTTACTAGTTCAAGGTCATACATAGGCCAATCTGTAGAAAACACGGCTCCTCAAATTCCTTGTCATAAATGAAAGCATTTACATTGCTAGTAAATATTATCAACATCTTCTTCAATCCCATACATTGAACCTGCACCACTGAAGCCTTAAAAATTGTCTTCGTCTAAATCATCCATGAAAAATTACCCAAAAATGGCGTCACTGAAGTTGTATTCATACAGTCTGGCTTGAAAATGTGAGAAGGTTGAGTAAATGATGACAGGGTATTTATATCGGCGTGAAAAATTCAGGGACAATAACTCTAACATATAGTTATTATAAGAGCATGATGGGAAATTAACATGGACGATTGTTGTCCATGACTACAAATGGCTACCTCAATGTAGATATTTGTTGACATTGGGTTTCTCTTGCTAGATTATATTTGTAGACTTTACGTTGCTACAGGTTAAACAAATACACAGAATCACATTGAAACAAGAGCAGTCAGAGATCAGATACAGAAGTATAATTCAAAATGTAACGAAATAAGTAAAAGAATAGACAAGAACAATTGTATCACTTGTCCCATGAAAGCAGCAGAGGAAACGGCACAGGTAGGAAATGTGGTAGCTTTTTATGATGACAAGAAAGCTATCAAAGGAAGTGATAAATCTTTGCCCTTGTATTCAAAACAGGCACTTTTATTTGTTTTCTACCCTTCTTAAATCTGTGGACTAGCATTGCAAAAAACTGTGGGACAATGGAGTGACATGATCACATGACTTCAAAATTATCAAAATAAATCTTCTGGATTAACCTGATGATGGTTGTAGCTTAAATAAATGTGGTTTGTTTTTCCAGATCTGTGTACAAGCTGACAGATTTTGGTGCAGCCAGAGAGCTTCAACAAGATGAGGAGTTCATCTCCCTCTATGGTACGGATGAGTATTTGGTGAGTAGGAGCGTCATCAATTTTTCTTTCACTCCAGCTTAAGTAGGGGAGGTAATACTGTAGCTGACTTTGCAATACGTCTCTACAAAAGCATGAAGATGTTATTACTTTGGTTGTTTCTGTAGCAATTTATTTGATAATAAGAATCATAATTTGTTGTCTGAAGGTTCCAAGTTCAAATCCCAAGATGTGGCTACTCTCCATTCTACCCATTACCTTTACCACGTCAAATAAACATTGTGTAGTTTCCACCTGCACGGAATTCTATATATAACTACACACCCTGTTCAGTCCTTGATGTTATCCAACCATGTCTTCTTCTGCCCACATCTTCTTCCACCCTCCACCGAACCTTAAAAAAATATCTTTTGTCATCACAGAATATCTCATCATGTTTCCGTATCATCAGAGTTTCACAATGTTTCACGGTTGCTAGCAGTGGTTGTTGTCGACCAACAAATACATAGATTCTATCATTCACTCTACCACCTAGCCAAACAGAGCTAAATCTGTTGTTCTATTTTCCTAATTAGTGTATAGAATTATTCAACCGCAGAAACCCTAACTTACCATCCTTTTTTTTCTCTCTCTCTCACTCACTCCCGTATCTATGGCCTGAGTATATTGTGTAAGAGGCTACAGAAAGATTCTGAGAATACCATGGACAACGAAAAAGACAAATCAAGAAGTGATAAGATCATTAAGCGCTGAAGAGGGTTGGCTCTTAAACTGGATTATAACAAGAACTTTGAGATTTTTTTGGCCATGTAAAGAGACATAACAGCATGGAAAAATTAGTAATAGCGGGTATGGTTGCTGGTAGCGAAGATAAGGGCAGACCAAGACAATGATGGATAAGGGATATCTCAGATTGTTCAAACATGTTCCCCACTTCAGCAGGTCAACACTCTCAGAATTGTGGCAAGTTCAAAAAATCTGTAAAGAAGATTTCTTTCTGGAAAGGAAATGTCACCTTTTATTCTGTAAAAAATACACATTCTGTATAAGCTGATAGATAGATAGAGATCACGCATGCAGTTGCATCTGTGGGTCCTACCAATGGCCCACTAGACAATGAAACCACCCATGCAACAGAAATCTTCAGTAGATGACATGCCGTTATATTGAGGCTCTCTTATGGAAGCTTTGTAGCATGTCATCTATACAATTATATACCCCTCTGAGTAGAAAGCTCCTTCAATAGGCATTGCACTAAGCCGTAAGTTGAAGTTTCCTGTGGATATGTGGCAGTTTTTGTGATAGTGTGGCAGTTGTTGTAAATATACACAATAAATATATATCTTTTATAAATTAGTTTTCACCCTTGCTGAATTTGCATGACAAAATTCCAGTTTTTTACCGTTAAAATATTGTTTATTTTATGAATTTAAGCATCCGGATATGTATGAAAAAGCTGTGCTACGTAGGACAAAGGGTCAGCAATTTGGTGTCTATGTTGACCTGTGGAGCCTGGGAGTGACTTTCTATCATGTGGCTACTGGAAACCTTCCATTCAGACCATATGGTGGACGCAAGAACAAGGAGACTATGTAAGATTGTGTGTTTCTTGTTTCAATGTTTTTTAAGCTAGAAATATTACATGGAAACATCAGTCAATGTTCTTTAACTTATATATTATACTGTGACATCAGTCAATGTTCTTGTAACTTATATATTATACTGTGACATCAGTCAATGTTCTTGTAACTTATATATTATACTGTGACATCAGTCAATGTTCTTGTAACTTATATATTATACTGTGACATCAGTCAATGTTCTTGTAACTTATATATTATACTGTGACATCAGTCAATGTTCTTGTAACTTATATATTATACTGTGACATCAGTCAATGTTCTTGTAACTTATATATTATACTGTGACATCAGTCAATGTTCTTGTAACTTATATATTATACTGTGACATCAGTCAATGTTCTTGTAACTTATATATTATACTGTGACATCAGTCAATGTTCTTGTAACTTATATATTATACTGTGACATCAGTCAATGTTCTTGTAACTTATATATTATACTGTGACATCAGTCAATGTTCTTGTAACTTATATATTATACTGTGACATCAGTCAATGTTCTTGTAACTTATATATTATACTGTGACATCAGTCAATGTTCTTGTAACTTATATATTATACTGTGACATCAGTCAATGTTCTTGTAACTTATATATTATACTGTGACATCAGTCAATGTTCTTGTAACTTATATATTATACTGTGACATCAGTCAATGTTCTTTAACTTATATATTACACTACCAGTTGTAATGACATGGTACAGTACTATTGCACACCAAGGGACCAAACGTGCAATAGCCTGAAAACCGATCATCATTTAATTCTGCGACGCCTCACAACATAAGCAGAAAAAAGACTATAGATAGAGATCAAGCATGCGGTTGCATATGTTGGTCCTACCAATGGCCCACTAGACAATGAAACCACCCATGCAACAGAAATCTTCAGTAGATGACATGCCGTTATATTGAGGCTCTCTTATGGAAGCTTTGTAGCATGTCATCTATACAATTATATACCCCCTCTGAGTAGAAAGCTCCTTCAATAGGCATTGTACTAAGCCGAAAGTTGAAGTCTCCTGGATATGAAAGAAAGCTCAGAGAAACCACCCCACTGCATATAAGAATTAAGAGCTAATTGCTCTGAATTCCTAGGGTTCTCAAACAAACAATTCCTAGTCATCACATAAACCCCATCCAGGTTGTGAAGTTTGAGTTACGACTGACAATTCAAAACTCATAAAAAAAATATTATGTTACAGGGAATTGGAATAGACAATTTTTCAATAATGTGTCATCCATTTAGACTTAAGAAGGAACCTCACAAAAGAAAACCGTAACATGACCTGATGAAAGTCAAACATTTGAAGTCAGGTTGCCAGCACCAATAATGGTCTGTATAATGGCCAATTAAATTGTTCTTCTTCTTTTGTTCACTTGTCTTTTTTAGTTCATACAGTGTCCCATAGTCCAATGAAATTAATTAGAACTTCATGGGCGCTGTTGAAGAAGACAGTAGAGTGCAAACATTGCTAGAGAGCGATAGTTTAGTCCCATGTTGCATTCGGAACTGAAGAGATCTAACTTAGCTCCGACTGTTGATTAGCTATTGACTTTTTTCTTCCTCTGCGATCAATTGTTAAACACCCAGTCCAATATTGGTCATGTATAGATTTGTTTTAGGTTTATGGAACTCAGCTTGGATTCCCCATCCCACCGAAGACGGATGTGTTGGGCCATTGGCACAAATGAAATGGTGACATAACGCTTTTCCATTCTCTGGACTACATCCTGCTGGAAATCTAGTAGGACCATAGTCCTGCTAAAAGGGAGATCCTGCGGGAGTTTGAGAATGAACGCTGAAGAAGAAGGATTCCTCACAACTTGTGCATAGAAACACCTGTGGGCCAGATTATTGTTCTGTGAGAAGTAAATCTGGGACAATCCTGCATTATGTCTGAATGTTTTGTTTAGTTATGCTTATTTGGTCCCTGCTGTTTACATTGTGTCAGTGGTCTTGACCGACATTTTTGACCAATTACGGTATGGTGCATAGATTAAATTGTGTAGCATTAATGCTCTCTTTAACATTTCGTGCCCCATGGGCCGACTTTTTCTGACTTTGATGGTGGGAAGTATCTTATAAGATGTTCTCTTATCCTGGTATAAGAGAACAAAATGGCTCTGGCATAAAAGAACAAAATGGCCCTGGCATAAGAGAACAAAATGGCCCTGGTATAAAAGAACAAAATGACCCTGATATAAGACAACAAGATAGCCCTGGTATAAGAGAACAAAATGGCCCTGGTAAAAGAACAAAATGGCCCTGATATAAGAGAACAAGATAGCCCTGGTAAAAGAGAACAATAACTTCTAGCTATCTGTTTATCTGTGACTTTCACAGTATAGGCATTCATTCTACTTGAAAGCAGGTTTTCAGGGAACCTCCTGTATATTCGATTTTTGTGTAGAATACTAAGAATGTATTGTAATAATACACATTTTCTGACAGTGTTGCCATCATGGTACACTTGAAAGTCAATTGTTGACTAAGTGACCTCTTTGTTATTTCAGGCACTTGATTACTGCTAAAAAGGATCACGGAGTCATATCTGGAATCCAGGAACACAAAGATGGACCAATAAAGTGGAGCAGAGATCTGCCACTAACATGCAGACTATCAAAGTAAGACTGGTCCTTGATTGTGATTGTATTTTTCTGAGGGAATGTGTGGTTATATATAAAAATTTTGTGGAATAAGATTATGTTTCAATCCATACTTAAGACTAGCGGGAATTGAACCAGGTCCGTTCTAATGGCACAGAATTGCCTTGCAACTCGAGTAACAGGTTTTTCCGTTCTTGACTAACCGCATCTCCAAAAAAAGATGTGATTTTATCAAGACATTGAAACTGTGCACTCAAGTCACTGAGAACGGACCAATCGAGACAAGGACTACTAGAATAACAACTGTCTGTTTTTATGGGTTTAAAGTGTAAAATAGTATTATTTTTTTCTTGCTTATGTTTAAAAGTTTAAAATAATATTTTTGTCTGTCTTTATCATTTTCAAGTGCAAAATAATATTTTTGTCTGTCTTTATGGTTTTCAAGTGCAAAATAATATTTTTGTCTGTCTTCCAGAGGATTGAAGACTCTTATAACTCCATTCTTGGCACTCTTACTGGAGAAGGATTCATCAAAGACAATAAGTTTTGAGGAATACTTCACACATGTTGATGACATCTGCAACCGAGAAGCATATCACATTTTCTGTCCTTCTCTGTTCTCACAGCTCGTAATATATGTGAAACAGAAGGATGAGTAAGTTGACTCTCATTAGTTCATACAGCTTACACGTTCATTAGTTCATACAGCTTAACACGTTCATTAGTTCATACAGCTTACATGTTCATTAGTTCATACAGCTTACATGTTCATTAGTTCGTACAACTTACACGTTCATTAGTTCATACAGCTTACATGTTCATTAGTTCGTACAACTTACACGTTCATTAGTTCATACAGCTTACACGTTCATTAGTTCATACAGCTTACACTTTCATTAGTTCATACAACTTACATTTTCATTAGTTCATACAGCTTACACTTTCATTAGTTCATACAGCTTACATTTTCATTAGTTCATACAGCTTACAAGTTCATTAGTTCATACAGCTTACATGTTCATTAGTTTGTACAACTTACACTTTCATTAGTTCATACAGCTTACACTTTCATTAGTTCATACAGCTTACATTTTCATTAGTTCATACAGCTTACAAGTTCATTAGTTCATACAGCTTACATTAGTTTGTACAACTTACACTTTCATTAGTTCATACAGCTTACACTTTCATTAGTTCATACAGCTTACACTTTCATTAGTTCATACAGCTTACACTTTCATTAGTTCATCTCTAGATAAAAACAAAGTGACTGAAACCCTGATACATTTATAATAATGGTAAAAGAAAATATCAAAAATAGATTTTTCTGTATAATATAAAAATAGATTTTCTGTATAATAGGAAAATATATTTTTCTGTATAATATAAAATTAGTTGAAAAGGCATAGAGGATTGACTTCATTTTTATCTGGTCATCCCCATTTGTACTCCATCCCTCTCAACGAAGTGGCATGCCACCTGCTGAGAATACCACTTAAAGCACATAATTTCAGAACTTCAAGCAATAATTCCATAGCTTTGAGCAATAATTCCACAACTTCAAGCAATAATTCCTTAGTTTCAAGCAATAATTCCACAACTTCAAGCAATAATTCCATAGCTTCAATTTTCCTGGTACAATTAAGTCAATGCTCTACACCTCTTCCTTTTTTATTTACCTTGTTTTAACTTTCTGTATGTAGTATGTCACAGCTGCGCCAGTTGGTCACAGACCAGACAGATATCCCTGGAGGAGCCCAGCTTCTGTTACACGATGGAAAAGTTTTAAAAGATGACTCACGTAACCCGGTGCAGAACTATCTGAAACACACCTCCACGGACAATCCTATCTTTGCATTCAACAAACTTCCAGAGTACAAGAGATTCCCGAGACCTGTTCATGGTATGTAACAGTCTGTTGTCTGTTGTCTTTCCTCAGGTGAATGATGGTTGATAGTATCCACACTTGCTGTTAAGCGTAGGGATGGGAGCCTAAGTGAGTTCCAAGGCCAGATGTGTCATTTCGTTTGCATTGTCCATGTTTCAAGAGTAGTCAGAATTGAGTCCAAAAGGCTTGAGTGTACCCAATACTGACTAAATTCCGACCACTATTATGTCTAGTACTGGGTTGGTGTGGTCTTTGTCTTTATACTTTTTGTTCCGTCATACTCATCTTTTTGTTTGTTTTGTTTCCACATATATTTACGTTTTTTATGTACTTTCTGACCTTCCGGCATCTCATTTCCATATTTCCGTTGGATGTTGTGATAATTTTTCCATTCGTCGTCTTTTGATGTTTTGTTTGTGTCTTGATAAAGACCTTATGGTTGAAACGTTGAATGTGATTTGTGTATTGTAATTTTTATGATTTCTTGTGTGCTCATCATTGCCCATAATTACCTACTAGTTTTAGCTATAGTCTGTCGTGTCTCATTGAAGCGATATATAAATCAGTGTTTTACGTAAGTCGAATTGAAGTTGACTAAGCGATCCATACAGTAAGTTAGTGACTGTTAAGGGTGCCATTATAAGTTTTTTCCTGGCAGTTGAAAGGTAACGGCAGGCAATAAGGAGGTGCTCCACTGTTTCATTGGGATGAAACCAGTGTCTCAATGTGGGTAGTTGCTTGGGTTTTATACGGTTTAAGTATTCCATCCACCCCCTTTTGGGGACAATGAAAGAGCAGATTATCTCATATGAGGCTAGTATTGTACCAGACATGGACACACTGAACTCAATACAGACACAGAAAGAAGGTTTCAGGCTTTTGAAAATAAGTGCTACAGATATTTGTTAAGAATAAGCACTAGACTACATCCTGCTGGAAATCTAGTTATTGTCGTATGGAGAGTTCTGGTTTGATGTTGGGAACAAACAAAATAATAGAATTAGAACTGTCTGTCATTATGTAACTGCACATACACTCAAGGGGAAATTATGTCATCTATATGCATATCCAATGTACAATAATCATGTGATGACTAGTTAACATAATGTATCCGGCACACTATTTCTCTCATCACCAGGTACATTCGCTGATATACACCTGGAGACAAATGTAGTCACAGATTGCCAACTCAGTAAACATAGTTCTGCCGTTCTTCATTCAGTGAAAAATTCGGTGAAAATTCTTATGCAGACCAATATGTTATTATCCAAAGGTGTAAAAATGTACAGGTAAGTGCACTAGTCAATGATCTTCTGCAATGTATACTACTGGTTGATTCTCATGAAATTGTCTGTTACAGACGTGGGAAGCATTTATTGATTTATGGGCACGGTTTGAATGGCTTGATGAAATCGCATCTTTTTTTTTTAGATTCGGTTAGTCAAGTACGGAAGAACGCGTGTGCAATTGTTGCTAGGCGATTTGATGCCGTTGAACGGACTGGTTAAATTCCTGTTACTCTAAAGAATTGATTTATGGGCCTGATTGATGTTTTTTAAATGTGGTTTTGGTCCAAAAAGCTTTTTTAAAAAGTTCATTGAAGCTCCAATTAGTTTTTTTGTGTACTCTGGGTCCAACTCATAGTACTTTTAAATCAGCCTGATGGGCCAGAAAAAATAGTTTTTAGCCTTCCATAGATCTGCAGGATGATTCTTGTGACTTATTATTCTTAATATACTATGACAGTTAGAGTTACAGATAATTTAAAATTGGCGTCAGTCAATCGATCATGTGACATATGTGATAATTTTTTGGCTGTGGAAATAAAGGCCACTTTGCGATAGCTGTTGCCACGATGTGCACAGGAACAAATTTGTATTGCTCCTCTGAAAAACAAAAAGTCATTCATATATTCATATACCTTCTTAATGAGCTGCATAAAAAAAGCAGGATGGCATTTACTATCTAATTAAAGAGAGATTGTGCACTTATAGGTCTTTGTGAAATCGTATGATATCCGTGATGTAGAAATTACGTATCATTGATGAAACGGCATAAGCTTTAGTTTAGACAGGTAGCGAGACGTGATTCACTTTCTAAAATTCTTCTTCTTCTTCTGCGTTTGTTCTCAAACTCCTGCAGATTAGCAGAATGTAGTCCGAAGAACGGAATGTGTTGTGTCATGGTTTACAGCATTGCTGCGGTATCTGCACCTTTCGGCCTGATACATCCAACTTCAGCATGGCTTTGGGTCACTGACCCTATATAGGATGGGACAACCAACTCCATCCCATAACCTCCTTAGTCGCCTCTTGCGACATGCATGGAAGGTAAACAGTGTTGCTATTCTTTGCTCCCTTTTCGGGCCCTGTCAACACACAGGCGACTTTCTAAAATGACTTTGCAAGGAACAGTCGATGAGGGGATGAGGCAGAAAAAGAAAATCGTGGATTGATAACATCAAGGAATGGTTTGATCGTGATGTTTTCTACACTCCTCTGAATGGCTGAGAATAGAAGTGTTTGGCAGGCTTTTTATGTTGATGTCTGACTGACGGGTTATGTGTCTTGTTATTATTAATTACGTATGGTATGGAGAGAATGGGCGAATACGTGAGAAAATATTAGACAGTTTGACAACCTGACACGGCAAGGAAACAACAACAACCTTGATAGATAATACTTTGGACAGAGAGCTGTGGAGAGCCATGACCGCCTACACCTTCCGGCATGGCACCTGATGATGATGGAGTTGATGATGGGATAAAATGTTAATTTCTCATTTCAGCAATTACATACGCAGTAAAAGTGTCCAGTTGGAGTTGTCTATGGGATACGTGACTCGTATGTGCAGTGAATCTAAGGCATGGAGGGACCCGCTGTTTTCTATCCTAGGTCTGCAGACGACCATGTTAAAGGTTTTGATGAACAGCAACATCAAGTCTAACGGAGTGGATGTTGCAGCACGAGTGAATATGTTGCAGACTTTATATCAAACAGGAAACAGAGAATGCTCTCAAATTGTCACGCAAGTGAGTGTATTTATTTTTTCTTAAATTTAACTAGATCACGTTTTGGATCTAACATGGGTCATTGTAAGATCCAATCTGGATATTTTTGTGATAAAATTTGGACAATTTTATTATAAAACTTAAAACGTTAAAAATTCATCTGATCTATTTGGGGATCCACTCTGGATTATTTTGGAATTTAATTTCCGAAATTTGAGGATTCATTCTGCACTACTAGATGGTACAGTCTGGGCAGTTGTATGCTCCAACCAGAGCAATTTTACCCAGTCTGATCTATTTTGGGATCTAACCCAACCTAACAGAGGAGCAAACTAGGATTATTTTAGAAGCAAACCTGGGAGATTTTATGCTGCAATTTGGCCTTTTTAAAAAGTTAATTTTGGGATTCTTCTTCTTCAGCGTTCATTCTCAAACTCTCGCTGGATCTTTCTTGTAGCAGGACAATGGTCCTACTAGATTTATAGCAGGATATAGTCCAGAGAATGGAAATGCATTGTATTGCCATTTTATTTGCACTGATGGCTCAACACATCCATCTTTGGCGATATTTTGGAACTCAAAAAGGAAATTTAAGGATTCGACTAGTTGAATTATAGGACTGAATCTGGGCAACTTTAAGATTAAATGTGGAAAATCTTAAAATTCAACATGAACCATTTTACAATAAAATCCTGGTCCATTTTATTATTAATTCTAAATGAAAAAGCAGACGGAAGGAAGGTGCTGCCGAAGACCAACCAGATATACCAATCACCTACCATCAGAGAAAACAGATGATCAAGTCAATAAGAAAGCCACAAACACCAACACAAGATGACTATCATATTATGAACAGACCAGAACAAGTTATAATTCTACGTCTCAGAACAGGACACAACCGACTCCGCAGTCACATGTATACAAAGTTCAAGATTGGCAACACAGCCATGTGTACATGTGGACAGGGAGCACAGAGTGCCAAACATATACTTCAAGAGTGTTCTGAGCATGAAACGCTGAGGCAGACATATTGGCCAGAGGAAACAACACTGGAATCAAAACTCTATGGGACACTGTATGAACTACAAATGACAGTGAGTTTTATTAAGGAGACAGAATTACAGATATAGACATGTTTCAAGTGAACAAAAGAGAAGAAGAAGAATTATTAATTCTGAGCAACCACTTCATACAACACTTGATTTTTGATCAGAAACCAGCATCACTGCATGATGGGCATCCTCATAAATGCTCTGCTTGGCATTCCGTCATCCATCTAAAAGTATATAAGCTCAGTGTCCCAGTCAGTTGTTGGTTGTGGGTTCTTCTGGTCTTTCCAGTGATCACGTGCTTTCTTCCCTCTTCCCTGGTCACTCCCATTTCTACCATTCTCTGAACATATACATTGTCTGTTTCATCATCCGTTTCATTGTTTTGTAGTGTACTCATACTTACCCTGAGCATTAAGTTTTGTCTGTGGGTCCCACCGTTGGCTCGCTAGACAAACCACCCATGCAACAGAAAACCTTAGTAGATGACATGCCTTTATATTCAGTTATCTTCTTATAGAAGCTTCATGGCACGTCATCTATACACTCCCGTAGTCATAACTTTTGATAACAGTTACCATGTTGTTCTGACATGTTGTGCTTGAACTAAGACGGGCACAGCGTGAGTGAGTGGAACAACAAAGAAACCTGTCGCAAGGGTCAGATATGTGCCCTGATGTGGGCGCCTGTTTCGGTGGCATTAGATTTGAAACACCATCAAGTTATATGGCTGCTGGAACAGAGGGTGGAGCACTTATGGGAATGCCCCACTTGCTGTGGTGAGGCCAGTTCTAATCAAGAATCAGAATCACCTAATTAACTCTGTTCCTAAGTGTATCAGTTCCTTTGTTACCTCTAACTCCCACATGGCCTGGACAGATGATCTATATGATACTTTGGGCGTTGTTGAGAAGAGTACCCCCACTCATTTCTTATAATACATTTTTCTCTCTTGCGCAGCGTACTCTGGGAGTCTGTTAGAATCACTGGATGTTGGTTGCTGCATCATCAGTGGAGAGACAGTTGCTGTGCCTGCTTCTATCTCGATCATCATGCCTGATGTTGGGGTGGAAAAGTCAGCAAATGATCAATAGAGAAAACGACCCCCCCCCCTCCCCCCGCGCATTTATTCATTTCTCTTACTAGTGAACCATCTGTGTAAATAATTATATCTTGTGGCTATATGCACCACTTTATCACCATTCACTTAACATATCCCGCCATTCAAATAACATCTCACCCATTCACATACGATATCCCACCATTCACAGAGAATATGTAAGTCTCTTTGATGTTAAAATTTGATCCCAAACAAACTTCTCATGAAGATACTTGTGAAAATTCCAATGTGTGCTGTGATATCAGTATATACCTTTATATATGTCTAGATATTTGTATGTATATGTGCTTATATTTCTAGGTATCTATGATTATCAAATAGAATGTATACATATTTGTCTAGTTCGTGATTGTATTTGGATGTGTATATATTTCGTTATCTATCCTTTACTGTCAAATACTATTCTTCTTTATACATTTCTATATTCCATGTATCTCATTTGTAGCCCCCCCCCCTGTGTGCACTTTCTTCTATCCTTCCCCTTTTATCTCCCATTCCTCACTAACCCCCACACCATCCTTGGCATTGCTATTTGGTGTCCCCTTTCTTTAGTTTTGCGTTTTTTAGTATTTCATAACTTATACATATTGAACGCATCAATATGCACTTCTTTTTAATATTGTGTTGCGTTTGATTTGTCACTGGGTGATGATTTTCTGGTGAGAGAAATCATTCTCCCAGCCATTTTGTTTATGTTCGTTATGGTTTTGTGTTCTTAACTGTTTTTGTTGTCTTGATAAAGGTCCAATTGGACCGACACGTTCACAATTGTATTTGTTCTTTGTTTTATTGTTATTTTCCATATTTTATTATTTTATATTGACAGTTTTCTAGTGACCTATTTACCTTATTTGCATTTACTTCATGAAGATACTGTTCTGTTTGATCTTCAGATACAGAATAAACTAGACAAAGCCACATCATTGCTGCAGGACTTGAAGCTGTCACAGAATATTGATGAGACTTGGGATCCAAATATTGGCTGCCTGCCTTCTGATAGATGGTACATTTTCATTGTTTTATTTTCGTAATTTTATTTTTAACTGTTACATCCATGCTGAAGTCAGATGTGTCAGGTCGATAGGCACAGATATGATAGACAAGCTGTAAACCATGACAATGCATTCTGTTAACCAGCTGGAGTTTGAGAATGAACACTGAGGCTAGATTTACAACTGCACATCTTCTCCCGCGTTTGTTCTTAAATTCTTGCAGACTAGCTGGATGTAGCCTGGAGAACGGCATACTTTGTGTCATGGTTTTACAACTTTGCTGTGATGTCTGCACTTTTTGATCTGACACATTCAACTTTAGCATGGCTTCTGAGTCACTTTAACCTTTAATGGGATAGGGCAGCCACCCCACCCTTGAAAAAAAGCCTCCTTAGTCACCTCTTATAACATGCATGAAAAGTAAACAGCGTTGCTATATATATATATAATTACAAATAATATAGGAATGCAAACAACAAGAGTATACAATATAGGAATGCAAACATCAAGAACATACAATATAGGAATGAAAGCAGCAAGAGGCAGAGAAACAACAAGAAGAAAGTGGATTGAAGGAGTTACCAATGTTTCGAGACGTCACAATATTACTGCATATTGTCATTTCGAGACGTCACAATATTACTGCATTCTCTACATTTGCTGTAAGATGTTACAGGATTGAATTATGATTGGATTTCTGGCCATGGTACATTTAGTTGGTAATACTAAACTAAATGTACCATGGCCAGAAATCCAATCATAATTCAATCCTGTAACATCTTACAGCAAATGTAGAGAAAAGACAATAGATAGATAATAGAGTAGAAGACTTTTCTAAATATTCCACAGGGCTGAAAATTTGAGTCTTCTGGGTATGAAATAAAGCTCACGAGAAAACAACTCATTGCATAAAAGAATACAATAGTTCTATTGCTCATAATTCCCGGTGATACAAAAAATGTATTGCATGTAGAAATGAATTGCGTTTAGTGTCCCCGTGCAGGCTAAGCCTTAATCTTCATAAAAGATACTTGTAATATAATCAAAGGGATTTTTGTGTGTGGCACTCTCCATTGAGATGTGAGCAGTGCAGTTTAGACAGAGTGTTGCTGACAATCCCTGGGTAGATCATAAACCAACCAACCATAACTTTAGAAGAGTTCCATACAAATTGTACTGTATACACTTCCCCCTTCTTCATTCATTATTTTTTTTGCCCTCAGCATTGAAAAGATGGAACTTCTACTACAGAAAATGTCGAAGATTGTGAGTTCATTCCGTGAAGACAGGAATAAAGGACAACTGAATAATAACGATGAACAGATACACAGATTTGACAAGTAAGCTATATTTCCTTTTGCCTATATTTACATGTTCTAATTGGTTGGTTGCTGATCCAGCAGTTTGTGAACTCATGCCTTTTGACCCAATGGATTGTGTGATTTATGCATTTGTTACAACAGAGATGAGATGTCTGAGAAAAGCCTCAGGAGTGACCAGAAGACACAGAATTAGAAACGATATAAGAGAAAGAGTGGGTGTCATATCAATTCTACAATACATACAAAACCAACATATACAATGGTTTGGTCATCTGGAAAGAATGCTGTGTGATTCATTAGTTTATAAAGTATATACAAAGAGAGGAGAAGCAGAAAGAAGAGCCAAGGGTAGATCTAGAGTACGCTGAATCGACAACATCAAAGAGACATTACATGAACACCAAATAACATTATCTGAAGCTGCCAGAAAAGCGAGAACAAGAACCTTGTATCTCCCACGACACCCGTAAAGGGTAAAAGAGGAAGGAAAAAAGAAGAAGAAGATGCATTTGTTCATGAACTTTTAATTTGTTCCATGTAGGGCAGTGGTTCTTAACTTTCCTAATGCTATGACCTTTTAATACAGTTCCTTATGTTGTGGTGACCCCCAAACATAAAATTATTTTTATTGATACTTCATAATGTGTTTTATGATGGTCTTAGGCGACTCCTGTGAAAGGGTTGGTCGATCCCCAAAAGGGTCATGACCCACAGGTTGAGAACTGCTGATGTAAGGTGTTCTATTATATTTTCTATTTAACCTATTGGACGCTGTCGGCATATTGAAACACCTTCCGATTTCTTTCTGTTAAAGCTACCATGCAACCGTTACAATGCAATCATTATTGATGAGGAACTATATAATGTTTACGATTCACATGACCGGGAGTTAGCACCACCTAGGCCGCTTACATATCACTTCCTTTCCACGCATTCCTTTTCTAAGTAGGTTGTTAATCAGAACAAACATATAATTTTGACTTGTCTTTTCAAATCGACAAAAATTTGTTGCAATGGAAGTCAATGGAAATGTTTTGGAATATAATTCCGATGATGAGGAATTCTTAGGATTTACAGACATAGATCTTGTTCCATAAACTGATATGACAGGTGATGAGGACACTAGCTCTTTATCTGGCGTGTCTGACATGTCGGAGGAAAACAATATCAATCACGGCTCTTCAAGATATAGTCATATCTGGCATCGCAACTTTTCTGAAGTTTCAGGACCGCGAGATCTAGCTGATAATGTTGGTAAGGTAGATGTGTTTAGTTTTTTTATACGTGATATGAACACGTTAGTTTTGTTATGAAATGACATTACTATCTTGACAGAGCTGAGCAAGTTATCATTGTCTGCATCAGAATAGGGCACAACAGACTAAACATCTGCGTAAATTAACTAAGACTGGTTTCATCGCCTCTGTGTCCATGTGAGAAAGCAAAACAAACAGCGGAACATATCCTGTTTGTGATGCGACTATTTCATGGCCATCGGCAGTACTACAGGCCTTCTAATATAATTAGTTTGGACCCCGTTTGTTACTTTTTTGATTATTGTTGGGCTTCTGATTGATCGCTATTTACATACTTAGAATCACATGCCAAAAACAGCCAAGGCCAACCAATAGATTGCACGCATATCAGAAACTTATTTATGTTTTGGTTGACATGTCTCCTATACTGCTAATTGGTCACGGATTATTTAGTGAGAACAAAGTGACAACAGTATGTAGTTCAAGTATCGAACGGGTTAATATTATCACTGCCATCTTGCAATATTCTAATATACTGTGTATTGAACTCCCACAGAAATAAAATGAAGGAACTTTGTCTTGTGGCACAGACACTGATTGACGATGACTGCACCAGAAAAGCTAACCTGCTGTTTAACGCTTTTAAGCAATTTTACAGGTAATACTTTTAAAATATCTTTGTTCGTCTTCTTCTTCAGTGTTCATTCTCAAACTCCTACTGGATCTCTCTTGTTATAGGACAGTAGTTTTTCAGCAGGATGTAGTCCAGACTACGGAAATGCATTGTTGATGTTTTATTTCCGCCAATGCTTGATATGTCTTCGGCTGTGTATATTTGTTCAGTTATACAAGTTTTATTTGTTTCCATCCCAGAAATTGCTAACAATATAGCTCTTATATACTTTGTACAATAAGAAAGTTTCTCTGGAGCAGAGATGGGTAACCTTTGTTGTAGACTTAACCCAACAAATGATAAAGATCTGCGAAAGACTTGGGCAGTTGGTTCGGAAGTGTATGCTGCACGACTAGCAGGACTTGATCATCTAGCAGGACCTGGTGTTCCTGGGATACTGTCACATTGGAATTCCTCCCTTTCCTGGGATACTGCCACATTGGAATTCCTCCCTTTCCTGGGATACTGCCACATTGGAATGCCTCCCTTTCCTGGGATACTGTCACATTGGAATTCCTCCCTTTCCTGGGATACTGTCACATTGGAATGCCTCCCTTCGGGGACTAAATGTGCATCCATAAACCCTCCTTACACAACCATGCCTTCCCCATTGAGGCCAACTCCTTGAATTGGAGATGGAGCTTAGTCCAGTTAACAGAAGCTGGAAACTAAGATTTGTCAGACCAACCCAATATCAAGCAGAACCACAGTCCTTCCCAAGCAAGCACAGGTGCTGAAGTCAGAGATACCAGACCGAGAGGCGCACTAGCAACCATGGATTCTGAACCTCGACAGAATCCACCCCCAGCTACTAGAGTTCCCTCTAGTCTACCTTGTGGAGCCAGGATGCAGAAGAGGAAAACGACTGGCCAACCAGACAGGACGACAACTCCTCAAAATATCATGCACTGGAAATGCAGAGGGAGTTAACACACAAAAAAATACAGCCATATCTTTGAGACAACAAATCTTATATGAGTTTGGGTGGCCTCCCTCCCTCTACCTCGGTTGCTGTACTGCGGAGGACCTGTGTTTTTATCAGAACTGTCAAGACCCACTCACAGCTAGAGGAATTACTTTATCATCAAGAAATTCATGGGTATATCTTCTTTCAAACTAGGTGGCACTGCTGGGAGCTTGATGCTGATTGCTACCTTTGTTCCAGTCATCTCTGTGAAAGTCTAAAAGTGAATGCAGAAGATGAAAAAGAAAAATGATCATTCATGAAGCTGACAAATATAGCACTAAAAAAATTATGTTGAAGAATTTATAGCACTAAAATAAGATAGCACTAAAATAAGTTATTTTGAAGAAATTACAGCATTAAAAGAAGATAGCACTAAAAGAAGCTATTTTGAAGAAGTTATAGCACTAAAATAAGCTATTTTGAAGAAGTTATAGCACTAAAATAAGCTATTTTGAAGAAGTTATAGCACTAAAATAAGCTATTTTGAAGAAGTTATAGCACTAAAATAAAATAGCACTAAAATAAGCTATTTTGAAGAAGTTATAGCACTAAAATAAAATAGCACTAAAATAAGCTATTTTGAAGAAGTTATAGCACTAAAATAAAATAGCACTAAAGGAAGTTATGTTGAAGAAGTTATAGCACTAAAATAAAATAGCACTAAAAGAAATTATAATGGCAGTTTTTGAATAATTTTAAATGTCAATTTTCTAAACAAAAAAATATTTATAATCCCAGTAAAGCAGTTCAGATCCACGACGCTGGGGAGAGATTGGATGCTCTAGTATCAGACATCAGCCATGCTCAGGGAAGACTTGTTGACAAGCTGAAAATGGTAAGTGCTTACAAATATAGCATATCAAATTTTGACAATAGACATATGTGAATCTTTCCTGTGAGTTGAAATGTTGCTTGGTGAGCCTTTGAAATTTAGTGAAATGTGTGATAAAAGGAGGACAATAAATTGATGATACATGTTTCTGTACATGTTCGTAAAAATTGGTAACCTAATCAGGAAGTAGCCATCAACCCAGCATGTTTTGGCTGTAGTAATTTTCTAGGCAATATAATAATAAAACTAATACGGATGTTGTATGTTTGTTGTTACTGAGGATACTTCAATACTTGTACAGGATGTTTGTTGTTGTTGTAATAGTCCGTGTCTCGATTGGTCTGTTCTAAGTGACTTGAGTACACAGTTTGAATGTCTTGACAAAATCACATCTTTTTTTTTTTGGAGGTGAGGTTAGTCAAGCACACCATTTACTGTTGTTGCCAGGTGATTTGGTGCTCTATTGGCCTCAAGAAGTTTTGTCTATTGTCTTTCCCCAGGTGAATGATTGTTGATGGCATTCACACTTGCCGTTAAGCGTAGGGGTGGGAGCTTAAGCTGTCATTCCAAGGCCAGATGTGTTGCTGAGGTTGCATTTAATCCATGTTTGTTCAAGGCTATCTTGATGTTTTCTATCCACCGTTGTCTTGGTCTACCTCTGGCCTTACGCCCAGATATTCTTGTGTTATATGCTCTTATTGGTATTTGGTTTGGCTTCATTCTCATAAGGTGACAGAACCATTTTACTGGCTCTCTCAATATGTTCGATACATGATATTATACCAATTCTTTTCCTCATTTCTTATTTTATCTAGTTTGGTAACCATTGCAGCTTTTCTCAGACACTTCATTTCACATGTGAGGAAGTCAAGAAGTTTTAGGAGTCCAGATGATGTCTTGTACCTTGGCTGTTAGGTTCATATTTAACAGAATCAGCAATTAATGCCATCAAAAATAATTACTTTTTTTTTTTTTAAAATTTTTTTATTGATCATTTTGACATGTTACAGAGGCATGGTGATGGTGATTTACTTTGTGGAGTGAGGTGATGCCCGTGAGGTGAAAGGGATGAGAGGTGGGCTTTACAGTGAGGTGAAGATGAGACATATTTTTTTTTAAATTAGAACACCTCAGGCATTCCATATGGTGTTTTATATATATATATCAGAAAAATTAAATGCATGTTACCAAATACATATATGATCGAAATATCTTCGTTGTGATGTCATGTTATAAACAAGCATTTTAAACAAACATTTTAAAAACCCCTCAGGCATTCCATATGGTGATATATATATAAAAATATTAAAAGCATGTTATCCAATACATATGTGGTCGAAATGACTTTGTTGTGATGTCATGTTATAAACAAGCATTTTAAACAAACATTTTAAAAACACCTCAGGCATTCCATATGGTGATATATATATAAAAATATTAAAAGCATGTTATCCAATACATATGTGGTCAAAATGACTTAGTTGTGATGTCATGTTATAAACAAGCATTTTAAACAAACATTTTATGGTGATTTTTAAGGACATATTTTAGATTCAGTACATGTATAATGGCAGTTAAAAAAAAGCAGAGTATGTGTCGCAAATTGAATGTCTGTAGATTTGGTGGAAAGTCTGTGTGTTGTAAAACCTTCCATCGTGTGTTGCTGCGTTTCTGCAGTTCCATACTAGCAGTCTAAATATAGCTAGTATGGTCCGCATTTTGCAGTGTATGTCTGTAGTTGTTTTTGGTAGTGTGTTTAACATGATTGCTTTGTATATGTCTGTTGTTTTCCCCGTGTGTGTGTCTATGATCGTTTTGAGCGTGTTTTTTGTATGTGTGATTGTATTACATGTGAAGAATATATGGTCCTCTGTTTCTAGTTGGTTTGTTCTGCATAGTCTACAGTGTTGTGCTGGTGTTTTTGTGGGTGTCATGCTGTATATGAGTCTGTATGTGACCTCCCTGGCTCTAGGTGTAATTGTAGGTTTGTGTAGGTTGGTGAATGTGTTTGTGTAGTCTGTCATGAAGAGGTTGTATCCTCGTTTGATTCTGGTGAGTAGTGATGGGGCTTGTGATTTTACTAGGTGTTTGTATATCATGTTTGTTGGTTTGTGAAGGAGGTTCTCGTGTCCTTTCATTGCTTGTATGCATGACTTGTAGAAAGGAGGGAGTGTACCAAAGTGGTGTGGGACAGAGTTGTTCAGTGGTGTCAGTTTGGTCAGTCGGAGTCCCATGTAGAAATGTGCTAGAGTGTGTTCTGGATGTTTTATGATGTGGCCTATGTGGTTGATTCTAAGTGCTTGTATCTTTGTTGCTATGTCTTGGAGGGCGATGCCTCCTTGCTTCTTCGCCTGAATGAGTGTCTTGTGTTTTACCTTGTGTAGTGTGTTCCTGTATACAAATTTCCGGATGTGTTTGTTGATGTCTGTGATTGTCTGGTCTGGGGGGTCGAAGACTGTTGCTGTGTAAATGAGTTTTGGAATGATGCATGTGTTGACAATTGTGCTCCTACCGAATATTGTTGATGTTTTGAATTTGAATTGTTGTAGTGTGTTCCTTATCTTTAAAGTTAAATTTAGCCATGTTTGGTTGTGTTTGGACTGGATGAAAAGGTTATGCCATATAGTTTCATGTTGTTTGTGTGTGTTAAGTTTAGGGGGACATCAGTTTTGTGTTTCCATTTGCCTATTCCCATTATAATTGATTTGTGTATGTTGATTTTTGCCCCGCTATTTTTCCCGTATTCTGTGAAGGTGTGTAGGATGTTCTCTATCGACTTTCCATTTGGGGGAAAGAAAACCGTGTCGTCTGCTTGTGTGATAGTGTCTTGAAATAATATCCATTCTTCTGTTGTAGTATCTACTGGTAGATTTTCAAATTTTTCTGTGATTTTTGCGTGTGTAATGCTCCCATACCATGTCTCCCTCAAGTTTGTGTATTTTAATTTGCGTTGGTGTTTTATGATCGGTGTCTACACAAATGTTTGGTATCGCTCTTGCGTCTGTTATTTTCCTTCTGTTGGTTCTTCTTGTTAACCTTTAGCATGCTTTGTTTACAATTACATAATATCTCTCCTGCTAATGGAAGGAGTTTTTGGAAATGTTACATAGCATTGGTGGCTGTTTTGAAATTGTGATAACTTTTTTGTTGTTAGAGATATTTAAATAATATTTGCATATATAAATAGAGAATTGAATTCTGCATATATTGGTGTAAGTTTTGTTTGTGTGTGTGTGATACAAGATGTGTGAGAAATTGATAAAGACAGATTTGCAGTAAAATCATTATGTAATTCTAGACCTATTGTATTTTTGGTCGCTCCAAATCTGTTGAGTATTATATATTTTAAATAATGAAAGCCTCGTGGTCTATTTTATTTAATCTATTTGAAGAACTTATCTTTCAAGAATTCCACTTTAGAATCACAATCCATATTGATTTCACTGAATATACGATAAAACAAAAGTATATAAAACCTGATTCACTGACATGTCGCTTCGCCTCTATGTGGTTGGCTATAGATTGCTCAGATTTCAAAATCATAATCACACGACATCTCCTACGTCCATCTCAGTAACAGAAACAGGAAGTTAAATAATATATCTACTAGAGTTGCCATAACATTTTCTAAAAATTTTTTTACAATTCTTGCTTTTTTTTGGGAATCACGTTCCACTCGCTGGGTTACGGATTTCGGCTTCAGAATAAAAGAATTGACACAATTCGGGCTAAATGTGTCACCCAGCAGGTGCTACACTTTAATATAAAGTCTATCTGGCTTTTGCATTTTAAATCGTTCCACTTGTACCTGGTGTGAACTTGGGATTCTTTGTGCTTGAAGAATGTGTTAGTTACAAATAGATTGTGCTGAATACTCATTTCAATGAATCTGTAGCCGTTGTCATTTGTCTTGTTTATTTTGTCTCTGAATGATTCAGTGTATTCTTCTATTCCATATCTTGTAATTTTTTTTTTTGCCTTGGTCCTTAATTCTTGTATCTGCTAGTCCTAGTAGTTTGATGTTTCCACCTATTCCATCAGAAATACACTGAAACACTGAAAACTACTACCCGGTCTACAGGCTTGCCGAAAGATATCCAACATGCCCACTAACTAGACTGTATAAAAAAGATGAAGATGTCAGTGTTTAAAATGTCAGTGAACTAGACTGTATAAAAAAGATGTCAGTGTTTAAAATGTCAGTGTTTAAAATGTCAGTGTCTAAGTCTCTTATTGGTAAAAGAGTGTTGGCAGTTAACTGCTATTTATCATCTGTCATTTGACTTGATCTTGGTCAAAGGATGTTTAAGTAGTTGTAACAGCAGATAAGACACTACATTTGCGTTTTGGTATCTTAATTCTACCTCTCTGTCTTGACTTCCGTCTTCGCTCAAAATACTGCCTGGATATTTCAAAGGTATGTATAATTATTTCCGCTAGCTGTGCTAATTCCTCAGATTTCTTGTTGTGTTCCTTCACAGGAATATATCACAAAATACTGCCTGGATATTTCAAAGGTATGTATAATTATTTCCGCTAGCTGTGCTAATTCCTCAGATTTCTTGTTGTGTTCCTTCACAGGAATATATCACCATGTTTCATTTACAAATAGTTCCTCTTTTAATTTGTTGTTCAATAGAACTCCTCTATAGCGCATTCTGTTATAACAAATTTCCCTATATAACAAAACTTTTCAAAATCCCCAATTATATTCTCTATATGTTTCTACTGTATATAACAAATTTCTGTTTTTATGAGTACATACATATTTTGTCGGTTTGAACCAGATTATTATAACGGGATTCCATTGAATAATTATTTCCTGAGTATTTAGTTCTGGTTATTTTCTTAGTCAGGGAACCAGTGTGTGACCCAGCTAGAGAGCTGCATAGAGGCTGTTGATGTGCCTGTGAATCAGATGGATGGAGTCACAAACAGTGGGGACAACTCTAATTCAAATGTTCCTAATGGAGTAGCACCAGGAAGTCGACAGGAGAAACTGGATATTGTTTTAGGGAGGTGAGAGCTGTCACTGAGAGATAATTATGTCTGAGAAATTCTGTGTGTGACCTTAATTACTTTTCTGTTATTAATTATTGATTATGATTTTTGAGTACCAATTATCTAAAACAAACACATACAAAAATGTTGCATGTTTCCCGTTAGGGAGTTGCAGGAATGTTGTATTGTGTAGATGTGTGATAAAGTTTCCATGCTCTTTCTCTGTCACCACATCATGTACGGCGTGAGTTTTTAAATTTATTTTCTGAAAGAAAAAACTCAGTCCTTACTGGGTGTTGTCACGGATTTGAAACCAAAGCTGTAACCTCATGACCATGGGACTTATTATCTGAGATATTAAGATATATTCAAGACTTAATGGGACATTTCTATTGCCTGATATTTTTTTCTTCTTCAGTGTTCATTCTCAAACTCCTGCTGGATATCTCTTGTAGCAGGACCATGGTGCTACTAGATTTCCAGCAGGATGTAGTCCAGAGAATGGAAATGCGTTGTGTTGCCATTTTATTTGTGCCAATGGCTCAACACATCTGTCTTCGGCAATGCCTGAGATACAAATATATAGGCCCTATAAAGGATCTTAATGGGACTTTTCTATTAACTAAAATTGCTGGGAAAATCTGAGGTGCATGGAGGTGGACATTACGCATAAGTGCAGAAGCGTTTGAAACACTTATGAGAGACAGACTTGATGTCACATGACACATGCAAATCATAGATCTTTGCAGTTACTGATTCATTCTACAAGAAAGAAATGGAAACCTGGTAACTAAACCATCTAAAAATAAAAAAACAACAGCTTTATATTAAATAATATTTATTATGAAATAGGGCAGTTCATTTATTGTAAACTCTATTTATCTGTTCCTTCGTGCAGAATGTTGTGCATAGGGCAGAAACCAGAGCTCTCCAGCTCAAGAGATGTGATGCGATGCTACTGTGTGGAATTCTTGCATGTTGTTGAGATCCACAGTCATACCCTCTCTGATGGTTGTTTTTTCTTGGTCTCCCTCTTTTTATTTTGCCAACTGGTACCAATTTTAATTCTTGTAGTGATCCCAACTCTTCTGTCAAGTTTCCCTAAACTGGAATCATTCTTGTAGATGAAAAAAGGTTCAGTACCCAATGGGCACAGACACAATACGTTTTATTACACGAGACGTCTGTGTGTTGCCGGGGCCCAAAAGGGGAGCAAAGAATTGCAACACTGTTTACCTTCCACGCATGTCGTAAAAGGCGACTAAGGAGGTTATGGGATAGAGTTGGCTGTCCCATCCCATATAGGGTCAGTGACCCAAAGCCATGCTGAAGTCAGATGTGTCAGGCCGAAAGGCGCAGATATTGCAGCAATGCTGTAAACCATGACACAATGCATTCCGTTCTCCAGGCTACATCCTGCTAATCTGCAGGAGTTTGAGAACGAACGCAGAAGAAGATTACACGAGACAAGTTCACTGATTGTGGAATGCCTCGTACAAGGTAGATGTGAAGGACAAACCATCTCTGCTAATAGACATTGGCAGCCTGGTGACACATAGGAAGGCTAATGTAGCCAACCCGAAATGTCAAGGCATGCTGAAATCGGCTGTGCTGGGCCTACGTGGCCCATAACAGTGGCACAACACAACTATGCTCCAGGCGGAGATCGCACAAGTCTTCGTGTAGATTATTATGGAGCGAACACAAGGAAATAAATTGCTTGTAGTGGCGCAATTTGTTTTCATTCATTCTAAGTACATGTCTGATATAAATCCATCGTTTTCTTCTTATTGTTGTAGGAACACATTGCTGTAAACATATTAATTATAAATTAGAGTATGCTTTATTATAAATATAGAAATTTGTCTATTATAAGTTATTGCATTTTTAAAAATAACATTGGCATTTATTTACTGTAAAATTAGGGAGCCGCGTTAGCGCAGTGGTTAGCGCACTGGCTTCACATATGAGTGGTCCTGGGTTCATTCCCCAGCTGAGGCGGAAATGTTTTAAGATCGCAACGGCTCCCAGGTCGACCCAGCCTTAAATGGGTACCGGATTAATCCGGGAAGTAAAGACTGCGAGGGAGAGGAGATGGCTACCGCCCTCATTTGCAGAGCCTGTGAAATGTGAGATCGCTAACATCTCACACCCCTACGGCATTAATAAATGCTATGGGTTACTTTACTTACTTACTGTAAAATTCTCCTCGATAGGTCATTAAAAATATCAGTTTGGTTACAATGGCAGGTTCTGTCTGCTTCACCTGAAGCACATTAAGAGATAATAGATGACATTAGTATGAATGTTCTTATATTCCCAGCCTCCAGAGTACTTGTTCATGCCTTGAGGAAGTCAGAATCTTGCTGTCGGAGAATACTTCACTAATGGAGAAGTAAGATAACTTTTGTTTAATCTGATCTCTTTGTTAATATAAAAGTTTAAAGTATTTAGTACATCAATCAATCAATTAATCCAGCCCTTGTGCGCCCCCTTTCTCCCCTGAGGGTGTCCACTCATCCTTTGGTGCATTGGCCACAGGTAAGGATTTTCTATTTGCCTCTATTCTTGGATATGCTTTCCTATATGCCACTCATTTTTTACAACACCATACTTCACTCCTAGGCTCTATAAACCTAAATCCCTATTTATCGTCTCCTCTGGGACTGCCACCCAGGGACATGTTTTGGCCTGCAAAGTCAAAGGGTACAGGGGATGATAAACCGTAGATGGTGTAGAGTTTAAACACATTCGTCGTCTGGCGACAGATAGGAAGGCTGTCAGAGGTTAGGGAAGTCCACCCGAGTTAAAGGCATACCGCTATCGGATATGCTTGGTCTGCATAGCACAAATTGAACGGTAGCACAATATACTTGGAAATCACACATTTATTTGTGATGATTAAACAAGAGTGAACGCAAACAAATAACTATAAACACGGAAGAAAAAATACATCCCATACCTTCCAACCGGTTCAATTCCTTGATTGCATTAAAAATATTAGCACCACGTTCCATAACTACCACTAGTCACTATGGCCATGCCGACAAGTCTGTCTGCTCTTTGTCCAAACACCCATGTGTTCAGGTACAAAAATAAAGGTAACTCTCTTCAGCACAGATTTCATTGATTCCAGCCGCTGATGGCATCGATAGCTCGGCTGAATATTTCAAAGTATACTCATAGAATTAGTAAGAAAACAGACATCTGTAGCAGTCTTGGACTTCAGCCATATCATGACATCTGTAGCAGTCTTGGACATCAGCCATATCATGACATCTGTAGCACTCTTGGACTTCAGCCATATCATGGCCATTGTCACTGCCATCACCTCCATCGTCATATTACTAGCGGGTGTATAGAAGCCACCACTTTCTTCTCTAATATGTATAGAAGCCACCATTTTCTTCTCTAATATGTATAGAAGCCACCACTTTCTTCTCTAATATGTATAGAAGCCACCACTTTCTTCTCTAATATGTATAGAAGCCACCACTTTCTTCTCTAATATGTATAGAAGCCACCACTTTCTTCTCTAATATGTATAGAAGCCATCACTTTCTTCTCTAATATGTATATAAGCCACCACTTTCTTCTCTAATATGTATAGAAGCCACCACTTTCTTCTCTAATATGTATAGAAGCCACCACTTTCTTCTCTAATATGTATAGAAGCCACCACTTTCTTCTCTAATATGTATAGAAGCCACCACTTTCTTCTCTAATATGTATAGAAGCCACCACTTTCTTCTCTAATATGTATAGAAGCCACCACTTTCTTCTCTAATATGTATAGAAGCCACCACTTTCTTCTCTAATATGTATAGAAGCCACCACTTTCTTCTCTAATATGTATAGAAGCCACCACTTTCTTCTCTAATATGTATAGAAGCCACCACTTTCTTCTCTAATATGTATAGAAGCCACCACTTTCTTCTCTAATATGTATAGAAGCCACCACTTTCTTCTCTAATATGTATAGAAGCCACCACTTTCTTCTCTAATATGTATAGAAGCCACCACTTTCTTCTCTAATACACTTCGCACTGCCCAATAACTGCACTTCTATCTAATCACAAACCCATCAATGCAGACAGAACATAGTGCAGTGGAAACCCGTTATGACAACTTGGTTCAGACTGACAAAATATGTTTGTTATAACATAAATTCATTATATACAGTACAAATAATATATAATTGGGGATATTGAAAAGTGTTGTTATATAGGGAAATTTGTTATAAAAGAATGCACTATAGAGGGATTCCACTGTATCTCCATGTGAGGAATTCTCACTGATTAGAGACTGTACAGAGAGAAATGCTCAGTCTTAGGGAACAAAAAGATGGAAGAAGTTTATATTGAGTATGAGTTCCTGCTCTCATGAACACTGCTTATCTCTGTGTCCCAAAAACACAGGATGGGGGCCAAAATAAATAGGAATTATTTCTAGGGTAACTGTTAAGCAGCAGGGAATTTCATCTATTGTATAGCAAACACATAAAGAAACAAACTAACACACAAAAAACAAAACAAAAAAATACACCAAAAAACAAAGAAACAAAAAACAAGCACACATACAAACACACAAAGAAAGAAACAAAGAAAGAAACAAAGACATACAAACATACAAAGAAAGAAACAAAGACATACAAACACACAAAGACATACAAACATACAAAGAAAGAAACAAAAAAGAAACAAAGACATACAAACACACAAAGAAAGAAACAAAGAAAGAAACAAAGACATACAAACATACAAAGAAAGAAACAAAGAACAAACACATAAAGAAAGAAACAAAGAAAGAAACAAAGACATACAAACACACAAAGAAAGAAACAAAGACATACAAACACACAAAGAAAGAAACAAAGACATACAAACATACAAACATACAAAGAAAGAAACAAAGAACAAACACATAAAGAAAGAAACAAAGAAATAAACAAATACATACAAACATACAAAGAAAGAAACAAAGAACAACCACATAAAGAAAGAAACAAAGAAAGAAACAAAGACATACAAACATACAAAGAAAGAAACAAAGAAAGAAACAAAGACATACAAACATACAAAGAAAGAAACAAAGAACAAACACATAAAGAAAGAAACAAAGAAAGAAACAAAGACATACAAACATACAAAGAAAGAAACAAAGACATACAAACATACAAAGAAAGAAACAAAGAACAAACACATAAAGAAAGAAACAAAGAAAAACAAAGCAAAAATTACCCGGTGTTAATGTTATTCAACTTTTAAATAATGTATTCATGTTATTCAACTTTTAAATAATGTATTCATGTTATTCAACTTTTAAATAATGTATTCATGTTATGTTTATTGTTGTTTGTTTTCTCTCTCATTTGTTTTAGATTCAGTTCCCTAGGAGATAACGCAGAAGATGACAAGTCTTGGGAGTTAGTGACGTGACTCCCGGAACAAATTCATGGAAGCATGTGACATGACTCATAAGACAGTTTGAATAAGTTATTGGAGTATGACTTAAGATTTCAGTGTATTTGAATAAGTCATTCCTTCTGAACACTGATTTCAGAAAAGAATCTGGTACTCCAAGAGCTCAAGATTAATTTTAACTGACTGTTAAAACATGCTGTAAAAATGTACACAAAGTGATAAATTTATAATTATTTTTTCTTCTTGTAATTGATAGTTAAACCGTTGCTGACTTGCAACCTGGAACACAGTAATATTTTATTATCACGGGAGCTTGCAGATTTTAGAAAAAAACTAGTGTCCTCATGGACAATACATCGAAATAGGAAGAAAAAATGACTTCTATGACATTTTCTGTGTCATAGCGAATTCTTTGTCGGAAATCACTTTTTTGTACAGCGTTAAATTTATTCCAACAGTCAAAATCAAATATTTTTTTTTTCTTCTGCGTTTGTTCTAAAAATCATGCACATTGCAGGATGTAGTTAAGAAAGCAGATTGTGTTGTGTCATGGTTTACAACTTCACTTTCTGATGCATCTGGCTTCAGCATGACTACTATGCCACTTGTACCTTTTTTGTTATGGGATTGCCAACTTCATTCCCAAACCCCTCTTAGTTGCCTCTTACAACATCATTGCAGGTCACAGTGTCACTATGCTTTTTAAACCTTGTGGGCTATTGAAACACATTTGTGATATATCTTATTGCGACATTTCTTATTGCGACATTTCTTATTGCGATATTTCTTATTGCAATATTTCTTATTGCGATGTTTCTTATTGCGACATTTCTTATTGCGATATATCTTATTGCGACATTTCTTATTGCGATATTTCTTATTGCGATATATCTTATTGCGATATTTCTTATTGTGACATTTCTTATTGCGATATTTCTTATTGCGATATTTCTTATTGCGATATTTCTTAGAATGCTGGTCTTTATTTTTTAATGTATTGATGTATTGAATAAGTTCATCTGCAGAAAAGAATTAATAAAAGCAAATTATGATTCCCATAAACATTGGTAATCAACATATTCCATGGATGCAGTCATTATTTCTTCTTCTATGTTCATCTTCTTCTTCATCTTTCTCAAATTCCCACTGGATCTCTCGTGTAGCAGGACAATCTTCCTACAAGATTTCCAGCAGGATGTAATCTAGAAAATGGAAATGTGTTGTATCGCTGTTTTATTTGCTGCAATGGCCTGAGATACCATCTTCGGCGGGTCTTCTGCGTTCATTCTCCAACTTCTGCAGGTAACCGGAATATAGTCCAGAGAATTGATTGCAATGTGTGATAGTTTACAGATTAGCTGTGATATCCACAACTTTTGGCCAGACACATCTGACTTCAGCATGACTATAGGTTACTTTAGCCCTCTATGAGTTGGGACAGCCAATTCCACCACCAAAATCTCCTTAGTCACCTTTTACAACATGCATGACAAGTAACAGTCACATTATTTTTGCTCGCCTTTCTGGCCCTGGTAATACTGAGGTGTCAGTCATTGTTGAATGAGATAATCCCAGAATGAGATATATTTAGAAATAATATTGCCATGTCTGTGGTGTTATTGAAATGCCCTAATTTAATAATTGTCTTAGCTGGTCAGGAAATTGGTCAGCAAGTTCGTAGCACATTGGTCAGCAAGTTCGTAGCACATTGGTCAGCAAGTTCGTAGCACATTGGTCAGCAAGGGTTTGCCAGATATTTGATGATCTTTGAATTTGTTCGGCAGAGAGTTAGGCTAAAAAGAACATGTTGTACAGTAATAATGAGAACAAGGTGTTAAATCTAGAGTAATTTCCTTAATTGATTATTAATGTAAGACATCTCTTTGGATTACTTACTTGCTAGTTTGACATATTAATGAATCATGTAAATTTAGCTGACAGATAACGCTTATTTTATTGAGAATTAAATGTTATTTATTTTATTGATTGCCATGTCAGCTCTTCTTATGAGCTGTTATTATTCCATCTCAATTAATTTGTCTAGACATGAACGATAGTGCTTATGTCCAGACAAGTTGCTTTGAAGTTGAGATCCTTGACATCAGGGACCCCTGGAGGTCAGAACCATAGTATCAGGATTGCAACAGAGATCTCTACTGTTACCTGTGCTTTTTTAACGTCTTCTTCTTATGGTACATGCCATGTGGCGCTGGTTATCATATATTTACACAGCATTCTCTTTCATGTGTTGTCAATCATTTCCGATACCAATGTTCCATGCCACAAATGCTAGATTGTCAAACATCTTCTCTCGTGGTCTTCCCCTATCGTCTTGCTCTTCAACTTGCTTGTTGTTATGTTTCATCTTTTCTCTTCTCATGATGTGGCCAAAGAATGTGGACTGTCTCTATCTGATGCAGGTGAGCAGCTCTCTTTTTGAATTAACTTCTTTCAAGATATCTTTATTATGCTTTTTATTTGTCCCTAGTGTTCTTAACATTCTTCTTTTAATGTCTACACCTACAAAATTGCACAGGTACATGGTTCTGGGGCAGGTAGAATCTTCACATCTATGGATGGACTCCTGTACAATCTGGGAAGAAAAAGATCTTGCAGTATTGAGGGTATGCAGAGTAAACTAGAATACCTGTATCTCTGGTGTACCAGTTATAGTGCAGACTTCCATCTCTCCAAGGCAAAGTTTGTTTGGTTCTCTTTGAACAACAAGGTAGTTACAAACACACTGTCACCTGCATGGACATCGAATCACCAGGGAGCAGACCATGAAATACATAGGAACCATGTTCAATAAAAGCCTCCCTTGCGACAATGTCATTCAGAAATCTAAGAAGAGTATCAATATTATTAAATTTGTGGTATCTGTAGAGATGCAACAGTGGTCCCCTTTTCTGCTGATGCAGGCAGTGTACTATCTGTAGAGATACAACAGTGGTCCCAATTTCTGCTGATGCAGGCAGTGGTACTATCTGTAGAAATGCAACAGTGGTCCCCTTTTTCTGCTGACGCAGGCAGTGTACTATCTGTAGAGATACAACAGTGGTCCCCATTTCTGATAATGCAGGCAGTGGGGTACAATCTGTTGTGGACTACGGTCAAAGATTACTCACATTGTTACAAACCTCATGTTGATAGGCTACAGAAGTCCAGAAAGAGTCCACTGAGGTAGTTCTACAATACACCAGAGATACATCCATCACTGCCTTGAGATTTCTTCTAGACCTACCCAACCTCAAAGTAAGATGACTAGAGCTGGTGAATGAATAATTTAAAGTTACAAACCATGACCATTAATACCTACCTCTAGACGGCACAAAACGAAGATGAATTTCTCTGTCTGTCCATTCTAGTGATATTTATAGCTTACATCAAACATCTCATTTCATCATGTGATCTTTATCGCTAGCGTCTTTGTCAGGGGCCATACCTGTCAACTAATACATATTTTGTGTGTTTTGTGCAGAAAATTATCCGGTTTCATTGAATATAATCGTATTGATCTGTAGTATTTTCTTTTAGTGAAGTAATCTTAATACGTAATATTGACAGAATTTGTTTAGAAAAAATACAGAATTTTAGGAGTGAAATACAGATTTGTCTCTTTAGAAATTGACAGGTATGTAATATAGCAATGATTAATTTTTTTCTCAGTTCTATGATTTGAATGTCTGTAGTTAGTGTCTTAATCTATAATAATGTCATCTCATCTTTTATTGTGTCATTAACTTGACATTTCATTGCTTGTAGTTTTATTAATGTCACATATTCTTGTAATGTGTCATTAATAGTTTCATATCTTGCCATTACACTGTCATAGTTTCTCATTTTTTTGTAATGTTTCAGTATTCTGTTAAAGTTTCACATATTGTTTTTCAATATGTCAGTATTCTGTAATAGTTTCACATATTTTTGTAATATGTCAGTATTCTGTAATGTTTCACATATTTTTGTAATATGTCAGTATTTTGTCATAGATTCACATATTTTGTTTAATGTGTAAGTATTCTGTCTGAGTTTCTTGTATTTTTGTAAATGTGTCATTAATCTGTCACAGTTTCACATTTTATTTTTGTAATGTTTCATTATTCTGTCATAGTATCATGTATTCTTGTAGTTAGAGTTACTGTATTTCCCTCTTGTAAGAAGAGGACAACAAATATTCTGATGGCAAGAAGGGACAAAAAGACATATTTTTGTATGTAAAATATACATTTCCATTAAACAATCTATCAGGAAACAGCATAGATCTTACTTTTTTTTCTGATTAAAATATTTGTAATAAATTCTTCTGTGAAAAATATGAAGTGAAATCAATAAGAGAAGATGCATAATTATTATGCTTGCTTTCAGCAAATTACTGTGTGTGTGTTGGCCCATCATAAATGATGATGATTATTCTTACATCCACTTTTGAAAATTCAGTTAGAATTATGACAATGCCTAATAGTTCATAGATTGCTAATGAGCCCTATTCGAGCTGTAAATGTTCTTGGACGGTTCGACATGGAATTATGACTGTAGGCGGATTTTGGTCTACCCATGACTGTCTAGCTACTCTCCGCTGAGGCTGCAGCATTTGTCCTCTTTCCACAAGATGATGCGCTCATTTTGACTGTAGAGCGCCATGTAGATCTATTTGTGCAAGTTCTTCCCATGTATCATGGTCTATTTCCAACGCTTTCAGTGAGGTCTTTAACGAGTCCTTGTAGCGCTTCTTTTGGCCACCTTGAGATTATTTACCCTTCTCCAGCTCACCATAGAGAAGTATCTTTGGCAGGCGATAGTCTGGCATATGTACCAAATGACCTGCCCAACAAATCTGTGTCTGCATCAGGATAGTGTCAATGCTGGGGATAGTGTCTGATCTGTCAAGGATAGTGGTATCTGGAATCCTGTCTTGCCATCTGATATTCATGATTTTTCTGAGACAAGTTGTGTGAAAGTGATTGAGTTTCCTCACATGACGTATATACACAGTCCATGATTCTCTAGCGTATAACAGCACTGGAAGTACCACTGCTTTGTAGACTTTTAGCTTAGTCTATAGGTTAATGCCATTTCTATGCCACACATTTGTGTACAATCTGCCAAAAGCGCTGCTTGCTTTGGCAATCCTTGTATACACTTCATCATTAACATTGTCATCTTGTGATAACGTACTACCTAGGTATGTGAATCTATTCATAACATTCAGTGCTACGCCATTTACCTTTATGCAGGGCTCAAGATAGCTTCTGCCAGGTGCTGGTTGTAACATGACTTCTGTTTTCTCTGTGTTTATAGTAAAGTCTAAAGTTGGTATAGGCTTTGGAGAATCTGTCTATAATACATTGTAGATCAGCCTCAGAGTTGGCATTTAGGGCACATTCATCAGCAAATAGAAGATCCCTGATTGTGTGTGATTTAACTTTGGTTTTTGCTCGAAGCCGCCGAAGGTTGAACAATTTTCCGTCTATGCGATAGGTGATGTTTACTCCCAGGTCTTTATCTCTGAAAGCATCATCCAACATAGCAGAGAACATGATGCTAAATAGGGTAGGTGCTAATACACATCCTTGTTGTACTCCATTTGAGACAGGAAATGTTTCAGATAACTCTCCATCATCCTGAACTCTAGCTTGCATTCCATCATGCAATTGCTGCACCATTTTGATAAATTTCTGTGAGCATTCATATTTTACCATAATCTTCCACAGTCCCTCTCTACTAACTGTGTCAAATGCTTTTGTCAAGTCTATGAATGCTGTGTACAGGTCACAATGTTGTTCTTGACATTTTTCTTGAAGTTGTCTTTCAGCAAAGACCATATCAGTTGTTCCACGTTCTTTTCTGAAACCATATTTGCTTTCACCCTTTATTAGTAATCCTTCATTAAGATGAGATGTAAGACGGGGTTCAAAAGGATTCTAGCAAATATCTTTCCAGCGATGGACAATAGAGAGATATCATGATCGTTATTACAGTTATTATAGCAAATTACTGCACACTAGAAGATGTCATGAATTTGAATATTTGCGTGCAAACATAAACATTTCAAGGGATTGGGCTGCAGAAATCAAGAGAAGAATTACAGTAATAACTTTTAAACTGGTACAAATGAACAATTTTTGCAAAGCACCAGCTGTAAAGTTAAATGATATCTGATTAGAGCAAGTATATTTCCAGTAGAAATTTATGGTTGTGAATCATGGACACTTAATAAAACAGTGGCAAAGAGAATAGCTGTCGTTGAAATGAGATGCTACAGAAAAAAATTGAGAATACAATGGACAGCAAAAAAATACTAATCAATTAGTGATAAGAACATTTAAACAAGGAAAAGAGTGTTTACTCGTAAACAACATAATAAGCTGAGATACTTTGGCTATATATCGAGACAAAAGAGCATGGAAAAATTAATAATGGAAGGTATTGTTCCTGGAAGCGGGGTTAATATCCGCCCAGACGATGATGGACAAGATACGTCTCAGATTGTTTAAACATTTAAAAAAAAGTAAAGTAACCCGTAGCATTTATTAATGCCGTAGGGATGCGAGATGTTAGCGATCTCACATTTCAGGGGCTCTGCAAATGAGGCCGGTAGCCATCTCCTCTCCCTCGCAGTCTTTACTTCCCGGATTTATCCGGTATCCATTTAAGGCTGGGTTGACCAGGGAGCCATTGGGAGCTGAAAAACATTTCTGCCTCAACTGGGGAATGAACCCAGGACCACTCATATGCGAAGCCAGTGCGCTATTGCTGCCGTTAAACATACCCGTGGCTGTAGCAGGTCAATTCGCCCAGAATCATGACAAGTTCAGAAGATTAATAAAGAAGATTATGTTCTAGAAAGAATATGTCCCTATATATATATATATATATATATATATATATGAGTTATTGAGTTAAAATTCAGAGACAATATAGATAAGTGGATGCTGCATATGGAGGTGTTTCTGTTTGTGTATGTCAGTGGGACTACAAACATAGACAATATCAAAAACACATGAACTAATGACTTACAGTTTGATATATATAAATATAGAAAGAAGATTATGTTCTGGAATGAATATGTCCTTATATATATATATATATATATATATATATATATGAATCAGGATATATAAGGACATATTCATTCCAGAACATAATCTTCTTTCTATATATATATATATATCAAACTGTAAGTCATTAGTTCATGTGTTTTTTATATTGTCTATGTTTGTAGTCCCACCGACATACACAAACAGAAACACCTCCATATGCAGCATCCACTTATCTATATTGTCTCTGAATTTTAACTCAATAACTCAAAAAAATAAAATAGTTGTAGCAAAAAGCAAACACATGCAGAAAAACCAGATGTCATAAAAATATGGAAATATGTATTATTTTTATCTGGTTTGTTACAGGTTAAGTAGCTGTTTAGTCTGTTATGACATGTCCAGGTGCGAAAGATGATAACTTTTTTGGCTTTGTCGAGATAATAATGGTTGTCTTTTCTGTGGTCAACTTTTCTAATAGCATTGATGAGGGTCCTCTTTTCCTGGTGTTTTCTTGTTCTGTTTGTTCTTGTTTTGGTTCATCTTTTGATGGCATTTCATTTCCTGATATGCCACAGTAGCACTTCCCCTCTTGGAGGCTGACTTCTCATATGACTTCCTTCAGGTCTGGCAGTTTATTACTGTCAAGGGTTTGTAGTACAGAAATTGCATTAGTAATAAACACAGCCCTCTGTGTTTTTTATTATTTTTGCAGCAATACTTAGAGTTAGGTGTGGCGCATGGCCAATAGGTTAGAGCATTGGTCTCACACTAGTGAGATCTAGCTAGAGTTCAATCCCCGGTAAGGACTGGGTTTTTATCTGTCGGAGGGTAAATTAAAAAAAACTTACCCTGTACATGATGTGGCAACAGCAAAAGCATGCGCCCTTATCACACAGCTACAAAATCCCTCCCTGCAACTCCTTAATGGGAAAATGCAGTATTTGACTAGTTTTTTTTACTCAGAGCCTGTACTTCTGCAGAGTAGTTGTTGCAAAATATTCCAGTGTGTGAAAATGTGGATTCTTATTTTCTTGAAATTCTATATACACCCCAGCTCCTTTATTCTTCACTGCTTTGGTAGTTGATTTGTCTTACTTGTATCCACACTTTCTATGGGGTACATATCTTGAGTAATGTAGCATAAGTTGATTTGTCTTAGTTGTATCCACGCTTTCTATGGGGTACATATCTTGAGTAATGTAGCATAAGTTGATTTGTCTTACTTGTATCCACGCTTTCTATGGGGTACATATCTTGAGTAATGTAGCATACTATTTGTTTTTTTTTATTAAAAGAAATAAAAATTTAAAAAAAATAAAAAATTGTGGACATATTAAAAGACGATAACTTCTGGAAGACTTTACAGTTTTGGGAGTGAGCAAGAGGTAGATATAGATACAAGTGGGGAGGAAACATCACAAGATGGACAGGACATAGTCTAGTAGAGTGCACCACAAACGTATGAGACATAGGTCCATTGCAGCCAGCCTTTGTTGCCAGAGATGATTACACTTGATGATGATAGTCTGAGCACTACAGGTCAACAGATTTATCATCATACTCAGAATTTTGGGACCAGAATGTATAACATAGCTGTCAACTTTTGTTTTCATAAATCCGTATATTTAACAATTTATTTACATATTTCAATAAGACATCAGTATTTAGCACACAAAAAAACCCCCAAAAAACCCAACAATTTTTAAATATTTTCTTTTAACATCACATTATTTTCTTTCTTTTTTTGCCTCTTAATATGAGTGTGTGAGATAAAAATGTCTGCATTAGTAATAATTACTAGGAAATTTAACACCAAAAGTGACCTTTAAAAAAAATATAATAATATTAATTTGGATTGGGGGGATAGTTTGGGTTGTTGGGCCCAAAATCTGTAATAGCTATGTAAAACCTATGGTATAGAAATACTAAAATATAAAGAATGATCAATTGGTATAAAATGCAGGAAAGACTGGCCATAGTCTGACTCTGTGTATCTAAGAATAACTGAGATGTATAACCTTTCATAGCAAAAGTAAAGGTTATCTTATGGCTTTATCAATGCTGTCAGCGTGTGAGGAGTTAAAGACCTCACAATATTAGACATTATTATTTGGAGGTCATGTGACCTCATACACTTCCTTGCTAACAAACAACCCATGTGTTCAGCAGAGAGTCTGATAGAGAATTTGTGAGTTAGGAAGCGAAGTCTCTTGATTGTACAGAAATGGATGTTTTTCTGTTGTCTATCCCCAGGTGAAAGCTGGTTGATAGCATCCACACTTGCTGTTAAGCATTAAGTTTCTGTTAAAGGCTAGGTTAGTTAGTTAGTTAGTCGTCGGATCATCATCACTGCAAACTGGACACATCCATAGTTGCTCCGATCTCTCCTTGAGTGTATCCGCCATCACACTTCTGCTGACCATCATTCTTCTGCGCCCTCCAAAATGTTCACCTCTAGCAGCACCGCATCTCAATCCCTGATCTTTAATCCTAGCCATTGAAAAGGAATCATCATCCACATTAGTCTCACTCTCGCGTGTTATATCTCTTAAGGAGTTCAAAACGTCAGCGCGATCCATTGCCCCATCGCCCTTTGCCACAATCGCACACGATGCCAGTTGATCCGCTCTTTCATTGCCTCGAACGCCCACATGTCCCGGCACGAAAATAAATGTAACCGCTTTCAAGCTCGCATTTCTCAAGGCCTCAATCCACTGTTCGCGAACGAGACCCACTTGTACCTTCTTAATCATACTCATAGAGTCACTCAAGATGCAGACCTGCGTTACTAGATGTGACACCTGAGTCACACTGAGTCCGTGTTTGTGGAGGGTGGACGTGATGTTGTTGATTCATCTCTTTCTCAGTCTTCCCTTGGCTCTGTATCCAGCTGATCGTTTGTTATAAGCTGTCAGTGGTAATTGGCTTGGGTTCCATTCTCACAAGGTGACCAAACCACTTTATCTGCTGATGTTCTATATATTTGATATATGTAAAGAAAGAGATGTAATTACTTGAATGTATCAACATTTAATCAAGGGATAAAAGCAGTGTTTGTTCTCAAACTCCTGCAGATTAGCAGGATGTAGTCCGGAGAATGGAATGCGTTGTGTCCTAATTTACAACGTTCCTGTGATGTCTGCGCCTTTCTGTAACTTCAGTTTGAATTACAGGATAACAAAATTGTGTATGAAATTAGTTCATATATTTTGTATTGTTACTTGAGAGATGTTAAGCGGTTATTTTTTTCTTCATTTTTGTAAATTGTTGCAGCTTTACAATTGCTATATTTTTACTCTGAAATTGTTATTGTTTTACACAAACTGTAAGACTAGAATTGCTATTGTTTCACATATAACTAGAACTGTTAAAGTTTTACATAAACCGTAAAACTGTAATGGTTATTGTTTTACACAGATTGTAAAACTATAATTGCTAGTTTTACATAAACTGTAAAACTATAATTATTTTACATAAACCACAAATTGTAATTTATAGTTTTAAATAGACCGTAAAACTAGAATTACTATTATTTTGCATGAACCATAAAACTAATTGTTTTTATATGTAAACTAGCATTAGAAATGTTTTATATACACTATAAAACTAGAATTGTTATTGTTGTACATGTGAAGTAAGACCATAATGTTATAATTTTAAATGAACATTAAAATTGTCATTTCTACATGAACCAGGAAGTGAGAAGTTTTATTTTAATATCAGTAAATAGTTATATCTTAAATTGTCAGAACTATTGAAAGATTGCTGTAAATAAATGTATATAGAACTTACGTAAAACACAGGTTTTATTAAAGTTTTAGCCATCGTGAAACTTCGATAAAACTAATGTTCTACGTAAGTTCTATTGTTATACAGTTTTACAGTAATCTCAATATTATCGATCGATTGTCGTAAATACATTTATTAGTTGTATTTACAGAGAAACAAAACTGATTTGATGATATCACAACAGAAAATTAATTTAGGGTTGATTTTGGTAAAAAATAATAAGAAGCTTTAATTTAAAATGTATAATTAATAAATGTGAGTTTTAAGTTTACTCAAAGCTGATTTGTGAGGATGACAAGCAGGCCAATAATATTGTATCGAATTTAGAAAGATTTTGTTGACATAATAAATCAGGGAAAAGGAGTTCCTGAATCCTAGAAAAATTGTTCACATGGGGGGGGGGGGGGAGGGGGTGGAGGTGGGGGGTTGTAAAAAATTGTTGAGCTAATGTATGGACAACCTCTAGGCTAAATATCAATAAAATATGTTGATAACCTGATAAATTATGTATGTATTAACAAAAATTCGCTACATACAGTGTAAATAAAGAATTAAAAATATTTCAGAATTTTGAAAAGTGTTGTTAAATAAGGAAATATGTTATACAAGTATTCTCTATAGAAGGATTCCACAATATGTTATAAGAGTATGCACTATAGAGGGATTCCACAATATGTTATAAGAGTATGCACTATAGAGGGATTCCACAATATGTTATAAGAGTATGCACTATAGAGGGATTCCACAATATGTTATAAGAGTATGCACTATAGAGGGATTCCATAATATGTTATAAGAGTATGCACTATAGAGGGATTCCACAATATGTTATAAGAGTATGCACTATAGAGGGATTCCACAATATGTTATAAGAGTATGCACTATAGAGGGATTCCACAATATGTTATAAGAGTATGCACTATAGAGGGATTCCACAATATGTTATAAGAGTATGCACTATAGAGGGATTCCACAATATTGAGTATATAAATCACTAAATCACAACAAATCAAATCAATACAAAATTTAATAATCTCTTTTTGTACTCTCAGAGTCTCCAATATTTTATAATATGTCTGTAGCTTTCTTATTTTATGTTCTCAAATTCCTGCATATTAGCAGGATGTAGTCTGGATAATGGAATGTGTTGTGTCGTGGTATACAGCATGGCTGTGATATCTGCACATTTCACCTGACACTTCCAGCTTCATCATGGCTATTTGGCCACTTTAATCTATAGGGTGGGACAGAGAACTTCACCCCCCAAAAAACCCATAGATCAGAGGATGAGGGAAATGGTTTGTTAAAGGGAAGATGTTTGAATCCATGACCCCCTCCATCTATGGCTTTGACCACAGCCATTTGTGCATCAGAACCATACAGAAAATAATGGTAAACTATTGAGCGTATTTATATTGCCTAGAAACTCACTACAGCCAAATAATTCTGGGTTAATGACTATATCCTGAGTAAGATATACTACTGATCTATGTGACGTGTACTTTACAGAACGTTGTCCTCACTGCCACTCTGTAAGCTGTTTTATTTGGTTAAGTAAAATGTCTCCTCTATGGTGAGACATGCTTCTTTCAACTGCAGGCGTTAGTCTAATTTGGTTATATCAGAGCTGTACAGTTAAGTTAGTTAGTTTGTTCCTTTCGTGCCGCAAGCGACACATAGGGCAGAGGTTTTGGTTCTCCATGTGATGCAGTTCGCTGCCTGCAACTTTAGTTCCTGGATGGTCTTACAGCCTATTAATCCCCCCTCTTTAAGAATGGTGTTTTTAAGGGTTGTTTTAGGTCTTCCTCTTTTTCTTTTACCCTCAGGTGACCACATAAGGGCTTGTTGGTTAAGCCATAAAAAAATAATGTAGACCTATGTCGCAGATTTGGTAAGTCACTACGACCTCCAAAGGTTCCATGAAAGCTGTCCAATCTCTTCCAGTGTCATGTTCAGGTCTTCATTATCCAGTGTCTGTCTTCCTCATGTTCTCCTTCCCGGAACCCTATCCCTCCACGATTAATCTTTCTAAATCATTGTGTCTTTTATATATCAAAAATATGTTTGCTTGCATCTTAAAAAATAGTTTTAAGGAACCATTCTTCTTCTATGTCCAGGTCTTTGTGGACATCTGTTTTTGTTCATCTTTCTGTCCATGATATTCTTAGGATCTTTCTACAACATTTCATTTCAAATGTCAATATATTATTTTCCATTACTGATGTTATTGTCCATGTCTCACAACCATGTTACCACTGAAAAAAAATATAGCTTCGTAAAAGTTGTGACTTGGTGTTTTTTTTAACCGGTTATTAGCACACAAAAATTAAAAAATAATATACAAGCACACATAAACACACATAAACATTAACTTTGTTTGGGTTAGGATTATGATTAGTTATGTTTAACATAACTAACCGTAACTCTAAATAAATTTATATTAAAATTAATAAAGGATAAACATAAACTGACAAACATTGCCAAGGTAAATAATCAAATAGGAGGGCACACATTCCAAACAAGAACCCAGTTATTTTCCTTATAACAGCTTAGTCTGGAATGGCAAAATATTAATGAAATAACAGTGATTCACTATACACAGAATAAAAATAACCAATAAATACAATTGAGAATTCTGAAAAGTGTTGTTATATAGAGAAATTTGTTATAAAAGAATGCGCTATAGAGGGATTCAACTATACTAATATTTAAACACTATAAAATGTAAGGATTGCTGCGATAAAGTTGAGAACAAAAGAGATGGATTGAGATCTAAATGTTTGTGTCTGGTCTAGTTGTCAGGTACTTGCAAATTCTAGGGTAATTTTCAATCTTTTTGCGGTTGTCACGAATTTTAGGAAAGTTATCTAGCAAATTGTGAACTTCCTTCAGGAGTGTGTCCAGGAGATCAAATAATGCCAGATCAGCGATGGATAACTGTGGAGATATAACATTAAGATGGTTAATATCGGTTTGGTGGTAGATGGTCATCTGTGAAGGTATAACATTAAGGTGGTTAATATCGGTTAGGTGGTAGATGGTCATCTTTGAAGGTATAACATTAAGATGGTTAATATCGGTTAGGTGGTAGATGGTCATCTTTGAAGGTATAACATTAAGATGGTTAATATCACCACCATCATCAACAGATGATATTGAGTATTGATATTGAGTATTGATATTGAGCTAAATCAATATCTAAGAAAATCATTAAAGCTTGGCACAAAAACAAAAGCAAGTCAAGATTATGGTGAACCATTAAATACAGAGTACAAACATGCACCAAAGAAATTCTACAAGAAAATTAAGAACATGAGAAACGGAAGATAAATATGAGCAAACTGAAACCATAAATGATGAAAATGGAAAGACAATCAATGACCTGAAAAGAATCATGGAAAGGTGGTAACAGTATTTTAAAGAATTGTTCTTCTTCTGTGTTCAGGATCTGTGGTCGTGCTATACCGTCAGGCCTGTCGTCAAGACAAAGTCCACTGTCTTCTCCAGGTCTGAGCGGCTGCCCCAAAGCTTTTGCCTCAAGTCTGTATCCTCTGGCCAGGTCTGCAGTCTCTGCTCTTTGTATGTTGGGCAGTCCTGAAGTATGTGTTCCGGGGTCTGGGTTTCGGATTCACATGGACATTCATCTGTGTATGAGATCCTTAATCGGCAAAGGTGACTCAACAGTCTGCAGTGGCCTGTTCTAAGGCGAAATATTGTGGTCTGTTGATATCTTTGGAAAATAATTGTTAAATCTTAAAGAACGAGGGGATGGCACCATAGAACACAATATAACGGAAGAATTTGAACCAAGAATATTGAGATCAGAAATAGAAAAATTCAATACAAACAGCTTCACAAAACAAAGCTCCGGGACCGATAACATACAAGTTAAATTAATCAAAGCAGCAGTAGATATAGGGATAAATTGGTTACATAGGCTGTTTAATATAATATGGAATACATAAGAAACACCAAAAGACTGGGAAACGCTGTAATAATACCTATTTGGAAGAAAAAAGGCAGCAAAAGAGATTGTACAAAATACAGAGGTATTTCACTTCTAAGCCACACTAAAAAAAATGTCCAATAAAATTCACTCCCACAACCATCATCATCCTAAACTGTACGGACGCACAATTGTCTGCAGCAAACATTGAACCTGCAGCAAACATAACACATTCAGTAACTCGTAGGTAGGTAGGTTAATGAGTTTGCCTCTCTTTTGAAGAGGCGTGTCCCTTTCAATCAGCGGACAAAGTCCAATTAGGCTATATCATGACACACTACCATAAAATATTAGGGGTAACAAAGACCCCAAAATTCCTAAAGCCAATTAAAAAATATTTTTTTTTAAATTAAAAAAAAATAAAAATTATTCAGTAACTCTCCGCCAAAGTACCGAATATATACCAATAAGAAAATATACAACATAAGAAAATAGATTAAATTAAACAAAGTAAAAATGTTTGCGAAACCAAATAAATATATACTTACAGCATTATTAATCAGATATCCATGCTTATTTTCTGCCAGCCTTTTTTCCATTTTTACCAGCAGTTTTGGCACTAACTCTGTCACTGCCTTTCTTTCAAGTTCTTTCTGTCATGTGACAATCATAAAAAAAAACATCGCATGAAAAATCTACGACAGTGGACATTCTGAAAAACAAAGTTACAACTATTTAAGAAGCTATATTTTCAAGAGGCAATACATCGTTATGAGGCTTGGGAAGTTACATCCGAAATAGACATACACTCAAGGAGAGATCGGAGCATCTATGGACGTGTCATTGATCCGACGACTAACTATCCACAATAGAAAAGAAACTACCAGCATTTGAAATGAAATGATATAGAGATATCCCAAGAATATCATGGATAGAAAGACGATCTAAAGAATATCATGGATAGAAAGACGATCCAAGGAATATCATGGATAGAAAGACGATCCAACATGGACGTCCGTAAAGAATATTGGCTCCTCAAAACTAACAAAAAATGCGAGCTAACTTATTATGGACATATTAAAAAGACCCACTGATATAAAAATATTGACCATGTAGGGAACAGTTCCAGGCAAGAGAACAAGATGGTCCAGGACCATAATGGGAACAGAACATCGAAGACATCTCAAAATGATATTGGAAGAGGTAGACAGCTTGTACAGAACCAAGAGACTTACAGAGTGTCAGTGAGAACAAAGTTATGCAACCACCCATATGCCTAACAGCAAGTGTGGATATTTTTACCATCATCCACCTGGGGATAGACAACCATTTTCTATCGGTTCTACAAATGGGAAGATAAAAGATGATATGAATATTGCGGACAGAGAAAAAAAAAAGAACATTGAAATTTTGAAATTACTGAAACCCATGGACCGAGCTGACATACTCACTGCTCTTCGTGAGTCCAGTCCTCACGATCAGAGGTTTTTGACATGAATGAGCATGAGTCAATATCCAAAATGCGTGAATTGGGAGTGAGGATGCGTGTGGAACGTACAGAACCACTGACACAGATTTCAGAAAGAGTAGTGAACCAACATAGAACCGGAACCATCAGTCGTTATACCCTGAGAGATTTACTGAAGTGAAGATCTGAGCACCCATAGACGTGTCCGGTGTGCGAAGAGGATAATCAACAGACCTAATACTTAATCGTCTCTCCATGTCCGCAGTGAGTGACCAACTCTCACAACCATACAGCCCAACAGAAAACACCAGTGAAGTATACAGTTTGACTTTCACTCCAACACTGATGTTGCTTTTCCAAATCACCGTTAACTCTGTCAAGACAAGGCTAAATGGAAATAATTGATAACTCAAACAGATCTGAAGAATAGAACAGAATGATGGAATCAGTTGAATGGGCAGAAAAACGAAGAAACCACAGAATTTAACGCCATTGATTTATTGATCGATTCTAGCAATATATGAATAACCACGGGATGCTGGTGTTCTGCACTACACAAGTCTACTAACGATCAATAACAACTTGATTATATTAGCATCAACTGTTCAACTGTAAAACAAATGCGCACAGGCAACACAAACATTGTGTGGCGCAATGATATGTGGTATTTTTTCCACACTCGTCAGAATGGCTGAACACAGGGGGTGTGTGTAGAGTTTTATTCTGTCGATGTCTCCAGTATGACATCCCTTTGACATTAACGGGTTATATGTCTATTTTTAAAAAAATGTATTTGTTTTATTATTGTCGCCCGTGTGTTGTGGGCCCGAAAGGGGAGCAAAGTAAATAGCAACACTGTTTACCTTTCATGCATGTCGTACGAGGCGACTAAGGAGGTTATGGAATGGAGTTCGCTGTCCCATTCCCATATAGGGGCAGTGACCCAAAGCCATGCTGAAATCAGATGGGTCAGCCGGAAGGCGCAGATATCGCAGCAATGCTGTAAACTATGACACAACGCTTTCCGTTCTCCAGACTACATCCTGCTGGTCTGCAGGAGTTTACGAACGCAGAAGAAGAAGAAGTTTTATTACTGTTACAGCTATTGGAAACGGTAATAGAAGAAACGATTAAGACAAGCAAGTTTATTCTTCATACTCTTTAGACTAATGCGTTCGCTCTATTAGTTTTCTCTTTGTGACCGGAGTCTCGATGAAGATAAAATAATTAATTTAGCTGTGAGCGGGTAGCTCTTGCCTGTCTATAGTAAAAGCCACAGGATTTTTTCCAGTTGTTTAACTTAGGTGACACCCGGATGTTGTCTTAAAGGCATGGATTGGATGTGTAAGGGAGGTTTATGGATGCATGTTTAATACCAGCAGGAAGGCATTCCAGTGGGGTAGTATCATTACCACGTCCTGCTAGGAGAACAGCACACACTTCAGGACCATCTCATCATTCTTCTGTCAGATTTGTTGACCCATCCACAGTGATGTCACACCTAGAATTCCCAGTTACCTAGGAGTCTTCCACAAAAGGTCAAAGGTGAAATATTCTTTGCCCTGTATCTCTTCGTCAACGGTGGGGATTATTGGATAGAAAACAAGAGTAAGAAATTCATTATTGGATAGAAAAAAGTAAGAAATTCATTATTGGATAGAAAACAAGAGTAAGAAATTCATTATTGGATAGAAAAAAGTAAGAAATTCATTATTGGATAGAAAAAGTAAAAAATTCATTATTGGATAGAAAAAAGTAAGAAATTCAGTATTGGATAGAAAAAAGTAAGAAATTCATTATTGGATAGAAAAAATTAAGAAATTCATTATTGGATAGAAAAAAGTAAGAAATTCATTATTGGATAGAAAAAAGTAAGAAATTCAATATTGGATAGAAAACAAGAGTAAGAAATTGAGCAAGATGTGACAAAGATGAATTTTTCACAGGTATCAGGTTGTCTGTCAGCCTATCCCTTAACTTTCCTTATGCACTTCTTACGATATGGATGAAGAGAAGACAGTGGTCATATTTCTTGTAACCTGAATTAGATAGTCTAGACACCGGACCCACACTGGCGCGGAATTGTTGAATGTTTGTTTATTTGTATGTTTATGCCCCCTCTGAGAGAAAGGCATCACTAGGCATTGCAATAAGCCGAAAGCTGAAGTCTCGTTGGTATAAAAGAAAGCTCAAAGAAACCACCCAACAACTGCATATAGGAAGTAAGAACAGGCTGCTCATAATTCTTGCGGATAGTGAACAAACAAACCATTTGTTTATTTCTTTGTTTATTTCTTTGTTTATTTCTTTGTTTATTTGTTTATTTTGATCCCCAGGAGTTACGAGCAATGAATCTCAGTTTTCCCTTAGTCCTCTGCGGCGTTTCTCCAAAACGTTTTTAATATTCAGATACATGATCGGTCTTCAGTGTATAAATATGTATGCAGAAAATACAAACGTGACATGAAAGGATGATTTTTGATTATTTTCATGAATTTCGTTGGTCAGTCAAGGCTATTTCTGGCATGCGACTCCAAGTATACGATCAACAAAAACGAAAATATTTTTTTTAAACGAATGAAGTCCTAATAAATTCTGGACAGAGGTCTTATTACTGCTGCCGTTCTTGCTCAGAACACTTCAACTCTGTATGCAATGCTTGGAGAAGAAACCTCCTACTCAAAGGGAGGTCTGTGCATGGAAGTAGGACAAACACAATGTGTGTGTGTGTGTGGGTGGTGGTTTAAACCTCTCTCCCTTCTCTTAACTACATTTTGAAGACCCACTATGCCGAAAAGCCGCTCAAATCTACATTTTAATATGAATTTACTATCATGTTCGGCATAGCAGGAAAACCGTACGGAGACAAAGAGTTAAGAAGTCAGAGAAGGCACTTAGTACTAAAAAATAAAGTAAAAAAAGAAGTAAAACCCCTTCACCTAATGGTTGTCTCAAAATATTTCACAAAAAAAAAAAAAAGAAAAGAAACCTTACACAGACAACGAAGTGACCTGCATTTTAGAAATGACCAGCAAATTCCCCCTCCCCCCTCCCCTTTACTGACGTCATATCTATAACTCTGGGCCTGTGCGTGACCAATGGCAAAATCAGACATAACAGCAGAATGAAAACAAAGCAGAATTAGCCTTCTTACCTGGTGTTTTTGATTATTTAAAAAAAAAATTGTATTGGTGACTATTAATATACTTTGTGTCGCACGAGTGTCGTCAGCCAACGCCGACCAACGAAAATCACGGGGAAAATATAAAACATGACCCAAATGCCTTGTTTGAATTTTATTGGTAGGTTCTAAAGTCACAGTCTGTGCCTCAAGTACAGTTAAGCAGTACGTAGGCCTACCTCTTATAGTGAGGCACGCAACTTTCAACCGTAAACGTTATTCCAATTTGGTTATATGACCTTTACCAGTAAAATGAACTTTATCATTTTATTATTTATTGTTATTATTATTATGGTTGAGTTTTTGGTCATCGTCGATCACGACGGACGAACATCACATCATGACCTTTACAGTCATAACAAAATCGCGGAAGTCGCGGGTCTGGTAATTCAGTCACCACGACCCCCTTAAGTACTATATAACAAATGAACGTGTAAGGCGTGTTCCTCCATTTTATACACAGGCATGCAATCCGTGAAAGCTTTCAATCACGTGGTGATATCAATGTAAGCCACATTTGATTATACAGACTAATTGTTACTGACAACATGCCTTTAAAAAATGTCAAGTTATTGAATAGAAAACGGTATTTAACTAATCAGTGAGTAAGCAGGTATAACAGTGCGACAAAAAAGAGATTGGAAGTACCCCTGGCAAGTTCAGAACATGACGATTGAAAAGGTTAAATAAGTGCGTGTAACAAGTTACAGGAGCAGCACACGTGATCTTCGTGATTTGCTGGGAGATACCAAGCGCCTATGAATTTGTTAAAAGTACGTGAACTTATATTTAATAAATTAAGTCTCAATATTTAACTTATATTTGTATTGCACTCTACTTCCGTTACTTCTCCTATAACATAGATGCATACATACTGTCCTCTAATGTATTTTGTTTATGTGTGTCCTTATCTTAAGAAAGGCCTGGTGGTAGAAACGTGGAATTTGTGTATTCGTACAATTTGTAAACGTGATATTTAACTAATTGTTGTTGTTATTTTACACATTTTCATTTAACATGCAGTAGAGTTTTACTGTATTGTTTTCATCCATTTTTACTTAAAACTAAGTTAAATAGACTAGAGATGAAAGCGGCGGTACAACGCATTTCCATTCTCTGGCCTACATCCTACTGGAAATCTACTAGAACCATTGTTTTTCTACATTAGAGATTCAGTGGGATTTTGAGATCAAACGCAAACAACAACAGCATGTTAATAAGTAAAAAACTAGAGATGTAGATGGTGTGTGTGTGAGACAGACAGAGAGAGAGAGAGAGAGAGAGATAGAATAAGTGAGGTAGCTACTAAATAAAACTAGCAAGGGCGTCGTAGTCAGCGCCGGATTTAGACTTGTTAAGGCCCTAAGCTATTTGAGATATGGGGCCCTTTATAAGTCCAGATATTATATGTCAGTGCCAAATATGATTTTTTGAAGGGCCCTAAGCTATAGCTTGTATATCTTATAGGTAAATCCTGCACTGGTCATAGTGAAATGAGAGATAGCATAAGTGAGGTAGCTACTAAAGAAAGTGAGAGAATAAGGAGTGTGACAAGGAGTGTGATAGATATATGTCTGATATAGTAAAGGTGTGTTAACAATCAACAGATAGACAGATAGTTCGACAGAAAGATAGTTCGACAGAAAGATAGATAAGCAGACAAACAAAAAGATAGATAGAAAAACAAAAATATAAATAGATAGCCATACGGGAAGATAAACAGGCATATATCATAATCAAGATATCATTTTTCATCAACACCATCCCAACCGTCATTGTCATCACCATCATCATCATCAAACCTACAATGCTGCTAATAATTGCTTCCAAAACACAACACAACCAAATGTTATATTTCTCTGCTCTTACCTTTTGTTCGTCTGTCAATGATTTGTCATTTCTAGCCCTGCCGACACAGTTTCGAATGTCATCAATGTAGTTAAGAATGATGTCGGCGGTCAGCTGGTCCAGTTCAGATTCACCCATTAGATCTGTGGAAGAATATCTCAAAATCTTGTAGTGAGTTATACCACCTGAACAGATGAAGTACAATCGTGTCCAACCAAGGTATAACTGATTATAATAAAAGATTGTGCAGCCGGTAACAATAAAATAATGAAAGAACGGAGAAAGTTAGGAAAGAAAGGATGTATTAGAACAACGACAAACCACCCGTGCAACAGAGAATCTTAGTAGATGACATGTCGTTATATTGAGGTTATCTTCTTATAGAAGCTTCATGGCACGTCACCTATACAATTATGCTTCTCATGCTTTTATTTTGTTGTTGCAATGTTTTTCATGTTTTGTTATTTGTATATATGTATGCACCCTCTGTGGTTGAGAGGGAGCCAGAGATGTACTGCGCAGCACTGGGGGGGGGGGGGGGGGGAAGGAAACTGATAGCAGTGTATTTTCCTATGTCTGAAGCCCATCATAGAGGCACAGTAACTCAGGACGTGACAATCATTTTTTTTACTTAACATTTGGTTGCACGCCTGGATCAATACAGAAATTCGGCACAACCAGTAGTCAATTGGTGAAAATACTGAATGTAAAATATTATGAATGAGAAATAACAAAGGAACAAGATCTTTATCCACGTTAGGCCTAATAAGGACTTTAAGCAAGAAACAACGAAGAACTACAAAATGAAAAGAAAACCATAGAACTGAAACAAATAAATAAATAATACACGGGAATGGTGACTTCAATGTTGCGGTGCATTCTTGTTTAGTGACTGTGCTCACTGAAATTTGGCGCGCCAATTCACTGTTGGCAGTCAAAAATAGACTAAGTGGTTCTTGGGGATGCTACAAAAAAGGAGGAGCAATAGCCATAAGTGCCGAACCTGATGAAGTGAATGCTTCACGTCAATGTTGCTAGCTATACACACAGACATATACATATTTACAAAGGAGTGTACGTGTACAATACAACACGGACATAAAGAGGTAGTTAATCAAGAGTATGTACATATGTGTGGGGACTGTACAATTTATATGTGGGGACTGTATGCTTTATATGTGGGGACTGTACACTTTATATGTGGGACTGTACACTTTATATGTGGAGACTGTACACTTTATATGTGACGGACTACACTTTATATGTGGGGACTGTACACTTTATATGTGGCGGACTGTATACTTTATATATGGGGGACTGTACACTTTATATGTGCGGACTGTATACTTTATATGTGGGGGGACTGTACACTTTCTTTCTGGTTATAGAACGACATTATTGTTCTCTGGGTAAACCAATCGGTGCTCAGTCTCCTCCAGAAGATGACGAAAGATATGCATGCTTATGGTTTCTGCTGTTCCCTGATTGAACACACTCCTCTCACTCAATTGCTTTTCAGGCATACAGTTGAAGGTGATGTCTACTCACGCCCGTAGATTAAAGGGGAGGGGGTTGGAGTGTTCAAATCCCCTCCCTTAGGAAATCTGACATTTTGCACTAGAAACTTAACCAAACATTAATTTATTAATGTATGGCTCAGAAACATGGACACTAAATAAACAATTAGAAGACAAATTTGATGCATTTGAGATGTGGGTATATAGAAGAATAAGGAGAACATCATGGAAAAGGAAGAAAACAAATAAAGAGGTGCTAAAGACACTTAATATGAAGAAAGAACTACAAAGAGAAATAAAGATCAGGCAAATAAAATATTTTGGACACATTAAAAGACATGAAACCCTATTGAAGACCTTACTTGAGGGTAAAATCAAAGGGAAGCGAGCAAGAGATACAAGGTAGGCAGAGATACAAGTGGGAGAGTAACATTACACAATGGACAGGTTACAGTCTAGCAGAGTGCACCACCAAGACAAGAGACAGGAGATGTTGGAGATACGTTGCAGCCAACCTTCGTTGCGGAGACGGCACTTGATGATGATGAGTAGAATATGCCTTGACCATGCTGACCCTTAACTCAACCCAGATTGATAGACGTGATAACATACAAAAATAAAGCTATACCCATCATTCTTGGATGCCCTGGAGATACAGAAAAATCTGGTAATGCGCTTCTTGTTGGATTAACCTGATGTTCGTCCGTCGTGATCGACGATGACCAAAAACTCAACCATAATAATAATAACAATAAATAATAAAATAATAGAGTTAATAGTGCGTTTTTAAATGACTAGCAAGTCCAATGCGCGCACAAAATGTTCTTTTACAGAATTGACAACAATAGAAGGTATCTGTGTGAGGTTGAGATGTTTTTTTCTTTTCTACGTGTCCGCTTCTGTCTTGCAGTTTCTTGTCTGAATTCTTCTGCCGCTAGTGCTCCCGTTCTAATGATGTAACGCGATGCTGTTCTATCCTGAGCGAGGCTTTCCCAAGCGCCTACGTCAATGTTAAGATTAACCTACTATGACACAAAGAGCAGAGACATGTCATACTCATTCGTACTTGTCCATCAGTGCAGACTAGAGCTACCCATTACATGATGATATTGAAATGATCAAACGAAACATTATAATAAAAGGGGGGGGGGGGTGTAATTATGGCTTGACAAGGCAAAGGAAGTTATTAAACGGGTATGCGCATTGGGGGGCGGGGGCGGGCGGGTATAGATCATGTCTGTCTATATTACGTGACTTTACAGAACGTTGTCTTCACTGCCACTCTGTAAGTCTCTCGGTTCGTTGCAAGCTGTCCAGCCTCTTCCAGTGTCATATTCAGAAAGCTCGATATCCAAAAACAAAAAAGGACATTTCATAAACGGCCAACTTACTGTATTTTCTAGCAATATAACGAGCCAATGGCATGCTCTCTCCATATTCCTTATCGTCAATGCACATATAAGGTAGAGTTCCTTCTGGAGTGTCTGCAAGAATGCAAAACAAATCAATGATATTAATTGCAGCAATCAGATTATTTGAACAAGAAAGATAACACTAACCTATACACAAGGATAACTGCTTCTTCCTTGTTCTTCCCTTAGTCCTTCTCACAACCAACACCAATAGATCCTATGAACTTATAGGTATATGATTCATGGGCCTGATTTATGAAGTATAGGCCACATCATTCATGGAGACCATCGGGTTCGATTCTCCATCTTAACAAAACACATTATTCCTATCTGGTCTGCGTAGAGAAGAAAAGACATTGATTCAATAACCTAAACTCCTAAAAAACTCATAATCTGCAGAGACGAAAGTGGGCAGGAAGGGAGGGGAACCATCCCGGGTGGATATGTCCTAATAAATACCCAAGGGAATTGAACGGAGTCACAACCGAAATGAGTTTAGTTTATGTTAAAAAAAACAAAAAGAGGCAGTGGAGCTTGCTCATGGTGTACACAGGAAGTGGAACGCTTTTTTTTTTAAAGACTCTCCCAAAATCTTCAGCAAAATCGAATCGACTTTCCTAGTAATATTTTACACTGACTTACTTCCTGTTTCTTCTTCTTCTTTTCCTGTTTTCATTCATAAATTTTAGCTGTTTAGTAGAATATAATGATGATGTTCCTCCTTCGCAAGCGAAGATGAGCATAGCACGAAAACAAAATAAATGCGATGAAAAATAAATAAATAATAATTAAAATTGGTAATTATCTAATTTGGTTTGTGAGGTTGTAGATGCCCGATGAGTCTGATTCGTGCACGGAAAGTTCTATTGCAGTGCATGCAGGAGTGCTGAAGGTTCGGGGTAGTAGAATTTTCGGATTTGTTCTTCCGCTTCTTGCGCTTGTGGATTGCCCACAGTGTTCTTTCTTTTTCAAATTTCATGATGTCAGCAGTGATCTGGGTGTCCCAGGCTGAGCGATCACGTCCTGTAGTCTCCCAGGAGCTAGGATCGATGATGCAGTGTTTGAGAGACCTTTTGAGGTGATCATTGAAGCGCTTTTTCTGTCCTCCGCTTGAACGTTTACCTTCGCACAGCTCCCCATAGAATAATCTCTTTGGAAGGTGCTTGTCTGGCAATAGGACGATGTGGCCAGTCCAGCGGAGTTGGGACCTAGTCAGCATTGCATGGATGCTTTGCATACGGGACTTCTGAAGGATTTCCGTATCTGGTACACGATCCTGTCAACGTACTCCCATGAGGTTTCGTAGGCACCAAAGATGAAAAGAGTTAAGCTGTCGAGCGTGTCTCGCATAGACAGTCCAGCAAAACGCAGCATAAAGCAGCGTTGGTAGAACCACTGCGCAGTACACATCCAACTTAGTTGTCAGACTGAGACCACGCCTGATCCAGACAGTGACACGAAGGCTCCCGAATGCCCGTAGAATATGATGTTTAGTAGAATATGATGTTTAGTAGAATATGATCTAAAAAATATGGATATTTACAGTTTGTCTGCGATATATATGACTTTTGGTCTGATCCATCTTACTTCAATAGAACTTGTTTGTGTCTGGCCCATCGTACTTCAGCAGAACATATTTTTTTGGGTCTTATCCATTTTTTTTAAGCAGAACTTGTTTTGATCTGATTAATCTTACTTTAGCAGAAATTGTTTAGGGTTTTAACCTTCAATAGAGTGGGTATAACAAACATATGTCTAACTCAAGCCCGTATATGAGAAAAAAGGGAGTTCAACCCCATCCATTTTAGAAACAGAGAACATAACATATAGCACTAGGATGAAGCAGGCCCAAAAGACCACCCTTCCCCAAGCCCTTAATGATTTTTTTTTAAAAAAAGGTCACTGAAATATCCACAAAAAGCAATGAAATTAACTATTTAAAAAAAACCATCATTTAACTCACTTCCCTTTAACTGAAAAAACATATCTACGACCTTGGTCTAACCTTCCATAGTTGTTTCTTTCATTACATCTCAAATTGCTACAAATTTTTTATCTTCTTTCGGGCCTGACAACAAAAGAATGACTTTACCTTCAACTACTTCTAATTCAAACTGAATTACTATTTGTGTATGAGAATTTCCTGTTTGCTCCAGAAAGTTTTTCTTGGTTGTTGACAATTGTAATGAGTTTCCATGAGTTTCTATTTTCAAAGCGAATGACCTCATGTTAACCTCAATTATTTTCAGCATCATAGAAAATAAATATCTACTCTGCTCACTTTAAGAATGAAGTGTGTCACAACACACCCCCATTTTACTCCGCAAGAACAGGTGATTTTGAAACAGCTGATGACATGTAAATACAATATTATTAAAAACATTTTAAAACAATTAAAAACAATATTTAAAAAACATTTAAAAACGAAATTTAAGAAACAATATTATTGGGCACTTAACAATTGATCAATGCGTTCTGCGCCCAACAACCATTCAGAAGCACTGACACCCACTTCATTCTTAGAGTGAACATAGATTATATCATATATTATTGTAACTATATCTCCCCCCCCCCACACACACACATTTTAAAAATAGGTATGCATCCTGGGATAACAAACATTACATCATTGATTGAAAGAGCTCTCGTGCCAAAATACTTATCTACAGAACTGCGCAGTTTTATTAAAGGAACTTAGGCATTGAATGACTTACTAGGCTTAAGAACTGGCCAATCAGCAAACTCTACTCGTTGATCAATGAACTGGACACCAGCAGCATGAAGAAGCAGACGTATGAGTTCTCCACGACCACGCAGGTTGAAATACACCAGTTTATATTTCGGAGACATGATCACTGAATACTGGGAGATGTATACATCAAGTGTGAGATAAAGATGGAACAGGGAGATAAATACATCAAGTGTGAGATAAAGATGGAACAGGGAGATATATACATCAAGTGTGAGATAAAGATGAAACAGGGAGATATATACATCAAGTGTGAGATAAAGATGTAACAGGGAGATATATACATCAAGTGTGAGATAAAGATGTAACAGGGAAATATATAGATCAAGTGTGAGATAAAGATGGAACAGGGAGATGTATACATCAAGTGTGAGATAAAGATGGAACAGGGAGATATATACATCAAGTGTGAGATAAAGATGGAACAGGGAGATAAATACATCAAGTGTGAGATAAAGATGGAACAGGGAGATATATACATCAAGTGTGAGATAAAGATGGAACAGGGAGATATATACATCAAGTGTGAGATAAAGATGTAACAGGGAAATATATACATCAAGTGTGAGATAAAGATGGAACAGGGAGATATATACATCAAGTGTGAGATAAAGATGGAACAGGGAGATATATACATCAAGTGTGAGATAAAGATGGAACAGGGAGATATATACATCAAGTGTGAGATAAAGATGTAACAGGGAAATATATACATCAAGTGTGAGATAAAGATGGAACAGGGAGATGTATACATCAAGTGTGAGATAAAGATGGAACAGAGAGATATATACATCAAGTGTGAGATAAAGATCGAACAGGGAGATATAGGGCCTATACATCAAGTGTGAGATAAAGATGTAACAGGGAGATATATACATCAAGTGTGAGATAAAGATGGAATTGGGAGATATATACATCAAGTGTGAGATAAAGATGGAGTAAAGAGATATATACATCAAGTGTGAGATAAAGATGGAGTTGTGAGGTTGATATGTACTTTTGGAGAATGTGAAAAGGTAACTCGGATAATGGAGAACAGAGGAAAGTATATCAAAGCAAATAAGTGAGAGAATGAAGGGAGGGACGTAGATGTGGAAGCTTGAAGTATAAACATACAAGAAGACAAAGAAGTGGTATAATCTACACAAATAAATGTTTAGGCTAAACACAACTTCATACGAACCTGCACTTGCAATTATTTTGTTTATGTAAAGAATTCCGGTTTTATCTGCTGCCGCATACAGGACGGGAAAACTGTGGTCCAGATATCAGTCCTGAATTGATTATTTCTTTGAAATCGAAGATCGTATTTGAAATGTGCGGTTCAGTTACTTGCATTGGCTCAAATCAACCGTGTATCAGCTCACATTTTCAGTCCAATGTATATTCATTGTGAAGCTGTAGATATGCATTTGTTAAAAAGGCGAGGGAGTTATTGAGTTTTTTTTTAAAACCGTAAATTAAAAAAAAAAAACTAACTAATTCCTTCAATTTTTGATTATCCGCATTGAGAACATCGAGGAAGGTTAACTGTTTTTGAAAATTAATTTTTTCGTTTTACATTTCACCCTTAGTCGTGTCGATTCATCTTGCCACTGTTTTCAATCGGTCTCGATAATTTTGCCACTGTTTTCAATCGGTCTGAATTCATCTTGCCACGGGCTTCAAACGAATTCCGCCAAGGGAGTGATGTCTACACAGTAGCGTCACTGGGGGTGGGGATGTGGGGGTTGCAGACAGCACCGGATGACACTAAAATGCAAAATATTACTGTCTGTAATTCTATGTCACTCTATAAAATTATTTTCATGCATTGTTTCAGCCCAGCGAAAGGAATTTATTATTGAAATATAAAAATATCTCTGTTCTGTTAGTTATAGGCCTAGGCCTAAACACAATAACGTGTTATAGTTTTGCGTGTATAATAACTCCTCCAGAAGATAACATTGCATAATAAAAGAAACGAATAAACCGAATGATTAGGTATGTTTCGTTTCTTTGTACTAACTTGTGATAAAGTGCATCGAAATAACTGTCAAATTTAAAATATTTACAATAATTTCACGGATTAGTTCATGAAAAACGAACTTTATAAATGAACGGATTGGGTGCAGTTTCACAGTTAGCTAGTTGATGTCTAACCTACAATATTGTTTGTTTTACTTTGCTTATGTAAAGTATATTTGATTATTATCTACAGTGGTTAATATGAAATGTTATCTACTTGGAAATAAAATGTGTGAGATGTATGATTGGAATTAGCTTGAGAGACAAAATCAGAAATGAAGAGCTAAGGAAACAATTAGGGATCAAGTCAACAATAGAATACATACAGAAACAACAAGTTAAATGGTTCGGCCACATAACCAGACAGAAAGAGCAAAGTGTTATAAAAAAAACCCCTTAAGAAACGATACGAAAACAGTCGACCTATTGGACGCCCTCGTAAAAGGTGGATGGATAGTATATTAGAGACATTCGGAAAAATAACAGCGGAAGAGGCAAATAGAAGGGCAAAAGACCGTACACTCACTCCCCCCTCAACACCGAAAGGTACATGAAGACAGAAAGAAGATCTACAGTGGTGTGGTGGTGCCAGGACGGATCCTGTGTACTTTTTTTGAGCGACCCAGCACTTTTTCCTAGCGACCGCATGACAACACAAATTAAGACAAAACTGAATTTGGCTGCTCCGGTATTTTTCTGTGGAGACCCCATCTTTTTTGGAGGACGAAGCGAACTTTGGGATTAAACCCCCTAATTATCTAAATGTTAGCCTAATTGTCTCTCGACTCTGTCATTGCCTACAAACCATACTTTCCCGTGTATCATAGTTTGATTTTGAGACATTATTTTTTAAATTCGACTAATACAACAAATACATGTACTCATGTAAATGCCACTCCCAATTAACTTGTTAATGTGAAGGTTTCGTTTTTGAGTAAAAGTGAAACTGAAAAGTTATATTATAACGCGGGCGTGAGATCCGGTAAATTCAAATGTTTCAACAATTTTTATTACAACAATGTAATGAAATAAAAATTACAAAAAGGTATCCCGATTACGATCACATATTAGTAGTAAGTACATTTGCTGTTAGTAATTACCAAATAATTAATGGAGGTTGTTAAATAATGATAATGAATAACATGGATTAATGTTGTGATTTCGTCATCTTTCTGTGTGAAAATATTTCAGGGGTGGAGGGGGGGGGTGACACCGTGTTTGACAGTACTGGGTGACACCATGTTTTATCACGCTGGGTGACAACAACCCTAGTAGTGACGCCACTATGTCTACGCTTTGCACAACTTTTCCTCACTGAACTCTAAATCCGCAGTGCAAGTCACTTTCACATCCACGAAAAAGGAAAATTGTGAAAAACAGATAGATACAGCAGCTCAACAGAGGGGACTAGCTATTGTTCGTTCATCACATGATGATGATTACCATTTGTTACATCCATTTTTGAAATTCAGTTAGAGTCATGTCCTTGCCTATGAGTTCGTAGACTAACAAGCTCTGTTCGAGCCGAAAATGTCATTGAACAGTTCGGGCATGGAATGACCATTATAGACGATTTGTGGTCGATCGTGACTTTCTAGCTATTCTCCACTGCCGAGTTTCTGCATTTCTTTTCTTTTTACAAGATGATGCGTCCTTTTTGACGATAGAATGCCATGTAGATATATTTTGTGCAAGTTTTCCCCATGTATATATTTCAATGGCTTTCAGTGAGGTCTTTAACAAGTCCTTGTAGCGCTTCTTTTGGCCACCTTGAGATCGTATACCCTTCTCCAGCTCACCATAGAGAAGTATCTTCGGCAGGCGATGATCTGGCATACGTACCAAATGACCTGCCCAATGAATCTGTGTCTGCATCAGAATAGTGTCAATGCTAGGGATACCAGATATGTCAAGGAAATTGTTCTCTGAAATCTTATCTTGCCATCTGATGTTCGTAACTTTTCCGGGGTTGCGAGCTTTTACCACTGGCAATAGAGTTAGGTAAATCGTTATATATTGAAGTTAGGTAACCCTTAAGATATTTCGACGTAATCTATATATAAACCCGTAACCCGCCAGGGTCGTAGGGGTACCACCTTGGATGTTTCCGCACACAAGATCATCCAGCGATTTATATCTTCAACGATGCAGACGATTGAGGAAATATATTGTCCTGTCAATTCCTTGTTGTCTGCCCATGTTTTTAATTTCCCTCCTCTACTTCTTCCACCTTCGACAGTTCTCTTAATTATTGTTTTTGACTAGGAATCATGTCTGTATAAATGTCCAAATAATGCAAGTTTTTGTCACTTCACTATTGAAAGAAATGGTTCTTGTAGACCTGCATACATCTATATTTTATTTCTTGTTATTTACATACAAATTTGTCTTATGTTCCCTATAGGAAATTCGTAGAATTGTTCTGTAACATTTGTGTATTTGAAAGACTGAATTGGGTTTCCATGTCCGCAGTGTGTCCAACTCTCACAACCATACAGCACATCTGAAAACACTAGTGAGTTATAAAGTTTGATTTTTACTCGAACACTGATGTTTTACATGAAGACCATCTAAAGGATGGATCACAAAAATCAAAGAAGCCACAATTACAAGCTTACAAACAGCACACAAGAAATCCATCTCCAGAGAACTTTTCCACCCCTGACGTCGCAAGGCAAACAAGGGCCACAGCGTCTAGTTAGATAGACTGATGTTGCGTTTCAAATCACGTTTAGCGTGATTTGTGACCCAGAGACTGTGCTAAAGTAGGATATCACAGCCAAGCTGTAAACCATGACATAACACACTGTGTTCTGCAGACTATAACCTCTAATCTGCAGGAGTTTGAGAATGAACGCAGAAGAATTATATTATATTCAACAATATCTTAGATACTGGGTATGCAGACGACGGAAGAATGGATAGAGATCGAAACAATAATTTCAAAAGTTAACTACGTGAATTATGAACGTACACCAATTTTGAAACACACATTTATCCAGATGGAAACCAAATGACAAGTCATAAATTCAATCTTCATACAAACATTGTGTTATCAATGTTAGACATGGACACTAACTAAAGAACAAGAGAGAAAGTTTACTACGTGTGAAATGAGATGTCTAAGAAAAGCAGCATTTAAAAAAATAAAAAGACATTACAAGAACTGTTGGAATATGGAACATCTGTGATCAAGTATATAGAAAAATAGAGAAATGGTTCTGTCACTTATGAGAATAAATCCTTATTGGCCAGTAGCAAGAACATACAACATGAAAATAGAATTAGCAAGATACAAAGACCATGAAGAAGGTGGATTGAAGGAGTTACAGACATTCTGAGATGTCATAATATTATTGCATATCAAGCGAACAAACAAGCCATGGTCCGAAAACCAATCATCATTCAGCCCTGCGTAGCCTTACAGCAAAGGCAGAAAAAAGACAATTGAGATTGGGTTTTTAAAAATATATATCTTTAGAGAGGGAGTAAACCCCGACTATAGGGAATTTCCTATAGGGAACATAAGACCAATGTGTACGTAAGAAATAAAGTAGAGATGTGTGCAGGTGTCCAGGAGCCATTGCTTTCAATAGTGAAACGACGAAAACTAGCATGGTTCGGACATGTATGCAGGCACGATTCCTTGTCAAAAACAATACTGCAGGGAACTGTCGAGGGTGGAAGAAGCAGAGGAGGACAAATAAAGACATGGACATACAACATCAAGGAATGGACAGGGCTAGATATTTCCACACTCATCCGCATCGCTGACGATAGAATTCGCTGGAGGACTCTGTGTGCTGAAGCATCCAATGTGGTACCCCTACGACCCTGAAGGGTTATGGGTTTATTGATTGATTGATTGAAACCCCGACAGGAAATCCCAAGGGGTGGAGATCCTAAGGCAGTGAATAGTGTATTAAACAATCTTCTGTAGTTCTGCTTGTTTCCAAACATATTGGCATTGCTTTTTCTCTCGAAACTACTCATAGCCTCCAAGTAGAAACTAATAAAGAAGTATCTTCATAAAACTAGGAAAGAAATCATGTGTGAATCATAGAGACTATGTGTTTTGGTAATTTAATTAATTTGAAGCTCTCTTCATTCATATACAATTTTGCACTGACAGATTTTCAACATATGTAAAGAGGCAAAAAGCTGTTATTTTTTATTGTTTTTTTAAACTATATCAAGACCTTGTTAATGTAATGGGGTAGAGGGTAACCTTATTTTTGTAAAATGGGGACGCAGATCACTTTGTTTCTACAAAATGGGGTAAAGACTCGAAAATATTTCAGAATCAGAGCGAGTGATGTAGAAGAAATCTCTCATTTCTTAGACATGCCTCTAATTCTGTGACATCAATCTCACACTCCATAACATCAATCACTCATTCTGTGACATCAATCTCACAATCCATAACATCAATCACTCATTCTGTGACATCAATCTCACACTCCATAACATCAATCGCTCATTCTGTGACATCAATCTCACACTCCATAAAATCAATCTCTCATTCTGTGACATCAATCTCACACTCCATAACATCAATCTCTCATTCTGTGACATCAATCTCACACTCCATAACATGAATCTCTCATTCTGTGACATCAATCTCACACTCCATAACATCAATCACTCATTCTGTGACATCAATCTCACACTCCATAACATCAATCTCTCATTCTGTGACATCAATCTCACACTCCATAACATCAATCTCTCATTCTGTGACATCAATCTCACACTCCATAACATCAATCACTCATTCTGTGACATCAATCTCACACTCCATAACATCAATCTCACATTCTGTGACATCAATCTCACACTCCATAACATCAATCTCTCATTCTGTGACATCAATCTCACACTCCATAAAATCAATCTCTCATTCTGTGACATCAATCTCACACTCCATAACATCAATCTCTCATTCTGTGACATCAATCTCACACTCCATAACATCAATCACTCATTCTGTGACATCAATCTCACACTCCATAACATCAATCTCACATTCTGTGACATCAATCTCACACTCCATAACATCAATCTCTCATTCTGTGACATCAATCTCACACTCCATAACATCAATCGCTCATTCTGTGACATCAATCTCACACTCCATAAAATCAATCTCTCATTCTGTGACATCAATCTCACACTCCATAACATCAATCTCTCATTCTGTGACATCAATCTCACACTCCATAACATGAATCTCTCATTCTGTGACATCAATCTCACACTCCATAACATCAATCACTCATTCTGTGACATCAATCTCACACTCCATAACATCAATCTCTCATTCTGTGACATCAATCTCTCATTCTGTGACATCAATCTCACACTCCATAACATCAATCACTCATTCTGTGACATCAATCTCACACTCCATAACATCAATCTCTCATTCTGTGACATCAATCTCACACTCCATAACATCAATCACTCATTCTGTGACATCAATCTCACATTCCATAACATCAATCTCACACTCCATGACATCAATCTCACACTTCATAAAATCAATCACTCATTCTATGACATCAATCTCACACTCCATAACATTCATCTCACATTCCATAACATCAATCTCACACTCCATGACATCAATCTCACACTACATAACATCAATCTCTCATTCTGTGACATCAATCTCACACTACATAACATCAATCTCACACTCCATGACATCAATCTCACACTCCATGACATCAATCTCACACTCCATGACATCAATCTCACACTCCATGACATCAATCTCACACTACATAACATCAATCTCTCATTCTGTGACATCAATCTCTCATTCTGTGACATCAATCTCACACTCCATGACATCAATCTCACACTCCATGACATCAATCTCTCATTCTGTGACATCAATCTCACACTCCATAACATCAATCTCTCATTCTGTGACATCAATCTCTCATTCTGTGACATCAATCTCACACTCCATGACATCAATCTCACACTACATAACATCAATCTCTCATTCTGTGACATCAATCTCACACTACATAACATCAATCTCACACTACATAACATCAATCTCACACTACATAACATCAATCTCACACTACATAACATCAATCTCTCATTCTGTGACATCAATCTCACACTACATAACATCAATCTCACACTCCATGACATCAATCTCACACTCCATGACATCAATCTCACACTCCATGACATCAATCTCACACTCCATGACATCAATCTCACACTACATAACATCAATCTCTCATTCTGTGACATCAATCTCTCATTCTGTGACATCAATCTCACACTCCATGACATCAATCTCACACTCCATGACATCAATCTCACACTACATAACATCAATCTCACACTCCATGACATCAATCTCACACTACATAACATCAATCTCACACTCCATGACATCAATCTCACACTACATAACATCAATCTCTCATTCTGTGACATCAATCTCACACTCCATAACATCAATCTCTCATTCTGTGACATCAATCACTCATTCTGTGACATCAATCACCTACTCTATGATATCATTCTCTTATTCTGTGACAATCATTCTTTGATATACTTCTGTCATTCTGGTGGTTAAAAAAATGACAAAATACTTCATATAATCTTCAACAATTTTATTTACATTAAATATCTATTATATCTATAAACAAGCACAAGTTGGGGTAATAAGGGTACCACATAAGAGTACCACATTTAAATCTTCAGCACACAGTCTACCCCAGCGAGGTAAAAATTCTTGAAACTAACGGGAATTGAACCAGGCCCATTCTAGCGGCACCAAATAGCCTTGCAAGCTATGGTTTTAACAATACATTTGTGTGAAATGAGATGTTTGAGGAAAGCAAAAAATATCAAAAATTGAAACCAAAGGAGAAATGAAGATATCAGAGAAGAAATGAAAACCATCTCAAATCAAGATTACATCAAGAGACAGCAAACAAGCTGGTTTACCCACATCATTATAATGGAACCAAAGCAACCAGCTCTTTGTGTATACAACAGCTGAAGATCAGGCTACAGGGTGTTAGGAAGACCAAGAACTAGATGGGTGGAGACAATCAAAGAAACCTTAAAGAGGCACATGCTGACCATGGACAAAGTCTGATAACTCCAACTTCCCCCATGACATTTAACAACACAATTGAAGGACCCATGTGATGGGACAGCAAAGTATACTCCTAAACCTTCCTCTTTGGGCACTCCAATCATGAAGCCCTGATTGTTTCCACTCACAGGCAGTAGGGTTAGTAAAGCTCCATCAAGAAATTTCAGCAACTCTAGCTAGTATTTTTCGTTTCCTCTCTTCATATTCCACTACTGAAGTCATTTGTTGATGTTTATCTGCAGTCTGTTCTAATTTATGTCTTTTGTTTCTCTTATCACCTGAAAATTAGAAAAATTCAAAAGAGGGTTTAAAAGATGTAGAGGATTGACTTCACTGTACTCGGTTTACCATATGTACTCGCCACTCTCAGCGAAGCAGCACACCATCTGCTGAGAGTACCACTCATAGCACGTACTAACCACAGCTTAACCATTACACTAGAGAAAATTATAAAGTTGTGACAAATCTTCAAATTAACAAATATAGACTTTAATTAATGTTTTATTTGGGTTAGTACACATCAAGGCCAGCCCCTTGTCATGGATATGAAGATTTATTGGCCCAAGCATGTTGATGGGATCTTAAAATGTTGCACAGAATAGCAACACAATGACCTGTCATGTATGTTGTAAAAGATAAATAAGGATTTTTGGGGTTGGCTTGACGCATCCCATAGAGTATTAAAGTAACCCAGAAGTCATTCTGAAGTTAACACCGCAGATGCATGTGTCGGGCCATTGGCACAAATAAAATGGCAACACAGTGCATTTCCATTCTCAGGACTAAGTCCTGCTGGAAATCTAGGAGGACCATGGTCCTGCTACAAGGGAGATTCAGTGGGAGTTTGAGAATGAATGCTGAATAAGAAGATTCTGAAGTTGGAATGTGTCTACAGAAAGGTGAGATATCACAGATAAGATGTAAACCACACATAATGAACTCAGTTCTCTATACTCATCCTTCAACATGACTTTATGGTCACTTTGCCCCATGTGATAGGATAGAAAAGTACACCCCTAAAGCTCCTTAGCTGTCTCTTACGGTATGAACAGGTCACAGTGTTGCTATATTTCGATCCCTTTTTGGGAACCAGCAGATCATAGAAATAACACAAATTCCTGCTGTAATTTCTCGCTTGATACGACCACTCCTCCTGTCGACTCAGCTGTAAATGAGCACCTGATGCATGAGTTAGGGGAGATAAAGACAGCAAGAAAGGGAACTGGCCACCCCCACCTAATAGTTGCTGCGACTTAGTACATGAAGTTATATTCATCCGAGATGGCAGGTTGCTGCCATGGGACCTACATTTATCTACAACTAATTATAATCCCTATCCTCACCCCCCCCCCTCCTACTATAAGTCTGTTTTAAAAAACTATGTTTTATTTTCATTGATTATTTCCCCTGGCTTCAAACTACTAAACAATTGCATTCTGCAAAGATGTCACAAACTACTAAACAATTATGATCAGACAATTCTTTAAAAACTATGAGCATTGTAAACATTGGTAGGCACACATTCCAGGCATGAACCGTCACTTCTTCTTCTGCATTCATTCTCAAACTCCTGTAAACTAGCAGGATGTATGATGGAGAACAGAATCTGCGACATCAAGGTTTACAGCTTGTCTGAGATATCTGCTCCTCTCAGTGCAACAAATCCAATTTAGTATGGTTTTGTGAGTCACCGACATCACATGGATCCATTCATTATTCATGGTTTGAAATAAAAATGACTCCCATGGTTCAAATAGACATCAGGAAGTTAGGTACCAGGGCTCAAACTCTGGGAAGGTTGAGGATAAGTGCCATATTTATTTGGCAATTGTGGTCAGCGACCTTATTCAGGCAGTTTCTGGTCTTTTCTTTAGCGTGCATTCCAAAACTCCTGCTGGATCTCTCTTGCAGCAGGACAATGGTCCTACTAGATTTCAAGCGGAGTTTAGTCCAGAGAATGGAAATGCGTTGTTTCACCATTTTATTTGCGCCAATAATCCAACACATCCATCTTCTATGGAGGTTTCTGGTCAACCACTGACTAGATAGCTGAGCACTTATGGGGAACCGTGTGTTATGACAGTGGTTTATAATTCATGCTACCTTTACCTTTTACAGTTGAGCCCAAATGCATCCTCTGCATGATAATCCCGCTAATCTGCAGGAGTTTAAGAATGAACACAGAAGAAGAATTCCCAAAGAGCACTAGAAAACGCTCCAAGCAAATGGTTTCATCAAACTCTGTGGTCTGTATCAAAATGTGAAAAAAAAACATGGAACAAAATAGAGGACAACAAATACACTGATATTGTTACTACCTTGAATTTGAGCTTCTACGATCTCCAACAAACTACTCTTTGTACTTTTTACTTGTAGACTTTTGTCTGTGGATTGATGATTCATTAAATGCAGACATTTAACATTTACCTCAGTAATATAAAAATGAGCATATAAAAGATGAAACATTTCAAAATATGCAGACAATCTTAAGCATCAGGTCCTTCGCTATTGAGATTAGAGTTCCAGTGTTATTTAAAACAAATATTGACAGATGGGGCTTAATCTGTAGTAATAAATGAATAGGCAAAAAAGATTCTGGCATAAGGCCTTCTTCACGCATGGTGCCCGGTCTGAAAAGGGAGAAAATAATAGTGAAACTGTTACATGCCATGCATGTCATAAGAGGTTACTCAGGTTTTTGGGAGTGGAGTTGACTGTCACATCCCTTAGAGGGTCAAGTGACACAGAAGCATTGCTAAAGTCAAATGTGTCAGGCCAAATGGCTCAGATATCATAGCCAAGCTGCAAGTCATGACACAGTGCATTCCATTCTCTGAACTACATCCTGTTAATCTGAAGGAGTTTGAGAAAGAACACAGAAGAAAAGGACCTCCTTAATATGATACTGGAGGAATTATGATGGTTGCACAGAATTGAGAGTAGCAGTGCTTGATGATGTTCTGCTATAGAAACGTCACATAAAAGAAGCTATCATGTAACCCATGTCATTGTAATTCCGACAAACCCACAATTCTCCATCTCCCTCAGAAGATGTCAGGATAACATGCCGATAGTCCCAATGGCTAGTTAGCTGGGTAAACACTCTTAATTCTACTCCACATGTTCTCTGTTCTATTTATACCATAAATAATACTGAATTAACATTAGTAGTATAGCCATTAGGAGAATCAAATTACTACCTTTTATGAGTGTTTTATTGTTTCAAAATTATTAAAATTAGTAGTATAGCCTTTTGGGAAACCAAATTACTACCTTATTAATTTTTAAATTTTGTTCAAAATTATTATCATTCGCAGTATATCCTTTTTGGGGAATCAAATTACTACCTTTGTTTTTTATCAAAATTATTATCATTAGTAGTATAGCCTTTGGGGAATCAAATTACTACCTTTTGTAGTTAGTATTTTTCCAAAATTATTATCATTAGTAGTATTGCCCTTCAGAGTAACAAATTACTACTTTCTTAATTTTTTTTTCTTCAAAATTATTATAATTAGTAGTATATCCTTTTTGGGGAATCAAATTACTATCTTTTTAAAAAATTTTTCACAATTATTATCATTATTAGTATAGCCATTTTGGAAACCAAATTTGCCTTTTTAAAAGGTTTTTTTTCAAATTTATACAATTTAAATTTATACAATTTTTACTTATTTTTTCCCTCTTTATTTGTTATAAAATATATGTTTTTTGTGAAAAACGTCTTTACCACTTTCTCATACGTCTGGTATCACACACACACGTACAGAAATTACACCAATATATGCATAATTCAATTCTTTATTTATATGTGCAAATATTATTTAAATATCTCTAACAACCAAAACATTATCACATTTTCAAAACAGTCACCATCAATAACGCATATTTTCAAAAAAGAATCCGGTGGCAGGGAGACGTTTCATATTTTTTAATCTGGCTTGCTAAAGGTTAAAAGTTTTTTTTTCAAATTTATTATCATTACTAGTATAGCCTATTGGGGAATCAAATTACTACCTGTTTGAGTGTTTTTTTCAAAAATTATTATCATTAGTATCACTCTGCATTACTGGAAATCAAATTACTACGTTCCTTATTTTTTAAAATCAAAATTAATATCATTAGTAGTATAGCCGTTTGTGGAACCAAATTACTGCACTTTTTATATGTTTTTTTTCTTCAAAAATATTATCCTTTGTATTATAGATTTTTTGGGGAATAAAATTACCACTTCTCTTAATTTTTTATTCTTTTTTTTTTTTTAAATTATAATCATTTGTATTTTAGACTTTTGGGGAACCAAATTACTACCTTTCTTTATTTTTCTCTCTCCAAAATTGTTATCGCTAGTAGTATAACCTTTCGGTAAACTAAATTTCTATCATTTATTAAAAAAATATTTTCAAAATTATTATGATTAGTAGTATAGCCTATTGGGGAATCAAATTACTGCATTTCTTAATTAATTATTTTTTACAAAACTATGAACATTAGTAGTATAGCCGTTTGGGCAATCAAATTACTACCTTTTTCATTGTTAATTTCAAAATTATTATAATTAGTAGTATAGCCATTTGGAGAATCAAATTACTACCTTTGTTTTTTATCAAAATTATTATCATTAGTAGTATAGCCTTTTGAGGAATTAAATAACTACATCTTTTAGTTTTTTTTCCATAATTATTATCATTAGTATTATAGACTTTGTGGGAATCAAATTACTACTTCTCTTAATTTTTTTTTTTTTTTCAAAATTACTATCCTTAGTATTATAGACTTTTGGGGAACCAAATTACTACCTTAGTTAATTTTTTATTTCAAAATTTTTATCATTAGTAGTATAGCCTTTTGGGAAACCAAATTTCTACCTTTTATAAAAAATATTTCCAAAATTATTATGATTAGTAGTATAGCCATTTGGGGAATCAAATTACTACCTTTTTAAATTTGTTTCACAATTATTATCATTAGTAGTATATCCTTTTGAGAATTCAATCAGTAACTTTTTTTTTCAATATTACCCGGTAATAATGTTTAGTAGTATAACCTTTTTGGAAACCAAATTTCCTTTTTTTTAAATTTTTTTTTTAAAAATTATTATCATTAGTAGTATAGCCTTTTGGAGAAACAAATTACTACCTTTCTCTATTTTTTTTCCAAAATTTTTATCGCTAGTAGTATAGCCTTTTGGGAAACCAAATTTCTACCTTTTATAAAAAATATTTGCAAAATTATTATGATTAGCAGTATAGCCTATTGGGGAATCAAATTACTACCTTTTTAAAAAAGTTTTAAAATTAATTATTATCATTTATAGTACAGTCATCCCTCAGTTATCGCAGTTAATAGAGAATAAAACGGGCCGCGATAAGTGAAAAACTGCAAAGTAGTGTCATCCTCTCATTTTTAACACACTCACATTTTTTGTGTATGTATAATATCAATAAGTGTATATGAAACCATATAAGTGCATAAGTTATCATTAGAACACTTTTAGGAAATCAAATTACTACCTTTCTTAACCTTTAACATGCTTTTGTTAAATCTGTTCGACAAAAATTTAAATGACGTTTGTTATCCATTATCGAGTGTATTCATCCAATGAAATATCAGGTTAAATAGACGTACCATAGCCTGATTGGTTAATGCAGACATGCACAATAGAAGCCGGCACATCTCCACGTCCGCCCTGTCTATCTGACAAAATTTTGTGTAGCAGCAAGATGTTGCAAATCGTATTTTCCTACAGACACCCAAGCTTTCAATCATGGAAGCAATTTTTTTGGAGTTTATAATGGATGCTGATTCAGATGAGGAGGAAACTGTTCTGCTCACAGATTCAGATATCGCTCCATTAGATGATGTGTTGTTAGATAGAGATAATATTAGTGACACTGATTCTATCGGCAGCATGGATGACGACATTTTGGAGGATGAAATTGTTGAAAATTCTTGTGTCCCTTCAGGGTATAGCCATGATTGGCTTAGGGACTTCGATGAAGTTGTTGGATCTATAAGCATAGCTGATAACCTTAGTGGGGTAGACGTGTTTCGTCTGTTTATTACAGATGATATTCTCAACATTTTGGTAACTAAAACTAATCATTATGCTAAGCAGGTTAGTGAATTGAAGGGACAGGATGCCGGCAATGCATCTCATGTGAAACTGTGGAAGGAAGTCACAGCTGATGAGATGACAGCCTTTGTTGCTTTTGACGGGACTGACAAAACGTTCCTCCTACGATTTGCATTGGTGTAATGATGGTCTTCTCGAGATGCCTGGGTTCAGGAATGTCATGAGAAGGAATAGATTTTTAGCTATTCTTTCATCCCCGCACCTTGTAGACAATACAAATCCTGACTGTATGGTCTGTTCAGATCGGTCAAAGAAGTACCACCAGACTCAGTACGTGTGCGTAGCATGTCAGGTCACTCTGTGCCCATATCCCTGCTTCCATAGATACCACACATTATTAAATTTCAAAACTGATTGTACGTATGAGCTGCACAACAGGTAGGAGAACTGCACAGCCAGTAGGTGTACTCCAGGTGTACGCCAGTGGGTAAATCATTTGTGTTTGGTTGTTTTTATGTAATTTATAAAAAAATTGTCTTCATCTCTTCCTAACATCATCCGTAGGACACATAAAAAAAGACAATTACAGACCCATTTGCGGTTTTCAATTCTGCAGTTAAATGTGTTGAAATTATTTTAAAAACTCTAATAATAAAAAAGTCATTGCGCTTCACAAAAACCCATGTCTTGTTGTTTTTGTTGGATTTTTGCACACAAAAAAAGTCTTCACCTCTTGCGCAAACCTCGGGAAGGATACATAAAAACAAATCAATTACACACCCATTTGTGTTTTTCAATTCTGCAATTAAAGGTGTTGAAATTATTTTAAAAGCTCTAATAGTAAAAAAGTTATTGCGCTTTCCAAAAACCCTTGTCTTGTTTTTGTTGGTTTATGGAAAAAAATGTCTTCACCTCTTGCGCAAACCTGAGGTAGGATACATAACACATTTGTGATATTCATTTCTGTGTTTACATGCGCAAAATATATTTTAAAATCTTGAATAACAAAAAAGTTATCACCAACTTAACACCAACCAGAAAAGACACAAATTATCAAAATAGAATCCGGTGGCAGGGAGACGTTTTTGTTTTAATCCGGCTTGCTAAAAGTTAACGATCCTATATTAAAATGAATTTTAATTATCTAAATTAGCTTTTTGAAAATTAATTGGCTTTGGTTGTATCTAACAATAATAGCAATGTAACTAACAAAAATATGCTTTTTCTGTAGTATTTTATTATATTTATAGTTATGTAGTTTAATTTTATTTTAACTATGCTAATTAGCTGTCATTTTCAATATTAATTATTTTTTCGCACAAATTAGAATTAGAGATATGTAACCAATAGATGTGTCTTGTTTCTGCGCACACAAAAATATATAGCTTCTGTGGTATTTAATTATATTCAATAGTTTGAAAATTTATTTTCATTTCAATTATGCTAATTTGCTGCCATTTTTAATATTAATTAGTTTTGCAGGCACCTACAAATTATAGAAATAGGATCAATAGATGCGTCTTGCCTTTGCCAACACAAATATATATGATTTCTGTGGTATTTAATTATATTCTTCTTCTTCAGCGTTCATTCTCAAACTCTTACTGGATCTCTACTGTAGCATTACTACTAGATTTCCAGCAGGATGCAGTCCAGAGAATGGAAATGTGTTGTGTCGCCGTTTTATTTGCGCCAATTGCCAGACATATCCGTATTCAGCGGTTAATTATGCTCAATAATTTGATAATTTATTTTTATTTTAATAATGTTAATTTGCTGCCATTTTTAATATTAATCAGTTTTACTTGCATCTAAAAATTATAGAAATATGATCAACAGATGCATCTTGCCTTTGCCAACACAAATATACATAATTTCTGTGGTATTTAATTATATTCAATAGTTCGATAATTTATTTTCATTTTAATTAAGCTAACTTGCAGCCATTTTTAATATTAATCAGTTCTACTTGCACCTAAAAATTATAGAAATAGGATCAACAGATGCGTCTTGCCTTTGCCAACACAAATATACATAATTTCTGTGGTATTTAATTATATTCAATAGTTCGATAATTTATTTTCATTTTAATTAAGCTAACTTGCAGCCATTTTTAATATTAATCAGTTCTACTTGCACCTAAAAATTATAGAAATAGGATCAACAGATGCGTCTTGCCTTTGCCAACACAAATATATATAATTTCTGTGGTATTAAATTATGTTCAATAGTTTGATAATTTTTTTTCATTTTAATTAAGCTAACTTGTTGCCATTTTTAATATTAATTAGTTCTACATGCATCTAAAAATTATAGAATTAGCATCAACAGATGCGTCTTGCCTTTGCCAACACAAATATATATGATTTCTGTGGTATTTAATTATATTCTTCTTCTTCAGCGTTCATTCTCAAACTCTTACTGGATCTCTACTGTAGCATTACTACTAGATTTCCAGCAGGATGCAGTCCAGAGAATGGAAATGTGTTGTGTCACCGTTTTATTTGCGCCAATTGCCAGACATATCCGTATTCAGTGGTTAATTATGCTCAATAATTTGATAATTTATTTTTATTTTAATAATGTTAATTTGCTGCCATTTTTAAAATTAATCAGTTGTACTTGCATCTAAAAATTATAGAAATATGATCAACAGATGCATCTTGCCTTTGCCAACACAAATATATATAATTTCTGTGGTATTTAATTATATTCAATAATTTGATAATTTATTTTCATTTTAAATAAGCTAACTTGCTGCCATTTTTAAATATTAATTAGTTCTGCAGGAAAATATAGAATTTATAGACATAAGATCAACGGATGTGTCTTGTCTTCATGAACAAAAACATGTGGCGCAAGTTGCTTTTAATTTTTCGTTGTGACCATTGCTCTAGTTTCGAGGTATTACCTAACCTATGTCGTGTGATTTGGCAAGCTTAAAGTTAAGTACTTAGAGTACTGTTAGGATTAGAAATAATATTTCGAATGTGTGCGCTCACCTAGCTCCATGTGTAGTGCGCAGAAATAAAGATCACTCAGTACAAATCATTGTAAATTGGAAAAGAAACAGATTATGCATACGTTCACCTGTGTCTAGATTTGAACTCATTGCCGGGATGTGGCGTCAAGGTAGCCATTAATTTCATTTTTGTTACACGGAAATCCGTGATGTTGGATAGTTAAAAATGTAAACAATCAAAAGCAACTTTTACCAAAAATATATAGTCTGTTGCTTGAATTGTTGAAAATAACAAAGATCAGTTAGAAATTATCAGCTTGGCCACAAGTTTTATTTATATATATTATTCCTATACTATATCATAATCATACTATATGTTTCATCATATAAATGCAAATTATTTTGATGTCAAATTAATTAGGGAAAAAATCGCAACCTTTTTCAGGATTGACGTACATACTTGGTTGGGGTATCGTTGAATTGCATTTTATAAGAGCTATCTAACTATATTATATGTAATTATGTATCACAGTTCTGAAAATGTTGTCCAAGTACCTAATTCATATCTTCATAGATTTCCGTGTCTCTCGTTTCACTGCAATTTGCTTTAGATATTGATTGTGGAATTAAATAAGGTTGAACGAATCATGATGTAAATATGGAAATCCTTGAATCCGTTTCAGTAACACAGATATTTAATTTGTACGATATCAATGTTTTAAATTAATGATCAACCAGTTCTTGATTCAGCAAAACAGAAACATTATTTGAACCGGAAGTTAAAGATATTAGCATTTATTTACCAAGGGACATAGCCGGGCATACACTCCAAAATCAAGGGTGGTAATAAGTATGAGATATTAATAAATCATCAAAACACACAAATTTTGATCTAACAATTGGCAATATCATTTAAATAAACAACTATAATTTATTTAGAAAGATTTTATGTAACTGTTTCCCGTTCTCCTATTTATAAAAACGTTTTTTGAAAGCAATATGCGCGACATTCTTCCCTCACTGTTGTCATGGGTAACAAAATGTGTGGCACATAAGATTTTGAAGTTTAAGTAATAATGTCCGTATAAGGTTCAAGTTCCCCGCGGAACTTAATACAAAAGTTGGCTCTTGACTTTGTATGGGAACTAGTGTCAGTAGTCCGTTCACATGTCTTAGACTCCACCGCGGGGTCAAGGTTCAGCCAGTGTCGAGTCAGCTCGCTCGTCACAGTACCGCTTGGGATCTAGGCTGGTTCCTCCCCATATGACATGTTAACACAGGACGAAGTCACCGGGGTGAAGTTTTCGGTCGTACGGAATGTTAACAGCATAAACGTGCTCAGCTAAGTGGTGAGCTATACTTAGCGTCCGAGTGGCTTTCGAATGTCGGCGCCTGCTATGTCATACCGCCTCGAAAGAGGATTACGGGGGTATAGGAGAGCTGCTTAGAAAGTGCTTCACTCGACTTTTTTGTCATTTTTTTAAACTATGAAATCGTAGTATCAGTTACACTTATACGTATTTTAATGTTTAGTCAAATTATTTCTTTTGTTTTATTGGACATAATATATTTCTTGAAGGGGAAAAAATAAAGAAAAGAATAAGTATTTTGATACATAGTGATAATGTATAGTTTTTAATGACTCAAGTTCTTAATTATCACATTAGAATTTCGTTAATACAAGAAAACAATTTTTTTATATCTGAGGAAAAATTTGAAATTGCAGTTTATGAGTTTTAAAAGCTTAATGGAACATTTACTTTCAACAATAACGCATATTCATAATATAAAAACATATATTGTGTTGGTTGTGTTTAAAAACAAGTAAACTAAAATTATTTTGACTTGAATATGTTGAAAACATATTTCTCACTAAAATTACGAAAATATACATTTGTTTATGTGAATGTCAGATATGTATGTTAGTTACGGCCTCACGGGGATTTTCGTGGCTTTACATCGCTGTCTGATATCTCGCCCGGTTTTGACGTGTCCCGGTTTCTATCCATTTACTAATAGGCATATAACGAATGTGTAACGTGTTTGAATCAACACACTTGGTATAGCTTCGTACAAACGAGAGAACTGTGATCATGTTTGCGAGTTTGTCATGCTTTTTGACAGGGTGCATTGTAACACTAAGCGCAGGCGAGTGTAAAGGCTTAAATCGATTTATACATAGATCAGTGGTCATAGCGTATTTTCTGTAGACGTATTAAATAAATTCAGAATATTATGTGATTGTCATGGGTCTTCTGTCAGGGAATCATATAATAAATAAATTATATTTCCAACACAGTGCACCTGTGTATTTTGAATTTTAAAAAAAGAATGTCTTTGACAATTTGTTTCTAGTGAACAATCTTAAAGCAATGGTAGCTAAATAAACTTAATTTCGAATAGAAACTGCCCTTGTGTTTCCGGCCTGCGTGGGAGCAAAGGATAGAAACTGTCCTTGTTTTTACGGGACTGGAAGGGGAGCAAAGGATAGCTAAACTATTACCTGTCAAACATTTCGTAAGTAGCAACTAAGAGGATTTTGAGATGGAGTTCGTTGTTCCATAAAGGCCAATAGATAACTATCAGGGCCGTAGAGACGTGTTCGGTGTCGACGGGATTTTACCTAAAAATACTAATGTATAAAAGGCATTCATCCGTTGTTGTATGAAATAATTCCATCTTTTTCATGAGAAAGGTGACCTTTTTGGTAAAACATCGTTAAGGGAGGGGTTTCATCAACATTTTGGCTAAATTCCTAGCAATAAAAGCATTTTATGATTTCATAAGAGTAAGAAGGAGTCAACCACACCCCCTATCAATAGAAGTATAAACCATGCAAGTAGATATATTTGTCAATTTAATATTGATTGATTGATTTAGAACCCCAGGAGTTGCGAGCTATTAGCTCTTACTTCCTATATGCAGTGGGGTAATTTTTTGTGAGCTTTCATACCCAGGAGACTTCAGCTTTCAACTTCGTGCAATGCCTATTAAAGGAGCATTCTACTCAGAAGAGGTCTATAATTGTATAGATGACATGCTACAATCTTCCATAAGAGAGCCTCAATATAATGGTATGTCATCTACTAAGGTTTTCTGTTGCATGGGTGGTTTGTCTAGTGGTACATTTGTGGGACCCACAGATGCAACCGCATTCGTTTAATATTGAAGGTAATATTATTCTTGTAGACGTATGAATCTATAGCAATGATTTTGTCTTTCCAAATGATAGTTGGCCTTAACATATCAGCTAAATCCATTTCCAGCCTTAAGTTACACTTTTGACTAGAAAATCCTTGACTTCTGGATTACTAGATCACTTGACCGTCTATGGAATGGGTCAGCCAACTCAATCCTTAAATCTTTCTTAGTCACCATTTACGATGTGCATGTCAGGTAACAGTGCAACTAATATGTGCTCCATCTTCTGGTTCTCGCACCACACGGGCTGACCACTGATCTATCATACATGGTATAGTCCACATTATACCGGCTAAAGATAAATTTACTACACGTAGTACATGGTCCACACGGGATGACCATCTGTTTACTATACATAGTTCAGTACACATCACACAGGCTGACCACTAATCTATCATACACATCTCAGTACACATTACTCGGGCTGACCACTGATCTAAAACACATATCACAGTCAACACCACGCATTGCTTTTGTTTTGTCTTTTCTTATAGGTCATAATGTTGACATATTAGCAGTAATCTTACTTTCGTGAACTGTACGAGATAGAAATAGGGCTCTGTTTACTGGAAGAAAACTTGACTGTTGTGTCTTATACAGTAACTTTGACTTAACATAATGTTTCATTAAAAAAAAACTAATTTAGTCACAGTAAACAGAGAACTTGCCATTTTATAGAAGGTGATTTTACGTTTGCAATCAAAGAGAGATAATATGAACAATTGTCAATAAATTTGTTTTAACTAATTATCCCCCCCCCCCTTATTAGTTATCATCCCACTGTGGAATATCAGGAAAAGAAGAGGCAGATAGACTGGCAAAGGATGGAACAACACAGGAACAAAAAGACTAAGAAATCAACTACCAAAAAAAAGAGGATACTCATCAAAACTATCAGGAAAATCGACCAACCAAAAGATAATTACCACTATCTCGACAGAGCAGAGCAGGATATTATCTTCCGCCCGCCTCAGAACATGACACACAGATTAAACAGCCTCTTAAATAGACTAAGACTGGTCCCATCACCTATGTGCCCTTGTGGGCAGGCAGCACAGACCGCTGAACATATCCTGCAAGACTGCAATAGACTAAACCAGTTAATGGAAGAACACTGGCCCCACAGAGATGGATATCCACAGAAAGATGTATGGGAGCAACGAGGAGCTTTCAAATACGGCAGCATTTATTAAGAAAACAGAACTTGCTGTGTAGACATTACAAACTGCGAACGAGAAGAAGAAGAAGACTAATTATTGTGTTTAAATAATGTGAAGAAATCTACTCTTACTACATGTTCAATTTAAACACGAATTAAACAAATAGTTTGTTCTTTTTCTGTTGTATGCATCTGTCTGAAATGTTAAAAATATTATTATGAAAAACTCATACGTAGGTTGGCCATGATTTCTATGTACAACAGCTGAAATTAGGATGATATCCCCTTGTGAACCAAATAAGTACCAAATTGTGCTTATTACAAACATGTGTGTTTCCAATAACGACGAATGCAAAGCATGCAATGTTCTTGTTCTCGCTTTTCTGGCAGCTTCAGATAATGTTATTTGGTGTTTGTGTAATATCTCTTTGATGTTGTTGATCCAGCGTACTCTAGGTCTACACTTGGCTCTTCTTTCTGCTTCTCCTCTCTTTGTATATGTCCTATGTGCGTAAAGTAACTTATTTTTGTGCCGGGACATGCGGGAGTCCGGGACAATAAGAGAGCAGATAGGTTGGCCGCTCACACTGCTACTATGGCTGTTGGTGGAGCGATGGATTGGGCAGACATTTTGAATACTCTACGGGAAAACGCACGAACAAATGATTGTACAGGTGGCAATGACTCTTGTTCCATGACTAGAGTAAGGGAGCTTGGTTTGAAATGTGGTGTCGCTAGAAAGGAACGGTTTCGTGGGCGAGAAAAATGATGATCATTCAACGTGTATAATGGCGATACACTCAATGAGAGATCTGAGCACCTATGGAATTTGTCCGGAGTGCAGTGACGAAGATCCAACGGCTAACTAAGTAACCACCTGTTGACATTGGCCTGTTTTCTTTTTAGTTATTTCTGAAGCAATGTTTATTCTTTTTCTCGATATTTTATGTAAACTTCAACACCTGTGGTACATATCTTCAATCACGTTGCATACTATTGTTTTCGTTCAAAGATTATTCAGATCTCTCATAGTGTACCGGTACTTGTTGTTTATGGTGATTCTGATATTTATGCTTTGATATTGTTCTCATTGAACTGAGAAAATTGTTGGTGTTATTTCTTTTGTTATGTCTGGTAGTTTGTCCTTATATTTAATGTTTATTTATTTTTGATCGGTAAATTCTTCATCTTCAGCATTCAATCTCAAGCTTCCACTGGATCTCTCTTTGAGCAGGACAATTGTCCAACTAGATTTCCAGTAGGATGTAGTCCAGAAAATGGAAATGCATTACTTCGCCGTGTTATTTGCGCAATGACCAGACACATCCTTCTTCGGCAGAGGATCGGTGAATAAAACTGCTTATATTCAGCCTTCCACTGACTAGGTCACTGAATCTGGCTGTCATTGAGTGAGCTGTATGCTCTTGCACTTTCCTTCATAGATCATGGTCTTAGTGTCCCGTCTGTATGATAAGGGGTGGTGCCTGAATTTTTTCGATTTCATTTATGGGAGAGGTCTTCATGGAACCTGTGATAAGTGCCTGATTTTGTACCTTTTCCATAGCTTATAGCTGGGAATTGACTGCTGGCGTATGTGACATTTTTTTTAGCTGAGTTCATATCTACGGCCCTGCTTATACGTTGATTTTAAGTTCTGTATAATAGATGCGCAATGTTCATCTGCACTATCTATTTTCAAAAGCCTGTTTTCTCCTCTCTGAACATTCATTGCAATATCTGGAGCATAAGACAAATGTGTACGTAAGAAAATAGAGATAGGTCTATAGACAGGTTCACAAGAACCATTGCTTTCAATAGTGAAACAATGAAAGCTTGCAAAATTTCAACGTGTATGCCGACACCATTTCTTGTCAAAAACAATAGTGCAAATAAGATATATAACAGATATATACTGCAGGGAACCGTCAAAGGTGGAAGAAGTAGAGGAGGACAAATAAAAGCATTTACAGACAATTTCAAAGACTGAATAAGATAATATTTTTCCTCACTTATCCGCATCGTTGAAGATTGATATTGATTGAGGACTCTGTCTGCTGAGGCGACCAATGTGGAACCCTTACTACCCTGGAGGGCTACATGATTATAGGATATTATTCTCCTCTCAATTTCCACTGCAAATGTTCAACTCTCGTACCAATACAAAAGAATATATATTTTTGTTTAGATTTATAGGTCTATAATGGTACACATGGCATACACCGATATCCATGTTTATCTTCACGGCAATACTTATTCTACTCTTCCATATGGTATTTAATCTTGGCATTGCAGCCGAGGCTATTTCAAGTCTAATTTTACCGTGACCGTAACAGATCTCCATCTTGCATCTCTTTTTAAAATATCTTGTTCATGATTAAGTTGGATTTGTCAGGCCGAAGGGTGCAGATATCTCAACAAGTCTCTAGACCACGACACAATACATTCCGTTCTCCAGACTACATTCTACCAATCGAGTTTGAGAACGAACGCAGAAAAAGAAATATTTAGCAATTCTTTCCTATTTCGAAAGCATATCTACTTTCACATATGATCTTGTTTAAATTTGTCAAAAATAGTTTGGAAGCTCTATTACGATAGTAAAAAGACCTGACGCGGTGAATAATGAGAACAGAAGTAATTATAGTGAATACGTAAAAATATTTTACAAATACCTACTACTATTAATAAAAAGATAATTAAATACAATTGATAAGACGAAAACGGTGCCAATGTAGTATAAATCAGCTCCATATCATTTCCAAATGACATTTTCACTATCGAATGACAGGACAAGACAAAAGGAAAATAGTGACAGCAGAAATGATATGTCTACGATGAATACTGGGAGTGTCATTAAGAGATAGAATTAGAAACGATAACATCAGATAGATAACCAAAACAATACCAGTATTGGAACACATCAAAAGACAACCGATCAAGCTGTTTTCACATACTTCCAGACTACCGACAGACAGCATGACACAGATGGTCATGACACATAGACATAACGGCTATAAAGCCAGAGGCAGACCATGTAAAAGATGGATCACAGAAATCAAAGAAGCCACAAGAACAAGCTGAAAAACAGCACACAGGAAGGCCATCTCCAGAGAACTCTTCTACTCCTGACGCCGCAAGGCAAACAAGGATCACAGCGTATAGATAGAGATAGATAGATATACTTTCACTATCGATGATGTCTTTACATGTAAATCCAGCAACGTAAATGATACATTTTACGTTAACTGTAAACGCTGTGATATGAAATATAGGTCTATAGGTCAAAACACTAAATAACTGTTTCTGCCTACATCTTCATGCCATTAACCACAAATCACCTACTCCTGTTGTTATACATTTCAATAGCGCTGATAATTGTTAGTGTCTGTGACATTCTGGTAACCGCAATAAAATCTTGCACACTTTCTTCCCTGTGCCAGGTGGTGGTAGGAGCATGTCTTCTTCAGCTGCGTTGTCTGTATAAAGGGTGTTAGCGATTGAAAAGTTTGATGGTAACAGTTGTTTTCGTAGGTCTTGTAGTGCATGGAGTCCAATAAGGTGGCGTTTTACTTTTTCCTCCTTTTTGTCTCTTGCAGTTTGGTGTATGGTCTGTGGTAATTCTTTGTATATGTTTGTTAAGTTGTACATGTGCTGTTTGCAGTCTAAATATTGTGGTTTGATCTTTGCGGTGTAGTCTATTTATGCTGTCATGTGAATTTGGTTGGGAAATGTCTGCATATAACACTCTTCCTTTTGCGCCAGTGCCCATCCATTATTGTTTAGTTTTTGCGGATAATGTGTTGAGTTGTTCTAAAGTTAGTGGAAATTCCTGGTTAGGGCATAAATGTTCCCTTTTATGCCATGTTATCAGCACTTTCATTTCCACTGATACCTGTGTGGCATGGTATCTTGTAGTATAGTATTGAAGTCATAGGATATAAATGTTTGTAACTTGAAGTATGACGTAACTTGACGTAACACTCATCAAACTTGTGATCTTACGTAACAATCATCAAACTTGTGCTCTACGTAAAACTCATCAAACTTTGCTCCACGTAACACTCATTAAACTTGTGCTCTACGTAAATGATATTGTTATACAGTTTTACAACAGACTCACTTATTATTGATTGTAAAATCCACCACAATTTGCAGGGAATAATATCAATTGACGGTGGATATCCAACCAGAAGTTGCAGGGACAAATAACCGGTGACGGTGGATATTCGCCAGAAGTTGCAGGGACAAATATCCTGTGACGGTTGATGCACAAGTCAGGGAGCTCATTCATGGTAACACTACAGAAAATGATGTAAGAATCTACACTGATGGGTCAGTTACTCAGCCACATAACTATGATTAGGCCTTTTCTGTCAAGTTTGGAGAGAAAACTGTCAAAGAATCCAGCTGTGCCTTCACTACAACGAGCAGACTTATGATGGAGATAAATGCTATGACGTAGGCGCTGTCATGGTGAAGTCACAGAACTATTCTCATGCATTCACACCTGGTGACTCAATGAACATGTCACAGAACTATTCTCACGCGCATTCATGCATTTTATTGGCTAATTTAATTATAACCACTCATCTTTCATTGGTTAATTTAATTATCACCACTCAACTTTCATTGGTTAATTTAATTATCAACACTCAACTTTCATTGGTTAATTTAATTATCACCACTCAACTTTCATGTATTCTATTGGTTAATTTATTGTCACTGTTCACTCTTTTTCATGTTGTGGTAATTTTATGTTCGCTTCCATGCAGATATGTTTATATTGTATGTCATTTCTGCTTCTATTTTCTCCAGCATATCAATGGTGAATTCAGTGAGAAATACCCGACAGAGCTTCCATGGAACATTCGAGACTTAATCTCCCTGTATGAGAACTTGAATGTGGCATTCAATGCTCTGACAGATATTCCAGTTGAATTTCCACTACGTCTTCCACACCTGAGTCATCTTGACCTCAGCTTTAACCAGCTGCAATAGCTGCCTAACAGCTTTCGGCTGCTGTTTCATTTAAAAGAAGTACATCTCCAACATAATCGTCTTTCATTGTTTCTGGAATGTTTTCTCAATCTCTTCAAGTTGGAGAAGGTGAATATTTTAAAATGTTGTTTGTATGGGGTCTGGACTTGTAGCTCAGTGTGCAAAGAATAGGACCACTGACTTCTTTCCAAACATGTTGTAGGAAGTGAATAAGGAGAGTTGGAGGATAGGCTGACAACCTGCCGCATGTTAAAAATCATCATTATTGCTGCATGTCTGTCTCAATTTCTTACTTCCGCTGTTAAGTAGTACCCATATACAATGGAGAGATGCAGGCAGTGAACATTGCACGTTTGTCCTTTTGTGGCAGACTCCTAGGTGACAGGAAATGCTAGATGCTCCATTATTGCAGACGGATCAATAAATTTGACCGATGAATGATTAGTGACTCAGAAGTGTGTACCTTGTACCTGGCAGGATGTGATTATCCTGGGATGCTGAAACACACCTGGCAGGATTGTGAATATCCTGGGATGCTGAAACACCTGGCAGGATGTGATTATCCTGGGATATTGAAACACGCCCAACTACTTCTTAACCCCAAGATCAAGATGGAAGTTAAGAGACAAATTATCTACAGTATATTCCTGTGCTACCAGTGCCAAACCTGGTCTCTCTCATCTTCACATTACAGAAATATAGTGACATGTGAGATGAAATGCTTGAGGAAAGATGCCGGAGCCACCAGGCTTGATAGATTACGAAATGAATATTCCATGGAAAGAATAGATATAATATCTTGTACAGATTACATAGAGAGAGAACAGATCAAGTTGTTTGGCCACATTATGAGAATGTATCACGAAAAGTTGCCCGTACAAGCATATAAACAAATGAGAATAGGGTACAAAGCCAGAGGAAGACCACGGAAAAGATGGATAGAAAACGTCAGGGACATCCTGAACAGACACGGTCATAGCACAGCCGAGGCCACACATCTGACTTTAGAACGCAAGCTATTGCTCCAATTACCCCTACGCTTAACGGCAAGAGTGGATCACAAACAACCTGGGGAAAGACAATAGATCCATTTTTTCTTCATTCATTCGCGTCTCCACTGCCTCCCCCTCCCAAGAAAAAAAAGGTAAAAGATGATCGTGGAAGTATCTATAGTTCGATGAACCATGCTAATATTTTGAGTGTAAACAAGTAGTAGACACGTTAGAGAATTCAAGGTATGTGCTTTCTACGTTCTCGGCCAGAATCCATGAGGCGTCGAGTTGCACGCGTAGTTACTTTCTCTCTTGTTATTTAGTTAGTGTCCATGTCTGATACTGAAAACATAAATTTGGGATGAATATTGAATTTATGATGTGCCTTTTGCTTTCTGTCGGGATAGATATGTATTTCAACTGTCCTTGCCGTATTGGCCTTTTTCTCGCTCTCTCTCTCTCTCTCTCATCTGATCTCTCGTACCATCTTCTTTTGCTCTTCCCTTACATTACGACTGTATGTCAGTAATACTCATTGACTGTTGCTAATTTTGAGGTATTTTTATTTATCTTATTTTGCTTGCTAATTACATCTTATCTATTTTCACTTCTCACTTCCTTCTGTACATTTCCCCCTCCTCACTTACCACCACCTTCTTCCTATGCCCTCTTCTTCCCTGTCATGCTGCTCCATTTTTGCTTCAGCAGAGAAATCTCTCCTTTTTCTTTCTTTCATGTCACAACCATGTTTGTCTCCATGTAAGATGCGTTGTACCGTGGTCTTTGGTTTGTCCTGATGAAGGCTTTGTAGTCGAAACGTCGCTTGTCTCTGTAGCTGGTTGTTATGTTGTTTTATATCTTATTTTTTCCCACCGAAGACGGATGTGTCGGGCCATTGGCACAAATAAAACGGCGACACAACGCATTTCCATTCTCTGGACTACATCCTTCTGGAAATCTAATAGGACCATGGTCCTGCTACAAGAGATCCAGGAGTTTGATAATGAACGCTGAGAAGAAGAAGAATATCTTATTTTGGTAACATTTCTACCTATTTTTGTTTATCTTCATAATTTACATAGTTGGCTTTTTGAATTCTTGTCTCGAGCTGTCTGTCCATTCTTCCATCGGCTGTAAAAATGCTCCCTATATATTTAAATTCCTGCACTTGTTTCAGTAGTTGATCATTTATGTTTATGTTGATTGTGTTGGGTTTTCTGCCTATAGATATTGTTTGCTTTGTCTGTGTTGATCTTCATGTTGTGATTGTGAAGGAATTACTTAGGTAAATAAAGATCAAGGAAATAAAATATTTTGGACACATTAAAAGACATGACACCTTGTTGAAGACCTTACTTGAGGGAAAAGTTGAAGACCTTACTTGAGGGAAAAGTTGAAGACCTTACTTGAGGGAAAAGTTGAAGACCTTACTTGAGGGAAAAGTTGAAGACCTTACTTGAGGGAAAAGTAGAAGGAAAGCAAGTAAGAGGTAGGCAGAGATAAAAGTGGGAGAGTAACATCACAAGATAAATAGTTACAGTCTAACAGAGTGCACCACCAAAACAAGAAACGGTTGGAGATCTGCAGCCAAACTTCGCTGCGGAGTCGGTAACTAATGATGATGTAACCCCCCCCCCCTCTTCCCACATCATTGCCGAAATCGTATGGATGGCCTTGCCTCAAGGACAACCAATATCCCATTCTCCTGCCTTGGTAATGCACTCTGTTAGAATCATAATCTACTTCTTCTAAACTGTAACATATTTAGTGAGCAGTAGCTGATGTGAATAAACATGAGGTCATGTGTGCAATTACGTGTATAGGTAGCGTGGCCGAGCGGTCTAAGGCGCTGGTTTAAGGCACCAGTCTCTTCGGAGGCGTTGGTTCAAATCCCACCGCTGCCAGTGTTTTTTTTTATTATTAATGTTTTCATGTAAAATTTAAAAATAAAAAAAAAACAAAATTTGACAGGCAAAATTTTCAAGAAAGCCCCCAAAAAAATTTATTTGAAAAATAACCCAAATACCCAGGTCTGATAGAAAAAGTCCAGGAATGGTAACACTGGGATGAATGTGGGATACAATATCATCATGATCAGGTAGCAGCATATCCTGAACATGATGTAGCAATTATCGCAGCCTTTTCAAAATTTGTCTAGCTTGAGCCAATTTTCCTGCTTCTGTTACTGTCATGTTCAGGTGATCTTTGATCCCCTGCATCCATATACTTCTTGTTCTTTCCCTGGCATCATCCCCTCCATTCAGTGGCGTAGCGAGGCGGGGGCGGAGGTGCGGACCGCCCCGGGCGGCATCATCGGGAGGGCGGCAAATTTATTTTCGTCCAGTCTTTCACAATCACTGACAAATTTTTTTCATGTCACAAGGGATGTACAAGTCTATGCATTTCTGCGAACCAGTCGATTTTAGTTCTTGATTCCTGATTAGAAATTGGCTTCACAGCAGGCGGGACATTCCCATAAGTGCTCCGCCCTCCGCTCCATTAGACATCCCAGTGTATGTAGACTCAGAGTCCCGGTCAGATGTTGATTGTGTGATCTTCGTGACTTTCCAAAACATTTACTTTTCCTTCTCTCACCTCTGGACAGCGGCGTGCATAGGGTAATTGCAGCCCGGTGCGATGAATATTTTGACCCCCCACCTGCCTGAAATTGGTTTTAAAAATTCCGAGTAAACTTTTACAAGTTTATTAATATTATCGATTTTATCCACATTTAAATGATAGAAATAAATTTTAAAATTACAAATTCACTTTACGAGCTTTTTGACTAGCGAAGTTATTAATGACTGTGTCGAAGCTCACATCATTGACCAGCTCATGTTCGATTGATATAATTGCGAGGTTGTTTAATCTCAAGTTGTTCATAGTTGACCTGCGATAGTTTTTGATAAATTTGAGTTTGGAGAAACTTCTTTCACGTGTAGCTATACTAACTCCTAGAGTTAGGAACATACACAGTAAAAGACAATGTTGGGTACTGAATGGGAAAGCTGATGTTTGTGAATAAAGACAGGTAATTCCAGAGGAGGCCCTTGGTCCTTTAAGTTCAAGACCGAAGGTGCTGCGACAAAATTCATTAGTCACTTTCTCTCGAGTAAAAATTCATCCTTGTCGATGTCATCAAAAAGGAGCGTTATGAAGATCAATGTCGACTCGATCGTCTAACAGCTGCTTTGGAGAAAGAAAGCCAAACTTGTCAGCAACCTCATGCATTTGTGCAATTCTTGTTGAACTCTCCTGATTCACTCTGTCCATGGAAGCGCATATTTCCAACCAAAGTTCATTTCTGTAGCTTAACCCGGCATCTGCGGCTTCTTCTCCAGGCATGGCAAAGAATGGAACAACACAGGAACAAAAAGACCAAGAAATCACCTACCAAGAAAAGAAGACCCTCATCAAAGCCATCAGGAAAATCGACCACCCAAAAGACAATTACCACTATCTCAACAGAGCAGAGCAGGTTATTATCTTCCGCCTCAGAACAGGACACAACAGATTAAACAGCCACTTAAATAGACTAAGATTGATCCCATCACCACTGTGCCTTTGTGGGCAGGCAGAACAGACAGCTGAACATATCCTGCAAGACACTAAACCAGTTAAAGGAAGAACACTGGCCTACAGAGATGGATATCCACAGAAAAATGTATGGGAGCACTGAGGAGTTTTCAAATACAGCAGCATTTATTAAGAAAACAGGACTTGCTGTGTAGACATGTGAAACTCCGAACGAGAAGAAGAAGAAGACAAGCCAGTACGACATCTTAACTATCAAAATTATTTTCTTTCACCGGTAAGATTTTCTAAAAGGAAAAAGACACATAGAGCCAAATCTGGAGAATATGATGGGTGTGGAATAATTTCAATATTCAAATCGTTGACTTTGCAACGAAAGCCATGCTTTATGAGACGGTGCATTGTTTTGAAGCAAGAGCATAATTTGAGTGCGAGTTATCCCTCGCTTTCTGGTCAGTCTTTTTAAGTTTGGTAAGTTTGGTATGGAGATCAACGTATCACTGGCCTTTCGTCGTCTTGCATTGAGGCAAGTAACTTTTCATTATGACACATTTGACGTCCCATAAAATCAAAATCACTTTTCTTGCATATTTATTTACTCTTTGATTGATATGCGTTGGTAATGGTGATTCTAACATACTCCCAGAGTATTCTGAAAAATGAGCTCTGGTTTCTGCCCTTTGTACCTCATTCTGCGTTGAAGAAACATAGATAGTACCGCTGGAACCACACAGGGTAAAATGGGAAGCGTACTTACCCAGCGAAACACAGGAACAATTAACATGCATACCCTTCGACATTTGCTGGGAGAGACTGGGCACCTATGTGCATGTCAGTCATCGTTCTTCATCATGATGTACTATCTTCGCGACGAAAGTTGGCTGCAACGGACCTCCAACATCCCCTTTCTTTTGCCTTGGTTATGCACTCTGCCAGACTGTAACCTGTCCATCTCGTGATATTTCTCTCCCACTTGTATTTCTGCATACCCTTGCTCGCCTCCCCTCAATCCAGTAAGGTCTGCAATAAGGTGTCATGTCTTTTAATATGTTCAAACTACATTATTTATTTTATCTTTATTTCTTTAATATTTCTTTTTTTTCATACAAAGTATTAAAAGTTTTTTGTTCGTTTTCTTATCTTTCCACGAAGTTCCCCCTATTCTCATATATACATACATACATACATACACACACACACACGCATACATACACACATACACACACACACATACATACACACATGTGTGTGTGTGTGTGTGCGCATGTTCATTATTACATGATGGTCAGACAGTCCCATATGTAAGCTTAAATATATACAGTATATGGGTCATCAAGGAATAATTTTGATCAAAATATGTCTGTGTAATAAATCTGTGTTTTGTGATCTTCATGTTTCAATATTACCTTGTTTGTATCACAATATTTTATTATTATAATAATTTTTTTAAGTAACATTATGGTTTGTGTTTTTAGGATCCCCAGGAATCGTGAGAACTCTTGCTTCCTATAGTTAGTTAGTTAGTCGTTGGATCATCATCACTGCACTCCGGACAAGTCCATAGATGCTCAGATCTCTCCATGAGTGTAGCCGCCATTACACTGGGACCATGGCTGATGGTCCCAGTACGCAGTTGATTGACCATCATTCTTTCTTGCCCACGAAAACTGCTCCTTTCTAGCGACACCACATTTCAAACCACATTTCTTGCTTCCTATGTGCAGTGGGATGGTTTTCTGAGCTTTCTTTCATATCAAGGAGATTTCAGCTTTCGGCTTAGTGCAGTGACTATTTAAAGAGACCTAATCAGAGAGGGTCTATAATTGTATAGATGACATGCTACAAAGCTTCCATAAGAGAGTCTCAATATAACGGCATGTCATCTACTAAGATTTTCTGTTGCATTGGTGGTACTCTTATGGTAATGGTGCTCTTCTTTCATCCGCGGACATGATCTAATTTCGCTCTTGTTCTTCTGCGTTCGTTCTCAGACTCCTGATCAGCTTTATGTAGTTCGGAGAACGAAGTTCATTGTGTTATAGCGTACATCTTAGCTGCGATATTGTGTTTTGTGCGTGGCATCCTGATTATCTGTGCGCCTTTTGGCTGGATGCCTCCGTCTTCAGTACTCTGCTTACTTGGGCAGGACTATGGTCCTGCTCGAGTGGGACTGCCCGACCAGTCTTAATTTCCAGCCCCTGTTCCCATCACCACTTCACGGTGCTGGCCTCGATGCCAAGTCATCCAATGAAGGAAAGATTCCAAAATCTAGCAATGGGGCGACTGAAAAGGAGCAGCTTTATCCATCAAGCTAAACGACTCCATAGATAACTTACAGACCTACCTGATGTTGACAGCCCCTTAAGGTCTATACCAGAACAAACCCTGTGGAGTGAAAGCCATGGAATGCCAATATACATTCATATCCATGTGAAAGGAATACTAAGCGAGGACGAACAGAACAGTGTGCAGCGAATGACAGTCACCCTCAGTTTCCTGGATGAGGAATATCCACAAGATATATGGGTCAGAGTGTACACAGATGGGTCAGCACAGAATGCTGTGAGGAATGGAGGTGCAGGTGTATATATAGAATATCCACACAAGCCTAGAGATACAATCAGAACACCGACAGGAAAATTCTGCAATAATTATGATGCAGAAATCCAGGCAATTAGTGTGGCAGCTAAAAAACTGCTGAACTCCAACTCTGGCCTACAGCCTGTGGTATTCCTGACAGATGCAAGGTCAGTGCTTCAAGCTCTCCAGTCTGGAAAACTAACAGACTTGGAAAAACTACTTAGTGAATTGTCTTACAAGTATAGGGTAACCATGCAGTGGATACCCTCTCACTGTGGAATACCAGGAAATGAAAAAGCAGACCAACTGGCTAAGGAAGGTGCTGCCGAAGACCAACCAGATATACCAATCACATACCATCAGAAAAAACAGATGATCAAGTCAATAAGAAAGCCACAAACACCAACACAAGATGACTATCATATTCTGAACAGACCAGAACAAGTTATAATTCTCCGTCTTAGAACAGGACACAACCGACTCCGCAGTCACATGTATACAAAGTTCAAGATTGGCAACACAGCCATGTGTACATGTGGACAGGCAGCACAGAGTGCCAAACATATACTTCAAGAGTGTTCTGAGCATGAAACGCTGAGGCAGACATATTGGCCAGAGGAAACAACACTGGAATCAAAACTCTATGGGACACTGTATGAACTACAAAAGACAGTGAGTTTTATTAGGGAGACAGAATTACAGATATAGACATGTTTCAAGTGAACGAAAGAAGAAGAAGAAGAAACTTTTCAACACATTTCATAAATGTATATAGTTTATCATTGGAAATATTTTTTTTTAATTTTCTTTTTCAAACGTTTCAACACATCTCCTAAATTGATTGTGAAATCATTAGAAATATATTTTTTTGATTTTCAAACTTTTCAACACATCTCATAAATGTATCTAACGGTAGTTTACCATTAAAAATATATTTATAAATTTTCTTTTTCAATCTTTTCAACACATGTCATAAATGTATCTACCGGTAGATTATCACTAGAAATATATCTTTTTATTTTCTTGTTCAAACTATTCAACATATTTCATAAATGTATGTAGTTTATCACTAAAAATATATTTTTTAATTTTCTTTTTCAATCTTTTCAACACATCTCATAAATGTATCTACCGGTAAATTATCACTAGAAATATATCTTTTCATTTTCTTTTTCAAAATTTTCAACACATTTCATAAATGTATATAGTTTATAATTAGAAATTTATTATTTTATTTTCTTGTTCAAACTTTTCAACACATTTCATAAATGAATATAGTTTATCTTAAGAAATATAATTTTTTATTTTCTTGTTCAAACTTTTCAACATATTTCATAAATGTATCTAGTTTTTCAATAGAAATATATTTTTTTATTTTCTTTTTCAAACATTTCAACACATTTCATAAATGTATCTAGTTTATCACTAGAAATATAATTTTTGATTTTCTTTTCCAAACTTTTCAACACATTTCATAAATGTATATAGTTTATCATTGGAAATATTTTTTTTTAATTTTCTTTTTCAAACTTTTCAACACATCTCATAAATGTATCTACCAGTAGTGTATCACTAGAAATATATTTTATAGTTTTCTTTTTCAAACGTTTCAACACATCTCCTAAATTGATTGTGAAATCATTAGAAATATATTTTTTTGATTTTCAAACTTTTCAACACATCTCATAAATGTATCTACCGGTAGTTTACCATTAAAAATATATTTTTAAATTTTCTTTTTCAATCTTTTCAACACATGTCATAAATGTATCTACCGGTAGATTATCACTAGAAATATATCTTTTTATTTTCTTGTTCAAACTTTTCAACATATTTCATAAATGTATGTAGTTTATCACTAAAAATATATTTTTTAATTTTCTTTTTCAATCTTTTCAACACATCTCATAAATGTATCTACCGGTAAATTATCACTAGAAATATATCTTTTCATTTTCTTTTTCAAAATTTTCAACACATTTCATAAATGTATATAGTTTATAATTAGAAATTTATTATTTTATTTTCTTGTTCAAACTTTTCAACACATTTCATAAATGAATATAGTTTATCTTAAGAAATATAATTTTTTATTTTCTTGTTCAAACTTTTCAACATATTTCATAAATGTATCTAGTTTTTCAATAGAAATATATTTTTTTATTTTCTTTTTCAAACATTTCAACACATTTCATAAATGTATCTAGTTTATCACTAGAAATATAATTTTTGATTTTCTTTTCCAAACTTTTCAACACATTTCATAAATGTATATAGTTTATCATTGGAAATATTTTTTTTTAATTTTCTTTTTCAAACTTTTCAACACATCTCATAAATGTATCTACCAGTAGTGTATCACTAGAAATATATTTTATAGTTTTCTTTTTCAAACGTTTCAACACATCTCCTAAATTGATTGTGAAATCATTAGAAATATATTTTTTTAATTTTCAAACTTTTCAACACATCTCATAAATGTATCTACCGGTAGTTTACCATTAAAAATATATTTTTAAATTTTCTTTTTCAATCTTTTCAACACATGTCATAAATGTATCTACCGGTAGATTATCACTAGAAATATATCTTTTTATTTTCTTGTTCAAACTTTTCAACATATTTCATAAATGTATGTAGTTTATCACTAAAAATATATTTTTTAATTTTCTTTTTCAATCTTTTCAACACATCTCATAAATGTATCTACCGGTAAATTATCACTAGAAATATATCTTTTCATTTTCTTTTTAGTTTATAATTAGAAATTTATTATTTTATTTTCTTGTTCAAACTTTTCAACACATTTCATAAATGAATATAGTTTATCTTTAGAAATATAATTTTTTATTTTCTTGTTCAAACTTTTCAACATATTTCATAAATGTATCTAGTTTATCAATAGAAATATATTTTTTTATTTTCTTTTTCAAACTTTTCAACATTTCTCATAAATGTATCTACCAGTAGTTTATCATTAGAAATATATTTTTTTATTTTCTTTTTCAAACTTTTCAACACTTCTCATAAATGTATCTACCAGTAGTTTATCATTAGAAATATATTTTTAAATTTTCTTTTTCAAACTTTTCAACACTTCTCATAAATGTATCTACCGGTAGTTTATCATTAAAAATGTATTTTTTTATTTTCTTTTTCAAACTTTTCAACACTTCTCATAAATGTATCTACCGGTAGTTTATCATTAGAAATATATTTTTTTATTTTCTTTTTCAATCTTTCCAACACATCTCATAAATGTATCTACCGGTAGATTATCAATAGAAATATATCTTTTCATTTTCTTTTTCAAACTTTTCAACATATTTCATAAATGTATCTAGTTTATCACTAGAAATATATTTTTTGATTTTCTTTTTCAAACTTTTCAACACATCTCATAAATGTATCTACCGGTAGATTATCACTAGAATTATATCTTTTCATTTTTTTCTTCAAACTTTTCAACACATTTCATAAATGTATATAGTTTATCATTAGAAATATATATTTTTTATTGTCTTGTTCAAACTTTTCAACATATTTCATAAATGTATCTAGTTTATCATTAGAAATATATTTTTTCTTTTTCAAACTTTTCAACACTTCTTATAAATGTATCTACCGGTAGTTTATCATTAGAAATATATTTTTTTATTTTCTTTTTCAAACTTTTCAACACTTCTCATAAATGTATCTACCAGTAGATTATCACTAGAAATATATCTTTTCGTTTTCTTTTTCACACTTTTCAACACATTTCATAAATGTATATAGTTTATCATTATAAATATTTTTTTTTGATTTTCAAACTTTTCAACACAATTCAGCAATGTATCTAGTTTATCATTAGAAATATATTTTTTGATTTTCTTTTCCAAAATTTTCAACACATTTCATAAATGTATATAGTTTATAATTAGAAATTTATTATTTTATTTTCTTGTTCAAACTTTTCAACACATTTCATAAATGAATATAGTTTATCTTAAGAAATATAATTTTTTATTTTCTTGTTCAAACTTTTCAACATATTTCATAAATGTATCTAGTTTTTCAATAGAAATATATTTTTTTATTTTCTTTTTCAAACATTTCAACACATTTCATAAATGTATCTAGTTTATCACTAGAAATATAATTTTTGATTTTCTTTTCCAAACTTTTCAACACATTTCATAAATGTATATAGTTTATCATTGGAAATATTTTTTTTTAATTTTCAAACTTTTCAACACAATTCAGCAATGTATCTAGTTTATCATTAGAAATATATTTTTTGATTTTCTTTTTCAAACTTTTCAACACATTTCATAAATGAATATAGTTTATCTTAAGAAATATAATTTTTTATTTTCTTGTTCAAACTTTTCAACATATTTCATAAATGTATCTAGTTTTTCAATAGAAATATATTTTTTTATTTTCTTTTTCAAACATTTCAACACATTTCATAAATGTATCTAGTTTATCACTAGAAATATAATTTTTGATTTTCTTTTCCAAACTTTTCAACACATTTCATAAATGTATATAGTTTATCATTGGAAATATTTTTTTTTAATTTTCTTTTTCAAACTTTTCAACACATCTCATAAATGTATCTACCAGTAGTGTATCACTAGAAATATATTTTATAGTTTTCTTTTCAAACGTTTCAACACATCTCCTAAATTGATTGTGAAATCATTAGAAATATATTTTTTTGATTTTCAAACTTTTCAACACATCTCATAAATGTATCTACCGGTAGTTTACCATTAAAAATATATTTTTAAATTTTCTTTTTCAATCTTTTCAACACATGTCATAAATGTATCTACCAGTAGATTATCACTAGAAATATATCTTTTTATTTTCTTGTTCAAACTTTTCAACATATTTCATAAATGTATGTAGTTTATCACTAAAAATATATTTTTTAATTTTCTTTTTCAATCTTTTCAACACATCTCATAAATGTATCTACCGGTAAATTATCACTAGAAATATATCTTTTCATTTTCTTTTTAGTTTATAATTAGAAATATAATTTTTTATTTTCTTGTTCAAACTTTTCAACATATTTCATAAATGTATCTAGTTTATCAATAGAAATATATTTTTTTATTTTCTTTTTCAAACTGTTCAACATTTCTCATAAATGTATCTACCAGTAGTTTATCATTAGAAATATATTTTTTTATTTTCTTTTTCAAACTTTTCAACACTTCTCATAAATGTATCTACCAGTAGTTTATCATTAGAAATATATTTTTTAATTTTCTTTTTCAAACTTTTCAACACTTCTCATAAATGTATCTACCGGTAGTTTATCATTAAAAATGTATTTTTTTATTTTCTTTTTCAAACTTTTCAACACTTCTCATAAATGTATCTACCGGTAGTTTATCATTAGAAATATATTTTTTTTATTTTCTTTTTCAATCTTTCCAACACATCTCATAAATGTATCTACCGGTAGATTATCACTAGAATTATATCTTTTCATTTTTTTCTTCAAACTTTTCAACACATTTCATAAATGTATATAGTTTATCATTATAAATATTTTTTTTTGATTTTCAAACTTTTCAACACATTTCAGCAATGTATCTAGTTTATCATTAGAAATATATTTTTTGATTTTCTTTTCCAAATTTTTCAACACATTTCATAAATGTATCTAGTTTCTCATTAGAAATATATATTTTTTCTTTTTCAAACTTTTCAACACGTTTCATAAATGTATCTACCTGTAGTTTATTATTAGAAATATATTTTTTCATTTTCTTTTTCAAACTTTTCAACACATCTCATAAATGTATCTACCAGTAGATTATCACTAGAAATATATCTTTTCACTTTCTTTTTCAAACTTTTCAACACATTTCATAAATGAATATAGTTTATCATTAGAAATATATTTTTTTATTTTCTTTTTCAAACTTTTCAACACATTTCATAAATGAATATAGTTTATCATTAGAAATATATCTTTTCATTTTCTTTTTCACACTTTTCAACACATTTCATAAATGTATATAGTTTATCATTATAAATATATTTTTTGAATTTCCTTTCCAAACTTTTCAACACATTTCAGCAATGTATCTAGGTTATCATTAGAAATATATTTTTTTATTTTCTTTTTCAAACTTTTCAACATTTCTCATAAATGTATCTACCAGTAGTTTATCATTAGAAATATATTTTTTTATTTTCTTTTTCAAACTTTTCAACACTTCTCATAAATGTATCTACCGGTAGTTTATCATTAGAAATATATTTTTTTATTTTCTTTTTCAAACTTTTCAACACTTCTCATAAATGTATCTACCAGTAGATTATCACTAGAAATATATCTTTTCATTTTCTTTTTCAAACTTTTCAACATATTTCATAAATGTATCTAGTTTATCACTAGAAATATATTTTTTGATTTTCTTTTTCAAACTTTTCAACACATCTCATAAATGTATCTACCGGTAGATTATCACTAGAATTATATCTTTTCATTTTTTTCTTCAAACTTTTCAACACATTTCATAAATGTATATAGTTTATCATTAGAAATATATATTTTTTATTGTCTTGTTCAAACTTTTCAACATATTTCATAAATGTATCTAGTTTATCATTAGAAATATATTTTTTTGATTTTCAAACTTTTCAACACATTTCATAAATGTATCTTGTTTATTATTAGACATATATTTTTTATTTTATTTTCCAAAACCTTTCAACATATTTCATAAATTTATATAGTTTATCACTAGAAATATATTTTTTAATTTTCTTTTGCAAACTTTTCAACACTTTTTATAAATGTATCTACCGGTAGTTTATCATTAGAAATATATTTATTTATTTTCTTTTTCAAACTTTTCAACACTTCTCATAAATGTATCTACCAGTAGATTATCACTAGAAATATATCTTTTCGTTTTCTTTTTCACACTTTTCAACACATTTCATAAATGTATATAGTTTATCATTATAAATATTTTTTTTTGATTTTCAAACTTTTCAACACATTTCAGCAATGTATCTAGTTTATCATTAGAAATATATTTTTTGATTTTCTTTTCCAAATTTTTCAACACATTTCATAAATGTATCTAGTTTATCATTAGAAATATATATTTTTTCTTTTTCAAACTTTTCAACACGTTTCATAAATGTATCTACCTGTAGTTTATTATTAGAAATATATTTTTTCATTTTCTTTTTCAAACTTTTCAACACATCTCATAAATGTATCTACCAGTAGATTATCACTAGAAATATATCTTTTCACTTTCTTTTTCAAACTTTTCAACACATTTCATAAATGTATATAGTTTATCATTAGAAATATTTTTTTTTTATTTTCTTGTTCAAACTTTTCAACACATTTCATAAATGAATATAGTTTATCATAAGAAATATATATTTTTTATTTTCTTGTTCAAACTTTTCAACATATTTCATAAATGTATCTAGTTTATCACTAGAAATATATATTTTGATTTTCTTTTTCAAACTTTTCAACACATCTCATAAATGTATCTACAGGTAGTTTATCATTAGAAATATATTTTTTTAGTTTCTTTTTCAAACTTTTCAACACATCTCATAAATGTATCTACCAGTAGTTTATCATTAGAAATATATTTTTTTATTTTCTTTTTCAAACTTTTCAACACTTCTCATAAATGTATCTACCAGTAGTTTATCATTAGAAATATATTTTTTAATTTTCTTTTTCAAACTTTTCAACACTTCTCATAAATGTATCTACCGGTAGTTTATCATTAAAAATGTATTTTTTTTTTCTTTTTCAAACTTTTCAACACTTCTCATAAATGTATCTACCGGTAGTTTATCATTAGAAATACATTTTTTTATTTTCTTTTTCAATCTTTCCAACACATCTCATAAATGTATCTACCGGTAGATTATCAATAGAAATATATCTTTTCATTTTCTTTTTCAAACTTTTCAACATATTTCATAAATGTATCTAGTTTATCACTAGAAATATATTTTTTGATTTTCTTTTTCAAACTTTTCAACACATCTCATAAATGTATCTACCGGTAGATTATCACTAGAATTATATCTTTTCATTTTTTTCTTCAAACTTTTCAACACATTTCATAAATGTATATAGTTTATCATTAGAAATATATATTTTTTATTGTCTTGTTCAAACTTTTCAACATATTTCATAAATGTATCTAGTTTATCATTAGAAATATATTTTTTTGATTTTCAAACTTTTCAACACATTTCATAAATGTATCTTGTTTATTATTAGACATATATTTTTTATTTTATTTTCCAAAACCTTTCAACATATTTCATAAATTTATATAGTTTATCACTAGAAATATATTTTTTAATTTTCTTTTTCAAACTTTTCAACACTTCTTATAAATGTATCTACCGGTAGTTTATCATTAGAAATATATTTTTTTATTTTCTTTTTCAAACTTTTCAACACTTCTCATAAATGTATCTACCAGTAGATTATCACTAGAAATATATCTTTTCGTTTTCTTTTTCACACTTTTCAACACATTTCATAAATGTATATAGTTTATCATTATAAATATTTTTTTTTGATTTTCAAACTTTTCAACACATTTCAGCAATGTATCTAGTTTATCAATAGAAATATATCTTTTCATTTTCTTTTTCAAACTTTTCAACACATTTCATAAATGTATCTAGTTTATCATTAGAAATATATATTTTTTCTTTTTCAAACTTTTCAACACGTTTCATAAATGTATCTACCTGTAGTTTATTATTAGAAATATATTTTTTCATTTTCTTTTTCAAACTTTTCAACACATCTCATAAATGTATCTACCAGTAGATTATCACTAGAAATATATCTTTTCACTTTCTTTTTCAAACTTTTCAACACATTTCATAAATGTATATAGTTTATCATTAGAAATATTTTTTTTTATTTTCTTGTTCAAACTTTTCAACACATTTCATAAATGAATATAGTTTATCATTAGAAATATATTTTTTTATTTTCTTTTTCATACTTTTCAACACTTTTCATAAATGTATCTACCGGTAGTTTATCATAAGAAATATATTTTTTTTATTTTCTTGTTCAAACTTTTCAACATATTTCATAAATGTATCTAGTTTATCACTAGAAATATATTTTTTGATTTTCTTTTTCAAACTTTTCAACACATCTCATAAATGTATCTACAGGTAGTTTATCATTAGAAATATATTTTTTTAGTTTCTTTTTCAAACTTTTCAACACATCTCAGAAATGTATCTACTAGTAGTTTATCATTAGAAATATATTTTTTTTATTTTCTTGTTCAAACTATTCAACATATTTCATAAATGTATATAGTTTATCACTAGAAATATATTTTTTGATTTTCTTTTCCAAACTTTTCAACACATTTCATAAATGTATCTAGTTTTTATCATTAGAAATATATTTTTTTGATTTTGAAACTTTTCAACACATTTCATAAATGTATCTTGTTTATTATTAGACATATATGTTTTATTTTCTTTGTCAAACTTTTCAACACATCACATAAATGTATCTAGTTTATCATTAGAAATATATTTTTTTGATTTTCAAACTGTTCAACACATCTCATAAATGTATCTACCGGTAGAGTATCACCAGAAATATATTTTTTGATTTTCAAAATTTTCAACACATTTCATAAATGTATATAGTTTATCATTAGAAATATTTTTTTTAAATTTTCTTTTCCAAACTTTTCAACACATTTCATAAATGTATATAGTTTATCATTAGAAATATTTTTTTTTTATTTTCTTGTTCTAACTTTTCAACACATTTCATAAATGAATATAGTTTATCATTAGAAAAATATTTTTTTTATTTTCTTGTTCAAACTTTTCAACATATTTCATAAATGTATATAGTTTATCACTAGAAATATATTTTTTCATTTTCTTTTTCAAACTTTTCAACACATGTCATAAATGTATCTACCGGTAGATTATCACTATAAATATATCTTTTTATTTTCTTGTTCAAACTTTTCAACATATTTCATAAATGTATATAGTTTATCATTAGAAATATATTTTTTGATTTTCTTTTCCAAATTTTTCAACACATTTCATAAATATATCTAGTTTATCATTAGAAATATATTTTTTATAAATTTCAAACTTTTCAAAACATTTCATAAATGTATCTACCTGTAGTTTATTATTAGAAATATATTTTTTCATTTTCTTTTTTCAAACTTTTCAACATATCTCATAAATGTATCTACCAGTAGATTATCACTAGAAATATATCTTTTCACTTTCATTTCCAAACTATTCAACACATTTCATAAATGTATATAGTTTATCATTAGAAATATTTTTTTTTTCTTGTTTAAATTTTTCAACACATTTAATAAATGAATATAGTTTATCATTAGAAATATATTTTTTTAATTTTCTTTTTCAAACTTTTCAACACATTTCATAAATGTATCTACCAGTAGATTATCACTAGAAATATATCTTTTCGTTTTCTTTTTCACACTTTTCAACACATTTCATAAATGTATATAGTTTATCATTATAAATATTTTTTTTTGAATTTCAAACTTTTCAACACATTTCATAAATGTACCGTATCTACCAGTAGATTATCTCTAGAAATATATCTTTTCATTTTCTTTTTCAAACTTTTCAACACATCTCATAAATGTATCTACCGGTAGATTATCACTAGAATTATATCTTTTCATTTTTTTCTTCAAACTTTTCAACACATTTCATAAATGTATATAGTTTATCATTAGAAATATTTTTTTTTATTTTCTTGTTCAAACTTTTCAACACATTTCATAAATGAATATAGTTTATCATTAGAAATATATTTTTTTTATTTTCTTTTTCAAACTTTTCAACATATTTCATAAATGTATCTAGTTTATCACTAGAAATATATTTTTTGATTTTCTTTTTCAAACTTTTCAACACATCTCATAAATGTGTCTACATGTAGTTTATCATTAGAAATATATCTTTTTAGTTTCTTGTTCAAACTTTTCAACACTTCTCATAAATGTATCTACCGGTAGTTTATCTTTAGAAATATATTTTTTTATTTCTTTTTCAAACTTTTCAACACTTCTCATAAATGTATCTACCGGTAGTTTATCATTAGAAATATATTTTTTTATTTTCTTTTCCAAATTTTCCAACACATCTCATCAATGTATCTACCGGTAGATTATCAATAGAAATATATCTTTTCATTTTCTTTTTCAAACTTTTCAACACATTTCATAAATGTATATAGTTTATCATAAGAAGTATATTTTTTTTATTTTCTTGTTCAAACTTTTCAACATATTTCATTAATGTATCTAGTTTATCACTAGAAATATATTGTTTGATTTTCTTTTTCAAACTTTTCAACACATCTCATAAATGTATCTACAGGTAGTTTATCATTAGAAATATATTTTTTCATTTTCTTTTTCAAACTTTTCAACACATTTCATAAATGTATATAGTTTATCATAAGAAATATATTTCTTTTATTTTCTTGTTCAAACTTTTCAACATATTTCATAAATGTATCTAGTTTATCACTAGAAATATATTTTTTGATTTTCTTTTTCAAACTTTTCAACACATCTCATAAATGTATCTACAGGTAGTTTGTCATTAGAAATATATTTTTTCATTTTCTTTTTCAAACTTTTCAACACATCTCAGAAATGTATCTACTAGTAGTTTATCATTAGAAATATATTTTTTTGATTTTCAAACTGTTCAACACATCTCATAAATGTATCTACCGGTAGAGTATCACTAGAAATATATTTTTTGATTTTCATTTTCAAATTTTCAACACATTTCATAAATGTATATAGTTTATCATTAGAAATATTTTTCTTATTTTCTTTTTCAAACTTTTCAACACATTTCATAAGTGTATCTAGTTTATCATTAGAAATATATTTTTTTATTTTCTTTTTCAAACTTTTCAACACTTCTCATAAATGTATCTACCAGTAGTTTATCATTAGAAATATACTTTTTTATTTTCTTTTTCAAACTTTTCAACACTTCTCATAAATGTATCTACCGGTAGTTTATCTTTAGAAATATATTTTTTTATTTTCTTTTTCAAACTTTTCAACACTTCTCATAAATGTATCTACCGGTAGTTTATCATTAGAAATATATTTTTTTATTTACTTTTCCAAACTTTCCAACACATATCATCAATGTATCTACCGGTAGATTATCAATAGAAATATATCTTTTCATTTTCTTTTTCAAACTTTTCAACACATTTCATAAATGTATATAGTTTATCATAAGAAATATATTTTTTTTATTTTCTTGTTCAAACTTTTCAACATATTTCATAAATGTATCTAGTTTATCACTAGAAATATATTTTTTAATTTTCTTTTTCAAACTTTTCAACACATCTCATAAATGTATCTACAGGTAGTTTATCATTAGAAATATATTTTTTCATTTTCTTTTTCAAACTTTTCAACACATTTCATAAATGTATATAGTTTATCACTAGAAATATATTTTTTGATTTTCTTTTTCAAACTTTTCAACACATCTCATAAATGTATCTACAGGTAGTTTATCATTAGAAATATATTTTTTCATTTTCTTTTTCAAACTTTTCAACACATCTCAGAAATGTATCTACTAGTAGTTTATCATTAGAAATATATTTTTTTGATTTTCAAACTGTTCAACACATCTCATAAATGTATCTACCGGTAGAGTATCACTAGAAATATATTTTTTGATTTTCATTTTCAAAATTTTCAACACATTTCATAAATGTATATAGTTTTTCAATATAAATATTTTTTTCTAAATTTTCTTTTCCAAACTTTTCAACACATTTCATAAATGTATCTAGTTTATCATTAGAAATATATTTTTTATAAATTTCAAACTTTTCAACACATTTTATAAATGTATCTACCAGTAGTTTATTATTAGAAATATATTTTTTCATTTTCTTTTTCAAACTTTTCAACACATTTCATAAATGTATATAGTTTATCATTAGAAATATTTTTTTTTTATTTTCTTGTTCTAACTTTTCAACACATTTCATAAATGAATATAGTTTATCATTACAAATATATTTTTTTAATTTTCTTTTTCAAACTTTTCAACATATTTCATAAATGTATATAGTTTATCATTACAAATATATTTTTTTTATTTTCTTGTTCAAACTTTTCAACACATCTCATAAATGTATCTACGAGTAGTTTATTATTAGAAATATATTTTTTTATTTTCTTTTTCAAACTTTTCAACATATTTCATAAATGTATATAGTTTATCATTACAAATATATTTTTTTTATTTTCTTGTTCAAACTTTTCAACACATCTCATAAATGTATCTACCGGTAGTGTATCACTAGAAATATATTTTTTGATTTTCATTTTCCAAATTTTTCAACACATTTCATAAATATATCTAGTTTATCATTAGAAATATATTTTTTATAAATTTCAAACTTTTCAAAACATTTCCTAAATGTATCTACCTGTAGTTTATTATTAGAAATATATTTTTTCATTTTCTTTTTTCAAACTTTTCAACACATCTCATAAATGTATCTACCAGTAGGTTATCACTAGAAATATATCTTTTCACTTTCATTTTCAAACTGTTCAACACATTTCATAAATGTATATAGTTTATCATTAGAAATATTTTTTTTTTATTTTCTTGTTCTAACTTTTCAACACATTTCATAAATGAATATAGTTTATCATTAGAAAAATATTTTTTTTATTTTCTTGTTCAAACTTTTCAACATATTTCATAAATTTATCTAGTTTATCACTAGAAATATATTTTTTGATTTTCTTTTTCAAACTTTTCAACACATTTCATAAATGTATATAGTTTATCATTAGAAATATTTTTTTTTTATTTTCTTGTTCTAACTTTTCAACACATTTCATAAATGAATATAGTTTATCATTACAAATATATTTTTTTAATTTTCTTTTTCAAACTTTTCAACATATTTCATAAATGTATATAGTTTATCATTACAAATATATTTTTTTTATTTTCTTGTTCAAACTTTTCAACACATCTCATAAATGTATCTACGAGTAGTTTATTATTAGAAATATATTTTTTTATTTTCTTTTTCAAACTTTTCAACATATTTCATAAATGTATATAGTTTATCATTACAAATATATTTTTTTTATTTTCTTGTTCAAACTGTTCAACACATCTCATAAATGTATCTACCGGTAGTGTATCACTAGAAATATATTTTTTGATTTTCATTTTCCAAATTTTTCAACACATTTCATAAATATATCTAGTTTATCATTAGAAATATATTTTTTATAAATTTCAAACTTTTCAAAACATTTCCTAAATGTATCTACCTGTAGTTTATTATTAGAAATATATTTTTTCATTTTCTTTTTTCAAACTTTTCAACACATCTCATAAATGTATCTACCAGTAGGTTATCACTAGAAATATATCTTTTCACTTTCATTTTCAAACTGTTCAACACATTTCATAAATGTATATAGTTTATCATTAGAAATATTTTTTTTTTATTTTCTTGTTCTAACTTTTCAACACATTTCATAAATGAATATAGTTTATCATTAGAAAAATATTTTTTTTATTTTCTTGTTCAAACTTTTCAACATATTTCATAAATTTATCTAGTTTATCACTAGAAATATATTTTTTGATTTTCTTTTTCAAACTTTTCAACACATTTCATAAATGTATATAGTTTATCATTAGAAATATATTTTTTGATTTTCTTTTCCAAATTTTTCAACACATTTCATAAATGTATCTACCGGTAGTTTATCATTAGAAATATATTTTTTATATTCTTTTTCAATCTTTTCAACACATCTCATAAATGTATCTACCGGTAGATTATCACTAGAATTATATCTTTTCATTTTTTTCTTCAAACTTTTCAACACATTTCATAAATGTATATAGTTTATCATTAGAAATATTTTTTTAAATTTTCTTTTTCAAACTTTTCAAAACTTCTCATAAATGTATCTACCGGTTGTTTATCATTAGAAATATATTTTTTTATTTTCTTTTTCAAACTTTTCAACACATCTCATAAATGTATCTACCAGTAGATTATCACTAGAAATATATCTTTTCATTTTCTTTTTCAAACTTTTCAACACATTTCATAAGTTTATATAGTTTATCACTAGAAATATATTTTTTGATTTTCCTTTCCAAACTTTTCAACACATTTCAGCAATGTATCTAGTTTATCATTAGAAATATATTTTTTTATTTTCTTTTTCAAACTTTTCAACATATTTCATAAATGTATATAGTTTATCACTACAAATATATTTTTTGATTTTCTTTTTCAAACTTTTCAACACTTCTCATAAATGTATCTACGGGTAGATTATCATTAGAAATATATTTTTTCATTTTCTTTTTCAAACTTTTCAACACATTTCATAAATGTATATAGTTTATCATAAGAAATATTTTTTTTTTATTTGCTTGTTCAAACTTATCAACATATTTCATAAATGTATCTAGTTTATCACTAGAAATATATTTTTTGATTTTCTTTTTCAAACTTTTCAACACATCTCATAAATGTATCTACAGGTAGTTAATCATTAGAAATATATTTTTTTAGTTCTTTTTCAAACTTTTCAACACATTTTATAAAAGTATCTAATTGATCACTAGAAATATATGTTTTAATTTTCTTTTCTAAACTTTTCAAAACATTTCAGAAATGTATCTAGTTTATCATTAGAAATATATTTTTTTTCTTTTTCAAACTTTTCAACACATTTCATAAATGTATCTACCAGTAGATTATCACTAGAAATATATCTTTTCATTTTCTTTTTCAAACTTTTCAACACATTTCATAAATGTATATAGTTTATCATTATAAATATTTTTTTTTGATTTTCAAACTTTTCAACACATTTCATAAGTGTATATAGTTTATCCCTAGAAATATATTCTTTGATTTTCTTTTCCAAACTTTTCAACACATTTCATAAATGTATCTACCGGTAGATTATCACTAGAAATATATCTTTTCACATTCTTTTTCAAACTTTTCCACACATTTCATAAATGTATATATTTTATCATTAGAAATATTTTTTTTTAATTTTCTTGTTCAAACTTTTCAACACATTTCATAAATGTATGTAATTTATCATTAGAAAAATATTTCTTTGATTTTGAAACTTTTCAACACATTTAGCAATGTATCTAGTTTATCATTAGAAATATATTTTTTTATTTTCTTTTTCAAACTTTTCAACACATCTCATAAATGTATCTACCAGTAGATTATCACTAGAAATATATCTTTTCATTTTCTTTTTCAAACTTTTCAACACATTTCATAAATGTATATAGTTTATCATTATAAATATTTATTTTTGATTTTCAAACTTTTCAACACATTTCATAAATGTATCTAATTTATCACTAGAAATATATTTTTTAATTTTCTTTTCCAAACTTTTCAAAACATTTCAGAAATGTATCTAGTTTATCATTAGAAATATATTTTTTTTCTTTTTCAAACTTTTCAACACATTTCATAAATGTATCTACCAGTAGTTTATTATTAGAAATATATTTTTTCATTTTCTTTTTCAAACTTTTCAACACATCTCATAAATGTATCTACCGGTAGATTATCACTAGAAATATATCTTTTCACTTTCTTTTTCAAACTTTTCAACACATTTCATAAATGTATATAGTTTATCATTAGAAATATTTTTTTTTTATTTTCTTGTTCAAACTTTTCAACTCATTTCATAAATCAATATAGTTTATCATTAGAAATATATTTTTTTTATTTTCTTGTTCAAACTTTTCAACATATTTCATAAATATATATAGTTTATCACTAGAAATATATTTTTTTATTTTCTTTTCCAAACTTTTCAACACATTTCATAAATGTATCTAGTTTATCATTAGAAATATATTTTTTGATTTTCAAACTTTTCAACACATTTCATAAGTGTATATAGTGTATCAATAGAAATTTATTTTTTGAATTTCTTTTTCAAACTTTTCAACACATTTCATAAATGTATATAGTTTATCATTATAAATATTTTTTTTTGATTTTCAAACTTTTCAACACATTTCATAAGTGTATATAGTTTATCACTAGAAATATATTCTTTGATTTTCTTTTCTAAACTTTTCAACACATTTCATAAATGTATCTACCGGTAGATTATCACTAGAAATATATCTTTTCATTTTCTTTCTCAAACTTTTCAACACATTTCATAAATGTATATAGTTTATCACTAGAAATATATTTTTTGATTTTCTTTTCCAAACTTTTCAACACTTCTCATAAATGTATCTACCAGTAGTTTATCATTAGAAATATATTTTTTTATTTTCTTTTTCAAACTTTTCAACACTTCTCATAAATGTATCTACCGGTAGTTTATCATTAGAAATATATTTTTTTATTTTCTTTTTCAATCTCTCCAACACACTTCTCATAAATGTATCTACCGGTAGATTATCACTAGAAATATATCTTTTCATTTTCTTTTTCAAACTTTTCAACACATTTCATAAATGTATATAGTTTATCATAAGAAATATATTTTTTTTATTTTCTTGTTCAAACTTTTCAACATATTTCATAAATGTATCTAGTTTATCACTAGAAATATATTTTTTGATTTTCTTTTTCAAACTTTTCAACACATTTCATAAATGTATATAGTTTATCATTATAAATATTTATTTTTGATTTTCAAACTTTTCAACACATTTCATAAATGTATCTAATTTATCACTAGAAATATATTTTTTAATTTTCTTTTCCAAACTTTTCAAAACATTTCAGAAATGTATCTAGTTTATCATTAGAAATATATTTTTTTTCTTTTTCAAACTTTTCAACACATTTCATAAATGTATCTACCAGTAGTTTATTATTAGAAATATATTTTTTCATTTTCTTTTTCAAACTTTTCAACACATCTCATAAATGTATCTACCGGTAGATTATCACTAGAAATATATCTTTTCACTTTCTTTTTCAAACGTTTCAACACATTTCATAAATGTATATAGTTTATCATTAGAAATATTTTTTTTTTATTTTCTTGTTCAAACTTTTCAACTCATTTCATAAATCAATATAGTTTATCATTAGAAATATATTTTTTTTATTTTCTTGTTCAAACTTTTCAACATATTTCATAAATATATATAGTTTATCACTAGAAATATATTCTTTGATTTTCTTTTCTAAACTTTTCAACACATTTCATAAATGTATCTACCGGTAGATTATCACTAGAAATATATCTTTTCATTTTCTTTCTCAAACTTTTCAACACATTTCATAAATGTATATAGTAAATCACTAGAAATATATTTTTTGATTTTCTTTTCCAAACTTTTCAACACTTCTCATAAATGTATCTACCAGTAGTTTATCATTAGAAATATATTTTTTTATTTTCTTTTTCAAACTTTTCAACATTTCTCATAAATGTATCTACCGGTAGTTTATCATTAGAAATATATTTTTTTATTTTCTTTTTCAATCTCTCCAACACATCTCATAAATGTATCTACCGGTAGATTATCACTAGAAATATATCTTTTCATTTTCGTTTTCAAACTTTTCAACACATTTCATAAATGTATATAGTTTATCATAAGAAATATTTTTTTTTTATTTTCTTGTTCAAACTTTTCAACATATTTCATAAATGTATCTAGTTTATCACTAGAAATATATTTTTTGATTTTCTTTTTCAAACTTTTCAACACATTTCATAAATGTATATAGTTTATCATTATAAATATTTATTTTTGATTTTCAAACTTTTCAACACATTTCATAAATGTATCTAATTTATCACTAGAATTATATTTTTTAATTTTCTTTTCCAAACTTTTCAAAACATTTCAGAAATGTATCTAGTTTATCATTAGAAATATATTTTTTTTCTTTTTCAAACTTTTCAACACATTTCATAAATGTATCTACCAGTAGTTTATTATTAGAAATATATTTTTTCATTTTCTTTTTCAAACTTTTCAACACATCTCATAAATGTATCTACCGGTAGATTATCACTAGAAATATATCTTTTCACTTTCTTTTTCAAACTTTTCAACACATTTCATAAATGTATATAGTTTATCATTAGAAATATTTTTTTTTTATTTTCTTGTTCAAACTTTTCAACTCATTTCATAAATCAATATAGTTTATCATTAGAAATATATTTTTTTTATTTTCTTGTTCAAACTTTTCAACATATTTCATAAATATATATAGTTTATCACTAGAAATATATTTTTTTATTTTCTTTTCCAAACTTTTCAACACATTTCATAAATGTATCTAGTTTATCATTAGAAATATATTTTTTGATTTTCAAACTTTTCAACACATTTCATAAGTGTATATAGTGTATCAATAGAAATTTATTTTTTGAATTTCTTTTTCAAACTTTTCAACACATTTCATAAATGTATATAGTTTATCATTATAAATATTTTTTTTTGATTTTCAAACTTTTCAACACATTTCATAAATGTATAAAGTTTATCACTAGAAATATATTTTTTGATTTTCTTTTCCAAACTTTTCAACACTTCTCATAAATGTATCTACCAGTAGTTTATCATTAGAAATATATTTTTTTATTTTCTTTTTCAAACTTTTCAACACTTCTCATAAATGTATCTACCGGTAGTTTATCATTAGAAATATATTTTTTTATTTTCTTTTTCAATCTCTCCAACACATCTCATAAATGTATCTACCGGTAGATTATCACTAGAAATATATCTTTTCATTTTCTTTTTCAAACTTTTCAACACATTTCATAAATGTATATAGTTTATCATAAGAAATATATTTTTTTTATTTTCTTGTTCAAACTTTTCAACATATTTCATAAATGTATCTAGTTTATCACTAGAAATATATTTTTTGATTTTCTTTTTCAAACTTTTCAACACATTTCATAAATGTATATAGTTTATCATTATAAATATTTATTTTTGATTTTCAAACTTTTCAACACATTTCATAAATGTATCTAATTTATCACTAGAAATATATTTTTTAATTTTCTTTTCCAAACTTTTCAAAACATTTCAGAAATGTATCTAGTTTATCATTAGAAATATATTTTTTTTCTTTTTCAAACTTTTCAACACATTTCATAAATGTATCTACCAGTAGTTTATTATTAGAAATATATTTTTTCATTTTCTTTTTCAAACTTTTCAACACATCTCATAAATGTATCTACCGGTAGATTATCACTAGAAATATATCTTTTCACTTTCTTTTTCAAACTTTTCAACACATTTCATAAATGTATATAGTTTATCATTAGAAATATTTTTTTTTTATTTTCTTGTTCAAACTTTTCAACTCATTTCATAAATCAATATAGTTTATCATTAGAAATATATTTTTTTTATTTTCTTGTTCAAACTTTTCAACATATTTCATAAATATATATAGTTTATCACTAGAAATATATTTTTTTATTTTCTTTTCCAAACTTTTCAACACATTTCATAAATGTATCTAGTTTATCATTAGAAATATATTTTTTGATTTTCAAACTTTTCAACACATTTCATAAGTGTATATAGTGTATCAATAGAAATTTATTTTTTGAATTTCTTTTTCAAACTTTTCAACACATTTCATAAATGTATATAGTTTATCATTATAAATATTTTTTTTTGATTTTCAAACTTTTCAACACATTTCATAAATGTATAAAGTTTATCACTAGAAATATATTTTTTGATTTTCTTTTCCAAACTTTTCAACACTTCTCATAAATGTATCTACCAGTAGTTTATCATTAGAAATATATTTTTTTATTTTCTTTTTCAAACTTTTCAACACTTCTCATAAATGTATCTACCGGTAGTTTATCATTAGAAATATATTTTTTTATTTTCTTTTTCAATCTCTCCAACACATCTCATAAATGTATCTACCGGTAGATTATCACTAGAAATATATCTTTTCATTTTCTTTTTCAAACTTTTCAACACATTTCATAAATGTATATAGTTTATCATAAGAAATATATTTTTTTTATTTTCTTGTTCAAACTTTTCAACATATTTCATAAATGTATCTAGTTTATCACTAGAAATATATTTTTTGATTTTCTTTTTCAAACTTTTCAACACATTTCATAAATGTATATAGTTTATCATTATAAATATTTATTTTTGATTTTCAAACTTTTCAACACATTTCATAAATGTATCTAATTTATCACTAGAAATATATTTTTTAATTTTCTTTTCCAAACTTTACAAAACATTTCAGAAATGTATCTAGTTTATCATTAGAAATATATTTTTTTTCTTTTTCAAACTTTTCAACACATTTCATAAATGTATCTACCAGTAGTTTATTATTAGAAATATATTTTTTCATTTTCTTTTTCAAACTTTTCAACACATCTCATAAATGTATCTACCGGTAGATTATCACTAGAAATATATCTTTTCACTTTCTTTTTCAAACTTTTCAACACATTTCATAAATGTATATAGTTTATCATTAGAAATATTTTTTTTTTATTTTCTTGTTCAAACTTTTCAACTCATTTCACAAATCAATATAGTTTATCATTAGAAATATTTTTTTTTTATTTTCTTGTTCAAACTTTTCAACATATTTCATAAATATATATAGTTTATCACTAGAAATATATTTTTTGATTTTCAAACTTTTCAACACATTTCATAAGTGTATATAGTGTATCAATAGAAATTTATTTTTTGAATTTCTTTTTCAAACTTTTCAACACATTTCATAAATGTATATAGTTTATCATTATAAATATTTTTTTTTGATTTTCAAACTTTTCAACACATTTCATAAGTGTATATAGTTTATCACTAGAAATATATTCTTTGATTTTCTTTTCTAAACTTTTCAACACTTCTCATAAATGTATCTACCGGTAGTTTATCATTAGAAATATATTTTTTAATTTTCTTTTTCAATCTCTCCAACACATCTCATAAATGTATCTACCGGTAGATTATCACTAGAAATATATCTTTTCATTTTCTTTTTCAAACTTTTCAACACATTTCATAAATGTATATAGTTTATCATAAGAAATATATTTTTTTTATTTTCTTGTTCAAACTTTTCAACATATTTCATAAATGTATCTAATTTATCACTAGAAATATATTTTTTAATTTTCTTTTCCAAACTTTTCAAAACATTTCAGAAATGTATCTAGTTTATCATTAGAAATATATTTTTTTTCTTTTTCAAACTTTTCAACACATTTCATAAATGTATCTACCAGTAGTTTATTATTAGAAATATATTTTTTCATTTTCTTTTTCAAACTTTTCAACACATCTCATAAATGTATCTACCGGTAGATTATCACTAGAAATATATCTTTTCACTTTCTTTTTCAAACTTTTCAACACATTTCATAAATGTATATAGTTTATCATTAGAAATATTTTTTTTTTATTTTCTTGTTCAAACTTTTCAACATATTTCATAAATATATATAGTTTATCACTAGAAATATATTTTTTTATTTTCTTTTCCAAACTTTTCAACACATTTCATAAATGTATCTAGTTTATCATTAGAAATATATTTTTTGATTTTCAAACTTTTCAACACATTTCATAAGTGTATATAGTGTATCAATAGAAATTTATTTTTTGAATTTCTTTTTCAAACTTTTCAACACATTTCATAAATGTATATAGTTTATCATTATAAATATTTTTTTTTGATTTTCAAACTTTTCAACACATTTCATAATTGTATATAGTTTATCACTAGAAATATATTCTTTGATTTTCTTTTCTAAACTTTTCAACACATTTCATAAATGTATCTACCGGTAGATTATCACTAGAAATATATCTTTTCATTTTCTTTCTCAAACTTTTCAACACATTTCATAAATGTATATAGTTTATCACTAGAAATATATTTTTTGATTTTCTTTTCCAAACTTTTCAACACTTCTCATAAATGTATCTACCAGTAGTTTATCATTAGAAATATATTTTTTTATTTTCTTTTTCAAACTTTTCAACACTTCTCATAAATGTATCTACCGGTAGTTTATCATTAGAAATATATTTTTTAATTTTCTTTTTCAATCTCTCCAACACATCTCATAAATGTATCTACCGGTAGATTATCACTAGAAATATATCTTTTCATTTTCTTTTTCAAACTTTTCAACACATTTCATAAATGTATATAGTTTATCATAAGAAATATATTTTTTTTATTTTCTTGTTCAAACTTTTCAACATATTTCATAAATGTATCTAGTTTATCACTAGAAATATATTTTTTGATTTTCTTTTTCAAACTTTTCAACACATCTCATAAATGTATCTACAGGTAGTTTATCATTAGAAATATATTTTTTGATTTTGTTTTCCAAACTTTTCAACACATTTCATAAATATATATAGTTTATCACTATAAATATATTTTTTTATTTTCTTTTCCAAACTTTTCAACACATTTCATAAATGTATCTAGTTTATCATTAGAAATATATTTTTTGATTTTCAAACTTTTCAACACATTTCATAAGTGTATATAGTGTATCAATAGAAATTTATTTTTTGATTTTCTTTTTCAAACTTTTCAACACATTTCATAAATGTATCTACCAGTAGATTATCACTAGAAATATATCTTTTCATTTTCTTTTTCAAACTTTTCAACACATTTCATAAATGTATATAGTTTATCACTAGAAATATATTTTTTGATTTTCTTTTCCAAACTTTTCAACACTTCTCATAAATGTATCTACCAGTAGTTTATCATTAGAAATATATTTTTTTATTTTCTTTTTCAAACTTTTCAACACTTCTCATAAATGTATCTACCGGTAGTTTATCATTAGAAATATATTTTTTAATTTTCTTTTTCAATCTCTCCAACACATCTCATAAATGTATCTACCGGTAGATTATCACTAGAAATATATCTTTTCATTTTCTTTTTCAAACTTTTCAACACATTTCATAAATGTATATAGTTTATCATAAGAAATATATTTTTTGATTTTCTTTTCCAAACTTTTCAACACTTCTCATAAATGTATCTACCAGTAGTTTATCATTAGAAATATATTTTTTAATTTTCTTTTTCAAACTTTTCAACACTTCTCATAAATGTATCTACCGGTAGTTTATCATTAAAAATGTATTTTTTTTTTCTTTTTCAAACTTTTCAACACTTCTCATAAATGTATCTACCGGTAGTTTATCATTAGAAATATATTTCTTTATTTTCTTTTTCAATCTTTCCAACACATCTCATAAATGTATCTACCGGTAGATTATCAATAGAAATATATCTTTTCATTTTCTTTTTCAAACTTTTCAACATATTTCATAAATGTATCTAGTTTATCACTAGAAATATATTTTTTGATTTTCTTTTTCAAACTTTTCAACACATCTCATAAATGTATCTACCGGTAGATTATCACTAGAATTATATCTTTTCATTTTTTTCTTCAAACTTTTCAACACATTTCATAAATGTATATAGTTTATCATTAGAAATATATATTTTTTATTGTCTTGTTCAAACTTTTCAACATATTTCATAAATGTATCTAGTTTATCATTAGAAATATATTTTTTTGATTTTCAAACTTTTCAACACATTTCATAAATGTATCTTGTTTATTATTAGACATATATTTTTTATTTTATTTTCCAAAACCTTTCAACATATTTCATAAATTTATATAGTTTATCACTAGAAATATATTTTTTAATTTTCTTTTTCAAACTTTTCAACACTTCTTATAAATGTATCTACCGGTAGTTTATCATTAGAAATATATTTTTTTATTTTCTTTTTCAAACTTTTCAACACTTCTCATAAATGTATCTACCAGTAGATTATCACTAGAAATATATCTTTTCGTTTTCTTTTTCACACTTTTCAACACATTTCATAAATGTATATAGTTTATCATTATAAATATTTTTTTTTGATTTTCAAACTTTTCAACACATTTCAGCAATGTATCTAGTTTATCAATAGAAATATATCTTTTCATTTTCTTTTTCAAACTTTTCAACACATTTCATAAATGTATCTAGTTTATCATTAGAAATATATATTTTTTCTTTTTCAAACTTTTCAACACGTTTCATAAATGTATCTACCTGTAGTTTATTATTAGAAATATATTTTTTCATTTTCTTTTTCAAACTTTTCAACACATCTCATAAATGTATCTACCAGTAGATTATCACTAGAAATATATCTTTTCACTTTCTTTTTCAAACTTTTCAACACATTTCATAAATGTATATAGTTTATCATTAGAAATATTTTTTTTTATTTTCTTGTTCAAACTTTTCAACACATTTCATAAATGAATATAGTTTATCATTAGAAATATATTTTTTTATTTTCTTTTTCATACTTTTCAACACTTTTCATAAATGTATCTACCGGTAGTTTATCATAAGAAATATATTTTTTTTATTTTCTTGTTCAAACTTTTCAACATATTTCATAAATGTATCTAGTTTATCACTAGAAATATATTTTTTGATTTTCTTTTTCAAACTTTTCAACACATCTCATAAATGTATCTACAGGTAGTTTATCATTAGAAATATATTTTTTCATTTTCTTTTTCAAACTTTTCAACACATCTCAGAAATGTATCTACTAGTAGTTTATCATTAGAAATATATTTTTTTGATTTTCAAACTGTTCAACACATCTCATAAATGTATCTACCGGTAGAGTATCACTAGAAATATATTTTTTGATTTTCATTTTCAAAATTTTCAACACATTTCATAAATGTATATAGTTTTTCAATATAAATATTTTTTTCTAAATTTTCTTTTCCAAATTTTTCAACACATTTCATAAATGTATCTAGTTTATCATTAGAAATATATTTTTTATAAATTTCAAACTTTTCAACACATTTTATAAATGTATCTACCAGTAGTTTATTATTAGAAATATATTTTTTCATTTTCTTTTTCAAACTTTTCAACACATTTCATAAATGTATATAGTTTATCATTAGAAATATTTTTTTTTTATTTTCTTGTTCTAACTTTTCAACACATTTCATAAATGAATATAGTTTATCATTACAAATATATTTTTTTAATTTTCTTTTTCAAACTTTTCAACATATTTCATAAATGTATATAGTTTATCATTACAAATATATTTTTTTTATTTTCTTGTTCAAACTTTTCAACACATCTCATAAATGTATCTACGAGTAGTTTATTATTAGAAATATATTTTTTTATTTTCTTTTTCAAACTTTTCAACATATTTCATAAATGTATATAGTTTATCATTACAAATATATTTTTTTTATTTTCTTGTTCAAACTTTTCAACACATCTCATAAATGTATCTACGAGTAGTTTATTATTAGAAATATATTTTTTTGATTTTCAAACTGTTCAACACATCTCATAAATGTATCTACCGGTAGTGTATCACTAGAAATATATTTTTTGATTTTCATTTTCAAACTTTTCAACACATTTCATAAATGTATATAGTTTATCATTAGAAATATTTTTTTTTATTTTCTTTTTCAAACTTTTCAACATATTTCATAAATGTATATAGTTTATCATTAGAAATATATTTTTTATTTTCTTTTCCAAATTTTTCAACACATTTCATAAATATATCTAGTTTATCATTAGAAATATATTTTTTATAAATTTCAAACTTTTCAAAACATTTCATAAATGTATCTACCTGTAGTTTATTATTAGAAATATATTTTTTCATTTTCTTTTTTCAAACTTTTCAACACATCTCATAAATGTATCTACCAGTAGATTATCACTAGAAATATATCTTTTCACTTTCATTTTCAAACTATTCAACACATTTCATAAATGTATATAGTTTATCATTAGAAATAAGTTTTTTTTTCTTGTTCAAATTTTTCAACACATTTAATAAATGAATATAGTTTATCATTAGAAATATATTTTTTTAATTTTCTTTTTCAAACTTTTCAACACATTTCATAAATGTATCTACCAGTAGATTATCACTAGAAATATATCTTTTCGTTTTCTTTTTCACACTTTTCAACACATTTCATAAATGTATATAGTTTATCATTATAAATATGTTTTTTTTTAATTTCAAACTTTTCAACACATTTCAGCAATGTATCTAGTTTATCATTAGAAATATATTTTTTGATTTTCTTTTCCAAATTTTTCAACACATTTCATAAATGTATCTAGTTTATCATTAGAAATATATATTTTTTCTTTTTCAAACTTTTCAACACATTTCATAAATGTATCTACCTGTAGTTTATTATTAGAAATATATTTTTTTATTTTCTTTTTCAAACTTTTCAACACATTTCATAAATGTATATAGTTTATCATAAGAAATATATTTTTTTTATTTTCTTGTTCAAACTTTTCAACATATTTCATAAATGTATCTAGTTTATCACTAGAAATATATTTTTTGATTTTCTTTTTCAAACTTTTCAACACATCTCATAAATGTATCTACAGGTAGTTTATCATTAGAAATATATTTTTTCATTTTCTTTTTCAAACTTTTCAACACATCTCAGAAATGTATCTACTAGTAGTTTATCATTAGAAATATATTTTTTTGATTTTCAAACTGTTCAACACATCTCATAAATGTATCTACCGGTAGAGTATCACTAGAAATATATTTTTTGATTTTCATTTTCAAATTTTCAACACATTTCATAAATGTATATAGTTTATCATTAGAAATATTTTTTTTATTTTCTTTTTCAAACTTTTCAACACATTTCATAAGTGTATCTAGTTTATCATTAGAAATATATTTTTTTATTTTCTTTTTCAAACTTTTCAACACTTCTCATAAATGTATCTACCAGTAGTTTATCATTAGAAATATATTTTTTTATTTTCTTTTTCAAACTTTTCAACACTTCTCATAAATGTATCTACCGGTAGTTTATCTTTAGAAATATATTTTTTTATTTTCTTTTTCAAACTTTTCAACACTTCTCATAAATGTATCTACCGGTAGTTTATCATTAGAAATATATTTTTTTATTTTCTTTTCCAAACTTTCCAACACATCTCATCAATGTATCTACCGGTAGATTATCAATAGAAATATATCTTTTCATTTTCTTTTTCAAACTTTTCAACACATCTCATAAATGTATCTACAGGTAGTTTATCATTAGAAATATATTTTTTCATTTTCTTTTTCAAACTTTTCAACACATTTCATAAATGTATATAGTTTATCATAAGAAATATATTTTTTTTATTTTCTTGTTCAAACTTTTCAACATATTTCATAAATGTATCTAGTTTATCACTAGAAATATATTTTTTGATTTTCTTTTTCAAACTTTTCAACACATCTCATAAATGTATCTACAGGTAGTTTATCATTAGAAATATATTTTTTCATTTTCTTTTTCAAACTTTTCAACACATCTCAGAAATGTATCTACTAGTAGTTTATCATTAGAAATATATTTATTTGATTTTCAAACTGTTCAACACATCTCATAAATGTATCTACCGGTAGAGTATCACTAGAAATATATTTTTTGATTTTCATTTTCAAAATTTTCAACACATTTCATAAATGTATATAGTTTTTCAATATAAATATTTTTTTCTAAATTTTCTTTTCCAAACTTTTCAACACATTTCATAAATGTATCTAGTTTATCATTAGAAATATATTTTTTATAAATTTCAAACTTTTCAACACATTTTATAAATGTATCTACCAGTAGTTTATTATTAGAAATATACTTTTTCCGTTTCTTTTTCAAACTTTTCAACACATTTCATAAATGTATATAGTTTATCATTAGAAATATATTTTTTTTATTTTCTTTTTCAAACTTTTCAACATATTTCATAAATGTATATAGTTTATCATTACAAATATATTTTTTTTATTTTCTTGTTCAAACTTTTCAACACATCTCATAAATGTATCTACGAGTAGTTTATTATTAGAAATATATTTTTTTATTTTCTTTTTCAAACTTTTCAACATATTTCATAAATGTATATAGTTTATCATTACAAATATATTTTTTTTATTTTCTTGTTCAAACTTTTCAACACATCTCATAAATGTATCTACGAGTAGTTTATTATTAGAAATATATTTTTTTGATTTTCAAACTGTTCAACACATCTCATAAATGTATCTACCGGTAGTGTATCACTAGAAATATATTTTTTGATTTTCATTTTCAAACTTTTCAACACATTTCATAAATGTATATAGTTTATCATTAGAAATATTTTTTTTTATTTTCTTTTTCAAACTTTTCAACATATTTCATAAATGTATATAGTTTATCATTAGAAATATATTTTTTGATTTTCTTTTCCAAATTTTTCAACACATTTCATAAATATATCTAGTTTATCATTAGAAATATATTTTTTATAAATTTCAAACTTTTCAAAACATTTCATAAATGTATCTACCTGTAGTTTATTATTAGAAATATATTTTTTCATTTTCTTTTTTCAAACTTTTCAACACATCTCATAAATGTATCTACCAGTAGGTTATCACTAGAAATATATCTTTTCACTTTCATTTTCAAACTGTTCAACACATTTCATAAATGTATATAGTTTATCATTAGAAATATTTTTTTTTTATTTTCTTGTTCTAACTTTTCAACACATTTCATAAATGAATATAGTTTATCATTAGAAAAATATTTTTTTTATTTTCTTGTTCAAACTTTTCAACATATTTCATAAATTTATCTAGTTTATCACTAGAAATATATTTTTTGATTTTCTTTTTCAAACTTTTCAACACATTTCATAAATGTATATAGTTTATCATTAGAAATATATTTTTTGATTTTCTTTTCCAAATTTTTCAACACATTTCATAAATGTATCTACCGGTAGTTTATCATTAGAAATATATTTTTTATATTCTTTTTCAATCTTTTCAACACATCTCATAAATGTATCTACCGGTAGATTATCACTAGAATTATATCTTTTCATTTTTTTCTTCAAACTTTTCAACACATTTCATAAATGTATATAGTTTATCATTAGAAATATTTTTTTAAATTTTCTTTTTCAAACTTTTCAAAACTTCTCATAAATGTATCTACCGGTTGTTTATCATTAGAAATATATTTTTTTATTTTCTTTTTCAAACTTTTCAACACATCTCATAAATGTATCTACCAGTAGATTATCACTAGAAATATATCTTTTCATTTTCTTTTTCAAACTTTTCAACACATTTCATAAGTTTATATAGTTTATCACTAGAAATATATTTTTTGATTTTCCTTTCCAAACTTTTCAACACATTTCAGCAATGTATCTAGTTTATCATTAGAAATATATTTTTTTATTTTCTTTTTCAAACTTTTCAACATATTTCATAAATGTATATAGTTTATCACTACAAATATATTTTTTGATTTTCTTTTTCAAACTTTTCAACACTTCTCATAAATGTATCTACGGGTAGATTATCATTAGAAATTTTTTTTTTCATTTTCTTTTTCAAACTTTTCAACACATTTCATAAATGTATATAGTTTATCATAAGAAATATTTTTTTTTTATTTGCTTGTTCAAACTTATCAACATATTTCATAAATGTATCTAGTTTATCACTAGAAATATATTTTTTGATTTTCTTTTTCAAACTTTTCAACACATCTCATAAATGTATCTACAGGTAGTTAATCATTAGAAATATATTTTTTTAGTTCTTTTTCAAACTTTTCAACACATTTTATAAAAGTATCTAATTGATCACTAGAAATATATGTTTTAATTTTCTTTTCCAAACTTTTCAAAACATTTCAGAAATGTATCTAGTTTATCATTAGAAATATATTTTTTTTCTTTTTCAAACTTTTCAACACATTTCATAAATGTATCTACCAGTAGATTATCACTAGAAATATATCTTTTCATTTTCTTTTTCAAACTTTTCAACACATTTCATAAATGTATATAGTTTATCATTATAAATATTTTTTTTTGATTTTCAAACTTTTCAACACATTTCATAAGTGTATATAGTTTATCCCTAGAAATATATTCTTTGATTTTCTTTTCCAAACTTTTCAACACATTTCATAAATGTATCTACCGGTAGATTATCACTAGAAATATATCTTTTCACATTCTTTTTCAAACTTTTCCACACATTTCATAAATGTATATATTTTATCATTAGAAATATTTTTTTTTAATTTTCTTGTTCAAACTTTTCAACACATTTCATAAATGTATGTAATTTATCATTAGAAAAATATTTCTTTGATTTTGAAACTTTTCAACACATTTAGCAATGTATCTAGTTTATCATTAGAAATATATTTTTTTATTTTCTTTTTCAAACTTTTCAACACATCTCATAAATGTATCTACCAGTAGATTATCACTAGAAATATATCTTTTCATTTTCTTTTTCAAACTTTTCAACACATTTCATAAATGTATATAGTTTATCATTATAAATATTTATTTTTGATTTTCAAACTTTTCAACACATTTCATAAATGTATCTAATTTATCACTAGAAATATATTTTTTAATTTTCTTTTCCAAACTTTTCAAAACATTTCAGAAATGTATCTAGTTTATCATTAGAAATATATTTTTTTTCTTTTTCAAACTTTTCAACACATTTCATAAATGTATCTACCAGTAGTTTATTATTAGAAATATATTTTTTCATTTTCTTTTTCAAACTTTTCAACACATCTCATAAATGTATCTACCGGTAGATTATCACTAGAAATATATCTTTTCACTTTCTTTTTCAAACTTTTCAACACATTTCATAAATGTATATAGTTTATCATTAGAAATATTTTTTTTTTATTTTCTTGTTCAAACTTTTCAACTCATTTCATAAATCAATATAGTTTATCATTAGAAATATATTTTTTTTATTTTCTTGTTCAAACTTTTCAACATATTTCATAAATATATATAGTTTATCACTAGAAATATATTTTTTTATTTTCTTTTCCAAACTTTTCAACACATTTCATAAATGTATCTAGTTTATCATTAGAAATATATTTTTTGATTTTCAAACTTTTCAACACATTTCATAAGTGTATATAGTGTATCAATAGAAATTTATTTTTTGAATTTCTTTTTCAAACTTTTCAACACATTTCATAAATGTATATAGTTTATCATTATAAATATTTTTTTTTGATTTTCAAACTTTTCAACACATTTCATAAGTGTATATAGTTTATCACTAGAAATATATTCTTTGATTTTCTTTTCTAAACTTTTCAACACATTTCATAAATGTATCTACCGGTAGATTATCACTAGAAATATATCTTTTCATTTTCTTTCTCAAACTTTTCAACACATTTCATAAATGTATATAGTTTATCACTAGAAATATATTTTTTGATTTTCTTTTCCAAACTTTTCAACACTTCTCATAAATGTATCTACCAGTAGTTTATCATTAGAAATATATTTTTTTATTTTCTTTTTCAAACTTTTCAACACTTCTCATAAATGTATCTACCGGTAGTTTATCATTAGAAATATATTTTTTTATTTTCTTTTTCAATCTCTCCAACACACTTCTCATAAATGTATCTACCGGTAGATTATCACTAGAAATATATCTTTTCATTTTCTTTTTCAAACTTTTCAACACATTTCATAAATGTATATAGTTTATCATAAGAAATATATTTTTTTTATTTTCTTGTTCAAACTTTTCAACATATTTCATAAATGTATCTAGTTTATCACTAGAAATATATTTTTTGATTTTCTTTTTCAAACTTTTCAACACATTTCATAAATGTATATAGTTTATCATTATAAATATTTATTTTTGATTTTCAAACTTTTCAACACATTTCATAAATGTATCTAATTTATCACTAGAAATATATTTTTTAATTTTCTTTTCCAAACTTTTCAAAACATTTCAGAAATGTATCTAGTTTATCATTAGAAATATATTTTTTTTCTTTTTCAAACTTTTCAACACATTTCATAAATGTATCTACCAGTAGTTTATTATTAGAAATATATTTTTTCATTTTCTTTTTCAAACTGTTCAACACATCTCATAAATGTATCTACCGGTAGATTATCACTAGAAATATATCTTTTCACTTTCTTTTTCAAACGTTTCAACACATTTCATAAATGTATATAGTTTATCATTAGAAATATTTTTTTTTTATTTTCTTGTTCAAACTTTTCAACTCATTTCATAAATCAATATAGTTTATCATTAGAAATATATTTTTTTTATTTTCTTGTTCAAACTTTTCAACATATTTCATAAATATATATAGTTTATCACTAGAAATATATTCTTTGATTTTCTTTTCTAAACTTTTCAACACATTTCATAAATGTATCTACCGGTAGATTATCACTAGAAATATATCTTTTCATTTTCTTTCTCAAACTTTTCAACACATTTCATAAATGTATATAGTAAATCACTAGAAATATATTTTTTGATTTTCTTTTCCAAACTTTTCAACACTTCTCATAAATGTATCTACCAGTAGTTTATCATTAGAAATATATTTTTTTATTTTCTTTTTCAAACTTTTCAACATTTCTCATAAATGTATCTACCGGTAGTTTATCATTAGAAATATATTTTTTTATTTTCTTTTTCAATCTCTCCAACACATCTCATAAATGTATCTACCGGTAGATTATCACTAGAAATATATCTTTTCATTTTCGTTTTCAAACTTTTCAACACATTTCATAAATGTATATAGTTTATCATAAGAAATATTTTTTTTTTATTTTCTTGTTCAAACTTTTCAACATATTTCATAAATGTATCTAGTTTATCACTAGAAATATATTTTTTGATTTTCTTTTTCAAACTTTTCAACACATTTCATAAATGTATATAGTTTATCATTATAAATATTTATTTTTGATTTTCAAACTTTTCAACACATTTCATAAATGTATCTAATTTATCACTAGAATTATATTTTTTAATTTTCTTTTCCAAACTTTTCAAAACATTTCAGAAATGTATCTAGTTTATCATTAGAAATATATTTTTTTTCTTTTTCAAACTTTTCAACACATTTCATAAATGTATCTACCAGTAGTTTATTATTAGAAATATATTTTTTCATTTTCTTTTTCAAACTTTTCAACACATCTCATAAATGTATCTACCGGTAGATTATCACTAGAAATATATCTTTTCACTTTCTTTTTCAAACTTTTCAACACATTTCATAAATGTATATAGTTTATCATTAGAAATATTTTTTTTTTATTTTCTTGTTCAAACTTTTCAACTCATTTCATAAATCAATATAGTTTATCATTAGAAATATATTTTTTTTATTTTCTTGTTCAAACTTTTCAACATATTTCATAAATATATATAGTTTATCACTAGAAATATATTTTTTTATTTTCTTTTCCAAACTTTTCAACACATTTCATAAATGTATCTAGTTTATCATTAGAAATATAATTTTTTTGATTTTCAAACTTTTCAACACATTTCATAAGTGTATATAGTGTATCAATAGAAATTTATTTTTTGAATTTCTTTTTCAAACTTTTCAACACATTTCATAAATGTATATAGTTTATCATTATAAATATTTTTTTTTGATTTTCAAACTTTTCAACACATTTCATAAATGTATAAAGTTTATCACTAGAAATATATTTTTTGATTTTCTTTTCCAAACTTTTCAACACTTCTCATAAATGTATCTACCAGTAGTTTATCATTAGAAATATATTTTTTTATTTTCTTTTTCAAACTTTTCAACACTTCTCATAAATGTATCTACCGGTAGTTTATCATTAGAAATATATTTTTTTATTTTCTTTTTCAATCTCTCCAACACATCTCATAAATGTATCTACCGGTAGATTATCACTAGAAATATATCTTTTCATTTTCTTTTTCAAACTTTTCAACACATTTCATAAATGTATATAGTTTATCATAAGAAATATATTTTTTTTATTTTCTTGTTCAAACTTTTCAACATATTTCATAAATGTATCTAGTTTATCACTAGAAATATATTTTTTGATTTTCTTTTTCAAACTTTTCAACACATTTCATAAATGTATATAGTTTATCATTATAAATATTTATTTTTGATTTTCAAACTTTTCAACACATTTCATAAATGTATCTAATTTATCACTAGAAATATATTTTTTAATTTTCTTTTCCAAACTTTTCAAAACATTTCAGAAATGTATCTAGTTTATCATTAGAAATATATTTTTTTTCTTTTTCAAACTTTTCAACACATTTCATAAATGTATCTACCAGTAGTTTATTATTAGAAATATATTTTTTCATTTTCTTTTTCAAACTTTTCAACACATCTCATAAATGTATCTACCGGTAGATTATCACTAGAAATATATCTTTTCACTTTCTTTTTCAAACTTTTCAACACATTTCATAAATGTATATAGTTTATCATTAGAAATATTTTTTTTTTATTTTCTTGTTCAAACTTTTCAACTCATTTCATAAATCAATATAGTTTATCATTAGAAATATATTTTTTTTATTTTCTTGTTCAAACTTTTCAACATATTTCATAAATATATATAGTTTATCACTAGAAATATATTTTTTTATTTTCTTTTCCAAACTTTTCAACACATTTCATAAATGTATCTAGTTTATCATTAGAAATATATTTTTTGATTTTCAAACTTTTCAACACATTTCATAAGTGTATATAGTGTATCAATAGAAATTTATTTTTTGAATTTCTTTTTCAAACTTTTCAACACATTTCATAAATGTATATAGTTTATCATTATAAATATTTTTTTTTGATTTTCAAACTTTTCAACACATTTCATAAATGTATAAAGTTTATCACTAGAAATATATTTTTTGATTTTCTTTTCCAAACTTTTCAACACTTCTCATAAATGTATCTACCAGTAGTTTATCATTAGAAATATATTTTTTTATTTTCTTTTTCAAACTTTTCAACACTTCTCATAAATGTATCTACCGGTAGTTTATCATTAGAAATATATTTTTTTATTTTCTTTTTCAATCTCTCCAACACATCTCATAAATGTATCTACCGGTAGATTATCACTAGAAATATATCTTTTCATTTTCTTTTTCAAACTTTTCAACACATTTCATAAATGTATATAGTTTATCATAAGAAATATATTTTTTTTATTTTCTTGTTCAAACTTTTCAACATATTTCATAAATGTATCTAGTTTATCACTAGAAATATATTTTTTGATTTTCTTTTTCAAACTTTTCAACACATTTCATAAATGTATATAGTTTATCATTATAAATATTTATTTTTGATTTTCAAACTTTTCAACACATTTCATAAATGTATCTAATTTATCACTAGAAATATATTTTTTAATTTTCTTTTCCAAACTTTACAAAACATTTCAGAAATGTATCTAGTTTATCATTAGAAATATATTTTTTTTCTTTTTCAAACTTTTCAACACATTTCATAAATGTATCTACCAGTAGTTTATTATTAGAAATATATTTTTTCATTTTCTTTTTCAAACTTTTCAACACATCTCATAAATGTATCTACCGGTAGATTATCACTAGAAATATATCTTTTCACTTTCTTTTTCAAACTTTTCAACACATTTCATAAATGTATATAGTTTATCATTAGAAATATTTTTTTTTTATTTTCTTGTTCAAACTTTTCAACTCATTTCATAAATCAATATAGTTTATCATTAGAAATATATTTTTTTTATTTTCTTGTTCAAACTTTTCAACATATTTCATAAATATATATAGTTTATCACTAGAAATATATTTTTTTATTTTCTTTTCCAAACTTTTCAACACATTTCATAAATGTATCTAGTTTATCATTAGAAATATATTTTTTGATTTTCAAACTTTTCAACACATTTCATAAGTGTATATAGTGTATCAATAGAAATTTATTTTTTGAATTTCTTTTTCAAACTTTTCAACACATTTCATAAATGTATATAGTTTATCATTATAAATATTTTTTTTTGATTTTCAAACTTTTCAACACATTTCATAAGTGTATATAGTTTATCACTAGAAATATATTCTTTGATTTTCTTTTCTAAACTTTTCAACACATTTCATAAATGTATCTACCGGTAGATTATCACTAGAAATATATCTTTTCATTTTCTTTCTCAAACTTTTCAACACATTTCATAAATGTATATAGTTTATCACTAGAAATATATTTTTTGATTTTCTTTTCCAAACTTTTCAACACTTCTCATAAATGTATCTACCAGTAGTTTATCATTAGAAATATATTTTTTTATTTTCTTTTTCAAACTTTTCAAAACTTCTCATAAATGTATCTACCGGTAGTTTATCATTAGAAATATATTTTTTTATTTTCTTTTTCAATCTCTCCAACACATCTCATAAATGTATCTACCGGTAGATTATCACTAGAAATATATCTTTTCATTTTCTTTTTCAAACTTTTCAACACATTTCATAAATGTATATAGTTTATCATAAGAAATATATTTTTTTTATTTTCTTGTTCAAACTTTTCAACATATTTCATAAATGTATCTAGTTTATCACTAGAAATATATTTTTTGATTTTCTTTTTCAAACTTTTCAACACATTTCATAAATGTATATAGTTTATCATTATAAATATTTATTTTTGATTTTCAAACTTTTCAACACATTTCATAAATGTATCTAATTTATCACTAGAAATATATTTTTTAATTTTCTTTTCCAAACTTTTCAAAACATTTCAGAAATGTATCTAGTTTATCATTAGAAATATATTTTTTTTCTTTTTCAAACTTTTCAACACATTTCATAAATGTATCTACCAGTAGTTTATTATTAGAAATATATTTTTTCATTTTCTTTTTCAAACTTTTCAACACATCTCATAAATGTATCTACCGGTAGATTATCACTAGAAATATATCTTTTCACTTTCTTTTTCAAACTTTTCAACACATTTCATAAATGTATATAGTTTATCATTAGAAATATTTTTTTTTTATTTTCTTGTTCAAACTTTTCAACTCATTTCACAAATCAATATAGTTTATCATTAGAAATATTTTTTTTTTATTTTCTTGTTCAAACTTTTCAACATATTTCATAAATATATATAGTTTATCACTAGAAATATATTTTTTGATTTTCAAACTTTTCAACACATTTCATAAGTGTATATAGTGTATCAACAGAAATTTATTTTTTGAATTTCTTTTTCAAACTTTTCAACACATTTCATAAATGTATATAGTTTATCATTATAAATATTTTTTTTTGATTTTCAAACTTTTCAACACATTTCATAAGTGTATATAGTTTATCACTAGAAATATATTCTTTGATTTTCTTTTCTAAACTTTTCAACACTTCTCATAAATGTATCTACCGGTAGTTTATCATTAGAAATATATTTTTTAATTTTCTTTTTCAATCTCTCCAACACATCTCATAAATGTATCTACCGGTAGATTATCACTAGAAATATATCTTTTCATTTTCTTTTTCAAACTTTTCAACACATTTCATAAATGTATATAGTTTATCATAAGAAATATATTTTTTTTATTTTCTTGTTCAAACTTTTCAACATATTTCATAAATGTATCTAATTTATCACTAGAAATATATTTTTTAATTTTCTTTTCCAAACTTTTCAAAACATTTCAGAAATGTATCTAGTTTATCATTAGAAATATATTTTTTTTCTTTTTCAAACTTTTCAACACATTTCATAAATGTATCTACCAGTAGTTTATTATTAGAAATATATTTTTTCATTTTCTTTTTCAAACTTTTCAACACATCTCATAAATGTATCTACCGGTAGATTATCACTAGAAATATATCTTTTCACTTTCTTTTTCAAACTTTTCAACACATTTCATAAATGTATATAGTTTATCATTAGAAATATTTTTTTTTTATTTTCTTGTTCAAACTTTTCAACATATTTCATAAATATATATAGTTTATCACTAGAAATATATTTTTTTATTTTCTTTTCCAAACTTTTCAACACATTTCATAAATGTATCTAGTTTATCATTAGAAATATATTTTTTGATTTTCAAACTTTTCAACACATTTCATAAGTGTATATAGTGTATCAATAGAAATTTATTTTTTGAATTTCTTTTTCAAACTTTTCAACACATTTCATAAATGTATATAGTTTATCATTATAAATATTTTTTTTTGATTTTCAAACTTTTCAACACATTTCATAAGTGTATATAGTTTATCACTAGAAATATATTCTTTGATTTTCTTTTCTAAACTTTTCAACACATTTCATAAATGTATCTACCGGTAGATTATCACTAGAAATATATCTTTTCATTTTCTTTCTCAAACTTTTCAACACATTTCATAAATGTATATAGTTTATCACTAGAAATATATTTTTTGATTTTCTTTTCCAAACTTTTCAACACTTCTCATAAATGTATCTACCAGTAGTTTATCATTAGAAATATATTTTTTTATTTTCTTTTTCAAACTTTTCAACACTTCTCATAAATGTATCTACCGGTAGTTTATCATTAGAAATATATTTTTTAATTTTCTTTTTCAATCTCTCCAACACATCTCATAAATGTATCTACCGGTAGATTATCACTAGAAATATATCTTTTCATTTTCTTTTTCAAACTTTTCAACACATTTCATAAATGTATATAGTTTATCATAAGAAATATATTTTTTTTATTTTCTTGTTCAAACTTTTCAACATATTTCATAAATGTATCTAGTTTATCACTAGAAATATATTTTTTGATTTTCTTTTTCAAACTTTTCAACACATCTCATAAATGTATCTACAGGTAGTTTATCATTAGAAATATATTTTTTGATTTTGTTTTCCAAACTTTTCAACACATTTCATAAATATATATAGTTTATCACTATAAATATATTTTTTTATTTTCTTTTCCAAACTTTTCAACACATTTCATAAATGTATCTAGTTTATCATTAGAAATATATTTTTTGATTTTCAAACTTTTCAACACATTTCATAAGTGTATATAGTGTATCAATAGAAATTTATTTTTTGATTTTCTTTTTCAAACTTTTCAACACATTTCATAAATGTATCTACCAGTAGATTATCACTAGAAATATATCTTTTCATTTTCTTTCTCAAACTTTTCAACACATTTCATAAATGTATATAGTTTATCACTAGAAATATATTTTTTGATTTTCTTTTCCAAACTTTTCAACACTTCTCATAAATGTATCTACCAGTAGTTTATCATTAGAAATATATTTTTTTATTTTCTTTTTCAAACTTTTCAACACTTCTCATAAATGTATCTACCGGTAGTTTATCATTAGAAATATATTTTTTAATTTTCTTTTTCAATCTCTCCAACACATCTCATAAATGTATCTACCGGTAGATTATCACTAGAAATATATCTTTTCATTTTCTTTTTCAAACTTTTCAACACATTTCATAAATGTATATAGTTTATCATAAGAAATATATTTTTTTTATTTTCTTGTTCAAACTTTTCAACATATTTCATAAATGTATCTAGTTTATCACTAGAAATATATTTTTTGATTTTCTTTTTCAAACTTTTCAACACATCTCATAAATGTATCTACAGGTAGTTTATCATTAGAAATATATTTTTTTTTTGTGATTTTGTTTTCCAAACTTTTCAACACATTTCATAAATATATATAGTTTATCACTATAAATATATTTTTTTAATTTCTTTTCCAAACTTTTCAACACATTTCATAAATGTATCTAGTTTATCATTAGAAATATATTTTTTGATTTTCAAACTTTTCAACACATTTCATAAGTGTATATAGTGTATCAATAGAAATTTATTTTTTGATTTTCTTTTTCAAACTTTTCAACACATTTCATAAATGTATCTACCAGTAGATTATCACTAGAAATATATGTTTTCATTTTCTTTTTCAAACTTTTCAACACATTTCATAAATGTATATAGTTTATCATTATAAATATTTTTTTTTGATTTTCAAACTTTTCAACACATTTCATAAGTGTATATAGTTTATCACTAGAAATATATTCTTTGATTTTCTTTTCTAAACTTTTCAACACATTTCATAAATGTATCTACCGGTAGATTATCACTAGAAATATATCTTTTCATTTTCTTTTTCAAACTTTTCCACACATTTCATAAATGTATATAGTTTATCATTGTAAATATTTATTTTTGATTTTCTAACTTTTCAACACATTTCATAAATGTATCTAATTTATCACTAGAAATATATTTTTTAATTTTCTTTTCCAAACTTTTCAAAACATTTCAGAAATGTATCTAGTTTATCATTAGAAATATATTTTTTTTCTTTTTCAAACTTTTCAACACATTTCATAAATGTATCTACCAGTAGTTTATTATTAGAAATATATTTTTTCATTTTCTTTTTCAAACTGTTCAACACATCTCATAAATGTATCTACCGGTAGATTATCACTAGAAATATATCTTTTCACTTTCTTTTTCAAACTTTTCAACACATTTCATAAATGTATATAGTTTATCATTAGAAATATTTTTTTTTTATTTTCTTGTTCAAACTTTTCAACTCATTTCATAAATCAATATAGTTTATCATTAGAAATATATTTTTTTTATTTTCTTGTTCAAACTTTTCAACATATTTCATAAATATATATAGTTTATCACTAGAAATATATTTTTTTATTTTCTTTTCCAAACTTTTCAACACATTTCATAAATGTATCTAGTTTATCATTAGAAATATATTTTTTGATTTTCAAACTTTTCAACACATTTCATAAGTGTATATAGTGTATCAATAGAAATTTATTTTTTGAATTTCTTTTTCAAACTTTTCAACACATTTCATAAATGTATATAGTTTATCATTATAAATATTTTTTTTTGATTTTCAAACTTTTCAACACATTTCATAAGTGTATATAGTTTATCACTAGAAATATATTCTTTGATTTTCTTTTCTAAACTTTTCAACACATTTCATAAATGTATCTACCGGTAGATTATCACTAGAAATATATCTTTTCATTTTCTTTTTCAAACTTTTCCACACATTTCATAAATGTATATATTTTATCATTAGAAATATTTTTTTTTAATTTTCTTGTTCAAACTTTTCAACACATTTCATAAATGTATGTAATTTATCATTAGAAAAATATTTCTTTGATTTTGAAACTTTTCAACACATTTAGCAATGTATCTAGTTTATCATTAGAAATATATTTTTTTATTTTCTTTTTCAAACTTTTAACACATCTCATAAATGTATCTACCGGTAGATTATCACTAGAAATATATCTTTTCATTTTCTTTCTCAAACTTTTCAACACATTTCATAAATGTATATAGTTTATCATAAGAAATATATTTTTTTTATTTTCTTGTTCAAACTTTTCAACATATTTCATAAATGTATCTAGTTTATCACTAGAAATATATTTTTTGATTTTCTTTTTCAAACTTTTCAACACATTTCATAAATGTATATAGTTTATCATTATAAATATTTATTTTTGATTTTCAAACTTTTCAACACATTTCATAAATGTATCTAATTTATCACTAGAAATATATTTTTTAATTTTCTTTTCCAAACTTTTCAAAACATTTCAGAAATGTATCTAGTTTATCATTAGAAATATATTTTTTTTCTTTTTCAAACTTTTCAACACATTTCATAAATGTATCTACCAGTAGTTTATTATTAGAAATATATTTTTTCATTTTCTTTTTCAAACTTTTCAACACATCTCATAAATGTATCTACCGGTAGATTATCACTAGAAATATATCTTTTCACTTTCTTTTTCAAACATTTCAACACATTTCATAAATGTATATAGTTTATCATTAGAAATATTTTTTTTTTATTTTCTTGTTCAAACTTTTCAACTCATTTCATAAATCAATATAGTTTATCATTAGAAATATATTTTTTTTATTTTCTTGTTCAAACTTTTCAACATATTTCATAAATATATATAGTTTATCACTAGAAATATATTTTTTTATTTTCTTTTCCAAACTTTTCAACACATTTCATAAATGTATCTAGTTTATCATTAGAAATATATTTTTTGATTTTCAAACTTTTCAACACATTTCATACGTGTATATAGTGTATCAATAGAAATTTATTTTTTGAATTTCTTTTTCAAACTTTTCAACACATTTCATAAATGTATATAGTTTATCATTATAAATATTTTTTTTGATTTTCAAACTTTTCAACACATTTCATAAATGTATATAGTTTATCACTAGAAATATATTTTTTGATTTTCTTTTCCAAACTTTTCAACACTTCTCATAAATGTATCTACCAGTAGATTATCACTAGAAATATATCTTTTCATTTTCTTTTTCAAACTTTTCAACACATTTCATAAATGTATATAGTTTATCATAAGAAATATATTTTTTTTATTTTCTTGTTCAAACTTTTCAACATATTTCATAAATGTATCTAGTTTATCACTAGAAATATATTTTTTGATTTTCTTTTTCAAACTTTTCAACACATCTCATAAATGTATCTACAGGTAGTTTATCATTAGAAATATATTTTTTGATTTTGTTTTCCAAACTTTTCAACACATTTCATAAATATATATAGTTTATCACTATAAATATATTTTTTTATTTTCTTTTCCAAACTTTTCAACACATTTCATAAATGTATCTAGTTTATCATTAGAAAAATATTTCTTTGATTTTGAAACTTTTCAACACATTTAGCAATGTATCTAGTTTATCATTAGAAATATATTTTTTTATTTTCTTTTTCAAACTTTTAACACATCTCATAAATGTATCTACCGGTAGATTATCACTAGAAATATATCTTTTCATTTTCTTTCTCAAACTTTTCAACACATTTCATAAATGTATATAGTTTATCATAAGAAATATATTTTTTTTATTTTCTTGTTCAAACTTTTCAACATATTTCATAAATATATATAGTTTATCACTAGAAATATATTTTTTTATTTTCTTTTCCAAACTTTTCAACACATTTCATAAATATATCTAGTTTATCATTAGAAATATATTTTTTGATTTTCAAACTTTTCAACACATTTCATAAGTGTATATAGTGTATCAATAGAAATTTATTTTTTGAATTTCTTTTTCAAACTTTTCAACACATTTCATAAATGTATATAGTTTATCATTATAAATATTTTTTTTGATTTTCAAACTTTTCAACACATTTCATAAATGTATATAGTTTATCACTAGAAATATATTTTTTGATTTTCTTTTCCAAACTTTTCAACACTTCTCATAAATGTATCTACCAGTAGTTTATCATTAGAAATATATTTTTTTATTTTCTTTTTCAAACTTTTCAACACTTCTCATAAATGTATCTACCGGTAGTTTATCATTAGAAATATATTTTTTTATTTTCTTTTTCAATCTCTCCAACACATCTCATAAATGTATCTACCGGTAGATTATCACTAGAAATATATCTTTTCATTTTCTTTTTCAAACTTTTCAACACATTTCATAAATGTATATAGTTTATCATAAGAAATATATTTTTTTTATTTTCTTGTTCAAACTTTTCAACATATTTCATAAATGTATCTAGTTTATCACTAGAAATATATTTTTTGATTTTCTTTTTCAAACTTTTCAACACATCTCATAAATGTATCTACAGGTAGTTTATCATTAGAAATATATTTTTTGATTTTGTTTTCCAAACTTTTCAACACATTTCATAAATATATATAGTTTATCACTATAAATATATTTTTTTATTTTCTTTTCCAAACTTTTCAACACATTTCATAAATGTATCTAGTTTATCATTAGAAATATATTTTTTGATTTTCAAACTTTTCAACACATTTCATAAGTGTATATAGTGTATCAATAGAAATTTATTTTTTGATTTTCTTTTTCAAACTTTTCAACACATTTCATAAATGTATCTACCAGTAGATTATCACTAGAAATATATGTTTTCATTTTCTTTTTCAAACTTTTCAACACATTTCATAAATGTATATAGTTTATCATTATAAATATTTTTTTTTGATTTTCAAACTTTTCAACACATTTCATAAGTGTATATAGTTTATCACTAGAAATATATTCTTTGATTTTCTTTTCTAAACTTTTCAACACATTTCATAAATGTATCTACCGGTAGATTATCACTAGAAATATATCTTTTCATTTTCTTTTTCAAACTTTTCCACACATTTCATAAATGTATATAGTTTATCATTATAAATATTTATTTTTGATTTTCTAACTTTTCAACACATTTCATAAATGTATCTAATTTATCACTAGAAATATATTTTTTAATTTTCTTTTCCTAACTTTTCAAAACATTTCAGAAATGTATCTAGTTTATCATTAGAAATATATTTTTTTTCTTTTTCAAACTTTTCAACACATTTCATAAATGTATCTACCAGTAGTTTATTATTAGAAATATATTTTTTCATTTTCTTTTTCAAACTTTTCAACACATCTCATAAATGTATCTACCGGTAGATTATCACTAGAAATATATCTTTTCACTTTCTTTTTCAAACTTTTCAACACATTTCATAAATGTATATAGTTTATCATTAGAAATATTTTTTTTGTATTTTCTTGTTCAAACTTTTCAACTCATTTCATAAATCAATATAGTTTATCATTAGAAATATATTTTTTTTATTTTCTTGTTCAAACTTTTCAACATATTTCATAAATATATATAGTTTATCACTAGAAATATATTTTTTTATTTTCTTTTCCAAACTTTTCAACACATTTCATATATGTATCTAGTTTATCATTAGAAATATATTTTTTGATTTTCAAACTTTTCAACACATTTCATAAGTGTATATAGTGTATCAATAGAAATTTATTTTTTGAATTTCTTTTTCAAACTTTTCAACACATTTCATAAATGTATATAGTTTATCATTATAAATATTTTTTTTTGATTTTCAAACTTTTCAACACATTTCATAAGTGTATATAGTTTATCACTAGAAATATATTCTTTGATTTTCTTTTCTAAACTTTTCAACACATTTCATAAATGTATGTAATTTATCATTAGAAAAATATTTCTTTGATTTTGAAACTTTTCAACACATTTAGCAATGTATCTAGTTTATCATTAGAAATATATTTTTTTATTTTCTTTTTCAAACTTTTCAACACATCTCATAAATGTATCTACTGGTAGATTATCACTAGAAATATATCTTTTCATTTTCTTTCTCAAACTTTTCAACACATTTCATAAATGTATATAGTTTATCACTAGAAATATATTTTTTGATTTTCTTTTCCAAACTTTTCAACACTTCTCATAAATGTATCTACCAGTAGTTTATCATTAGAAATATATTTTTTTATTTTCTTTTTCAAACTTTTCAACACTTCTCATAAATGTATCTACCGGTAGTTTATCATTAGAAATATATTTTTTTATTTTCTTTTTCAATCTCTCCAACACATCTCATAAATGTATCTACCTGTAGATTATCACTAGAAATATATCTTTTCATTTTCTTTTTCAAACTTTTCAACACATTTCATAAATGTATATAGTTTATCATAAGAAATATATTTTTTTTATTTTCTTGTTCAAACTTTTCAACATATTTCATAAATGTATCTAGTTTATCACTAGAAATATATTTTTTGATTTTCTTTTTCAAACTTTTCAACACATCTCATAAATGTATCTACAGGTAGTTTATCATTAGAAATATATTTTTTGATTTTGTTTTCCAAACTTTTCAACACATTTCATAAATATATATAGTTTATCACTAGAAATATATTTTTTTATTTTCTTTTCCAAACTTTTCAACACATTTCGTAAATGTATCTAGTTTATCATTAGAAATATATTTTTTGATTTTCAAACTTTTCAACACATTTCATAAGTGTATATAGTGTATCAATAGAAATTTATTTTTTGATTTTCTTTTTCAAACTTTTCAACACATTTCATAAATGTATATAGTTTATCATTATAAATATTTTTTTTTGATTTTCAAACTTTTCAACACATTTCATAAGTGTATATAGTTTATCACTAGAAATATATTCTTTGATTTTCTTTTCTAAACTTTTCAACACATTTCATAAATGTATCTACCGGTAGATTATCACTAGAAATATATCTTTTCATTTTCTTTTTCAAACTTTTCCACACATTTCATAAATGTATATATTTTATCATTAGAAATATTTTTTTTTAATTTTCTTGTTCAAACTTTTCAACACATTTCATAAATGTATGTAATTTATCATTAGAAAAATATTTCTTCGATTTTGAAACTTTTCAATACATTTAGCAATGTATCTAGTTTATCATTAGAAATATATTTTTTTATTTTCTTTTTCAAACTTTTCAACACATCTCATAAATGTATCTACCGGTAGATTATCACTAGAAATATATCTTTTCATTTTCTTTCTCAAACTTTTCAACACATTTCATAAATGTATATAGTTTATCACTAGAAATATATTTTTTGATTTTCTTTTCCAAACTTTTCAACACTTCTCATAAATGTATCTACCAGTAGTTTATCATTAGAAATATATTTTTTTATTTTCTTTTTCAAACTTTTCAACACTTCTCATAAATGTATCTACCGGTAGATTATCACTAGAAATATATCTTTTCATTTTCTTTTCCAAACTTTTCAACACATTTCATAAATATATATAGTTTATCACTAGAAATATATTTTTTTATTTTCTTTTCCAAACTTTTCAACACATTTCATAAATGTATCTAGTTTATCATTAGAAATATATTTTTTGATTTTCAAACTTTTCAACACATTTCATAAGTGTATATAGTGTATCAATAGAAATTTATTTTTTCATTTTCTTTTTCAAACTTTTCAACACATTTCATAAATGTATATAGTTTATCATTATAAATATTTTTTTTTGATTTTCAAACTTTTCAACACATTTCATAAGTGTATATAGTTTATCACTAGAAATATATTCTTTGATTTTCTTTTCTAAACTTTTCAACACATTTCATAAATGTATATATTTTATCATTAGAAATATTTTTTTTTAATTTTCTTGTTCAAACTTTTCAACACATTTCATAAATGTATGTAATTTATCATTAGAAAAATATTTCTTCGATTTTGAAACTTTTCAATACATTTAGCAATGTATCTAGTTTATCATTAGAAATATATTTTTTTATTTTCTTTTTCAAACTTTTCAACACATCTCATAAATGTATCTACCGGTAGATTATCACTAGAAATATATCTTTTCATTTTCTTTCTCAAACTTTTCAACACATTTCATAAATGTATATAGTTTATCACTAGAAATATATTTTTTGATTTTCTTTTCCAAACTTTTCAACACTTCTCATAAATGTATCTACCAGTAGTTTATCATTAGAAATATATTTTTTTATTTTCTTTTTCAAACTTTTCAACACTTCTCATAAATGTATCTACCGGTAGATTATCACTAGAAATATATCTTTTCATTTTCTTTTTCAAACTTTTCAACACATTTCATAAATGTATATAGTTTATCACTAGAAATATATTTTTTGATTTTCTTTTTCAAACTTTTCAACACATCTCATAAATGTATCTACAGGTAGTTTATCATTAGAAATATATTTTTTGATTTTGTTTTCCAAACTTTTCAACACATTTCATAAATGTATCTAGTTTATCATAAGAAATATATTTTTTTTAAATTTTAAACTTTTCAACACATCTCATAAATGTATCTACATGTAGATTATCACTAGAAATATATCTTTTCATTTTATTTTTCAATTTAATTTTAATTATGTAAATTAACTGCCATTTATGAATATTAATTAGCTTTGATTGGATTTGAAAATTAGCATAATGTACTCCCCAGATTCATCTTTTCTTCCCGAACACAAAAATGTATAGTTTGTTCTATTTTTTATCATTAGTAACTCGGATATGTCATGAATTATCATGAATTATTGGCTAAACTACAATTCTTGGTCACATTAATAATTATGATGGTTCTATCAGAAATATCGGTCTTTCTCAAAACAGGACACTGAAGCTTAAAATTGACTTATTCAAACTTAAAGAACAAAGTGGAGTCAGGAAAGCAACTATAGACATAATGATTATCCAGTTGAATAAACATGTACCTCAAACACTTCGTAATGATGTTGTCTCACTTTTCATGTTTATTTGATCACGTGAATATATTGTTGTTGACATACTTGCCACACTACAACAATTATATTTCATATACTATATATTTATCCAAGACTGGTAACATTACCACTGTGTCTATGTGGACAGACAGCAGAACATATCCTGCAAGACTACATTTCATTAAACCAGTTAAAGGAGGAACACTGGCCCACAGAGATGGATATTCACAGAAAGCTGTTAATTAATTTGGCAGACCATCTGACCTAGTTGGCAGACCTATCATTGTACCCACTATATGTAGATTGCCGATTGTTCTGATGGTATGGGTCAAGTGTAAACAGAACATTGTAACTCAACAAGACAGTCTATGGAACGGCCACCGATATAGAAAACAGTCAGTCAATTGATATTGGAGAGGTTGCAGACTTTCTTTGTGGTGTGGAGGAATTGGTTGCCATGCTTATCCATGTGTATATACAATAGTGCCGTTCTTACCCATGGTTTTTTACTGTGTCTTGATAAAGGCTTTTTGGTTGAAACATCAGTTTGTGTGTTTTTATATGTGTTTCCAGTGATTAGCAAAACTTCATTGCGCTGTTCCAAGCTTTGCCTGATGGATTTCAGTTTTACTGCAGTCAGTACATATTATCGATCTTATCCATATGTGGTAATGTTGTACTACACATACATGATTGATGAATACAGACAGAATCTTGACAAATAATGGAGAAAATGGAACAATGGAAAAGCAGACCTTTAAATGAATCAACTGATATCAAATAAAGATGGGAACGATGATATTGTGTATCCAGATAGATCCCTCCGTGGTGGTGAGAAATATGTTCCTTTCATACCATAGTCAGCACATAGGACAGAGGTTTTGATTCTCCGTGTGTTGTGATCCTCTGCCTGCAGTTTTAGTTCTTGTATGGTCCTGCAGCCTGTTATTTCCTCTTCTTTAAGCATGGTGTTTTTTAGGTTTGCTTTACTCCTTTCTCATTTTATTTTACCCTCAGACGTCCATGTAAGGGCTTGTTGGTTTATTCTCTTTTCATCTAGTCTTAAAACATAACCGAGGTATTTCCATCTGCGTTTTCTTATGACGTTTGAAACATATTCTTGGTGTGCTTTCTTTCTTAAATCACTATTTGTGACGAAATCGCTCCATTTTATGTTCATCAGTTTCCGGAGACATTTGTTTTCGAAGCTGTTTAATTTTTGATCTGTTGTTTGAGTTGATTTCCAGCTTTCTCTTTCATATGTTAATACTGAGACAATATAGGATTTGAATAGCTTTAGCTTGGTGTTTCTTCCTAGATCTTTTGACTTTCAGATATTAGTTTGGTAAATGTGCTAGCTGCAACTGCTATGTGTGTATTTATTTCTTTCATTGAGTCTCCATCAACAAACATTTAGTTACCCAAGTAATTAAAGTTGGAACTTTTTCCAGTATTTGGTTGTTTACTGAGATGTTATTTGTTACTCTCTGTCCTGTGCAACCATCATAATTTCTCCAGTGTCATATTAAGGAGGCCCTTTTCTTCTGCGTTCTTTTTCAAACTCCTTCAAATTAACAGGATGTAGTCTGGAGAATTAAATGCACCATGTCATGGCTTGCAGCTTGGCTGTGATATCTTGGCCATTGGTCCTGACACGTTTGACTTTAGCATAGTTTCTGTGTCATTTGACCCTGTAAGAGATGTGACAGCCAACTCCACCCCCTAAAAGCCTGAGTCACCTCTTACAACATGCATGACATGTAAAAATTTCACTATTATTTTCTCCCCTTTCAGGCTGGGCAACAGGGCGAAGAAGGTCCTTGCCAGAATCTTTTTTGCCTATTCATTTATTACTACGGATTAACTGTCTGTCAATATTTGATGTAAGTAAAACTGAAACTCTACATCTTTTGAAATGTTTGATCTCTTCTATTCTATGACCCTTTTTGTATCATTAAAGTAAATATTAAATGTCTGCAATGAATAAATCATCAATCCACAGACAAAGTCCACAAGTAAAAAGTACAAAGAGGAGTTTATTGGAGGTCGTAGAAGCTCAAATTCAAGGTAGTAACAATATCAGTGTATTTGTTGTCCTCTATTTTGTTATATTTCTTATACTATATATTCATCCAAGACTGGTAACATTACATCTGTGTCCATGTGGGCAGACAATGGAGCATATCCTGCAAGACTGCATTTCACTAAACCAGTTAAAGGAGGAACGCTGGCCTATAGAGACGGATAGCTACAGAAAGATGATAATTAATTTTGGCAGACCATCTGACCCAGTTGGCAGATGTTTTTTTTACACCTTTTGATACAGACCACAGAGTTTGATGAATCCATTCACTTGAAGTGTTTTCTAGTGCTCTTTGGGCACTCTTCTTCTGTGTTCGTTCTTAAACTCCTGCATATTAGCAGGATGTAATCCGGAGACTGCATGATCATCCTGTCAAGTTCGTCCGTCATAGTCGATAATGACGATTTGGAATCAACTGTAAAAGGTAAAGATAATATGAGTTATGAACCAGTGTCATAACACATGGTTTCCCATAAGTACTCATCTGTCTAGTCAGTGGTTGACCAGAAACCCCCATCGAAGATGGATGTGTCGTATTATTGGTGTAAATAAAACGGCGACTCAACGCAGGGAATTTCCGTTCTCTGGACTAAATTCTGCTGGAAATTTAGTAGGACCATTGTTCTGCTGCAAGAGATATCCATTGGAAGTTTTGGAATGAAGAAAAAGACCAGAAACTACCTGAAGAGGGTCTTCGACAACACTTACTAAATTAATATGGCACCTTCTCAGAGTTTGAGCCCTGATATCCAACTTTCTCATGTCTGGTTTAACCATGGGAGTGATTTTTATTTAATCCATGAATAATGAATGGACCCATGTGACATCAGTGACCCACAAAGCTGTACTAAATTTGGTTTGTTTTACTGAAAGGAGCAGATATCTCAGACAGCTGTAAACCTTGATTTGGCAGATTCTGTTCTCCAGAATACATCCTGCTAGTTTACAAGAGTTTGAGAATGAATGCAGAAGAAGAAGTAACGGTTCATGCCTGGAACATGTGCCTACCAATGTTTACAGCGCTCATAGTTTTTAAAGAATTGTCTGGTCATAATTTTTTAATATTTTGTGACATTGCAGAATGCAATTGTTTAGTAGTTTGAAGCCAGGGAAATAATTAACGAAAATAGGAAGAACACAGTTTTTGAAACACAGCAGGAGGGGGTAGGGATAGAATTAGAATTAGTTGTAGGTAAAGGTAGGCCCCATGGCAGCCACCTGATGTCACTGATGAATATAACTTCATCCACTAAGCCACAGCAGCTATTAATTGTGGTGGCCAGTTCCCTTTCTTACTGTCTTTACCTCCCCTAACTCATGTGTCAGGTACCCTATTACAGCTGAGTCGACAGGAGGAGTGGTCGTGTCCAGCGAGAAATCACAACGGGAATTTTTGTTTGTCCGGACAAGGTTTCGAACCTGGTATGCTGTAATCCAGAGATAGCAAGCAAGCTCACTATCAATTAGGCTACTGTGCTCCTCAGAATTAGTTTTAACACTGCGCCTAACACCTCTCCCCTCCAAACTCTAGCATTATCCCTTTTCATTAAATCATGGCATAATTTCACTAACATTAGCCATTTTTGTAATTTGTGGTGACATGCTCTGCAAGTGATGTAAAATTATTGACTACATGAAAACTGTGTAAACCATAATAAACTTTCAATGAACCTGTACATAATTTCTGAGTTCGTTCTATTTTCTGCTTATAGACGAACTATTACATAGGCACGTGTTCCAGACAAGGACAGACGTGACATTATTCTATTGATCTGCTGATGCCCAAAAGGGGATCAAAGTATAGCAACCTTGTGACCTGCTATGCATGTTGTAAGAGACAGCTAAGGAGCTTTAGGGGTGTACTTTTCTATCCTATCACATGGGTCAAAGTGACCATAAAGCCATGTCAAAGAATGAGTCTAGAGAACTGAGTTCATTATGTGTGGTTTACAGCTTATCTGCGATATCTCGTCTTTCTGCGACACATTCCAACTTCAGAATGACTTCTGGGTTACTTTAGTATTCTTTGGGATGGGTCAAGACAACCCCAAATTTCCTTATTCATCTTTAACAACATACATGACAGGTCATAGTTTTGCTATTCAGCGCAACACTTTAAGATCCCGTCCACATAATGGGGGCAACTAAATCTTCATCTCCATGACAAGAGGCTGGCTGTAATGTGTACTGACCCAAATAAAACATTAATTAAAGTCAATATTATTAATTTGAAGATGTCACAACTTTCTAATTTTCAGGGGGATCTCCCTAGTGTAATGGGGTTAAGCTGTTCGCCTTGAGTTCAAGAGGTCATGAGTTCGAATCTGACTCATGTCATTTTGTGTATAAAGTGGATTTTTTCAGAGATCCCTGTGGGTTATCACTTGAAGCTATGGTTACATGCTATGAGTGGTACTCTTGGCAGGCGGCATGCCACTTTGTTGAGAGTGATGAGTATATATGGGAAACCTAGTACAGTGAAGTCAATCCTCTACAACTTTTGAACCCTTTTTTTTAAAACTTTTCTAATTTTCAGATGATGAGAGATAAAAAAGACAGAAAGTAGAACAGACTGCAGATAAGTATCAACAAATGACTTCAGTAGTGGAATATGAAGAGTGGAAAAGAAAAATATTAGCTAGAGCTGCTGAAACCTCTCGATGCTTTACTAACCTTACTGCCCATGAATGGAAACAATCAGGGCTTCATGATTGGGGTGCCCAAAGAGGAAGCTTATGGGGTGTACTTTGCTGTCCTATTACATGGGTCATCCAATTGTGTTGTGGAAGTTGTCAGACTTTAGCTATTGTCAGCGTGTGTCTCTTTAAGGTTTCTTTGATTGTCTCCATCCATCTAATTCTTGGTCTTACTTGTTCCCTGTAGCCCGATCTTCAGCTGTTGTATGCACAAGGTGCTGGTTGCTTTGGTTCTATTCTAATGATGTGACTAAACCACCTTGTTTGCTGTCTCTCAATGTAGTCTTGAGATGGTTTTTATTTCTTCTCTGATATCTTCATTTCTCCGTTGGTCTCAATGTTTGATATTTTTAACTTTTCTTAAACATCTCATTTCTCGCAAATGTATTGTTAAAACCATACCTTGCAAGGTGATTTGGTGCCACTGGAATGGGCCTGGTTCAATTCCCATTAGTCTCAAGAATTTTCACCCCTTGGGGGACTGTGTGCTAAAGATTTCAATGTGGTACCCTTATGACCCTGATGGGTGCAGGTTTATAAATAGAATAGATATTTAATGTAAATAAAATTGTTAAAGATTATATGAAGTACTTTGTCATTTTTTTTAACCACAATGAATGACAGAATTATATCAAAGAATGATTGTCCAGATTTAGAGACATGTCTCAGAAATAAGAGATTTCTTCTACATCAATCGGTCTGATTCTGAAATATTTTTGAGTCATGACCTCATTTTATAGAAACAATCTGATCTGCGATTCCATTTTATGAAACAAAGTTACCCTCTACCCGAATACATTAAAACAAGGTCTTGATATAGTTAGAAGAAAACATACAAATTTACAGCTTTTTGCGTCTTTACAGATGGTTGAAAAGCTGGCCAGTGCAAAATTTCATATGAACAAGGAGACCCTTAAATTAATTAAATTGCCAAAATGCATAGTGTCTATGTTTCACACGATTTCTTTCCTAGGCAAGTTTTATTTGTTGGTTGGTTGGTTGCTGATCCAGCGGTCCATGGGCTCATGCCCTTTGACCCAATGCCATTGTGTGATATATGCATGTGTTTGTCAGCTGTTGTTTTGTTCCAAATAATGTGTTCCATTTATCTAGCCCTGGAGAGAGAAGCATTTTCCTGAAGTCATCCAGTGCTGTGCATTTAAAAAAGGTTGCGGTCAACATTTTCATAGGGATGAGTGCACAGTCAGCACTCTGGATTGTGTGTTGTGGTTGTATTCTGTTCAGGTGATTGTTAAGCTGTACATGTTGTGTGGTGTGCAGTCGGAAGATGATACTCTGGTCTTTTCTTCCCAGGAGGTTGATGTTATCTTCAGGATTTGGGCTGGTCATATATTTCCCTCCCAGTGTTTCCCATAGCCCATCTGTTCACCCAATTTTCTTTAGTCACAGATTTCAGCATCATTTTAACTTTGTGCATGGTTGTTTATGTATATGGCTGTTCTTGTTGAGCTCCCATCTTTGCTAGTCTGTCTGCCTTGTCATTGCCAGGTGTGTTTGAGTGGCCAGATATTCACTGCATAACAATGTAAGTAGCTGGTTGGCATGGTGATATATTTCCACCAGCTCAGGCTTACAATGTCCATCACATTCTAGTGCTTGAAGAGCGAACATAGAATCTGTGAAAATAACAATGTTTTGAACTTTTGATGGAAAGGCATCAAATATGGTCTTCAGGTGGTACAATGCAACTTCTAGTGCTGTTATTTCGGCTTCATAGATAGAACATATCTCCCCACAGAAATCAAACAACTCATCAGATGTTTTGTCTGGATATTCTATATAGACACCATAACCTGTTTTGATGGTAGTTTTGAAAGTAGACCCATCAGTATAGACATGAATCCATTGCTCTGGGTAGGTGTCTATTGTTTTCTGTGTTGCTTTCATAAGACTTACTGGGTTGGAACTTTTGGTGCATTATTTCTTGATTTCCGGTAATTTAAAACCTGCATGTGGTGATAAACAATTTTCTACTCTTTGCAGTTCTTGTCTCTTGTCTGGGAGGTGATATCTGCCTTTTATTTCATCGACATGGCTCAGGATTGACTTTTGTTTTATTCTGTGGTTTGGTTGCCAGTTTTCTACAGGTTGTTTCTACAAATGTAGAACCCCTTGAGATGTGGAGAGATATGGCTTCAATGGAGGCTTATAAAAGAGGTAAAAAAATGAACAAAGACCACCCAAATAAACAAGCCAGTTTTTATTAAGATGCTGCTTTATCAATTTTTACTTGGAGGCTTTGAATGATAGTTTAAACAAGAAAACATGATCAGCCTTTTGATATAAATGTTGGAAATGTTTTGTGTATTGTAATTTGTAGGTTTTCTTGTTTACATCATAACACCCTAGTTTTAGTGATAGTTCGTCATGTCTAAGTGGACCATTCTAAAAACATGTGTTTTACGTAAGTACATTTTTAGATAAATTTAAACAAGATTATATGTGAAAGTAGATATGCTTTCAAAATAGGCAAAAAATTGCAAAATATTTCGTTTTTTGCATTCTTTCTCAAAATAAATTGGTAGAATGTAGTCTAGAGAACGGAATGTGTGTCATAGTCTAGAGCCTTGTTGAGATATCTGCACCATTTGGCCTGTCATATTCAACTTAATCATGAGCCAGATATTTAAAATGGCAACCCTGTGAAAGAAATGGCAACCCTGTGAAAGAGATAGAAACCTTGTGAAAGAGATAGAAACCCTGTGAAAGAGATGGAAACCTCGTGAAAGAGATAGAAACCATGTGAAAGAGATGGAAACCTCGTGAAAGAAATGGAAACCCCATGAAAGAGATAGAAACCATGTGAAAGAGATAGAAACCCTGTGGAAGAAATAGAAACCTCGTGAAAGAGATAGAAACCTTGTGAAAGAGATGAAAACCTCGTGAAAGAAATGGAAACCCCATGAAAGAATAGAAACCCAGTGAAAGAGATAGAAACCCTGTGAAAGAGATAGAAACCTCATGAAAGAGATAGAAACCTCATGAAAGAGATAGAAACCTCATGAAAGAGATAGAAGATGGAGATCCGTTGCAGTCAACGCTTGAAAATTAGACTTGAAATAGCCACGACTGCAATGCCCAGATTAAATACCATATGGGAGAGCAGAATAAGTACATCAGTGAAGATACGCCTGGATACTATTGTATGCCATTGTACCATTATAGGTCATGTCGTGGTGTGAGACTCGGAATTGGGCGAGGGGTTCACGCTGTCGGTGAACGACACTTCGGCTAAGAAGACGAAAGAACCATGGTCCAACTCTTCTTGCGGATGAGAAAAGGTTCAGCATCCGATGGGCATAGGCACAGAACGTCGAATTACACGAGGCAGGTTCACAGACGGCGGAACACCTCGCGCGAGATAGACGTGAATGACAATCGTCTTGGCGAAGAGTCACTACGCACCCACGTGACTGTCGACAGATAGGCAGGCTGTCACGGGCTAGGGAAGCCTACTACCCGAATTAAAGGCATGACAAAAACGGATATGCTGAGCCTTGGATATCTAGACCACAAAGTGAGCCAATCGAGGTACAAATAACACAGTTCAACTGTGGAACTTGTGGCACAACGTACTTCGCTCTCGCCGGCGGAAATCTCACGATTTATTCGTTGTGGTTATAAGAGAATGAACACAGAAGAAGAATAGGCCATGCATACCATATGTACCAATATAGACCTATAAATCTAAAAAGAAATACATTTTCTATTTGTATGGGTACACAGATTTCTATTTAAGATGTTGAGAAGAATATGCTATGTAATATGTCACTGTCATTAGAAGCGCTGAAGAGAGTTTCATGGCTAGGCCTATATCAATCAATCAATAAACCTTAACCCTTCACGGTCGTAGGGGTGTCACATTGGTTGCTTCAGCACACAGAGTCCTCCAGCGAATTATATCCTCATCGATGCGGATGAGTGTGGGAATATATTGTCCTGTCCATTCCTTGATGTTGTCTGTCCATGCCTTTATTTTCCCTCCCGTTTCTCCCTCCTTCAACAGTTCCCTGTAGTATTGTTTTTGACAAGGAATCATGTCTGCATACATGTCCGAACCATGCTAGTTTTCGTGGTTTCACTATTGAAAGAAATGGTTCCTGGACTCCTGCACACATCTCTACTTTATTTCTAACGTACACATTGGTCTTATGTTCCCTATAGGAAATTCGTAGAATTTGTCTGTAGCATTTGTACTCGAAAACCTGTAATCTTCTCAGGCCTATATAGGGACCTACCACTGACTCTAAAATATTTATGCTAAGTTTGGCAATAAATAAACAGGATAGTGGAAAAATTAGAGGCAACAGTGATGTGGTTATATAGAGGAAAGTGTTGACAACACATAGAGGATTTATTTAATTGTAGTTGGATTATCCCATATGTATTCCATCCTTCTCAACAAAGCGATCCGCGCCAGCCGAGAGTATCATTCATAGCACGTAATTATGCAGCTTTAAGCTAAAATTGCTATAATTCACATGTAGGTAGGTTAATGAGTTTGCCTCTCTTTTGGAGAGGCGTGCCCCTTTCAACCAGCGGACAAAGTCCAATTAGGCTATATCATGAAACAAGCTATAATTCACTGGGGATTTCCGCCATCTTTGTTAGCATATTCTTCCCCGTGCCTTGAGTGATGGGCATGCCGAGTGGGTTGCGGTAGCACCGGGCATCAAAATGCCACTCAAAATAATGAAAACATTGAAATTGGATTTAAGTGCCTTTGTATTGCCAAAGTTGATGCCCCACAACCAGTGGCGTAACGAGAGGGGGCGGAGGTGTGGACCGCCCTGGGCGGCACCATCGGGAGGGCGGAAAATGTATTTTCTTCCAAGCTTTCACAATCACTGCCATATTTTTTTAATGTCACAAGGGCGGAAAATTATGATTCCGCCCCGGGCGCCATTGACCCACGCTACGCCACTGCTGTGAGGAGTCGCAGAATTGAATGATGATTGGTTTTCAGGCTATTGCAAGTCTGGTCGCTTGATATGAAGTAATACTTTGCCTCGTTAGAATGTTGGTAACTCATTCAATCCAACTGTTTCTTTGTCTTCTGTATCTTGCTGTTTCCATTTTCATGTTATATGCTCTTGCCGCTGGTCAAGGGTTCTTTCTTATTAAGTGGCCGAACCATTTCAATCTCTGTTTTTCAATATATTTTGACCACGAATGTTGTTCCAGATGTTGATGAAACTTTCTCTCTTATTCTTTATTTAGTGTCCATGTCTGACATTGAAAACATAATGTTGGGATGAATATTGAATTTTTTATGTGTCTTTTGGTTTCCTGTTTTCAAAATTGGAGTAAGTTCATAATCTACTTAGTTGGTTTTTTCATCAGCTGTAAAAATGTTTGTTTGTTTGTTGGTGGATTTGTCTGTCTAAAGTCAGACACGCCCTTTCAACCGTGGAATGGTTTTCCTTTGGTTATATCGTGGCCCAATGGCCTGGGTTGTCCTGTTAGGGACTGGTGATGTGACCTGGGGTCTGGTCTGCGTGTCCTTATGAAAAAAATATTGGGGGATTGGGATGTAGTCCTAAGAAGGACTTTGTTGTACTTGCTGCGTTTGGTGTTAGGCTCGTTGGTCTTGGTTCTCCTCCTGGAAATAGATGGTTGTAGATCTTTTGTTGGCATCCTAAGGTTTGGATGGTCTTGTAGACTCTGTGGAGGATTTTATTTTTATTTTCCTTTTTTTTTAAATATTTAAAAAAAAATATTCAATAAATGTAAATTAAAAAACGACTTCACTGCTTATATACATATATAGTATTTTTCCATTAAGCAATGGGTTCTTACACACTCAGTCATACATATATACATGCACCCATATACTTTACATATGAAAAAATACACATGCATCCATATACTTTACATATCAAGAAAAACCCATGTACCCATATACTTTACATATCATACATACCTATTCACATATATGCTTTACATATCATAATTACATATGCACCCATATACCTTACATATAAATACACATTCATCCATATACTTTACACATCATAAATACATATGCACCATATACTTTACTTCTTGGAGCTGACTGGCAGCAAATAGCATGTCCATTATTTATCTACACACATGGAATCCCCACTGACTTTCTGGCAGAAGATTATCTGCGATTTTATGTGTAATTTAGTTGAGCATTACACGAACCAATATTTTTCCAGCTTTGGATAACAAAACTATTTCTATGTGGTTATAACAGAACTGGGTTCATTACTGAAGATGTGTCTACATTATTTACCAAATAAACCACACATTATTTAATGAAACGAGCTTTTGCTAAAGGCGCACACAAAACCTCATCTATCGATCTGCGTGGAACGCATTGAGAGCCCCACTTTCATGGAAAACTTTTGGGGAGCGGGGGAGTCGAGAGAGCTCTCAGTCCGTTGCGCGCAGATCGAATGCTCGGTAGTAGACGCTGTATTTTATTTCCGCGTAACAGAAGCTGTGTGAAATCAGCCTAATATTTAATAGTTGGAAAGTGTTGGACACGTCTACCCGTAATTAACCCAAAACTGTTTACTTCATTTTGCTTCATACAGGTAAACTATTACGGCATCTTTCCGATTTTTTAGCATTGTTCCTGAGATCCAAAGCATGACAAAAATATCGTTAAGTTTCTGTGCAAGCACAGCTCGTCATATCATGAAGATTTCTACTGGGATGACAATCATTTCAGTTAAGCAAGACATAAACAACAACGCATCTCTAATAGTAAAATAAATACATTCAGATCATTTCCTTCAATGCAAGACGTTATATGCCACAATACAGAGCATGATATATTCAGATTCATTGCAGAGATGAACCCATATCCCGCTTTTTATTTCAATAGGAACTCATCAAATTATTCATTTCAAGATGAACCCATTTCCCGTTTTTTTTATTTCAACAAGAACTCATCGAATTATTCATTTCAAGATGAACCCATATCCTAATAATAGGGACTTTTTATCAAGAAACAACAACGGACTAGAAATAAAGATGAACCCACATACAATTCTCACTAGACGTGTCAATGCCAGTTGTGTCATCCCTACTTATTTTTGATGTATACGTGTATGTAATCCTTGAGAAAGGCCTTTCGGTTGAAACACCGATTTATGTGTGTGCTTATGTGCGTTTCATGTTATTAGCGAAACTTCATTACCCCGTTTCACACTTACCTGTTGGATTTCAGTTTTCCTCTGTATGTATTTTACATTCTTAGCTTCCTCCTATAAATGAAGATGTTCTTCAATTCACACACGTCTTGATGTGCTCATACATCATTCTTGACAAATATTATCTACTGAGATCTTTTTTAATCATTAATATATGGTATGTATGCGTGCGTGAATAATGAATATGACACTTGAAGAGGTTGAGCAGCTCGCATAGAACCGAGAGGCTTACATAATGGAAATGAGGACATCTGTAAAGGACACGTCACATACAGGTAGATTGAAATATATCATACTCATTTCTCAGTTTATTCATTTCTAACACACACAAATCAATGTCCATGGTGTTGTTCTTGCTTGTTTTTTTGTTGTGTATGTAGTCTTGATAAAGGTCTTTTGGTCGAAACGTCAATTTGTGTGTGTTATGTGTTTCCAGTGATTAAGAATATTTCATTACCCTTTTTCAAGCTTTACCAAATGACCCTTTTAGTACTTAGGCTTAATGGCATATGCAAATGTTAAATGTTTGTGGTCATCAAAGAATTTATATACTTGTACAGTGTGCATAAGATGTTATGTCTTTCGATCTGTCAAAATATATTCATAGCAACTTGACAATATACACATTTAAAGTTTTGAGTAAAATCATATCTTTTTAGATAAGCTGCCCTGCCGAAGACGGATGTGTCGGGCCATTAACGCAAATAAAACGGTGACAACGCATTTTCATTTTCTGGACTACATCCTGCTGGAAATCTAGTAGAATTTCATGGTCCTGCTAGAAGGGAGATCCAGCGGGAGTTTGAGAGTGAACGCTGAAGAAGATACCGGTAAGCTGCGTGGTCGAAGTAAGAAAACGCCAATTCAAGTTGCGTAGGAAATAGTGAATGACCTGGTTCAAATTCCATCTACTGTCTTCTTGCTGGTGAAAGTTGGAGTCTTTTGGGTGTGAAAGAAGTCTCTGCAACCACCCCCTGCCTTTTCCAAATTCCACATAGGTAACATAAGCTTCGCTGCTTGTAACCTTTGAGGATCAAACCAAAGATAAAAGAACATAGTCTACCAACATCGTCCTATGTTCTTTGAGCAGCGAGTCTGAGGGTGTCCATGTGATGTTTTTGTCAGTTTGCAACAATTATTTAACTGCAAAATGGTTGGTGCCTAGAATATACGAATCTGTTATGTCAATCTTGGCTATCTGAAACAGTGTCTCTGTCTGTCATGTTTTGTGCCTAGTTAGAAAATGAGACCTAGTCACACCTCTAGAGTTTGGGTATCTAAAAGTGTCTCAGTCTGTCATGTTTTGTGCCTAGTTAGAAAATGAGACCTAGTCACACCTCTAGAGTTTGGGTATATAAAACAGTGTCTCAGTCTGTCATGTTTTGTGCCTAGTTAGAAAATGAGACCTAGTCACCCCTCTAGAGTTTGGGTCAAATGGCATGAGCCCATAATCCGCTGGATAAGCAACCAACCAACCAACTCTAGAGATGATGATAGATATTGTCTTATTTTTAAGAGTTATGACTGCAGGTTGGCATCAGTGCACACTGGAGAGTTCATAGGTGCTCTCAATTTCACCCGTCTCAATAAATCCACCAGAGAGAAGCGCCAGACAGTTTCAGTTCGATGCTGGTTTATCAATATCTTCATACATTTATTATGTTATTTTTACAAAAGCTGTTTCAACCTTTACACCAAATCTCTCACAGTCTTGACTATGACAATGATTCATACTTTTAAAAATCTTCTGAGCAACAAGGTCCCATAATGCATTCACTATGTCAGATCGATCCATTGATGTACCTATTGACACTGTGCCCATGCTCGCTAGTGTATCGACTCCTTCATTGGCTTAAGCTCCCGCATGCACTAATGCTTTCACAGCTGTTTCAACTAGCTCTTGTGTTATCCCTGTCATATTTACTGGCCATATTATTCTGCGTTAATTCTTAAACTCCTGCAGACCAGAATGCACTGTGTTATAGTTTACAGCTTGGCTATGTTATCTGCGCATTTCAGCCTGAAACATCCAACTTCAACATGGGTATTAAGTTAATTTAGCCATATGGGATCGAACAACCAACTACATCCCTAAACCTCATTAGTCACCTCTTATGTCATACATGACAGGTAACTCACTTTTCTTTGCTCTCTTTCCAGGCCTGACAACACAATGATGATTGGCCATATTGTGATATAAGCTGTGTGGTCAATAAAATGACCAACACTGATACTACCAAATGGTTTCAGGCTCTTATGCAACTTCTATACATGTTCCGTGCGTGTGTATAGAAGACACCAACATAAGGGATATATGTGTGTATATACAAATATATATACATATATACACACACATATATACACACACACACATACATACAAGCATAGACCCCCCCCCCTTCTGAGTAGTAGGCTCCATCTCATAACATTACATACTGGTGAGGGTTGGAGTCTTCTAGGTATGAATAGAAACTCTGGAGAACACCCCCCCCCCAAATTGCACATAGGAAACAATTGGTTTAATAGCTTGTAATGCCTAAATACCAAAAGAAATATCTTATAGTGACAATACAAACATTACATGAATGAGCTAAAGGCAATTAAAATTGTGAAATCATTTAATACAGTAAAGTATTCCATAGAACAAGTAACAGAAGCATAGTTTCTATTTTGTGATGTTATCTGTGCTGGTACAGTCCACAGATTGAAGATTTCATATAACCTGGATTATATAATTGCACTAGTACTATTTATTAGTAACCTTTTTTTGGTTAAACAAAATATATCTCTTATGTGAGGTACGCTCCTTTCAACTTCAGACGCGAGTTCAATTTGGTTATATCAGAACTTTCAACCATCAAAAATAGTGGAGTTGGTAGTTCTGGTAACCCTGTTACTCCAACCTCTGGAGTAGTGATTGGTAACTTACCTACTGGAATAATATAGTAAGAAATGGGTGATAGATATATAACTTTGTTAAGTCTGTGGAGGTGAGATAAAATATGTTTAACACATCAACATATCGGTTCATTGTTGATCCAGTGGTTTGTAGGTTTCCACCTTGTGGCTAACAACAAATGGGCAAACTGTAACAATACTACATAGTAAAAGTAAATATCGAAACAAAATTTACAAAATACTATATCATATCACACAGTGTTGCCACTCGTGTGTTGCAAGGCCTGAAAGCATAGCAAAGAATAGCAGCTGTTACCTGCCATGTAAACTTTTACAAACAACCTAACTCTGCCAAAGACGGATGTGTCAGGTCATTGGCACAAATAAAACAGAGACACTGCGCATTTTAATTATCTGGACTACATCCTGCAGGCAATCTAATAAGACCATGGTCCTGCTACAAGAGAGATCCAGCGGAAGTTTGAGAATGAACGCTGAAGAAGAAACACCCTAACAATTTCTAACATTATGAATCGTTAAGTCAACTTTAGAAGACCTGCACTTTTTCAGAATGACATTGAACTGCTAAAAGTTGATCAACTCAGCAGCAACTTGATATAGGAAACAACAACCTGTCATTCATTTTCTAAGAGGGGAGTAAGGAGATTTTGGGGGATGGAGTTGACTGTCCCATACTATAGAGGATAAAAAAGACCCATTGGCCATGCTAAAATATTGGATGTTTCTAGCAAAAAGGTGCAGATATCACAGCTAAGCAGACAATCGTGACACAGAACAGTCAATTCTCAGGACTACGGTATATTCTGTTATTCTGTACAAGTTTGAGAATGAACATGGAAGAACATAACCAAAGAAAAATAAGACCCATGATTCACCATTAAGATCTACTCTGATCCAGTGTTTCACGTTGATATCTGTTCAAATCCCATCCTTCATCGTTAATATACATTCAGATCCCATTTTGAATCATTAATAGCTGCTCAGATACAATTTTTCATTTGGGGAGAGGGGAAGACCCTGAAAAGAAAATATTTGTAACACTGTGACCTACTACAAGATTAACTAAGTGTGAAAGTGGGGGTTGACCCCACTCCATTCTGCAAAAACATCACAGTTAAAGACAGATGTACGTGCTAGGCTGAATAGTACAAATATCACAACAGTAAATTAGCAACACAATATGGCAACTATCAACACAATATACTTTCAACTGTCTAAAATCACACAGAGAAATCTAAATAGATAAACTTGCATAAATACAAGTAGAAAAAACAACATACATTTAAGTAGACACACAAATGAAAGTGAATGTCAAGAATGTCTAGATCCGGGTAAAACTATTTTTACTGGTCCGTCAGGATGATTTAAAATACTTTACTCACTGGAAGTTGGGTTCAGAAGATATCAAATCACAAGCTATCTCAGCCAAACTGTATAATATGATACTAAACTGATAAAGAAGAAATGATTAGGTCAAACAATTGATGTTGCTAGTTTAAAACTGTTCAAAACAAAACAAACTTCTCAGACAGTGACTACCTCCAATATTTTGATGTTCGCTACTGGATGTGACAAAAGCTTTGATCTCAAACACAGCAAATCTTTCACTATTCAATAAAGCACTTTTTGCAATTAATGGGAAAAAAACTACATCTTTTTTAACCTCAAATCACAACAAAAAAGTTTTTTTGATTCTATCCCAGGTAAACATCCTGAATACTCACCAACCCAAACAAGATTGCCCACCTTTGGTCCAGAGGAATATATGTAACTTACAGTAATACCTCTACACACCATTCACTATAGAGGGTAATATGGTATTTCTGCATTTTTCGTGGACCAACGACACACCTAATTTAGTTAAATTTTAATTTTCTGAATCAACAGTGATGCAGACAAACCCATAGGTACTCAGTCTCTTCCTGCATATGATGAAGAGTATGCATGCTGGTGGTTCTTGTAAGTCACTGGTTACACACACCTTGAACTCAACTGCCCTATTCTGCTTGCCCAGAGGGTACTTCTTAATTCCTTAAATCGCATTTCATATCTATTTTCCAGATTACAAAAAAACTGTGAAGCAAGACAAAATTGTGGACATACTGGACTGAACTGAGGTAGAAAATTTTGCCTGCAGAAGACTTGGAGCTTTGTCCTAGCAAGTGGCATGAAGATCTAGCAAGACCAAAAGAATCACGAAAACAGAAGAAAATATTTCTTTCTAGTCTAGTGTCCTCATTTATAAAATATTCATGTAGAGATCTTAATATGTCATTTTTGCACATAACTAATTCTCCAAGCAGAGATGTTTCACCCAATCGGGGTTAACTCCATGAAGTGGAGATAGAGCTAAGTCACGTCAACAGAGGCAGGATCATAGTCCTGCCCCTCCATCGAGACCAGCACCGTGCAGAGGTGATGGGGCTTAGTTCAGCCATCATGGGCTGGAAACTAAGACTGGTCGGGCAGTCCCACTCGAGCAGGACCATAGTCCTGCCCAAGTGAGTGCTGAAGACGGAGGCATCCAGCCAAAAGGCGCACAGATAATCAGGATGCCACGCACAAAACACAATGGAAACATGTCTGTATCTATAAAAAGTTATGGTGCCTGCCCTGTGGCGGACGTTCAGGCAGGGATGGTGCTGGGCCCTATACCTCGAAAGGGCCCAACCTCAGTTACTGGAAGTCCTCAATTGCCCCGAGGAGCCAGGAGGCAAGGGAATAGAGCTACTGGCCAAACAAACAAACGACCAATAAAAATAATGCACTGGAATTCTGAGGGTGTCAACAGTAAAAGAGATGGATACAACAAAAAATTGGAACTTGAAAATGTCCTCAGTGAAGAACAAGTTAGTATATGCTGTATCCAAGAAACACACCTCAGCAGCGACATAGCCTTCAAAATCAGAGGCTACCAGTGCTACCTGTCTGACAGAAAGGACAGGCGAAAGGGTGGAATTCTGACACTTGTTAAAAACAATATCAGCGCATGTCAGCTGGAAGTATATATGGAAGGGGCAGAATACCAGATGCTCCACCTAAAAACAGACAGTGCAGAATTCCATCTCCTGAACTACTACTGCCCAAATGATAAACCATTGGCACTAGACACAATTCCAGACAAAGAGAGACTTATGGTGTGTGGTGACTTCAACAGCCACTCTCAGAGCTGGGGCTACGATCATATCGACAAGAGAGATGAGGAACTTGAGAGCTGGCAGGATGAAAATAATCTCATCCTTATTAACCAGCCAGCAGACTCGCCAACCTTCTACTCGAGAGCATGGCACACCACCTCTACACCAGACCTGGCATTCCACTCACCAGGCTTGGAATGGAACATCACACATGTTGTTGGAAAGCAGCTTGGAGGTAGTGACCACAGACCAGTAATTCTGGAAATCCACAATGAAATTACCAAGGACAGTAGCACGCTCACTAGGTGGAACTATAAAAGGGCAGACTGGAAAATGTACCAGCATTTAACCAGTGTTCTAGCTAAGGACGAACTTGGACAAAGACATCAATACAGTAGTGAGTGAATTTAATAGATGTATACTACATGCTGCTAGTAAAACCATACCCAGGGGGGCACGCAAAAACTACAAACCCTACTGGAATGATGACCTGGAAAAGCTGCAAAATGAGATGGAAACATCTAGACAGCAGGCTGAGAACAGACCTAGCCAAGAACATCACAACAAATATCAGCAAACAAAGGCTAAATTTCAAAGAGCCAAGTTACAAGCCAGACGGAGTAGCTGGAAAGAAAAAACAGAGTCGCTGAACCTAGAAAGAGATACTAGGAAATTATGGAAACTTGTAAAACAACTAAATGATGAAGGTACAGGGAGAAATACCAGGATCACACTTTATAAAGATAGAAACATTTTAACAGGTAAACATGCAGCTGATTACTTTGCAGATTCCTTTGCAGAAGACAATAACATCAAAGTCAGCCCAGACAAACAACAGGAGGTTCGAGAGAACCAGCAAAACATTGGACAAGGCGAACCTATACCTGAAGTCATGGAGGCACCAATCACAATGAGAGAACTGGAGCATGTAATATCAAAATTGAAAATGAAAAAGTCCCCTGGAGCTGATGGAGTGTCCAATGAAATGATTAGAAACCTGGGAATTGCAGCAAGAGCAAAGCTACTGCAGATCTTTAACATAAGCTGGTCCACAGGTTATGTACCACAGGCGTGGAGAGAAGCAATAATGATACCACTCCTCAAATCAGGAAAAGATGGCAACACAGTCTCCAACTACAGGCCCATCAGCCTCACAAGCTGTCTATGTAAAACAATGGAACGCATTATCAATCTTAGGATGCAGTGGTACCTTGAAAGTGAAAACCTTCTGGTATCACAGCAAGCAGGTTTCAGACAGTGCTACTCTACTGAAGATCAGGCAACCTACCTCTCCCAAGAGATTGAGGATACCTTCCAAGAAAAGAAACTGGTACTAGCAGCATGGATAGACCTCAGGAAAGCATTTGATAAGGTCTGGAAAGAAGGGCTCCTAAAGAAATTGCAGGGTTAGCTCAAGAATGTACAAATGGGTAAAAGCATACCTGCATAATAGAAGAGCCAGGGTACAATTAGATGGTCGCAAGAGCAAGAAAGTTCTACTGCATCATGGAGTCCCCCAGGGAGGAGTCCTGTCACCCACACTTTTCTTGGTTTACATCAATGACCTAGTTGCTGAACTACCACACGGGATCAAAGTGGCAATGTATGCTGACGACCTGGTCACGGAAGAACATGCAACAGTGGCCACTAAACAAATACAAAGAGCTATCGATGCCCTAACCTTATGGGCAAATAGATGGTGCGTCAGCATTAACACAGATAAGTGCAGCACTCCACTCTTTACCCTTTCACCAAAACAAAAAGCTGGTCATATCAAGATAGATGGAGAGCTCTTGAAAGAAGACAAACAACCCACATACCTCGGAGTTACTTTTGATGATAAGCTGACATGGAAGCAGCACATAAACAAAGCAACAACAAAAGCCAGGAGGAAGTTAGCTATCCTGAGAAAACTAAGTGGAACCACATGGGGAGCCAGTGGAAATATACTTAGTAAAGTTTACCAGCAAGGCATAAGACCACACCTGGAATATGGTTCAGCTGCGTGGTGTCCTGCATCAAACACCACATTACAAGATCTAGATAAAGTGCAAAACCAGGCACTTAGAATAATGTTGGGAGCAATGAAATCAACACCCATAGCAGAGATGCAGAAAATGGGAAGAATGCAAACACTTGGCGAACGCAGAAACACAAAAGTACTAATTCAAGCAGAAAAGTTGCAGTGTATGCCAAGTCATCCAATGAAGGAAAGATTCCAAAATCTAGCAATGGGGCGACTGAAAAGGAGCAGCTTTATCCATCAAGCTAAACGACTCTGTAGACAACTTACAGACCTACCTGAAGTTGACAGCCCTTTAAGGTCTGTACCAGAACAAACCCCGTGGAGTGAAAGCCATGGAATACCAATATACATTCAGACCCATGTGAAAGGAATACTAAGCGAGGATGAACAGAACAGTGTGCAGCGAATGACAGTCACCCTCAGTTTCCTGGATGAGGAATATCCACAAGATATATGGGTCAGAGTGTACACAGATGGGTCAGCACAGAATGCTGTGAGGAATGGAGGTGCAGGTGTATATATTGAATATCCACACAAGCCTAGAGATACAATCAGAACACCGACAGGAAAATTCTGCAATAATTATGATGCAGAAATCCAGGCAATTAGTGTGGCAGCTAAAAAACTGCTGAACTCCAACTCTGGCCTACAGCCTGTGGTATTCCTGACAGATGCAAGGTCAGTGCTTCAAGCTCTCCAGTCTGGAAAACTAACAGACTTAAAAAAACTACTTAGCGAATTGTCTTACCAGTATAGGGTAACCATGCAGTGGATACCCTCTCACTGTGGAATACCAGGAAATGAAAAAGCAGACCAACTGGTTAAGGAAGGTGCTGCCGAAGACCAACCAGATATACCAATCACCTACCATCAGAAAAAACAGATGATCAAGTCAATAAGAAAGCCACAAACGCCAACACAAGATGACTATCACATTATGAACAGATCCAAAAAAAAGTTATAATTCTACGTCTCATAACAGGACACAACCGACTCCGCAGTCACATGTATGCAAAGTTCAAGATTGGCAACACAGCCATGTGTACATGTGGACAGGCAGCACAGAGTGCCAAACATATACTTCAAGAGTGTTCTGAGCATGAAATGCTGAGGCAGACATATTTGCCAGAGGAAACAACACTGGAATCAAAGCTCTATGGGACACTGTATGAACTACAAAAGACAGTGAGTTTTATTAAGGAGACAGAATTACAGATATAGACATGTTTCAAGTGAACGAAAGAAGAAGAAGAATAGTCCTGCCCAAGCAAGCACAAGTGCTGAAGTCAGAGATACCAGGTTGAGAGGTGCACCAGCAACCACGGTATCATGCAACATGACCAGATAACTATCTTCACAACAAAAAATAACAATGAGCCGGCTTTTTCATTGCCGCAGACTCCCACATGTCCAGGAGTATAAATTACAGAATTATCCACAGACAAGAATATGAAATGTACTCCATCCACTCATCTGAGCCACCCATTATGAACCTTTCTAAGCATGGACTGAGAGTCTGACTATTACAGCTCCTATGAAATACCTAGAGATGATGTCATTACTACCATTCCTGAAGCCTTTACTTTCTCGGATTTTCTTAAGTTGTATCATGGGTTGCCTGAAGAGTCATTAGTGATCTAAAAATTGTCCAATTGAGTCTCAAGATTTAGCTAACTTATCCCGGAAGCCAATGCACAATCTACTGAGCTCCCACAGCTCAGATGTAAATACACAACAAACACATTTTTTTTTCAAATAAAATTCACAACAGTTAACAATAATAACAAAATAAAATATTTTCAACAAAATCCCAAGTTTCCAGTGATCAAAATTTCACTAAAACTAACCAAATCTAATAAAATTTATCATTAAGAAAATGACCATCCCATTTTTGAAGCAGTAAATTCTTATTTTTGACTTACCAAAAACAAGAAACAAAAATAGATACACAGATTACTGTGTATTGTAAAATATTCATGATTAAAATTTCGAAGACAATTAATTTACAATATTTATTTCTTCCTCAACATCAACCTCTGTTTTGAAAGTGTTCTTTCCAGACTCGTGGATCCCAAACCATCGGGGTTTCTCATAGACTGCCTCTTTAAGAGTTTTAACATTAGCCTTGGTGGAGATATCTTAAGTACGAGCAAATCCAACGCGATTGTTTCCCATATCAAATTCAGTGTAGTAGGGTCCAATAAACACATCTCCCAGAATCCATAAAGGTCCAGCTGGTGCAGGCACATCCAAGCCAATGAAACCACTGAGACACTCAGTCTGCCCCATCGTTGTGACCTAAAGTAAGACATTAAAAATAATTGTTTATATTTATAGAATTATGAATTTCTTCTTCTTCTCCTTCAGTTTTCATTCTCAAACTTTCAATGGATCTATCTTGAAGTAGGACAATGGTCCTGCTAGATTTCCAGCTGGATGTAATCCAGAAATTGAAAATGTGTGGTGTCACCGTTTTATTTGCGCCAATGGTCCAGCACATCTGCAGTAATTATGAATATAATTCGACCACACCCTACTATTATTATACAGAGGGGAGACTCTAAGGCAGTCAATGTTGTATTAAACCATCTTCTGGCATGACCTGCTTGTTTCCAAGTCTATTGACATTGCTTTTTCTTTTAACTAATCAAGAGGGGGGGGGAAGGTCCAGTGCAGATGGCAAGGCACATTTTCCATAAAACCTGTACAGGCAAGCAGTCGTATGAAACCTGTCCAGGAAAGCAGTCATGTGAAACCTGCCCGGGCAAGCAGTCGTGTGAAACCTGCCCGGGCAAGCAGTCGTGTGAAACCTGTCCAGGCAAGCAGTCGTGTGAAACGTATTAACTATGTGTCCTGCAATTTACACTGGCCTGCTTTCTGACAATCTGTAAAGATCCAAAAGGCCATCATCATCCTACCAGCAGTTACAGGACACCATTAGCATCATCTTCATAAATGTTGTTTGATGTACCAAACAAATATTACAACACTCTTCTTCTTCTTCTGCGTTCAGCATCTGTGGTTATGCTATACCGTCAGGCCTGTCGTCAAGAAGTCCACTGTCTTCTCCAGGTCAGAGCGGCTGCCCCATAGCTTTTGCCTCACATCTATATCCTCTGGCCAGGTCTGCTGTCTCTGCTCTTTCTATGTTGGGCAGTCTTGAAGTATGTGTTCCGGGGTCTGGGTTCCAGTACAAGAATATTTTATAACTGTTGAATGCTAAAATGCAGTACAAAGTCCATCTTTAATATGTAAGTTGTATCAGATAGTTAATACATTTTATAAATGTGTTGAGGCTAAAAATCAGCTTCAAGCAGTTGGGTAACTGAACAATTCAGAAAACAATGGCAACCAAATGACAATACATATTACCTAGGAAACCACTACAACCACAAAATGTTGGGCTGATTGCTACATCTTGAATAAGACAAAACCAATTAAAGGTAGATTTTTGGTGGAAATGATCATTTTAACTGAAATTTTCTTCATAAATTCATGGTCATAAGTTCTACAGTTGTTTTAACTCAATTCCTACGTATGTCCATTTTAACGTAGCAAAGTCTCCCACTTTGACTACTTATGCACAGTATAACGGGACTCCATATATACCCTCCGTTTTGGCCTTGTTTGGTTCGTAAATGACAACTATTAACTTATTTAACATTTAGAAATCTGGCTAACTCCTCCTAAGATGTATGTGATGACAGGCAACAGTGTTGCTGTTCTTTACTTCCCTCCCTGGCACCAGCAACACTTGTTCGTTCTTTGTCATGTATAGAGCTATTTGTTTTAGGTCATCCTGTATTCCCCACAACTTGTTTTGCAGAGAAGCTCCTGTGGGCCAGATTGTTGTTCTGTCAATAGTGAAACTGGGACAATTCTGTAGTGTGTATTCTGGTGTCTGCACTGCTCCTTAGATGCAGGCAGCAGAGTTGATAATTTTTATTTGGTATCTGTTTGCTATAGTCAGAATGTTCTATTTAGTTATGGTTATTTGGTTCCTGTAATTTACTTTGTGTCTCTGCTCTTGAACGACATTTGACCGCTTTTCATATGGTGCATGGATTCAATTGTGTAGCGTAAACCTCCTCTTTCAAGTTCTACATCTCATGGGCCAACGTTTTCTGACTCGACGGTGAGGAAGTATCTATGATACCTACCTGAACGCTGGTTTTCAGGGGGCATCCTGCAAATTAGCTTTTTTGTGTGGAATACAACGAATGTATCATAATGGCAAAAATGACTTGACTACGCCGCTATCTTGGTGCAACTGGAAGTCGAAAGAGTAATGATTTGAGTCATTGAGCAGAAGTAACGGTACAGGTAAATTATGAGCCAGCATCATAGCACAGTTTCCCATAAGTACTGAGATGCCTAGTCTGTGGTTAACCATAAACCGCCTGACTAGCATCTCCTACCACCACACTTTTTAAGTAGTAATGGTACAATTTCTCAACCTTCCCAAAGCATGAGCCCTGGTACCTCACTTCCTGGTTTCTGAGGGAACCATAAGAGTAAATTTTGTTTCATCCTATGAATAATAAATGGACTTGAAACCCAGGTGTGCTGGTTGGTGGGCAGATGACTTAACACTACACTATTGCAGTTTCCAAGGGTATATTTCAGTGCAGATTTTATTATAGATTAATCCCTGAATAAAAAATTTCTTACAGAGAATTTGAACTAATATCCTCAAAACTTAAGAGAGTGGTATATTAGCTAATTGACAACATACTACTCTTCCACTAATGAGGAGAAACTGAAATAAACTAACCTGGAGAACATATTGTTGAGGTGTAAGCACAAATCCCTGTCCTCCAATGGTAAAGGTCACATTTGGCATTTTTGGAATGTTAGCACACACAACCAGATACTGCAGGATGAAAGCGTCAAAATTTGATCTACAACTCACGGAAATTTTGAAAACAATAACATATAACAAACTGCTTATAGTTTATACCAGCAATTCTTAAACCTTTTTTTTCCCGTCTACTCTTTCTGTATAATTATGCTTCTGTTTGAATGAAACCTCAAATAAAAGCTTGTTAACTTTCTTCCAGGTTTATATTATATTATATTAAATATTGTGGAAATCTTTCTCTGCCCTTTCTCCTACTAGAAAGATCCACTGTCCCTAATCTCCGATTTTTTATTTATGGTCACAGCAATATGCTGTGGTCTCCTGAGGGGCCTAATGGCCCAACTTGACAACCACTGGTTTGGACAAATGGCTAGGTCAGTTACTGTATAGGACTCTCAATCCATGATCCGCAAGATTTAGAATAGATAGCTAACCCATGAGTGGATGAAGTATGTTGTGGTTTCACACCTGCAAAAACTTCGGTAGGTGTGGTGTGGCAGAAGATGGAAAACATGTTGAATCAAGTTGCGAGGCGAGTAGATGCCATCTGAGCAGATCTGGTTCAAATCCTGTTTGCTGCAATGTGATTTTTTTCTGAACTAGAAGTCTAGGTCCAGGTGGTTGGAACACCATGAGAGAAGAGACTATTATTAAGAGATTGAACAAGTTCGAAATTGCTTGGGGTTACAGTAAAGGGTAAAGATTTTTTCTTCTTCTGCATTATTTCTCACATTCCTGTAGATTAGCAGGTTATAGTCCGGCAAATGGAATGCATTGTGTCATGGTTTACAGCTTTGCTGTGATGTCTACGCCTTTCAACATGAAACATCTGACTTCAGTATGCGCTTGGGTCACTTTGACCATATAGGGGATGTGACAGCCAACTCCACCCTACAACTTTCTTAGTCGCCTCTTATGACATGCATAAAAGTTAAAGAGTGTCACTATTCTTTGCCCCCCTTTCGGACCGAACAACTCATAGACAGAGAAGTAGAATGAGGAAGATATACAGTGAATGAGTTATGGGAACTATCAGCGTACATGCTCTTCCATATCTGATAAAAGAGATGAAACTCCTACAGTGATGCACATCAGTCTTCTTCTTCAGCGTTCGTTCTCGAACTCTCGTGGATTTCTCTTGTAACAGGACAATAGTGCTACAAGATTTCCAGTTGGATGTATTCCAGAGAATTGAAATACACTGTCTGTGTGTTATTTGTGTCAATGGCCCGACACATCCGTCTTCGCAGCTGCCATCAGTCTATTCAGAAAATCACTAAACCACAAATGATCCAGAAAAACCCCACATCCACTTTTGTTTTATGTGATGTGTCCTGGTAACAGGCTATATGCTGAAGTATGGCAAAGTGAATTGGGGCTGAAGAGGAAAGGCAAAATGGGTCCCTTGTATGCCATGATGAAAATTACTCTGATACGTGTGAATACCAGAAAGGTACTTATTTGGTAAGGAAAGGGTAGCATATAACCGTGACCTTCATTATAACAAGCCAGAGTGCTCACTAACTTTACATCACTGAAGAATGCCAATCTGACTACTGCTGTACTTTTCATTGGCCGGCAAAACAAAGCATAAATAAATGAAATAAACAATCTTAACACATTTCTTCCATATCTGCTTATCTTAATTCATTGCTTTGATTTCTTTCCATGTTTTACCATTTTGAATGTGTCATTCTTTCCTCTATGAATGTTATCTTCCTCTTTCCATGCTGGTTATTTTGCAGTTTCCTTCTTTCTTTGTTGGTTATCTTTCTCTTTCCTTCTTTTCCGTGTGGGTTATTATTTTCTTTCCCTCTTTTTCCTGTGGGATGTCTTTCTCATTCTTTTTTTTCCTTGTGGGCCGTCTTTCTCTTTCCTTCTTTCCATGTGGGCTGATTTTTGCTATCCTTCTTTCCATGTGGGCTGTTTTTTGCTTTCCTTCTTTCCCAGTGGGCTGCCTCTCTATTTCCTTCGTTCCCTGTGGGCTGTATCTTTCCTTCTCCTTGTGGGCCATCTTTCTCTTTCCCTGTAGGTTGTCTTGGTATTTCCTTCTTTCCCCATGTGCTGTCTTTCACTTTCCTCCTTTCCCTGTAGATTTCATAATACCTCTGCTTGTTCTAGGTAAACATAAAAAATGAGCTACACAAATCAACCCACCTTTCCTTCTACAAACTTGATAGCGTCAATCTGAGCATTCAACTTTTCTATCTCACTGCTGGGTCCAGCGAGCAACGAGGTGCCAGTATCAGCTATGGTCCTGCAGCCTCCATTGCAATATGTTGTAGTACTAACAGTCAAACTGAGAAAACAAACAAAACAAATGGAATTATATGGAACATCAGGGTTTCTCAATATTTTAAACTGTGTACACCACATCTAAGCACAGATTCTCAACTTTTTTGTGTCTGGACCCAATTTTATAAAAGGAAAGTCTGTGGCTATGTTGATAACGACAAAAATGTCCAGCAAGTGTGATTTTGGTTAGCTTTGAGGTTGGTGGAACCAGATCTCTCTCTCGTGGCAGGGCTACTAGCAGTATGGTTACAGAGAAATAAAGTATACTAACCATAACCCAAATAGTTTATTCTACAACTAATACAGCCTAATCATAACCCAAAACCATAATAAATCCATCTAAAAAAATACCCCAAAAAACAACCCTATCTTAAAATCAAGATCTTTCCACACTCGTCTGCATCTCCAAAGGTAGAAACTGCTGGAGGACTACGTGCTGATATATGATATTGTGATTGATTGAAGACTACGTGTTAACATATGACATTGTGATTGATGGAAGACTACGTTCTGACATGATATTGTGATTGATGGAAGACTACGTGTTAACATATGATATTGTGATTGATGGAAGACTACGTTCTGACATGATATTGTGACTGATGGAAGACTACGTTCTGACATGATATTGTGACTGATGGAAGACTACGTTCTGACATGATATTGTGATTGATGGAAGACTACGTTCTGACATGATATTGTGATTGATGGACGTGCTGACATGATATTGTGATTGATGGAAGACTACGTGTTAACATATGATATTGTGATTGATGGAAGACTACGTGTTAACATATGATATTGTGATTGATGGAAGACTACGTGTTAACATATGATATTGTGATTGATGGAAGACTACATGTTGACATATGATATTGTGATTGATGGAAGACTACGTGTTAACATATGATATTGTGATTGATGGAAGACTATGTTCTGACATGATATTGTGATTGATGGAAGACTACGTTCTGACATGATATTGTGATTGATGGAAGACTACGTGCTGACATGATATTGTGATTGATGGAAGACTACGTGCTGACATGATATTGTGATTGATGGAAGACTACGTGCTGACATGATATTGTGATTGATGGAAGACTACGTGTTAACATATGATATTGTGATTGATGGAAGACTACGTGCTGACATATGATATTGTGATTGATGGAAGACTATTCGCTGACATATGATATTGTGATTGATGGAAGACTACGTTCTGACATGATATTGTGATTGATGGAAGACTACGCGCTGACATATATGTGATTGATGGAAGACTACACGCTGACATATGACATTGTGATTGATGGAAGACTAGGTGTTGACATATGACATTGTGATTGATGGAAGACTACACGCTGACATATGACATTGTGATTGATGGAAGACTACACGCTGACATATGACATTGTGATTGATGGAAGACTACGTGCTGACATATGATATTGTGATTGATGGAAGACTACGTGTTAATATATGATATTGTGATTGATGGAAGACTACGTGTTAACATATGATATTGTGATTGATGGAAGACTACGTGTTAACATATGATATTGTGATTGATGGAAGACTACGTGTTAACATATGATATTGTGATTGATGGAAGACTATGTGATGACATATATTGCGATATGAAAGTAATGAATATGTTTGAAAACGTGAGACACGTACCTCCACACCCAGCAAAGACATCCAGTGTTCGCAGCTGATGTACTGAAAAATGTTTCACAGCATTCTCCTGTTCTAACTCATCTTTACTAGACTTTCCTTTGTCCTTGCTTTTTCCTTTACCCTTACCCTACAATAGAAGAAAAGAGAATAATGTTAACAATAACTATGTTTGCTTATTTCGACCATGAGAAATTATGACAATATCTTTCTTAATCTTGAAGACGAGTAGTCTTTTGCATTCGTTTCCAAGCTCCCACAGATTAGCAGGATGTAGTCCGGAGATTGAAGAACGTTGTATTATGTTTTGCAGCTTATGACGATTAGTTGAGTTTGGTTATCAGCTAGAGACTGGCATTTCTGCTCTCATCCTTTCTTTCGCTAATAGGTAATCAAATCTTTTCAATCACTGAATTACCACTGCTCTTCTGCGTTCATTCTCGAACTCCTGCAGATTAGCAGGGTGCAGTCCTGAGAACAAAGTTGTGTGTCATGATTTACAGTTTTGCTGCAAATATCTGCACCTTTCGACCTGACACACCGGCTTGAGTATGGTTTCTGGGTTACTTTGACCCTATGTAGTATAGGACAGTCAAATCCACTCCATAACTTCCTTAGTTGTCTTATGACATGCATGGAAGATAAATAGTGTTGCTATTCTTTGCTCCCCTTTTGGGCCCAGGAACACACAGGAGCACCACTTCTCCAATCTTTCCATTCAGTGAATTACCACTGATCCAATCATTGAATTACCACTGATCCAATCATTGAATTACCACTGATCCAATCATTGAATTACCAGTGATCCAATCATTGAATTACCACTGATCCAATCATTGAATTACCACAGATCCAATCATTGAATTACCAGTGATCCAATCATTATAGTCTAAGGATGTACAAGGCGATTATGATAATTTATTTTGCTGGAATCAGTCTTAAACTCTTTCAGGCCACCTCTCAACTTTCTCACATATTCTGTATCCATTGATGGACTCTTCTATATAGAATCAGACAGACGCAACTTTAAACAAGTTAATGAAGTTTTGTTAATCACTGGTAACGTACATAATAAAACACAAACTGACAATTTGAATCAATAAAAGATCTTTATACAAAAACACATTCACAACATAATATGACGAGCAAGGAATGGCACCACTGACGTTCAAAATAACATCAATTTCAATGGTGCAGCTCTAACTTATATTATGTTATTAATGTGTTCTTGATGAAGGCCTTTTTGTCAAAATGTTGATTTATGTGTGTTACTAGTCATTGTGTAACTAACTTATGTGTGTTACTAACAAAACTTCATTGCCCTGTTCCAAGTTTTTTTCCTTTCTGGATTTCAGTTTTGCTGCAGTTTGTACATATGTAGAATCTGTTCGGTAAACATCCCCGGGTTTATAAAAAAATGTTCTCATATCAGCACTAGGTCTTCTGTTTCTGGAGTTAGTAAGATTCACAAGATGTCAGAAGTAATCTGACAAAATAGAAACACATGGACTGTAGTAATCCAGGGTTAACAAGCAGTATAAATAGAAATAAGCCAAATGAAATATTTTACCCGCATGTTGCCAAGGTCTGAAAGGGGAGCAAAGAATAGCAATATTTTTTCTGTCATGAGTAAGAGGCGACGTTGGAGCTTTTGGGAGTTGGTTGTCCCATCCCATATGGGGTTAAAGTGACCCAAAAACCATGCTGAAATTGGATGTGCCAGACCAAAAGGTACAAATATCGCAGCTAAGCTCTAAACCATGATGCAACACACTCCATTCTCCAGATTACAGCCTGCTGACCTGAAGGGAGTTTGAGAACGAACACAGAAGAAGATATGAAAGATAAAATCTGACAAAATTTAATTTAATATGAAGAATTTTTGAGCATCTCACCTTCCCAGTATTGCCCATGAGCCGAGCCTTTGCTGGAGGGTCATCAAATTGCCGAGTGTCTGCACTGTAAGACTCCGCAAAATAGAAGCAGTCAGTCCCTCCAATGAAGTAACTGTCAACATCTTCTGTCAAGTTCTCTCTCTAAACAACTGTACATTTTCCACGGATATGCGAGAAACCCAGAGTGGTCTCCTCATCACTCCAAAACAAGGCATTGAGGTCGGTGTGATAGACAGACTGTGACCCCTTATGTGTATTCTTAATTCTGAGGAACAAATGATTACACATTTATTAGAAAGTTAAAAAGAAATATAGTGATGAATTTCCCTATAAACATTCTTATAATATTATGTGTATAATTTCTACCTAAGAATCTATTCAGTCAAAAAAAAAACACCCACTCTTATAATTATGTGTAAAGTTGCTACCTGAAGGATCTATTCAGTCAAAAAAAACACCCACTCTTAGTTGTTTACTCTAAGTCAGAAGTGAGTAAGCATAAACTGGTTCCAGTTTAGGACTTGCTTTGTTAAAAAGAAACCAGTGTGTTCTTTTCACACGAAGAAAATCTCTCTATTAGTGGTTTGTTATTGGATGGAATTTTTGTCTGGTAGGACACCGGAGACCTACATGTGAACCTGTGTCATATCATCATCAAGTGTCATGCAGACTGACGTAGGTGATCACAGATCTCCACAACTGTTTATATTCAGTATAACTTATCAGGATAGTAGTTGTTTTTTTGCCACTCCACAATGTCAAAAAATATTTTCTCTGTCAATCTATCTGACCTTCTATCATGCCTGTTGTTACTCTTCTCCAGATTTCCCTGTCTCATAATGTGACCACAATAAACAAATATTGTCTTTTTCTATTATTAAATAACCCCTAATCTCACATTTAGAACATCCTCGTTAGTTTTTCTAGCTGTCCAAATTACTCTCTGCATTCCATATTCTCTGTTGTCTCCAATGTTGCCACTATCATGTTTATTTATTTGCCATATAAATTCTCATATAAATAACACCACATAAAAAAACTGACCTGTAAAACTTATTGACCTTCACCTTGACCTCAGAAAGTTCAGGTTGTTTTCCTGAGACTTTTTTGGTAAAGATTTCCATAATCCTGGCAACACGAAAAGGTTCCGGGCACTTGTCATTTGACCATTTCACGTATTCCGACTTGCGATAGGCCTCTGGGTAAACATCATCAACCTGCATCAACAATTTCAGAAAATAAATCCATATTTCAACAAATTTGAAACAATTTCAGAAAATAAAACCATATTTCATCAAAGTTGCAATTTTTAAAATGTGCTTAATAAGCAGAAAAGTGATTTCAATGAGATGAGGAAAATATTAACATCTAAACAAATTACAAACAAGCTAAAAATGAGAATTATAAAGTGACACAGCGCATTACCATTCTCTGGACTACATCCTGCTGGAAATCTAATAGAGCCATGGTCCTGCTAGAGGAGAGAACCAGCAGGAGTTTGAGAATGAACGCTGACAAAGAAGTACATTGATGATTGAGCCAGCAATCTAAGCCTTTATGGGAATGTCCCCACATGCATGATATTGGTTCCTAATCTTCTTCTTCTTCTGCGTTCATTCTCAAACTCCAACTGGATCTAGCTGGATCATGGTCCTGCTAGATTTCCAGCAGGATGTAGTCCAGAAAATGGAAATGCGTTGTGTCGCCGTTTTATTTGCGCCAATGGCCCGACACATCCGTCATCGGCATGGGTTCCTAATCAAGAATGAAGTATTAAACCACAGTTTACAAATAAATGTATTCAAGAATACTAAAATCATAATGAGATTATAAACAAATAATGCTTGCTTATAGAGCCTAATCTACATTTAGTTTATTTTTAAACTTTACTTTTTGTTATAATGTCGGAAAAGGTCAAATTATCCACTACTTACTCAAGTAACTTCCCCTAGGACTGTCTCCTCGAGCAATCTCTTCTTCTCCAACCTCTGACAGCTAATGCAGCAATTCTGGTTCTCACTGTCCGAAAGAACATCTATATCAGGAGGATCTTCAAACCTGCCAAAATTGGGTTCATAAAACTTCTGAAAATAGAATGTCTTGCCATCATCCTCAGAAATGACATTGTCTTCATCTGGGTTGTCAATGCCACCTTTCATATTCCAGTCTTCAGGAACAACTTTCTGGATGACCTAGAACAGAAGAATAATGTATTTTTATAGAAAGTAACCAAAACAAAGTTTATTCATTGTTTTCACACTCTTCTTGGTTACATGGACGCAGTCCTTTCAGCTTGACACATTAGACCTCGGCATAGCTTACAGCTTGGCACATTAGACCTCGGCATAGCTTACACTTGGCACATTAGACCTCGGCATAGCTTACAGCTTGGCACATTAGACCTCAGCATAGCTTACAGTTACGGATGTGTCGCACCATTGGTGCAAATGACGACAACGCATTTCCATTTTCTTGACAACATGCTGTTGGAAATTTAGTTGGACCATTGTCCTGCTACAAGAGAGATCCAGTGGGAGTTTGAGAATGAACTCTGAAGAAGAAGACCTCAGCACAGTTTTTGGATCTCTTTGAGGTATAGAATGGCACAACCCAATCTCAACTCTTCTCTTCCCATGGTAGGTCAAGGTGACCCAAAAATCAAGATGAAGTCAAATGTGTTACGATGAAAGGTGCAGATATCGCAGCTGAACTATAAACTGTACCATAATGCATTCCATTCTCAAGACTACTAAATAGAAGAACTCTTAGAATGGACATTCCATTCTAGTTTGCAGCTAGAAGAATGAGACTTGTAACTTAAGCATGGTAATTTGGTGCTAGGGGTTCCCATCCTTGAACAGACTTCCCTTTTGCAACCTGAAAATCATGCCACAACATATTCTGTTCTCCAGGCTATATTCTGCTAACATGCAGGAGGTTGCTCTAACATGCAGGAGGTTGCGAATGAATGCTGAAAAACAATGAACACACGAGAAGACTGAATCATAATTCCTACAGTTGCCAAGACAAAACAAACCATACCTGCACTTTGCTGTGTACTGCAACAAGCTCATTGTCATCGCACTCGTCGACAAAAAATAGCTCCAGAGGATCAGATGCCTCTCCTAAGACAGTTTCACATCTTCTGTAGTACCAGTGGACATGTGCCTGCTTGCAGCCACCTTCTTCAAACAGGTACTGAACTTGAGCAATGTAGAACGGCTGAGTTGGGTCTGCAGGTGAGATGGAGACATAGTCTCCCTTGGTTATCTGGTGAAAGACAAGATTACATAAACATTTTTTCAAAGGTAACATTCCATATCACTGAGGCATTTTAGGGAATTTTACGTTGTGCCCACATTTTTGCCCGTAAATTGCGTACATAGGGATGTGGTCAGAATCATGTTTGGCGTTTCTTTCCCAGAAAATCTGGTACCCATTTCCTTATGCTGGGTTGATCTAGAAGTTGTTTATGGTTTAAAACTATTCCAGTTATACTAGAAAATCTTGACAATCAATAAAAGTTAATACTGTAGTAAAACTGTATGAAAATAGTACTTACAAAACAGGTGATGAAGTTTTACTGCACGACGATTAACACACTTTCTTTATCTGAAGCTCACATGAAATAATACACACAAAACAAGCTAAAATCATACAAATAACAATACACATGACATAATCATTGTTATTTATAACAAGTAATCATAATGCACAATGCATTTAAAACAGCAGCACGACTTGCCCGGAAGTTACAGCAACAACAACATACATCTGCACTTTAGAGAAGTCAGATTGCCACTGGTCAACCAACAACAAAGAAACGAAAAGTTTACCAACATGTCAATGATGCTATTAAAAAAATGGTTGAACAGGTAAGATCCAGAAGAGCCTATCAACTTCTTGAAAAACAGCACGTGTTTTGAACATGAATGTTGTGTAGAACTTAATTTCATGTCTATCATTTATGAGACAATTCATATCATTTGAAGATTTTATTATAATTATTTACTAGCTATATTGTTCATTAGTGTTTATTACAGTTTGTATGAAATATAAATATATTTTATATATTACCTTTGTATTTTGTCTTGGGGATATTTTGCCTGGGAATATTTATCTTGGAATATTTTGTCTGTGATATTTTGTCTTGGGTATATTTTGTCTGAGAATATTTGTCTGGAATATTTTGTCCTGGGAATATTTTGTCTAGTTACCCATGATTCTGTATCAATACTTGTATCATACATATCACATTTTCATACGTATTTAAATCAAAGTAGAAGTTGACTCCTTTTTTTCCCTCCAGATTGTCCCATAATTCCCAGATTTTTTTCCCAGATTGTTGCATAAAGTGGATCCTCCTGTATTCTGCCATCTTTCATCCTCTTAGATTGTCCCAGCCATCTGAGTCTATGCAAACTGAGCATAGAAAATACTGCGGTATTGCCTGTTCATTTCAATGCATCTGTGTTAGTAATGTTCTCCTGCCACCGAACAAAGAACAGTATTCTGATAGGGATTCCTTCCAGTTTCCATTTTTATAACTGGACGCTAAGAATGTCATTGGTTATTTTCTTACCATGCTACAGACACGGCTACATTATTTCACATCATGTGAAAACTTCAGATCTCCTCCATATAGTTTGTGAAAACTTCAGATCTCCTCCATATAGTTTGTGAAAACTTCAGATCTCCTCCATATAGTTTGTGAAATCTTCAGATCTCCTCCATATAGTTTGTGAAATCTTCAGATCTCCTCCATATAGTTTTTGGTATTCTAATGTTTCATTTACTTTCAGATATTCTTTTTAGACTAGTTCTTGTGAGAGAACTAGTTTCCATGTTAACAAATCTACAATCATGGTTGGAGACAGCTCTCAGCTAGAACATGCAAACATCCTTCCACAGACAAAAGAGATAGAGAGAGAGAGAGAGAGAGAGAGAGAGAGACTAAGACATCTCAGATTAGATCACATCTACGACATAAATGATTTTCTGACTGACCTCGACGTCATTAATCCTGGCTGCTGTATAATATTTCCTCTTGTTTTCTTCATGTGCTGGTAGACCAAGCCAAACTACTTTGGTCTTGACATTTGTAGCAGATTTATGTTTAGTCACTGCCACCAAGTTTTTGCTTTCTTGATCCTCTTTTTCAATTTCTGATTCCTCTTCAACATCATCTTCTTCTGCCGTCTTAATGGCCATATTTGGACACCTAATGGAAAATACAAAAAATAAAAAGTATGTGAACTTTAAGGTCAAGGCAAACGTGAACAAGTGATAAAGTTTGTTAATGTTTTTTTTTTCCTTTATATTCCTAACAATCAATATTCTTATTGTACATGTCGCGGCGTCTGCTATGGCAAAGCGGCCTTTATTTTCACAGTCCATAGAAAACCTCCCTGCACTCCATCACAGGAAAACATGTAGTAAGGAAAGTTTTTTATATTCCTAACAATATTTTATTTTATTTTCAAAAGTATCTTCTGCATTAATCTTCTTTTGCATTAATTCTCCTGCAGATTATCAGGGTGTAGTCCTGAGAACATAATGTGGTGTCATGGTTTACAGCTTTGCTGCGATATATGTGCCTTTTGATCTGACACATCCGATTTCAGCATGGCTTCTGGTTCATTGACTCTACGTAGGATGAGACACGCACACTCCACCCCAAAACCATCTTAGTCACCACTTACAACATTCATGTAGGTACAGTGTTGTTATTCTTTTCCTCCTTCCGGAACCCAATAACACAAGGACAACTCAAAATTAAATTTAATACCATTCTTCCTCTCTCTGTGCAAGAGAGGATATCTGGTGGCATAGTGGTTAAGCCATTTGCAGTAAGTGCCATGGGTTTGATATCCTGCGACATCTTCATTGCAAGTGCATTTAGGGGGGGGGGGGGGAGAGAATCCCTGGACATTATCGCTTGAAGGTATGAGGTTATGTGTTATTTGTGGTACTCTCAGCAGCTGGCATGCTGGTGCCGAGATGGGCGGAGTATATATGTGGTAACCGTAGCCATTTTTTCTTACCAACAGATAATCATCTATTCTGTCTCCAAGAGTATAGCTAACATCGTTTTTCTCTATCCAACTACCCAATGGTATCATTTAGACTTTTCTTTCTCACTTAAGGCAAGTATACGAGGGGTGGTTGAAAAGTTGTGCACTTTACTAAGTAATCGTAAAGACGGGCAGACTTGCTGTGTATCATTCTAAAGACACACTACTAGTTGACAATTCCCGCGCGTGCATAGCTCGAATGCTGCGGTGCGTGAAAAGATAAATTAGCGGAAAACTAGTTCAGTTGTGTATGAAACTGTGTCACGGATAAAACAGAGCCTTGTTGTGTAATCTTCTTCTTCTTCAGCGTACATTCTCAAACTCCTGCTGAATTCTCTTGTAGCAGGACATGTCCTCTAAATTTCCAGCAGAATGTAGTCCAGTGAATGGAAATACGTTGTGTCACCGTTTTAATTGCGCCATTGGCCCGACACATCCGTCTTCGGCGGATTGTGTAATCAAATTCCTGCACTTGTAGCAGGGTAAATCTGCACAACAAATTCATGATGAGATAGTGTTTCTCATTTATAAGGATGTCACTGTAAAGCGTTGAAAAAAATCACTTTGAAACGCTAGCGGTCAAGATAAGCCAAGGAGCGGCAGGCTGTCCATTGCAGATCCATCAATCTATCTCTTTGCAACATAATTATTTTAAAGTCACAAATAAACACATTTACCTGCGTTCCTTACAAGCTTGTTTGGCTCGGCCTGAGCCCCCAAACTTGGTCATGTCACGGCATGCAGCACATTTACCACAATCTGGTTGTTGACATACCTACAATTAAATTTAAATAAGTCGTACAAGTCAATCTGTTATTAAGTTGAGGTTTAAGTATGTTGATTATCATCGTTGGACACTGAACTTATCGATAGGTGCTGAGATCTCCGTTTCAGTAAATCTCTCAGGGTATAATGACTGATAGTTTAGTCTTCAATATCTACCATCCGATAAGCTGAAATACCCAATCTGTTATTTAAAAGCATAAACACAATGAAATGTTTATGGCCAAATTGTTGGTTACAAAATGGCCAAAATTGTGCATAAACTAATACAAACATGCTGAATTTTTTAGCTTGACGGATTTTATGATGACATTTTATGACATGCTGAATTATTTAGTTTGAATTTTAAAGAATGCTACCGTTTTATAAATTTAATATTACCTCTCTCAAATGATCAATATTCATTAATTTCACTATTGTCAATCCCCAGGTGGTGGAGTTGTCGTAGCTTCCATAGACCACAATCTAGGATACCTCACATGTCACATACTGTCTGCGAGCATGCCTGTATACTCAGTGACTCCATGAACATGATTATGAAAGTTCAGGAGGGGTACGTTAGAGAACAGTGGCTGGATGCAGTGAAGATTCCTGTGTGCGTACAGTGACTTTTATTTTTGTGCTGGGACACGCGGGAGTCCGGGGTAATGAGAAAGCAGATAGGTTGGCCTCCCACGCTGCTTCTACGGCTGTTGGTGGAGTGATGGAACGGGCAGACATTTTGAATGCCATATGGGAAAATGCACGAACAAATCACTGTACAAGTGACGATGACTCTTGTTCCATGATTAGAATAAAGGAACTTGGTTTGAAATGTGGGGTCGCTAGAAAGGAGAATTTCCATGGGTGAAAAAGAATGATGGTCAACCAACGACATACTGGGACTGTCAGTCAACGTGTAATGGCGGATACACTCAAGGAAAGATCTGAGCACCTATGGACTTGTCCGGAGTGCAATGACGATGATTCAATAACTAACTAACACATGCCACAATCAAGCCTACCTCACATATACCACAATCAAGTCTACCTCACATATCCCACAATCAAGCCTACCTCACATATGCCACAATCAAGCCTACCTCACATATGCCACAATCTAGCATACCTTACATATACCACAATCAAGCCTACCTCACATATGCCACAATCAAGCCTACCTCACATATGCCACAATCAAGCCTACCTCACATATGCCACAATTAAACCTACCTCACATATGCCACAATTAAACCTACCTCACATATGCCACAATCAAGCCTACCTCACATATGCCACAATCAAGCCTACCTCACATATGCCACAATCAAGCCTACCTCACATATGCCACAATTAAACCTACCTCACATATGCCACAATCAAGCCTACCTCACATATGCCACAATCAAGCCTACCTCACACATGCCACAATCAAGCCTACCTCACATATGCCAAAATCTAGCCTACCTCACATATGCCACAAACAAGCCTACCTCACACATGCCAAATAAAGCCTACCTCACATATGCCACAATCAAGCCTACCTCACATATGCCACAAACAAGCCTACCTCACATATGCCACAATCAAGCCTACCTCACATATGCCACAAACAAGCCTACCTCACACATGCCAAATAAAGCCTACCTCACATATGCCACAATCAAGCCTACCTCACATATGCCACAAACAAGCCTACCTCACACATGCCAAATAAAGCCTACCTCACATATGCCACAATCAAGCCTACCTCACATATGCCACAAACAAGCCTACCTCACATATGCCACAATCAAGCCTACCTCACATATGCCACAAACAAGCCTACCTCACACATGCCAAATAAAGCCTACCTCACATATGCCACAAACAAGCCTACCTCACATATGCCAAATAAAGCCTACCTCACATATGCCAAATAAAGCCTACCTCACATATGCCACAAACAAGCCTACCTCACATATGCCAAATAAAGCCTACCTCACATACGCCAAATAAAGCCTACCTCACATATGCCACAATCAAGCCTACCTCACATATGCCACAATCAAGCCTACCTCACATATGCCACAATCAAGCCTACCTCACATATGCCACAATCAAGCCTACCTCACATATGCCACAATCAAGCCTACCTAACATATGCCACAATCAAGCCTACCTCACATATGCCACAATCAAGCCTACCTCACATATGCCACAATCAAGCCTACCTCACATATGCCACAATCATAGCCTACCTCACATATGCCACAATCAAGCCTACCTCACATATACCACAATCAAGCCTACCTCCCATATACCACAATCATAGCCTACCTCACATATGCCACAATCATAGCCTACCTCACATATGCCACAATCATAGCCTACCTCACATATGCCAAATAAAGCCTACCTCACATATGCCACAATCATAGCCTACCTCACATATGCCAAATATAGCCTACCTCACATATGCCAAATAAAGCCTACCTCACATATGCCACAATCAAGCCTACCTCACATATGCCACAATTAAACCTACCTCACATATGCCACAATCAAGCCTACCTCACATATGCCACAATCAAGCCTACCTAACATATGCCACAATCAAGCCTACCTCACATATGCCACAATCAAGCCTACCTCACATATGCCACAATCAAGCCTACCTCACATATGCCACAATCATAGCCTACCTCACATATGCCACAATCAAGCCTACCTCACATATACCACAATCAAGCCTACCTCCCATATACCACAATCATAGCCTACCTCACATATGCCACAATCATAGCCTACCTCACATATGCCACAATCATAGCCTACCTCACATATGCCAAATAAAGCCTACCTCACATATGCCACAATCATAGCCTACCTCACATATGCCACAATTAAACCTACCTCACATATGCCACAATTAAACCTACCTCACATATGCCACAATCAAGCCTACCTCACATATGCCACAATCAAGCCTACCTCACACATGCCACAATCAAGCCTACCTCACATATGCCACAATCAAGCCTACCTCACATATGCCACAATCAAGCCTACCTAACATATGCCACAATCAAGCCTACCTCACACATGCCACAATCAAGCCTACCTCACATATGCCACAATCAAGCCTACCTCACATATGCCACAATCAAGCCTACCTAACATATGCCACAATCAAGCCTACCTCACATATGCCACAATCAAGCCTACCTCACATATGCCACAATCAAGCCTACCTCACATATGCCACAATCATAGCCTACCTCACATATGCCACAATCAAGCCTACCTCACATATACCACAATCAAGCCTACCTCCCATATACCACAATCATAGCCTACCTCACATATGCCACAATCATAGCCTACCTCACATATGCCACAATCATAGCCTACCTCACATATGCCAAATAAAGCCTACCTCACATATGCCACAATCATAGCCTACCTCACATATGCCACAATCATAGCCTACCTCACATATGCCAAATAAAGCCTACCTCACATATGCCACAATCAAGCCTACCTCACATATGCCAAATATAGCCTACCTCACATATGCCAAATAAAGCCTACGTTCAAATAAATTTTGAACGTTTAAAAAAAATAGAGGGAGACTTACCTGAAGTTTGTGATTTTATGTTGTGGCCGGTCTTCCGTTATTTTATCAAAATCTTAATTACCAGTAAACAAGGACAACTTTGGATCAGTGAGGGCAATGAACTCTTCAACCTAGAAATAGTAAAACCAACATTAGCCTGACATTTCCCGCTACAGACATTACAATAGATCTATTATGTGTATGAGAGACAAAATTAGCTATAAACATCAATCTTCGGGATTCGTTTTTAAATTACTAGATGAAATATATCACATCATGGTTTAAAGCTACACTATCCATGCATTTTTCGCCCAACACATCAAACTACCGCATGACATTTTTGGTCAAAAACAACTTATTGAATGAGGAAGTCAGTCCATACCAAAACATCCTTAGTCACCACTTACACTATGCATGGTAAGTGGCAGTGTTATTTCTTTGATCCCTTTTTCAGACCTGACAATACACATCATGATCATATCCATAACCCTTCAGGGTCGTAGAGTTGAGACTCTTGAAATATAGCGGTGCCACTCTTGAAATGTCAACAGAAAAATTTTGCCATGCCTCTCTGTTCTTTGTTTAGGTGAAGAATCTTAATCTTGTCCAGTCTTTAATATTATCAATCCATACTTTCCTCTTACCACCTCTTCTTCATCAACCATCAGCTGTTCCCTGCAAGATAATTTTGGAAAGGAAATCATGCCTCATGTCCAAACCACACAAGTTTTGTGATGTCTCACCACTGCCGTGAGATGTTCCTGTTGGCGTCAAATACACATAGTCCAACAGAAATATAATAGCAAGTGAACTGCAGATTAGTAGCATGTACTCTGGAGAAAAGACTGTTGTCATGGTCTACAGATTGACTGCACCTTTCGGCCTGACACATCCAACTTCAGCATATACCAAGTAAAAAATTAGAGACAGTTTTCAGGAATTCTAGGGATGCAATTATTAATTAAGAGAGAAAATGAAAAATTCACTGCATGGTACATGCCGAAATCGGATGTGCAGGACCTTCCAAGGTGCAAATAACTCAGTTATGCCGTAAATTAGTACTACAACGTACTTCATGCTTCCCGGCGGAAATCACATGCACTTTTGTGTTGGTTACCAGAGTTCGAAAGAAGAAGAAGACTGTATGTCACAACTACAAAATTTTTTCTGAGCTTGTTCTCAAACTCCTGCATATAACAGGCTGCAGTTCAGAGGATGGAATGAGTTGTACCATAGTTTGCAGCTTGACTACAATATCTGTGCCCATAAGCCCAGCACATCCAACTTCAGTATAACATTGGATCGTTTATGAAACAGTAAATTCAACTCACAAAATCCTCTTAGTCACTTCCTACAACATGCATGGCAGGCCTTAGTGTTGGTACTCTCTGTTCCCCTTTTGAGTCCGGTAACACTTGCCCGACTACAAATAATCATTTTAGCTTAAGTAAGGCCTGCCGTCTAATGAAAGCAATGAGATCAAGCAATTACTAGAGTACACCCATAACTGAGCCAAATGCAAAGCGTGTTACGAAACCATGGCCTTTGGAAAAGTAAGAAATTGGTCGCTCACGGTCACTTACAAAGGACACTGTTTTGTAGCATTCTTTACATTCAGATCCGTCTCTCGTTTACACAAAAGTCGCTTCTAGTGGACAGCAGGCCTAATGTGTGCACAATGGAAAAAAAAATACTTTTATGGACGTGACTATTACCTTCTAACCTTGCTACAATGATCCTTCAAGGAACGATGCAAGGAAAAAAAGGAAGAGACAAATTTTTCTTAACTGACCCACAGATACAAACAAATGAGCAACACAACTTACAGCATCTTCAGAATCACCAGGAAATAACTTCAGTTCCTGATCGTCCATGTACTTCAAACATTTATTACATCTTTCTGGGAGAGCTTTTGTATGACTTAAAGTCAACACTGTGGAATTTCTGTAAATAAGAAACAGTTCATAACATGAAGTAAAAGATTACAAGTGGGAGGGGAAACAAACAGATGATGATGATGAAATAATACCTTTAGCTGCGAGCAGATACCTCTTGACACATGATGATGATGAAATAATACCTATAGCTGCGAGCAGATACCTCTTGACACATGATGATGATGAAATAATACCTATAGCTGCGAGCAGATACCTCTTTTGACACGTGATGATGATGAAATAATACCTATAGCTGCGAGCAGATACCTCTTGACACATGATGATGATGAAATAATACCTATAGCTGCGAGCAGATACCTCTTGACACATGATGATGATGAAATAATACCTATAGCTGCGAGCAGATACCTCTTGACACATGATGATGATGAAATAATACCTATAGCTGCGAGCAGATACCTCTTGACACATGATGATGATGAAATAATACCTATAGCTGCGAGCAGATACCTCTTGACACATGATGATGATGAAATAATACCTTTAGCTGCAAGCAGATAGCTCGACATTCCACTGATAAATTGACAGATTTTCTGACAAAAGTACAGGTCTTCCTCAACTAAGGTGATACCGGTGAGTATAAGCATGGTTGTGTTAAGGGGGCTTATAGGTTTATGTTTTTCCCAAAAGGCAGCATTTATTATTATTCGAGAAAAATAATACTATTCACGACATACACGTTATCTACTAGGGATTTGTTGTTGCATGGTGGTTGTTCTGGTATGTCACTGGCGAGACCAGGCACTCTACATGCAGTTAACATAATCTATGCCGAGTCATATGCCAGATTGTAATTAATTTAAAAATCAACTTACCTTTCTTGTTGGTTGATATTATTTTCATCTTCTAGTTTGGCCCTCTTGGGACTGTTTTCCTTATCATCGCTCTCATCAGGACACTTGTCACATTCAGTCATCTTGGCTTGAACATCATTAGCAACTATTTCTTGACCTTTCTTTGGTTCCAACTTGGGCCTGCTTGGAAATTATGAATGTTTCCGTAGAAAGTAGTTTCAAACAAGTAATATAAATAATAAAATATCAATGCAAAAGCAGTCATGCTAAATTACATCTGGACAGAGCAAGCATATTATTTATCAAGTGAGATATTCTTCTCAGAACGATGTGTTCATCGTGGATACTCTGAGCGCTTCTCTATCCCGGGCAAGCAGGACTGCATTGGCCAGAGATATGTGCATACATTCTTCGATGTCGCTGGTCCATCGTCTTCTTGGTCCATACACAGAGAAAGACAAATCAATGTAAAGAACATTAAATGTAGATAAGGGTCGAATCTTGAACAACATCACAACATGAAAGCTGAAGTTTATTTTGGTTATATAAAGAGACGTAATAGCATGAGAAAACTAGTAATGGAAGGCATAGTTGCTGGTAACAAGGCAAAGATAACAACGGACAAGAGACATTTCAGAGTCTTTAGAGGTGCCCATGGCGGCATCATGTCAACTTGCTCAGAATTGTGAGGAAGTTTAGTGCTCATAAGTAATACTGCATTCTGGGAAGAATGTAACTCAATTAATGCTATTCATAATATATCCCAATCATTTATATTTTCATATAACCTTAATTTCTTGCTGCCTCAATGGAGCCCTGATATAAGGAACAGACGAGATCTGGAACAGACCCGTGAGCTTTCTAAAAACAAGTTGTTTTAGAAACCTCTTCTATTTATGCTGTCCATATTTTCATGGGTGCCTCTCTAACTTTACGCCCACTGTATTTAAACAGCGTCACTTTTCGGATGGTATTAGTAACTAGTAGCATGTCAGAACCATTTGACCTGCTGTTTTCTGATGAAGTTCCGCACTCGTATTATACCCACCTGCCGTCTGATTGTCTCATTACTGATTATATCTATTTTTGTGACCTTGTGAAAAAAAACTACTGAAAGCAAAATTAAAGGGTAAAGTACACCCTGATCAAGTGAAAATATTTGATAGAATAGAACTACCAAATCAATCAAACAAACACAGAATAGGAACTACCAAATCAATCAATCAAACACAGAATAGGAACCACCAAATCAATCAAACAAACACAGAATAGGAACCACCAAATCAATCAAACAAACACAGAATAGGAACCACCAAATCAATCAATCAAACACAGAATAGGAACCACAAAATCAATCAATCAAACACAGAATAGGAACCACAAAATCAAACAGTGATTGTTCTATGTAAACTGCTATTTAATTTTTTTTTTTATATATTTACTTACCAATTGGTGCACAATTTTACTGCAGTTTTCTATTTACTTGAATTTTTTTAATCAAACTAGTGCAAACATGTTTTGGCAGTAAAGAAAGTCAATAATAATCATGTACGTTCAAGTAACTCACCTTCCAGAAAACAATGACATAATTGTGGGCTGTTTGTCATCAGGAGTCTTAGAGGCGAGACGACCTGAAGTCCGAGCAGGTGCTGTAGAGTATAAGTAAAACATATACATATTTTCTGATGCCACTAAGCAATTACACCTAATTAAAGGCTCTATAGGTGGTTATAGCCCCGACGTAATTATGTAACTTGGGTCGGTAGGCGTCTCCATTCACCCCCATTGCTATGCCCCACATCATCAGCACGGAATCACACGAAGTAAAGCTTATATGATGTAGAATTCCCGCCACACGAAGCTAGAAAGAAATATGTCACAGCCTAAAGGTCAAATTCCTTTACACATTACGATTGCAAGAATGAAAAAGCCGGCTAATTTTTGACAACAAATTTCTGAAATGAATTTGTCCATTTTCGACCACATATTTTACTATCAAATGTAGTGTAGCATTGACAAGTGATCAAATGTAGTGTAGCATTGGCAAGTGATCAAATGTAGTGTAGCACTGGCAAGTGATCGTCATAGAAAGTGATATCTACATGTTTTAATTGCTGTTTTTATATTTTAGTTGTTGTTATGTTATAGAATGTTCGTTTATTCATTGAAAAACACAAAAACAATATGTATCAGAGGTGCCACGTGTCAGCATTTAAAATAAAAACATTGTATGTCCATAGTCTTAAACGAGCGGACATTGTATGTGATTTCTTCACGTTTGATTAGTTTGTTCAGTCCATATTACATTAGTCTGGAAATAAAAAATATTTTTAAAAAAGTGATTAAACACGTAGGAGTTGGTTGTCCCATCTCACATGGGGTCAAAGTGACCCAGATGCCACGTTTACCCTTAGAACCCAGTAGCTCGATACTTTAGGATTTACACTAAATATGGTTACCCCAGAAACCAATTTTTTGGTATTTCGACTTGCAAGAACAGCGCACAGCATAAGGTAAGTTAATGATATAACAAAACATAATTTGATGCCGTATTTGTGTCAAAATAACTCAGATAAGGTGGAGCGTTTTTGTGTATTTTTTTTCTCAGGCGCCCAGGGAAAGGGGTGATTAAGTAGGAGAGAAACCACATCACTGTACACAGGAAGTAGGAGAGAAACCACATCACTGTACACAGGAAGTAGGAGAGAAACCACATCATTGTACATAGAAAGTAGGAGAGAAACCACATCATTGTACATAGGATCAAACATTTTGTACAAACATCCTGCAACAATTTAAGTGTTGTTATTCTTTGCTCCTCTTTTGGGCTCCAGCAACACCCGAGCGCAATGGCATGTAAATTTCTTGGAACCAAAACAAACTGCCAAAGACAAATGTGTCGGGCCATTGGAACGCATAAAAAGGCGACACAGCTTATTTCCATTCTCTGAACTACATCGTGTTGGAAATCTAGTAGGACCATTGTCCTGCTACAAGAGTGACCCAGTGGGAGTTTGAAAATAAACGCCGAAAAAGAAGAAACGATAACCATTTCTTCTACAACTTATGAGAAGAAATTTGTTGTTTATTAAATTAATCCTCTATACTTACTTCGAGTAGGTGTCTCTACAGATTTTCTACCTCCTTTTAATTTTTTAACCGGTGGTGACAAGTCATCTTCAAACCCATTGTCTGCTCCGTTAGTGTCAATCTCTGCTTCAATCAGATCAACTTCCCCTACGCCGTTCAATAGTTGGTTACCATTCTGTGTCTCCGCGATATCCTGATGACATAAAGTAATATAGTATATAAAACAATTTCAAGATGATAGAACTGTGGTAGTACAAGTGACGATGATGGAACTGTGGTAGTACAAGTGACGATGATGGAACTGTGGTAGTACATGTAATAATGATGGAACTGTGGTAGTACATGTAATGATTATGGAACTGTGGTAGTACATGTAATAATGATGGAACTGTGGTAGTACATGTAATGATTATGGAAACTGTGGTAGTACATGTAATGATGATGGAAACTGTGGTAGTACATGTAATGATGATGGAACTGTGGTAGTACATGTAATGATGATGGAACTGTGGTAGTACTGTGGAATCCCTCTATAGCTCATACATTTCTAGCAAATTTCCTGTTACCAGCAAACCCCTCCATCACTAATGCCTTTTATACAGACATAACACAGCTGTTTATAACACAAACATAACACAGACCTACCACAACCTGACACAGGGATCTGGTAAGTGAGTAATAAATGCTTCTTTCCCTGAATTTGCGCCTACCAACTTCATTTTCTTTTGATTATAAAGAAAATATTATGAGTATACTCAACAGAGAGGTTGTAAGCTGGTAAACAGTGTCTACTTTCATAGGCAACAACAGACCATCATTTTTCGACTTAGAAAGGCTTCTGCACGACTCCAGGGCCACCTGTACCGGATCAGGGTAGCCCATACAAATGAATGTCCATGCCGAGCAGGCATAGTAAGTAAAGTAAAGTAACCCATAGCATTTATTAATGCCGTAGGGGTGTGAGATGTTAGCGATCTCACATTTCACAGGCTCTGCAAATGAGGGCGGTAGCCATCTCCTCTCCCTCGCAGTCTTTACTTCCCGGATTAATCCGGTACCCATTTAAGGCTGGGTCAAACTGGGAGCCGTTGTGATCTGAAAACATTTCCGCCTCAACTGGGGAATGAACCCAGGACCACTCATATGCGAAGCCAGTGCGCTAACCACTGCGCTAACGCGGCCGAGCAGGCATACAGATCCCTGAACACATACTCAAAGATTGTCCAGGATACAAAGAACTGCAAGGCAAGACATAGCCACACTAGACTGAACTGAAGCAAAAACTTTAGGGCAGCCGCTATGACCTGGAGAAGACGGAGCTTCGTCCTGGCCACTGGCCTGAAGATCTAACAAAAACTTTGGAACAGCCGCTATGACCTGGAGAAGATGGAGCTTCGTCCTGGCCACTGGCCTGAAGACCTAACACAACCAAATGAATCCTGAATACAGAAACATGGTCTGCTGAAATGTCGATGTGTCAGGAGTCAAGTTAACTATGTGATCATTGATGCCAACAAATAGAAGTTCTAAATTTTGAAAACTGATTTCGTTGGGTTCTGCTAACATCCTCCACCCCACGCAATCATCTTTGTTGTCTGATTCTACAAACTGACTCCCTATACACAATCATTTCTTGTTTGATTCCACTAACCCACTGCATATACACGATCATCTATAATATTAAGTTCGCCCGTGTGTTGCCGGGCCAGAAAGGGGAGCAAAGAATAACAACACTGTTTACCTTTCACGCATGTTGTAAAAGGCGACTAAGGAGGTTATGGAATGGAGTTGGCTGTCCCATCCCATATAGGGTCAGTGACCTAAAGCCATGCTAAAGTCGAATGTGGCAGGCTGAAAGGCGCAGATATCGCAGCAATGCTGTAAACCATGGCACAACACATTCCGTTCTCCGGACTACATCCTGCTAATCTGCAGGAGTTTGAGAACGAACGCAGAAGAAAAAAAGAATATTAAGTTAACCTCTGCTTCCATTTAGACATATGACCAACTACAAACAATTCATCTCACCTTCACAGTTATGTCTCCATCTTTGAACTCTGACTCAATCTTGTTTAGCCTGAAATTCAAAAAATATTAATATTCTTGCTAAAGTCAGATGTGTCAGGACAGAAGTCACAAATATGACATCAAAGCTGTAAACTGCGACACCAATGCACTACATTCTCCAGACTACATTCTGCTTAGATGCAGGAGTTTTAAAACAAACGCAGACTTAGAAAGAATATAAACAACATAAAAATCAATGTCAGTTTTAGTCTTGTCTGCATTCTTTCTCAAATTCCTGCTTATATACAGGAGATAGTCCATACAACGGAATATACTATGTCATGATTAAATTGACATTAAGCACATGTGTTACTCAAACCGAAAGGGGAGCAAAGAATAGCAACATCACGACCCTTGACCCATGCATGTCATAAAAGGCAACTAAGGTTTGGGGAAAGAGTTTCAGTCTCACCTCATAGGTTGAATTTACCAAAATATCCATGATGAAATTGGATGTGGCAGACCAAAAGCAGATATTGCAACCAAGCTGTAAAACATGATACAATGCATTCTGCTATCCTGACTACATTCTAGTAACCAGGAAACGTTTAAGAATGAAAACAGAAAAATTATTCCAATAAATTAAACGATTGCAAAGTTTCACATTTAAACTTTACCACGAAACCAAAGGCCATCGGTTTTCCTGCGGTAAAAGACCGGCAGACATTTTCAACCAGTTGCTATACTCATTTAGCGACATATAACATATGATGTTTAATGTTTACATGACCGGAATTAACAAATGATAGCTAGTGATATTTTTGTTTTAAAAGTAGATATAGTAACACAGCATTCATAGACTTAACAAAAGAATTTGACATGGTAAGTAGGAAGGGGCTGTGGTAGATGATGTGTATTAGCCCCTACAATACTTAACATCATGTGCTCTGCTATGTTGGATGATGCTTTTAGAGATCTAAACTTGGGAGTAGACATATATCGCATCCATGGAAAATTATTCAACCTTTGGCGGCTCCGAGAAAAAAACAAAGTAAAATCACACACAATCAGGGATCTCTTATTTGCTGATGACTGTGCCCTAAATGCCAACTCTGAGGCTGATCTACAAAGTATTATAGACAGATTCTTCAAATCTTGTACCAACATTGGACTTTCTATTAACATGGATAAAACATATGCCATGTTACAACTTTGACCAGCACCTGGCAAAAGTTATCACGAGACCTGCATAAAGGTAAATGGTGTAGCCCTGAAAGTTTTGAATAGATTCACATACCTAGGTAGCACTTTATCACAAAATTCCAACGTTGATGATGAAGTGTATACAATGATTGCCAAGGCAAACATTACTTTCGGCAGATTGTACGCAAATGTGGCATAGAAATGGCATTAACCAACAGACTAAGCTGAAAGTTTACAGAGCAGTGGTACTCCCAGTGCTGTTATACGCTAGTGAAACATGGACTCTGTATAGACGTCATGTGAGGAAACGCAATCACTGTCACACAACTTTCTCAGAAAAGTTATGAACATCAGATGGCAAGACAAGATTCCGGTTACCACAGTCATTGACAAATCTGGTATCCCTAGGATTGACACTATCCTGATGCAGACACAGATTCATTGGGCAGGTCATGTGGTACGTATGCTAATACTTCTCTATTAACATCTGATACTTCTCTATGGCCAGCTGGAAAAGGGTACATGATCTCAAGGTAGCCTGTCAAAAAGGGTGCATCATCTTGTGAAAATAGGAGAAATGCAGCAGCTCACAGCGGAGAGTAGCTAAAAAGTCACGGACAGACCAAAAATCATCTATGGTGGTTATTCTATGTCCAAACTGTTCAAGCTCATTTGCGGCTCGAAAAGGGCTCATTAGCCATCATAGGAACTCATAGGCAAGGACATATCTCTAACTGAATTTCAGTGGATGTAACAAAGTCATAATTACTTGTGATGGACGAACAACAAAGACGTTATGGGATGGAGTTGGCTGTCTCATCCTAAATAGGATAAAAGCAACCCAGAAGTCATGCTGAAGTTGGATGTTTCAGGCCGAAAGGTGCAGATATCGTAGCAAAGCTGTAAACCATGACACAATGCACTCTGGTTTCCCGACTACATCCCGCTAATTTGCAGAAGTTCAAGAATGAACAGTGTGCTATTTATAGCACAGTGAAGAATCAAAAGCAACTTTTACGGACTGAATTTTCACTCCCTGCATTGTCTTCCATCAACAGGTTACTTTTTCTCTGTCAAGGTCTGCCTTCTCATTACCCCATGCTCTGCATTACCTACCATGGGTGATGATGACTTCACAGATTACTGATGATGGTCAGGCTAATGATGAATAACGTATTGTTACATGGGTGGTGGCAACATTATTGTCAATTTATATTTATTATTGACTCTTTGCTCTTCTTTTCGTGCTCGCCAAAGTCATTTTATTTGCCTACTATAATTTAAATTCATATTTGCAGTTGTTTAAATTATGGGCCTAATTAATTTAATTACTTAGTCGATCTGAATCAACGGGGCATGCATAGCATAGACTAACTTGAGCGTTACTGACTGTTAGTAAAGTGTTAGGCCTCAGTCTTACTTTACTATGCCCAACACATGCCTATTTATTTATTACTAGTAGTAGTTTAGTTATCAAGGCCCCTAAGCATGTTTTGTTATAATTAGAATAATTATTAATATTATTAATTAATTAATTAGTATTATTAATAATAATTATTATAATTAATAAATATTATAATTATTATTAAATATTAAAATACATCAAAAAATGTTATTTTTATGCCAATCTTCACATTTTTATCAGACTTGCCTGCTCATACAATCTGCATCAATAATAACTTCTGTGGCAGAAGACAACCGCACAATTGACCCGGGCATGGCGAACGAAGATATGCAATGCAATTTTATTTAGAAACTGCAGAATATCTAACAAACAAATGCAAATTGAATTATACAGAAAGTAGGCAAACTTCGCGCTATTTCAACAACCGGAACTCTTCTTCCTGTCCAAGGTTCATCATCATCATCATCAAGTGCCGTCTCCGCAACGAAGGTTGGCTGCAACGTATCTCCAACATCTCCTGTCTCTTGTCTTGGTGGTGCACTCTGCTAGACTGTAACCTGTCCATCGTGTAATGTTACTCTCCCACTTGTATAAAAGGTTACCACTCAATATTTTAGACAAGAACTTGTTCAGAAGACACATCAGGTGCCTTACTGCATCAAAGTCGTTGTTGTTTCCTTGTCGTGCCAGGTTGTCAAACTTCTAATATTTTCTCTGGAGGTGGCTCTGTTGCCTTCAATTTTGTCTGTTGTGACTATGTTCTCTAAACCAGACAAATACAAATCCAAAAAGCCCAGAAAAAATGTATTTGTTCGTGACCATCGACAATATAAGTCTTTTTTTTTCTTTTCGTTGTATACCCCTTTGTGCATTGCAGCGTCAGAGGTAGAATAGTTCTCTGGGGGTGGCTTTTTGTGCGCTTCATATGTTTATTTTCGTTGACTCATTTATTTCTGTAATTCATCGTTTGCATGGTCAGCTCCTGGATTTGTAACCATCAGTCTTCAATCCTGTATAGTAATTCTTTTCAAGGAAGACTGTCTGATGGTAGTCTGGAAGCATGTAAAAACCACTTAATTTGTTGTCATTTTATATAATAATTTCAGGTTGTGAAATTATCAGACTAGTTAATTTATTTATTGACTTAGCTGAAATAGAGGATATATCATCCGCCGGAATCTTCTCCTCTTTTATTAGATGTCTTCATTCTATTGGATTGACAGAGGAGTGCTTGAATGAATGTTTAATTTTTGTTTTTTTTTGGTGATGGTACAGCGGTAATGTTGGGTTCTCGTAGAAAAAAATGTTATTAAAAGATAAATGTCCATCATTAATTGTTTGACACTGTGCTAAGCATAATCTGGAATTATCTGTCCACGATGCTGGTAAGAATGTTTCTGGAATTAATAGATTCAAATAATTTATTGACAAGTGATACGTTTTTATCACGCATCGCCAAAAGAATAATTGCGAACTCCATGTATGTGCCAGTTCACTGGAAGCGAAGTTGTTGAAAATTCAACGAATATTAAGCATTCGTTGGGTAGAATCCAACTTTCGCTCAGTATCTGCAGTTTAGTAGGATTATAAAGACTTAGTTTGTCATTTTAGAAATCCTAAAGATGATAATTCCAGAGATAAAAAAAAAAGAAGATAGGTGCACATATGAGGGATTGATGAAGAAGATTACTATTGTTTAGTTTATTTTAGACTTAGGATAGATGTGCGATACACTTCAAAAGCTCTCTGAACAGAGCCTGACATCGCAAAAACGAAAAATAACTTTTAATTGTGCCAATAAAGCAATTAAACGCACTATACAGTTGTTTGTAGATATGAGATCATATCCCGGACAGTACTATAAGGAAACCGCCCAAGCTGCAAAGTCTCTAGTCCAAGAAATTCTTATTTACAAAAGAGATAGAAAAGATAACCAACTAATATGCCCTGTTTCCTTTTATGATAACTTGGAGACTTCACTAAAACAACGACAGCTCGAATATAAAGAAGTTGATTTACTCAAGTGAGCCCTTTGTGTTTGACGAAAAACAGTGGTCTGAAGAAACACACAATTTTGTAATATATGACGAAGAAGCAATTAGACATTTGTCAATGCGGTTTCGTTTGAACGACAGAAATATAATACATAGAATCTTGGAATAAAAGGAGGAAAAATACTTTCAAACCTTCAATTCACAATCTTGACATCACTCCGATCTTCTTAAGTAAACTTGCAAGAGATTTCTCACAGCTGAACATGATTGCAACACCTTTAAAATCGTCATTACTGATTAAGATTATATCAGCAGTTATGTTTATCAAGATAGTTGACCCATTATTGTCTAGTTTGTTTGTTTGTTTGTTTTGCGTTCGCTCCATTGTAACCAGCACGGATATCCGTGCGATTTCCGCCGGGAGCGTGATTACGTTGTGCCACAGTTATGCGCCGTGTAGGCCTAGCATATCCAATTTTGGCATGCCTTGACAATTCGGGTGGGCTACCCTAGCCTGTGACAGCCTCCATATCTGTCTCCAGGCACGCGTGTATGTGGTGACTCTTCGCCAAGACGATTTTTGCTCTCGTCTGACTCGTACGAGGTGTTCCACTGTCTATGAACTTGCCTCGTGTAATTGGACGTATTGTGCATGTGCCCATCGGGTACTGAACCGTTTCTCATCCGTGAGCCTGGCTCCTTAAGGGGAAGAACTCAACAGAAGAGTTGGACCCTGGCTCTTTCGCATTCTTAGCCGAGGTGTCATTCGCCGACATCGTGTACCCCTTGTCCAAGTTCGAGTCTCACACCACGCGTTTGAGAGCAAGGCGTTCTCGAGCTGAGCGACCTTGTCCCAATATCACCTGAGCCCATCAGGTACTGAACCCTTTCTCTCTGCCAGTGTAGTTTTGGTGTAGGAAAACCTGATAGTAGAGTTGGGCCAGGGCTAAATCGTTGCCTCTTTTGTGCCTGAGCTCATCGGGTACGGAACCATTTCTTTCTGCAAGTGTACTTCCGGTATAGGAAAACTTGACAGTAGAGTTGGGCCAGGACATCCATCGGTGTCCCTTTCTTGCCTAAGCCCATCGGGTACGGAACCCTTTCTCTTCGCGAGCATATTTCTGGTTTAGGAAGGCTCGACATTAGAGTTGGGTTAGGTCTTCTTGCTTTTCCGAAAGCCAATTCTAACATCCATTCAAGAATGGGTCTGGGTCTCCGCCTGTAAGGAGCACATGTAACTACAAGCTCGTCTCGAGCTGACGGAGCTTGTAGTTCCCCTTTCCTAGAAACTTTTCACTTTCTATTTGCAGTTCACGCAGTTCTTTTCACTTTCTATTTGCAGTTCGGGCTGGACTGACTAGCTTCACTGTATGTCGACAGTGTCGCTATATGTGGTGATGCTGGTGGTGTCGGAGATAGTGTCTGTCTCTTATGCAGTCAAATCTCTTTCCATCTGCTGCCTCCACATTCTCGGACACGATCCCCAAATGATTTGGCCAGAATCAGCTCGAGCTGCTGTATTTCTGTTTCCAGGGTGCACCGCGAGGAGGTACATTTGGGGTCTTGGTTATCTGCTAACCCTGGGTCCGCCTAGTGCAATGCGTTCCCTTTGCACCCCAAATGTCTAGTGAATCCAAGGTGGAGAAAGTGAACAATGTATAACCCAAGTATGTAATTATTGAGCACTCTGAACATTCTGCAGTTATGTTGAATGGTGTACAGGATTTTTGATGTATTTAAGATCAAAACTTGCAAAATGAAATGTCTGAAGAAGGTCATTGGAATCACCAGACTCAACAAAATGTGCAATGAGAACATCAGAAAGATAATAGATAAAACACCATGCATAGAATATATATAGAAACAACAGATAAAATAGTTTGGACAATGGAGGGAGGGGGTTTAAATTTCAGTAATTATTACTAATGCGGACGTTTTTATAAGAATTGTCTATTGTCGTAACGTCCACACTTGCCGCTGAGGGTAGAGGTTTGTATAGAAGATGTAGTCTGTGTTCCAGAGCCAGGTATGTTGCTATGGTTGTAGTGTAGTCATGTTTATTCAGGATGGTCTTGATGTTGTCTATCTTTTCCTTGGTCTGCCCTTGGCTTTTTATCATTAGTTAAATCTTGTTATACGCTCTAATGGGACCGTTCATCCTCATAAGACGTCCAAACAATTTTATCGGTTGTTTCTCTATATACTTGATGCACTATGTTATACTTAGTATCCGTCTGATGTTCTAATTGCGCACCTTGTCGAATCTGGTGACTCAAATAGTCTTACTTAGACATTTCGCATGTTTCGATCTTTCTCTTATGTGTAGGTGTTAGTTACCAAGTCTGACATTGGTAGCATAGTGTTGGTACAAAGATGCTCTTATTTATGTGTAGGTGTTAGTTGCCAAGTCTGACATTGGTAGCATAGTGTTGGCAGAACGATGCTCTTACTTATGTTTTTCTTTACTTCCGTGTTGTTTTTTGGGTGTTATAGCAAACGTGACATCTGGTATATCCCAATATTTGCCTTTTTTACATCTTGTTTCTATCTCTCAATTGACTCATCCGTCTTCTGTAAAGATACTTCGTAGGTACTTGAACTCTTTGACTTGTATTATTTTTGTTTTCTCTATTTGAATGTTTAAATGCTCTGTTGATCTTGTTATTTGCACAGTTTCTGCTTTTTGTCTGTTAATATCGTTATTTGCATAGTTTCTGCATTTTGTCGGTTGATCTGCATGTTGTATTTATTGCATATTCTTGATAGTGAGTTGATGTGAATTTGCAGTTTTTCTTCGTCATCATATATGATGTTTTTATCGTCAGCGAAAAGCAGTTTATTGAGTTTGTTTTTACGTTGTTCATTCTCTGTTGTTTCATAAATCAGAAGTTGTATAAGAATACGCATATAAATTCTACTACATATGACTGTATATAAAAATAAGATGACAGCTATGTTGATGGAAAAGATCTAAAGATAGTAAGAAACATGTATTGGAAACAAACAGCTGTGTCGAGTGTTGACGGCAATGTAGGAGAATTTCAAAAGATAGAGATGGGCATCAGACAAGGATGTGTAATGTAACCAGATCTTTTCTTCCTGTATACAGAGGATATTATATGAAACTTAGAAAACATGCTAGGAATAGCAGCTAGAGGTTACAAAATCTGAATAATCTAACATATGCTGACGATACAGTTCTGATTGCAGGGGGAGAAAAAGAAATTTGAAGTTTGTTAGACATGGTAGTACAAAAAAGTGAAAACAAAGCTCTCAGTCTAAACAAGAAGAAACTAGAAGTAATGGCTGTTTCAAGAAATACACACCGCCAGAATACAGCATTACTATCTATGTTATGTTATGTTCCTCCAGGGCCATAGACGGCGCATAGGGCAGAAACCATAGCTTTCCATTTCTGTCTGTGTTGCCAGGTCTTTCAATTGTTGCGTGTTGTTTAGGTTCATTGACATGCCTTCTCTATTAATGGATCTTCGTAGAGTTTCTCTAAGTCTCCCTCTTCTTACTCTAGGTGGCACCCAATATAGTGACTGCTGGGGAATTTTTAGGCTGTTCATTCTGAGAACATGGCTGATGTAAGTCCAACGCCTTTGTCTAATGAAGGAAGATATATACTATCTATGATTCAACATTAAATCATGGGGATAAAGTCAAGTATCTTAGCACCATTTTAACATCAGATGGCAGGTGCTCCAATGAGTTACAGTAAGAGTAACTGTAACAATGAAACAGTAACCCTATGATATTTTAAAAATTGATAGAACAAGGGGATCTCATCCAAATTTATCGTTTTAGTATATAGGAAACACTTAATGTGTCAGCCTAAGTGTGAGAGTTTCATAATAATTTTTTAAAATATTTTAGACAGATGCATACAATTTTAAAAAAAGAACACACTAATTGGTAAATGCAAGTTTAAAGTGAAAGTACATCAGGAATAGATTTCTCAACTTTGTTTTGACACAATAATTAATTAAAACAAATATGTTCACAACTGTACATATTATCTCCCCTTCATTGCAAACGTAAAACCACTTTCTATAAAGTGAAAACCACTTTCTATAAAGTGGGAAGTTCTCTGTTTACTGTGACTAAATTATATTTTATTAATGAAGCATTATGTTTAGTCAGTGTGACTATCTAAGACACAATAGTCAAGTTTTCTTCCAGTAAACAGAGCCCTATTTCTATCTCGTGAACACAGTTCACGAAAGTTAGAGTGCTCTTGAGATGTCAACATTAGGACTAGTAAGAAAAACCAAAACACAAACAATGCGTGGTGTGTACTGTGATATGTGGTTTAGATCAGTGAATGTGGTTTAGATCAGTGTTGCCAATGTGGTGTGGAAAAAGAAGCAAAGTTAGTGGTACTGTTATTGTTGTCTACCATGCACATCGTAAAATGTGACTAAGAAGGGTTTTTTTTTGGGGGGGGGGGTTGATTTGGCTCTCCTATTCAATAGAGGATCATGCTATCCAGAAATCATGCTGAATAGGGTGTGTCAGATCGAAAGGCGCAGATATCGCAACCACGATGTAAATCATGACATACCACATTCCATTCTCCGGATTACATCCTGATAACATACAGGAGTTTGAGGACGTACACATAAAAAGATAAAGCAGATAAAGATCAGTGGTTCTCAAAATGTAATTAGGTCCACATTTGAGGCTATATATTTGAAGGGAGGGGGATAATTTCACCCAAAAAAGAAACTATGGCGCAGATTCTTCCAGATCTGCGACACAAAAATAAGTTTTTGAATGCTTCTATTCTTTTTACAAAACTGCCCACTATATCACATCCAAAGGGAGAAACTATGGCTATCTGAAACAATTCTGGCGGAAAGCTCTACTGCACTAACTACTGCACTGGAGCTTCTAACTACAGAACAGTTCTTTGATGGAATCCATATCAGCATCTGACCTGCTGGAAAACGAGGAAGAAGGAGAAAAGAATTATGCGACGCATAAGATATACGATAGTAATAATCCTTGAGGAAAGATGACAAGCTTTTTTCTCTGGTCTATTGGAATTAATCTCTAGTGCCGGGAACAACACATCGGCTGGAAATACGAGGGCTGGGGCAACACAGTGGAATATAAGGAAAAACGGATTTAGATACAAATGTTGTCAATATGTATACACACGACATACTAGCGAATAGACGCAAAGACATACGAAGTTTTGAAAAAGAAACTATCATCAGGACAAACTATAGCTGACTAACAATGAATAGAAACACACGTATGACGAAATGGGAGGCAAGGGATGATGAAAGTGGGAGAGAAAGAAGCACAAGCACAAGTGATTATTAAGGGAGTGATATTACGGATGATGTGATCAACCCTGGTAACAGGAGATAAAAAGAAAATTGAGATCTTGTCAACAAGACATAGATGCTTTCCATCTTAGTTCTCACTCTGGATAATTGAGTCTGCGTTTGTTCTCAAACTCCTGCAAATTAGCGTTTTGTCATTGTTCACAACATTGATGCGAGATCTTCGCTTTTGACCTAACACATTCGACTTTATAATGGCACTGTATCATTGTGACCTTATATAGGAGGGGGCAGCCAACTCCACCATATAACCTCCTTAGTCGTTTCTTAAAATATACATGGAAAGCAAACAGTATTGCTATTATTTGTTCCCCTCTCGAGATTTAAAAAAAAACACTAATGGTGTGTGACTTTTTAAAAACAATTTGTGTTGTCTAGTGCTTTTGACGGAACGAGTTGGTGGCACTTGCCTAAACACAATACGTGTTAAATGGTGGTTATTTTGTGCATCTATCATTCAGGGCAATATACCGCTAATTTTCCCAAACAACTTGCATATCATATATTAATAAAAGAAAAGTGTGAAAACCAGAATACTGGTTTCATTAGTTATTATAAAGATAAAGAATGCAACAGATCGCATGTAACCCATGTCTGCTGAAAGACACCAGTACAAATAGAAATGACCGGAATATACCGATGTGGTATCAAAAATTCCCCATTACACATTGTTTACTACACTGTATAATCTTGTCTCTCAATTAGTTGTGTGGACTATTTGAAAATAATCCATCTGAAGTCACATTATTTAACCATTACAGTGATTTTAATTGGTCACTTTTGTATACATTGTGTCGACAGCCAATGACAAATCAACGTCAAGTAAAGTCATTTAGAAGAATGAGTTCACGTGACTGTATTTGACGAGAGACACGGTACAGTAAGTCGATATGACCTAGCAAAAGACACTTTACAAACACAAATGTAATAGTCATGATTGAATGATTGTCCAAACAAATGTCAAGTGTTTTGTTTTTGAGAAAACTAATTGTACTTGAATTAAACTCACAACATAAAAACATGACTCTTTTTGGAACTTGACGTTTTAAAAACATAAAAACGTGATTGCAATGCAAAAATAGGATAAAAACTGAGGCTCTGTATGGAAAAATAATTTTGTGAAATATATTTTGAGGCTCTGTCTAGGATAGCAGGGCTATAGAGAGTGGAATTCCCATTATTCATTAAGGGTCATAACCCCGCAGATACTATCAGATAAGGGGATGTAATACATGTGAAATGTATTAATATGTGCAAATTTATTAATAAATCATAAGAACACAAATATTTTGATCTGATCATGTGGTAATATAATATAATAAACAACTCTCATTTATTTTGAGTGATTTTATGTAACTATTCCCCGTTCTACTATTTATAAAAACGTTTTTTTGAAAGCAATATGCACGACATTCTTCCCTAACTGTTGACATGGTGAACAACAGTGTGGCACATAAACTTTTGGATGTTAAGGGATAATGTCCGTATAAGGTTCAAGTTCCCCGCGGAACTAATACAAAAGTTGGCTCTTGACTTTGTATGGGAACTAGTGTCAGTAGTCCGTTCACATGTCTTAGACTCCACCGCGGGGTCAAGGTTCAGCCAGTGTCGAGTCAGCTCGCTCGTCACAGTACCGCTTGGGATCTAGGCTGGTTCCTCCCCATATGACATGTTAAGACAGGATGAAGTCACCGGGGTGAAGTTTTCGGTCGTACGGAATGTTAACAGCATAAACGTGCTTAGCTGAGTGTGAGCGATACTCAGCGTCCGAGTGGCTTTCGAATGTCGGCGCCTGCTATGTCATACCGCCTCGAAAGAGGATTACGGGGGTATAGGAGAGCTGCTTAGAAAGTCTTCACTCGACTTTTTTGTCATGAAGTTATCTAAATTTTAGTATTATTTGTATTTACACGGTTACCACTTAAACGTATTTTTGATCTGTTATTTATTGGAAAGAATAAACAATTTTGATACAAAGTAATAATATAGTCTTACAGTTTTTAATGGCCATAGTTCTTAATTCGTAATTTAAAAGATCTAATTATAATTTCGTTAACACAAGAAAATAAATTTAGTATTCACGAGAAAAAAAATAGGATTGCAATTTGTGAGTTTTAAAACGCTTCATTTTTGAGAGAAAATTTACTTTCAACAATAACGCAATTCCACAATATAACGACATCCATCTGTTTCAGCTGAGTTTTAAAAAAATGTAAACTCAAAATATTTTGACTTGATACATTGCTTACTAAAATTGCGGAAATATACATTTGTTTTTGTTAATGGCACGTATGTATTGTAATTGTATGTTTTGAGTGCAAAGATGTGTCCAGGTCTCACCAAGATTGTCTTGGTTTTATAACACTGACTTATATCTCGCCCTGTTTTGCCTATGTCCCAGTTTCTATAACAGTTTACAAATACAAGAAATGTGTTACGTGTTCAAATCAACACACTTGGTCTCGCTTTGTTCAAGCGAATAAACACGTTTGGTAATCCTAAATGCGGTAGAGCGTGAAGACTTTGATTTATTTATACATAGATCAGTGGTCATAAGGTATTTTCTGTAGAAGTATTAATTAATTCATAGTATTATGTGATTGCCATGTGTCTTCTGTCACGGAGATTATCCAATAAATAAATTAAATTTCCATCACAGCTGACCTATGTTCTTTGATATAATTAAAAAGAAAGAATCTCTTCAAGAATCTGTTTCTAGTAAACAAAAATCTGAACGTAGTGATAGTTAGATAAACTTAATTTCCAATAGAAATCGTCCTTGGTTGGCGGGTCTGAAAGGGGAGCATGGGGAGCTAAACTGTTACCTGTCAAGCATATCGTAAGCAGCAACTAAGAGGAATTTAAGGTGGAGTTTGTTGTCCCATAAAGGCCCGTAGGGTTGAGATATTCAATTTCCCGTCCTTTAGCAAATCAGAATAGGTCTATGCCTTTTAGCATTAGAAATTTGGCCAAAATGCGGGTAAAAAGTCTCTTCCCCCCCCCCCTAGAGATTTTCACAAAAGGAACATCACATGAAGATCTGATACACGAAAACACACGAATGACTTTTTAAAGGAAATTACTCCTCCCCCCTCCCCCTAGTTATATGACCTATAACATATTTATAACACTGGTCTCACCCCACAGTGTCAAATTGACCTAGAGGCTATGCTGAAGTTCAATTTGTCAGTTAAGCTGTCAATTATGGCACAACGTTTATCTGGACTATATCCTGCTGATCTGCAGGAGCTTGAGAATGGATACAGAAGATGAAACAAGAAGTTGAAAAGATGTTTACACCAGAAGGCATCGATCTTGGTGAAGAATGGATTATCTTTTCAAGACTATCTTTGCAATCACTAGAGAGTTCATTGATAAACATATGACTGTGAATGAATGCTGTGTTCACGGAGTTCATCTCCGAACATTTTCATGACACAGATGACGTGAGACACAGACGATCAAAATAATCCACAATCAGTGGTTCGAATGGACTTTTACCACCAGATCACGTGGAATAACAGTTCACGAAGCCAGTAGAGCCTTCACTAAACAACAAGCAGCCTTACGATGTGTGTGTTTGCTGTAACGCAAGTACACTTGCTAGAAATTGAAGCCTATTTACGCTAAGACGATATCAACATCATCATCAGGTGCCATGCCGGCTGGCGTAGGCGACCATGGCTCTCCATATCTCCCTGTCTCCAGTATTATGTATCAAGCTCGTTGTTGTTTCCCTGCCGTGCCATGTTGTCAAACTGTCTAATATATTTTCACGTTGTAGCCATCTGTCTCTGTTGCCTTCAATCTTGCCTGTTGTGACTATATTCTCTAAACCTCCTTGTCTCATGAAGTGGCCAAAAATATGAAGATTGTCTTTTTCTTATATTATTTATTAGGGTCCGTTTCGCATTTGACTCTTTCAACACTTCCACATTAGTTTTTCTGACAGGCCATGATATTCTAAGTCCATGATGTCAACATACCTTAACCAAAAGGTTGTAATCCCTTATCGACCAATCATCAACTAAGGAGACATTTATTCATACACTGTAAATGTCACGTGACTGTGTCTCCTGTGTACATCGTTATTAGTTTACAGTGTATACGTTTTTGAGTATTCCTGTATTTCTCGGTCGTTTGGTTTTGTGGTGGGGGGGGGGGGGGGGTTTAGCGTGAGGATAAAATGAGACGATTGATTGAACAGGCCTAAGTCTGACCTATTTATTCGAGGTTCTTAATCAGAGTTGGCACGTTCCTTTTTTTTTTTTATAAAGTGACATTTCCCCGTAAACATGACAGAAGTTTAACATTACAATAGCCTATTCATTACAGATGAGGACCGTCTTCGCACGAAAGGTCAGCGACAGTTCCCATTTACCTCATGTTCGTCTCCCTGCTATCACACCATACTATAAGCCTATAACCCGGTGTTGTGGCACACGCCCCAAAGGTGAAAGGGGGAGGGGGGGAATTTCATTGTTTGGGGGACACTTAAAAAAATTGTGTTCTTGAGATTTAGTTGTCCATTATATGTTTTGAAAATTTAGCCTACTTAACTGTTTTTTTTTCTTTTAATAATTTTCTAGTGTTTTCTTCCTAAAACGCAAGTCTTGTGTCCTGAACAAGTTATAATTATGTTTCATTTATGGAATAAGTCATTTTTTGAATAGACCTATAAAAAATGTAGGACTGGGGGAATTCAGAATTTTTGAAAGATTGAGGGTGGGGAAAGGTTTAAAGAAAAGGTTGGGTAAAACTGCTATAACCTGCCAGGTTCACAGTAGTACCACATGGGATGAAACAACACCCAGAGTTCTCCAGCAAATTCTTTCTTCAGCGACGCAGATGAGTGTGAAAATATCTTGACCTATCCAGCCCTTGATGTTGCCTGTCCATGATTTTCTTAGTCTTCGTCTGCTTCTTCCAACCTCGACTGTTCCCTGTAGTATAGTTTATAACGAATAATCATATCATCACACATCCAAAAAAACCATCAGAGCCGCAGACAAGTTTTCATTGAGGAAGGGGATTTACCTATAAAATAATAAATTATTAAATTTTTTTATGTAATTCCTTCCTTTTTATGAGAAAACTGATGACTTATTTGATGCGAAAGGTGATGACTTTTTAGATGTGAAAACGGATGACTTTTTTGATGCGAAAACTGATGAATTTTTGAATGAGAAAGATGATGACTTTTTTAAATGAGAAAGCTGAAAACTTTTTTGATGCGAAAACTGATGACTTTTTTGATGAGAAAGCTGATACCTTTTTTGATGCGAAAACTGATGACTTTTTTGATGAGAAAGCTGATACCTTTTTTGATGCGAAAACTGATGACTTTTTTGATGAGAAAGCTGATGACTTTTTTGATGAGAAAGCTGATGACTTTTTTTATGTGAAAGCTGATGACTTTTTTGATGAGAAAACTGATGGCTTTTTTATGAGAAAACTGATGACTTTTTTGATGAGAAAACTGATGGCTTTTTTAAATGAGAAAGCTGAAAACTTATTTGATGCGAAAACTGATGACTTTTTTGATGAGAAAGCTGATGACTTTTTTGATGAGAAAGCTGATGACTTTGTGAAAGCTGATGATTTTTTTGATGAGAAAGTTGATGACTTTTTTGATGAAAAAACTGATGACGTTTTTGATGAGAAAGTTGATTTTTTATGAGAAAGCTGATGACTTTTTATGAGAAAGTTGATTTTTTAATGAGAAAGCTGATGACTTTTTTTAATGAGAAAGCTGATGACTTTTTTGATGAGAAAGCTGATGACTTTTTTGATGAGAAAGCTGATGACTTTTTTGATGAGAAAGCTGATGACTTTTTTGATGAGAAAGTTGATTTTTTGATGAGAAAGCTGATGATTTTTTTGATGAGAAAGCTGATGACTTTGTTGATGAGAAAGTTGATTTTTTAAATGAGAAAGCTGATGAATTTTTTGTGAAAAATCGTTAATGTAGGGATTTCACCCAACTTTTGGCTAAATTCCTAGCAAATAAAAAACATGATTTCCTAAGGGTGGAAGAGGGGAGTTGAACACCCACCTCCCACCACCCACCTCCACCTAAGCAACAGACCTATAAACCATGCAAGTAGGTATATTTGTTGCTTTACTATTGAAAGTAATGATTCTTGTATGAATCTATTTTATTTCTAATGTACACATTTGTCGCCAGATGGACTAGTATTGTGGCACGGTAAAATTTCACAAACCGAGCTCATTGACAACACAAGAGAGATAGAGTCGTGGAGAAACAAGATCGCCTATGCCATTCGGCATGGCACTTGATTGATTGACACATTTGTCTCATGCTCTCTATAGGAGATGTGCAGAATTTGTCTGTAACATTTGTATTCGAAGGTCTGTATCCTTTCTCCATGACTGCAGTGAGTGTTCAGCTTACACACCAACACAACACAATAAATAACATAAGTCAGATTCAATGTTAGATTTTCACACTAACACTGATTTATCTTTTCCAAATTAAAGTTAACCTTGACATATCAGTTATATTTCTCCAGCCTTAGGGGCATATCTTTAAGTCTGTTTTGCGTTTTCCGTCGCTGCATACGCAGGATCCGAGGTATTTGAAAATATTCATGTCCTCAAATTTATGCCCATTTATCATGATGTTTGTCTGTGCTTCTGTGCCGTGTGAAATTCTCAGTAACAATAAACTACAGAATCAGAAATGACAATATCCGTAACAAACACAATGCCAATTCACGATTACACCAGAAGACAATAGATTAAGAGGTTCTCACATGCTTCCAGACTACCATCAGACAGGGCCCCCTCAAAAAAGCATTACTATACCGACAAGATGGATACAACCAGGGGCAAACCTTTGCAAACAATGGATTACAGAAATAAATGAGTCAACAAAAACAAACATATATGAGGCATACAAAAAGGCAGTCTCCAGATTCTTGATTAGAATCTAGCATCACAGCACGTGGGGCACTTCCATAAGTACTCCACTCTCCGTTCCAGCAGCCATCCCAGTATATGTAGACTCAGAGTCCCAGTCAGGTCTTGCTTGTGTGACCTTTGGGACTTTCCCAAAAAATTTACTTTTCCTTCCCTCCCCTCTAGATACTTCCATTACTGACATTCTCTGTATGTGTACGTTCTCAGCCTCATTGACATCATCTTCATCTTGAAATGAATTTATTACTGCCTTGATCAAGTCTGCTTCATCTCTTCTCAGTATTGTGCTGTCTATTGCTGCATTGCCTGCCAATAAAATGATATAAGCAAGTACTTCTTCTTCTGCATTTTTCTCAAACTCCTGCAGATTAGCAGAATGTAGCCTAGAGAATGGATATATGCTCCTTTCGGTCTGCGACATCTGACCTCAGCATGGCTTGGATCACTTTGACCCTATATGGGATGAGACAGTCAACTTCACCCCATAACCTCCATAACAGCCTCTTACATCCCGCATGGAATGGTAAACAGTGTTTCTATTCTGTGCTGCTATTTCAGGCCCCCAGCAACACACAGTTGAAAAACAAATAACAAATGTTATTAGAAAACTGTTTATTAATAAAGTATAAACATAATATTCGAAACAGAGAAAATATTTGCTCAAAATATCAGCTATATTCAAATGTTTCATTCTAAACAGAGAAAATATTTGCTCAAAATAGAAGCTATATTCAAATGTTTCATTCTTCTTCTTCTTCAGCGTTCATTCTCAAATTCCCACTGGATTTCTCTCGTAACAGGACAGTGATCCTACAAGATTTCCAGTTATGTAGTCCAGAGAATGGAAATGCGTTGTGTTGCCGTTTTATTTGCGCCAATGGCCCAACACATCCGCCTTTGGCGGTGAATGTTTCATTCGAAACAGAGAAAATACTTGCTCAAAATATAATCCTGACTCTGTGTGTTGATGCTATCAATCCGGTACCCCTATAATCTTCAATATAACATTCTGAATTACCAAAATTTTTGTCAATATAACATTCTGAATTACCAAAAGTTTTTTCAATATAACATTCCAAATTACCAAAAACATTTTCAATATAACATTCTGAATTACCAAAATTGTTTTCAATATACCATTCTGAATTACCAAAAAAATTTTCAAAATAACTTTCTGAATTACCAAAAAAATTTTCAATAAAACTTTCTGAATTACCAAAAAATTTTCAATATAACTTTCTGAATTACCAAAAATTTTTTCAATATAACTTTCTGAATTACCAAAATAAAGCATAGAATAATGATATACATTTCATTGTGACACAAAAAATGCATGCAGATTATATTGTGCAACATGAGTTTACAAAATAAAAAGTATTTAATGGCATATAGCGGTAGATATAAATATATCGTTTGGAAACTAATATACATGTGATTATGAATGAGATTCACACACCCATATGTTACAAGGACATACAAAAGAGGAGCAGAGAATAGTAACAATGTTACCTACGTACGTATGTCATAATAAGTGGTTACGGTGCTGAACTTTGGCTTGTTTACCTACACTTCATAATCTTCGCAGCGATGAATTCTGCTTAAGACCTATGTCCGAATGATCCATTGCACATGTGGTGTGCTGTTGTGGCCCGAAATTGGAGCAAAGAATAGCACCACTGTTTATATTCTATGCATGTCATGGGTCGACTAAGGAGGTTATGGGATGGAGTTGGCTGTCCCATCCAATATAGGGTCAGCATGGCCCAAAACCATGCTAAAGCTGGATGTGTCAGGCCAAAAAGCACAGATATTGCAGCATTGCTGGAAACCATGACACAACGCACTCCCTTCTCTGGACTACATTCTGCTAATCTGCAGGAGTTTGAGAAAGAACGAAGAAGATCTGTGTCTGAACGATCCACCACACTGTTGTTGTGGCCCAAAATGGGAACAAAGAATAGCAACACTTTTTACCTTCTATGCATGTCATAAGAGTCAACTTCTGCATTTGTTATCAAATTTCTGCAGATAAGCAGGATGAAGTCTGAAATATAGAATGCATTGTGTCATGGTTTGTAGTTTTGATCCGATTTCTGCTTCTTTTGGCTTGACACATCTGACTTCAGCATGGCTTCTGAGTTACTTTGACCCTATATGGAATGGAAAAGCCAACTTCACCCCATGACCTCCATAGTTGAATCTTATGACAGTCATGGAAGGTAGTGTTGCTATTCTTTGCTCCTCTTTTGGGATCAAGAGAAAACATTGGTGTTCACTGTGATGAAGTCTGTTGCGACCAGTATCTCCATGCTGAGATCTATGCCTATATGATCCATGCTTGAACTGTTGAGATTTCTGCTGGAGTAGAATACTGTCTAGCTAATGACACATCACCACGCTCATCTGGGACACAGCCGATGATTGACTACATCCTGCTGCAAATCTGGTAGGACCATTGTCCTTCTACAAGAGAGATCCAGTGGGAGTTTGAGAATAACAGCTGATGAAGAGTAAACGATTCATCTGGGACTTGAAAAAGTCCTGGAAAACTTCCCTTAAAAAATGCTACGAGAAACACCCTTCAGGAGATGAAAGCAAAACTTCACCACCCGGCACAGGAAGAATCTAGGCAACCTCATACTCCTTCATGGTTTTATTTGTATGATAACCCTGGCCTAGACTTCTAGCTCAAGGAGCACAAAATAGGAACTCTTCTTTTCAGGCATGTCATAGAGAGATGACAAGAAAGTTGGGGGGATGGGATGACATGTGAAAAATCATCATTGCTGCTGCATGTCTTGTCTCGAGGATGATAACCTATGAAAAATCATCATTGTTGCTGCATGTCTTGTCTCAAGGATGATAACCTGTTAAAAATCATCATTGCTGCTGCATGTCTTGTCTCGAGGATGACAACCTGTGAAAAATCATCATAGATGATGAAGAGATGCAGTAAATATTGTACCTTTGTGGCACAATCCCACATGGCAGGGAAGACTAGGTGGTACAATCCCACATGGAGGGGAAGACTAGGTGGTACAATCCCACATGGCGGGGAAGACTAGGTGGTACAATCCCACATGGCGGGGAAGACTAGGTGGTACAATCCCATATGGCGGGAAGACTAGGTGGTACAATCCCACATGGCGGGGAAGACTAGGTGGTACAATCCCACATGGCGGGGAACACTAGGTGGTACAATCCCACATGGCGGGGAAGACTAGGTGGTACAATCCCACATGGCGGGGAAGACTAGGTGGTACAATCCCACATGGCAGGGAAGACTAGGTGGTACAATCCCACATGGCGTGGAAGACTAGGTGGTACAATCCCACATGGCAGGGAAGACTAGGTGGCATCACTGCAGATGGGTCAACAGATCTGATAGAAGAATGGATGAACTAGTTGGCCCAGACATATAATTCTGCCCTCCTAGAACGATGTGATGATACAGGGATATTGCCACACTGGAATGTCTCCATTCAGGGACTAAACATGTATCCATAAAACTCCCTAAGACAACCATAAATTTTGAAATGGCAAATACTGCAGAGGATGGATGTGTCGGGCCATTGGTGCAAATAAAACGGGTACACAACATATTTCCATTTTCTGGACTACATCCTGCTGGAAATATAGTTTAACCATTGTCCTGCTATAAGAGAGATCCAATGGGAGTTTGAGAATAAATGCTGAAGAAGAAGAAACAGTAAATCTTATGTGAATTTGTGTATCACCTCAGTTACTCAACCGATGAGGACATGTGGTTTTTCTAGAAGGACTGTCGAAAGCTACCTGCGTACATCTAAAGCTACCTGCGTACATATAAAGCTACCTGCGTACATCTAAAGGTACATCTGATATTTTCATCCCACTTCAGTATGACTTCTGAGCCAATACGACTTTCTATATAATGTGACCAGCCATCAAATGCCCTCACGACCGAGGAAGTGTATCCATGAGATACCCAAGAGGATGGAAGAGCTTATCATGTCCAGAGAAGTATATCCATGAGATACCCTACCCAAGAGGTTGGAAGAAACTAGAGATATCAATGACTCACAGCAGCATCAGCCATTTATAATCTCTCAATGCATGTACACATTCTTTACTTCATCCTCTTCAGCGTTCATTCTCAAACTCCCGCTGGTTCTCTCTTGTAGCAGGACAATAGTCTTATATTTCCAGCAGGGTGTAGTCCAGAAAATGGAAATAAATTATGTCGCGTTATTTTTCCGCAATGGCTCGACACATCCATCTTTGGTGGGACTTTTTTTAAAGTCCTGTTACAAAGTCATTATTTTACACTTCAATTTCCCTTCATAAAGATCATTCAAAGACTCGACACGTTTTAAGCAAGTCGAACTGTTCTGTCATTACCACCAGCACTATCATGTGCAGGGAAGAGATCCCTGTGATATCCAAGAGGTTGGAAGAAACTAAAGATACGAATCACACGGCAACACTGGTCATTCATAAACTTTCAAAGTATGTAGATTGGCAGTCTGTTAATTACTGTTATAAAGCAAATATTTGACACAGCAAAATTTGTAGAGATAAATCATCAGGAAACCACACAATTTGCTGAAAATTTCCCTTAGTACATGGATAATATAATATAGAGCACTGAGACAAATGTGTTGGGCCATTGGTACAAATAAAACACTTGGCACAACGCATTTCTATTCTCTAGACTACATCCTGTTGAAAATCTAGGACCATTGTCCTGCTACAAGAGATATAAAATCTAGGACCATTGTCCTGCTACAAGAGATATAAAATCTAGGACCATCCATTGTCCTGCTACAAGAGAGATAAAATCTAGGACCATTGTCCTGCTACAAGAGAGATAAAATCTAGGACCATCCATTGTCCTGCTACAAGAGAGATAAAATCTAGGACCATCCATTGTCCTGCTACAAGAGAGATAAAATCTAAGACCATCCATTGTCCTGCTACAAGAGAGATAAAATCTAGGAGACCATCCATTGTCCTGCTACAAGAGAGATAAAATCTAGGACCATCCATTGTCCTGCTACAAGAGAGATCCAGTGGAAGTTTGATTAAAAAAATGATGAAGATGAAACATTGAGGATTTATTTTAGAAACAATCAGGATCTGTCCCCGAATGCGTGCCTACCCAATAAAATTGTATTTTGATTATTTCCCTGATTATGTTTATACATTTGTTTATCTATGTTTATTAACTTAAATATTTATTTATTTAAGATGATCGATGAGTGGTTAGGAGAGTTGTATGAGTTAGGGTTAGCATTTCGGCTAATAAATACCCATTATCTGACAAACATAACCAAGAGAAATAATAAAAATATTTTGGTAGGCACGCATTCAGGGAAAGCTCCAAAAATCATAATGAATTGTTTGTACACTCCTACAATAAAAAAATATTTGATGTCTGCTCAAAAGATTTCTATCTTCATTAGTGAAGAACAAATATATTTAAATGATTACAATGTTGATATATCAAATATGAATATATTGTTTAGTCTGCAGCTCTGTACACGACTAAATAGCACCAATTAATATCAAAATATATGTTTGTGAGAATATATTACATAATCTGCAGCTCTGTACATGACTAATTAGCACCAATTAATATCACATAATATGAAAAATCATTAAGTGAAAAAACATATTTATAATACAAAAACAAATGACAACATCGCTGATGTAAAGTTCTTCATCTGCATTCATTCTAAAACTCTGTGGTGTGTCTGTGGCTATGACAACAAGTATGAGAACCAGTTCTTTCGTACATCTGGCGTATAATAATAATGACCCATAACCTATCAGGGTTGTAGGGATTCCACTCTGGCGATGTTAGAAAAAAAAGCACACCAAAAAACCCTATCACAAAAATCCCTCCTAACACCCTATCATAAAAAGTCCTCCTAACACCCTATCACAAAAAGCTCTCCCAACACCCCTATCACAAAAAGCCCTTCAAAGCCCTCCATACACCTGTCCTCCATCATTCGGACGAGTGTAGAAAAATCACACCCTTTGCTTACTATACTATCAATACAGTTACAGACATTTACTGTTCAGTCAAAGTAGTAAAAATAATGAATGTATTAGTTACTAACGCCGAAGTCGGATTTATTGGCGCAATTACAATTGCGACACAATGTATTTGTGTTCTCTAAATTACATCCTGCTGGAAATCTAGTAAGACCAGTGTTCTGCTATACAAGAGATAAAGTGAGAGTTTGAGAATGAATGCCCCCAAAACTACTGATGGTTATCTAGAAGTAGTCTGGAGAATAGATTCTGTTGTTTTGGCTTACAGCATGACTGCAATATCTGTACCTTTTGACCTGAAAGATCCAGATTGAGCATAGTTGATTTACTTTTGAGTCAGGCCACTGATGCAAATAAAATGGGGACACAATGAATTTCCTTTCTCTGGATTATGTCCTGCTGGAAATCTAGTAGTACCATTGTCTTGCTACAAGAGAGATTCAGCAGAAGTTTGAGAATGGACGCTGAAGAAGAAGAGTCACTTTGACCTATGGGTTGGAAATGTCAATAACACCCACAAACCTCCTTAGTTGCCACTTACTACATGGCAGGTAAGTTGATGTCTTTGCTCCCCTTTCGTGCCCTGGCAACACACCGGTGAGAGGAAGACAATGATATATATTGGGGACATGCAGAAAAATGGATATACCAAGTTGAAAGTACAAATATTTCAGCTGTACTGCAAACTAACAGAACAACATTACACAGAGAAATTCCAGTCAACAATATACGTGAGAAGCAAACCCTAAGATAAAACATGGGCTGAAGTTCACAATTTTAACCCTAGGATAAAACGTGATGAAGTTCACAATCTTAATCTTCGGATAAAACATGTACTTGAAAACTACAGGGAGCTGGGTAGGGCAGTGGTTAGCGGGCTGGTTTCGCATATGAGTGGTCTTGGGTTCATTCCCCAGTTTGAGACGGAAACATTTTTCAAATCACAAAGGCTCCCGGGTCAACCCAGCCTTAATTGGGTACCGGATTAATCCAGGAAGTAAAGACTGCGAGGGAGAAGAGATGGCTACCACCCTCATATAGCAGAGCCACTGAAATGTGAGGTCATTAACATCTTACACCCCTACGGCATTTAATAAATGCTATGGTTAACTTTAACATTACTACTTGAAAACTAGCTCCAACAATGGCATAGCACCAGATCTGTAAATAAGGAAGTATGGGGTGGTGGTTTAGAAATTCAAACACAGCTATTTTCCCTTTCAGCTAAATAGAGTATTTAGAAAAAGTAAAGATATTGTACAAATATAAAGAATAATTAGATGCTAAAAAAATACCTGAAAGCAAAGACGAATTGTCAAAAATGGCAGATAATCTCCCTCAATCCCACGTACTTCAAAATTTCAGGGAAGTAGCGTCTCCGCTAAAATAATATGAGACTTTAGTGGAGAGAACTAAATGGAAACTACAGCCCCGAGCAAGACAGCATGAACAAATTCAACTGACAGGAACAAGTCAGGGTATTTCGACTGAGAATGGAACATTGCCATCTAAAAGCACACTTACCCCGAATCGGTATTAGCGACTCTGCAACCAACATGTGCAGAATAACAACACCTACCCAGAATATATACTACAGTATTAACCCAGAGAATTTGTTGACAGAGCAATATCCTGGTCCACAGGAATATCTCTACAAAACAAACTGTGGGAGACTCATGGCAACCTAAACAAACTATTCTATACAGGACCAATCGCCCATATAGTAACTTGGGCCTGGACTGCTGGTTCCGGGTACAAAGAATAAGGATACTGTCTTCTTTCCAGGAATGTTGTAATAGGTTACTAAGGAAAGTTGAGTGAAAAAAATCATCTTGTTTCAATTTCTTACTTTTGTTTTCTATCAAATAATCTTTGATCATGGATGCTGAAGAGCTACCGACCAGCAGACATTGCACCATTGTCCAGTTGTGGCAGAGGAATACTTAATGTGCATCACTGCGGATGTGTCAACAAATCTGACAGAAGAATGATGAGATTGTTGGCTCAGATGTGCGTGCTGTGCTCCTAGCAGGATGTGATAATCCTAAGATACTGCCACAGTGGAATGCCTCCCTTTGGGGACAAAACATATGCATCTATAAACTCCCCCTAACCATCCATACCTTTGAGACAACCTTACGTGAGTCTGGCAGGCACCTCAGTTACACAACTGAGAAGAACCTGTGCTTATGTCAAAAAAGGCTATGGACTTTCAAGAGCTACCTGCTCACAGGTAACGGGATGCATCATCATCATGTGTCAAGAGCTATCTGTTCACAGGTAACGGGATGCATCATCATCATCATGTGTCAAGAGCTACCTGCTCACAGATAACGGGATGCATCATCATCATGTGTCAAGAGCTACCTGTTCACAGCTAAAGGGATTATTTCATCATCACCATGTGTAAAGAGCTACCTGTTCACAGCTAAAGGGATTATTTTATCATCATCAAGTGTCAAGAGCTACTTGCTCACGGGTAAAGGGATTATGTCATCATTATCATCCGTGAACAATATCAAACTGGATGTATAATAATTGATCGCAGAAAAATGCTCGAGATACAAATAGCATGTCTATATCAACAATATTGCGACATAAAATTAAATATACCAGGCCAAAATGCATACATATTGCAGCTTTTCTGTAAACTAGACAGCTAATGTAGTTTTACTCAACTACATTACGTCACAATAAGAAATATAAATGGTCAGCTGGAACAACAAGAGAAAAATCAACAATATTACAGAAAACATAAATCTATTTCAAATAGTTCATGATAAAAAAACACAGAAAATAAAACACACAAATAATACAGGATTCAGATAATAAACTCCATGCAGTGTAATCCCTCTATCCTTCAGCCTTCCTAATCCCCCAACCCTTTAATAGTTCTTCATGTTGTGGCGGTCCCAAAAATTAAAAATTATTTTTGTTGCTACTTCATATGTGTTTTCCGATGGTCTTAGACGTGCAATGAGAAAAGTAAAACTTCAACATTTAATAACAACTGGAAAGATCAAGGGGAGAAGAGACAGAGGAATACAAAGAGATAAATTTCTGGATGGGTTGTCAGTGTGGTACAAAATGAAGTCATCAATTGAATTACTTAACAACACAAGAGGCAGAAAGTTGTGGAGAAGCATGATTACCTACACCAATTGGCATGGCACTTGATTGATTACTTGTAGGTAAGGAGATCTAACTGTCTTGCTACAAAACCCATATCTAATTTAGCGAGCTAAGTTCCAGCTTAGTAATAGAGTTCATCTATATGCCTATTCTCATAATTACACAGCGATTAATTAACTATTCCCATACTTGATTAAAACTCATCCTTGACAACTGGCCCTTCCAGCTTTATAACACCGTCAATCTGTGTTTCTGTCTCATCAGGTCTTGCTATGTTTGTGTCTACCAGCAGTTCACTGTCTGCAGCACCTTTACGAGCATGACCCTTGTCAATGATGATTGAATCTTCAGTGTCGGAGATGTAATATGGTTCTCCAGTGTAATGTGTTGGATATAGAAGGTAAGGCTCCGCTGATAGGCCAACTAGGTCCCGTGGAGAAAAATGCTGTTTCCACTGTTCTCTAAAAGATAATTTATAATTTAAAAAAAAAATTACAAGTAACAATTTACAATAAGTAACAACTTATAATACGCTAAATTTATAAGTAACAATTTATAATAAGTAACAATTTACAATAAGTAACAATTTATAAGCAAAAATGGAACAATACAGGATCAAGTGTACATCTAGCATTTCCTGCTTACACTTTTTTTTAAAAATGCGCTCCTGTCGTATTTTTTAGAACTTGGTAATGCCATTCACACTTCCGTTACGTCCCTCTTCCACTACATATCTTTAGTAAAATGGCTGCCGTATGTATGTTGAATTTGCCTTTGACTGACAAAGACGCAGTACAATTGTTGCAGTCACGAAGAGTACTTGCAAACGGGAAATGCGCACAGTGTCATACTATGACATTTAACTTCTATTGTGACAATCAAATTCACTATCCGAAACAAAATAATACCCTGCATTCAAACCCAATCATGTTTCCACTCATACAACCCTCCAATTAAATACTCCCCCATTTATTGTCTTGGCATATTTATATATGTAAAACCTGCCCAATAATTGTCGCTCAAATATTCGCATGGGAGGTAATACTTCTTCTTCAGCGTTCATTCTAAAACTCTCGTTGGATCTTCTTTGTAGCAGGACCATAGTCCTACTAGATTTCCAGTTCAGAGAATGGAAATGCGTTGTGTCACAATTTTATTTGCGCCAATGGCCAGACACATCCGTCTTCGGCGAGAGAGGTAATACATAAACAAAGAGTAAGCAGAAATCATTTGTCTCCCTTTCAATGTAGTTACCAACTTGAATTGATTAAATCAGAAAGGGGGTTTGCGTTAGAATTAGTCCTAACACTGAGTCTAATCCCCCCCCCCTAACACAACATCTAAATTCTAACAGTACCTCATATCTTGAAAATACAAAAACCATTAAATCGTTGCTAGTTTTAATCTCTGCGCGTAACTACTATTAGCTATTTTGAATTACAGTGACAAGATCTGTAAATGATGTAATTTCATTGAGCTCGCTAAATGTGTGTGAACCAAAGAACACAGATATTGATCGTATGAAATATTTGTAAGTTTGTTTAAAATCCCGCTAATTGATAGTATATACATGGACCCTTGATCCCGTATTGTTCTGCAAAAATTTATAAGTAACAATTCATAATAAGGAACAATTTATAATAAGCAAACAATTTATAATAAGTAAACTATTAAAAAGTAAAAATTAATAATAAGCCAAAATTTATAAGCACAAATTTATAATAAGCAATAATTACATAAACATGAAAATATAGAATAAGCACTGTTTGTGGGTCACTTTAACCTATGAGTTGACACAGTCAATTCCATCTTAACTGCCTCTTACATCATGCATGTCGGGTCACATTGTTTCTATTTTTTGCTTGACTTTTGAATTCAACACAGGGTAGACACCTTGCCTCCTCTCTTTAGTTGCCTCTTACACCGTGCATGTCAGGCTATATTATTTCTCTTTTCTTTACGCTCGTTGCCATACTCCCATAAGATGTTTCCTGTAGCAGGATGTTCGTACTAGATTTCCAGCAGGACATACACCAGAGAACGTAAATGTTTTGTCACAGTTTTATTTGCCTCAATGGCCCAACACATATGACTTTGGCATTGTAAAGGACTGAACAGGATGTAGTCCGGATAAGATAATATGTTACATCATAGTTTACCATTTGGCTTTGATATCTACAACATTTGGTCAAACACATACAACATTTGGTCAAACACATACAACATTTGGTCAAACACATACAACATTTGGTCAAATATACAAAATTTGGTCAAACACATACAACATTTGGTAAAACACATAGAAAATTTGGTCAAACACATAGAAAATTTGGTCAAACACATACATTTGGTCAAACACATAAACATTTGGTCAAACACATACAACATTTGGTCAAACACATACAACATTTGGTCAAACACATACAACATTTGGTCAAACACATACAACATTTGGTCAAACATACAAAATTTAGTCACACTGTCAGTGACATATTCTCTCCAGAACGTTGTCTTTCTAATGAACTCCCTGAACCATTCTCTGTCGTGGGCGATGCGGCTTGCATTCTCCAATGACATATTCATGTTATATTTAATGTTGTCAGTCCATCATCTTCTTGGTCTGCCTTTCCTCCTCTGCCCTGGTGCTCTGCCCTCCATTATTATTTAACCAAATACATAACAACATTTAGCCAAACTCATGCAACATTTGGCAAACATATGTCCTGCTACAAGAGAGATCTGGCGGGAGTTTGAGAATGAACGCTGAAGAAGAAGAGTTTCCTATACCATGTTCAGTTGTAGGATGTTAAGCGAAGACTTTGTTTTATGACGATCTTGTATCTGCTCGTCTGTAAATAATATTTGTTGTGCTAGCATTATATTGATGGGAGGTCTGTGGATTTTTGGTCCAACCCGGTTAGAGCCAGAGGATACCTGATGATGTTCCTCCTTCGCAAGCGAAGATGAAAATGGCATGAAAAACAATAAATGCGATGAAAAAAAAATATAATTATAATAAATTGGTAATTGTCTAATTTGGTTTGTGAGTTTTCTACCTAAGTAATGCTCAAATCACTGGAGCTAAGGTAGGGTTCACTATGTTCATTCCCCGCCACCAATTGACTACTGGTTATGTCAGACTTCTCTATTGCTTCAGGCATGCAACCAAATGTTCAAGTCAAAATGATTGTCACTTCCTAAGGCATTGTGCCTCTATGATGGGCCTCAGCATAGGAAACATATAGTGCTGTCAGCTTCCTCCTCCCCTCCCCAGTGCTGCACAGTACATCTCTGGCTTTATCCCAACCACAGAAGGTGCATACATATATACAAATAAAGCATAAAATACATTGCAACAATAAAATAAAAGCATAATTGTATATATGATGTGCCATGAAGCTTCTATAAGAGAACCTCAATATAACGGCATGTCATCTACTAAGACTTTCTTTTGCATTAATGGTTTGTCTAGTTGGTGATACCCACAGATGCAAACCATGTGGCACTTGCCCCTTCATTATTATAATAATGGAATTCTACACCTCGGCCTATAAATGGATTCTAGACTTGTGTCAAATTTCAGACATTAAAATCATGTGCTCGGTTTATAATCGAATTAGTTTATACATGGTATGCTACTATTTTTGTGTGTCTTTCTATGAAATGGAGTAACCAACCACACTCCAAGCCCTCCTTAGCTGCCTCTTACAACATACATTGCAAGTCACAGTATTATAATGATGATTATGAAATAATCCCTTTAGTAATGCTGAAGTCAGATGTGTCAGGCGGCCGAAAGGTGCATATATCACAGCAATGATGTAAACCATGACACAACGCATTCCGTTCTCCGGACTACAACCTGCTAATCTGCAGGAGTTTGAGAATGAACGAAGAAGAAGAATCCCTTTAGTTTTGAGGTGGTAGCTATATAGCTATATATATGAGCTATATTTGATAGCCCATAGCCTTTCTGACAATAGCACAGCTTCTTCTCAGTTGTGTAACTGAGGCTCTTGTGTAACCTAGACTCTATACGGTTGTCTCAAAGGCATTGTTGCATCATGCAGGTTTCTGAATGCATGTTTAGTCCCCAAAGGCAGGCATTCCAGGAGCCAGGAGCACACCACACAAATCTGGGCCAACTATGTTGTCATTCTTATGTCAGATCTATTGACCCATCAGTAGTGATGACACAACTAACATTCTCCGTCACATAGTCCCCGTCACACAGTCTCAGTCACATAGTCTCCGTCACATTGGAGTCTGCCACAAAAGGTGCAATTTGTTGGCCGGCATCTCTTCATCATCCATGGGGGTTGCTTTGTTGGAAGACAAAATTGTGACAATATGTGACAACGATTTTTCCGCAGGTGACAACTTGTCAGTCTACTGTACCCCAACTGTACTTAGACGCCTCTACTGTACCCCAACTGTACTTAGTCGCCTCTACTGTACCCCAACTGTACTTAGTCGCCTCTATTGTATCTCAACTGTACTTAGTCGCCTCTACTGTGCCCCAACTGTACTTAGTCGCCTTCAACGACATGCTTGAAAATAAGACACTGGCTCTATTCTTTGCCATTAACTAGAAGTTCAAGAAAGTCAGTTGTCATACAAGCCCGTCACAATATTATTCTATACATCCTTCCCAGAACCCCACAGCACATGTGATTCCAAGCTCTAACTTAATACCTTGTTCCACCCCACTGGATGGTGGGTGTTATAATTTATCTTACCACCTTTAACACTAAGGCATAATTTGTTTTTAGCTCTCAATTCAACAAGAACTCAACATCACTGTTAACACTAAGATATTATGTCTTTTAGCTGACAATTAAACAAGTACTCACTCTGGATGCCTATCAAACATGATTGGAAGGTACTCATCCACAGGCACCATCTTTGACAAAGGTTTCTGATCTAGCAGTTTTCATGCACCCCGGATAGACAATATGTAACTGATTGTCCAATAGGAATAGTGTGGCCACGCCAACCGATCGCTGCCCTCTACCATTGTCTCTAAGTCTTTGCGTAAACAATTCCTTCCCAAATATCTGTGGACAGTATCATTCATGTAAATAATTCTTAGATTTATTGTAAACAATATCATATTTCACAACTGTTGAGTTAAATCCTAAGGATCACCTTTGTTGTGCAGTCACACAGGAACACAATGTTTCAAGTCTGTGCTAACTTAATGACAATGGTTCCTGAATGTGGAAGGTTTAAGGTCGCACTATTTGCTTATCAGACTAACCATTATGCAACAGTAAACTAGCAATACAGTCAAAGTCCGATGTATTAGGCCATTAGCGCAAATAAATCGGAAACACAATGCATTTCCATTCTCTGGACTACATCCTACTTGAAATCTTGTAGGATCATTTTCCTGCAACAAGAGAGTTCCAGTGGGAGTTTGAGAATGAACAATGAAGAAACAATAGAAGCCATGCCAATATAATGAGAATTTCTACTTGTGAATGACCCCCATCTCATTTCATCTGTACATTTCTTCATTAGAAATATTTTTTTAAAATTTTCTTGTTCAAAATTTTCAACACATTTCATAAATGTATGTAATTTATCATTAGAAAAATATTTCTTTGATTTTGAAACTTTTCAACACATTTCAGCAATATATCTAGTTTATCATTGGAATTATATTTTTTTATTTTCTTTTTCAAACTTTTCAACACATCTCATAAATGTATCTACCGGTAGATTATCACTAGAATTATATCTTTTCATTTTCTTTTTCAAACTTTTCAACACATTTCATAAATGTATATAGTTTATCATTAGAAATATATTTTTTTAATTTTCTTGTTCAAACTTTTCAACATATTTCATAAATGTATCTAGTTTATCATTAGAAATATATTTTTTTGATTTTCAAACTTTTCAACACATTTCATAAGTGTATATAGTTTATCAATAGAAATTATTTTTTTTAATTTTCTTTTTCAAACCTTTCAACATATTTCATAAATGTATCTAGTTTATTACTATAAATTTTTTTTTTGATTTTCTTTTTAAAACTTTTCAACACATCTCATAAATGTATCTAGTTTATCATTAGAAATATATTTTTTGATTTTGAAACTTTTCAACACTTCTCATAAATGTATCTACCGGTAGATAACATTAGAAATATATCTTTTCACTTTCTTTTTCAAACTTTTCAACACATTTCTTAAATGTATATAGTTTATCATTAGAAATATTTTTTTTTTATTTTCTTGTTCAAACTTTTCAACACATTTCATAAATGAATATAGTTTATAATTAGAAATATATTTTTTTTTTATTTTCTTGTTCAAACTTTTCAACATATTTCATAAATGTATATAGTTTATCACTAGAAATATATTTTTTGATTTTCTTTTTCAAACTTTTCAACACTTCTCATAAATGTATCTACCGGTAGTTTATCATTATAAATATATTTTTTTATTTTCTTTTTCAATCTTTTCAACACATCTCATAAATGTATCTACCGGTAGATTATCACTAGAAATATATGTTTTCATTTTCTTTTTCAAACTTTTCAACACATTTCATAAATGTATATAGTTTATCATAAGAAATATATTTTTTTATTTTCTTTTTCAAACTTTTCAACATATTTCATAAATATATCTAGTTTATCACTAGAAATATATTTTTTGATTTTCTTTTTCAAACTTTTCAACACATCTCATAAATGTATCTACAGGTAGTTTATCATTAGAAATATATTTTTTTATTTTCTTTTTGAAACTTTTCCACATATTTCATAAATATATCTAGTTTATCACTAGAAATATATTTGTTGATTTTCTTTTTCAAACTTTTCAACACATCTCATAAATGTATCTACAGGTAGTTTATCATTAGAAATATATTTTTTTATTTTCTTTTTGAAACTTTTCAACACATTTCATAAATGTATCTAGTTTTTATCATTAGAAATATATTTTTTTGATTTTGAAACTTTTCAACACATTTCATAAATGTATCTAGTTTATCATTAGAAATATATTTTTTTAATTTTCAAACTGTTCAACACATCTCATAAATGTATCTACCGGTAGTGTACTATTAAAAATATATTTGTTAATTTTCTTTTTCATTCTTTTCAACACATCTCATAAATGTATATAGTTTATCATTAGAAATATATTTTTTTATTTTCTTTTTCAAACTTTTCAACACATCTCATAAATGTATCTACTGGTAGATTATCATTAGAAATATATTTTTTTATTTTCTTTTTCAAACTTTTCAACACTTCTCATAAATGTATCTACAGGTAGTTTATCATTAGAAATATATTTTTTTATTTTCTTTTTCAATCTTTTCAACACATTTCATAAATGTATATAGTTTACCATAAGAAATATATTTTTTTTATTTTCTTTTTCAAACTTTTCAACACATCTCATAAATGTATCTACCGGTAGATTATCACTAGAAATATATGTTTTCATTTTCTTTTTCAAACTTTTCAACACATTTCATAAATGTATATAGTTTATCATAAGAAATATATTTTTTTTTTCTTTTTCAAACTTTTCAACATATTTCATAAATATATCTAGTTTATCACTAGAAATATATTTTTTGATTTTCTTTTTCAAACTTTTCAACACATCTCATAAATGTATCTACAGGTAGTTTATCATTAGAAATATATTTTTTTATTTTCTTTTTGAAACTTTTCCACATATTTCATAAATATATCTAGTTTATCACTAGAAATATATTTGTTGATTTTCTTTTTCAAACTTTTCAACACATCTCATAAATGTATCTACAGGTAGTTTATCATTAGAAATATATTTTTTTATTTTCTTTTTGAAACTTTTCAACACATTTCATAAATGTATCTAGTTTTTATCATTAGAAATATATTTTTTTGATTTTGAAACTTTTCAACACATTTCATAAATGTATCTAGTTTATCATTAGAAATATATTTTTTTAATTTTCAAACTGTTCAACACATCTCATAAATGTATCTACCGGTAGTGTACTATTAAAAATATATTTGTTAATTTTCTTTTTCATTCTTTTCAACACATCTCATAAATGTATATAGTTTATCATTAGAAATATATTTTTTTATTTTCTTTTTCAAACTTTTCAACACATCTCATAAATGTATCTACTGGTAGATTATCATTAGAAATATATTTTTTTATTTTCTTTTTCAAACTTTTCAACACTTCTCATAAATGTATCTACAGGTAGTTTATCATTAGAAATATATTTTTTTATTTTCTTTTTCAATCTTTTCAACACATTTCATAAATGTATATAGTTTACCATAAGAAATATATTTTTTTTATTTTCTTTTTCAAACTTTTCAACACATCTCATAAATGTATCTACCGGTAGATTATCACTAGAAATATATCTTTTCACTTTCTTTTTCAAACTTTTCAACACTTCTCATAAATGTATCTACAGGTAGTTTATCATTAGAAATATATTTTTTTATTTTCTTTTTCAATCTTTTCAACACATTTCATAAATGTATATAGTTTATCATAAGAAATAAATTTTTAAATTTTCTTTTTCAAACTTTTCAACATATTTCATAAATGTATCTAGTTTATCACTAGAAATATATTTTTTGATTTTCTTTTTCAAACTTTTCAACACATCTTATAAATGTATCTACGGGTAGTTTATCATTAGAAATATATTTTTTTATTTTCTTTTTGAAACTTTTCAACACATTTCATAAATGTATCTAGTTTTTATCATTAGAAATATATTTTTTTGATTTTGAAACTTTTCAACACATTTCTTAAATGTATATAGTTTATCATTAGAAATATTTTTTTTTAATTTTCAAACTGTTCAACACATCTCATAAATGTATCTACCGGTAGTGTACTATTAAAAATATATTTGTTAATTTTCTTTTTCAATCTTTTCAACACATGTCATAAATGTATCTAGTTTATCACTAGAAATATATTTTTTTATTTTCTTTTTCAAACTTTTCAACACATCTCATAAATGAATATAGTTTATAATTAGAAATATAATTTTTTTTATTTTCTTGTTCAAACATTTCAACATATTTCATAAATGTATATAGTTTATCACTAGAACTATATTTTTTGATTTTCTATTTGAAACTTTTCAACACATTTCATAAATGTATCTAGTTTTTATCATTAGAAATATATTTTTTTGATTTTGAAACTTTTCAACACATTTCATAAATGTATCTTGTTTATTATTAGACATATATTTTTTATTTTCTTTTTCAAACCTTTCAACATATTTCATAAATGTATCTAGTTTATCACTAGAAATGTTTTTTTTTGATTTTCTTTTTCAAACTTTTCAACACATCTCATAAATGTATCTAGTTTATCATTAGAAATATATTTTTTGATTTTGAAACTTTTCAACACATTTCATAAATGTATCTACCAGTAGTTTATCATTAGAAATATATTTTTTTATTTTCTTTTTCAATCTTTCCAACACATCTCATAAATGTATCTACCGGTAGATTATCACTAGAAATATATCTTTTCATTTTCTTTTTCAAAATTTTTCAACACATTTCATAAATGTATATAGTTTATCATAAGAAATATATTTTTTTTATTTTCTTGTTCAAACTTTTCAACATATTTCATAAATGTATCTAGTTTATCACTAGAAATATATTTTTTTATTTTCTTTTTCAAACTTTTCAACACATCTCATAAATGTATCTACAGGTAGTTTATCATTAGAAATATATTTTTTATTTTCTTTTTCAAACTTTTCAACACATCTCAGAAATGTATCTACCAGTAGTTTATCATTAGAATTATATTTTGTTATTTTCTTTTTCAAACTTTTCAACACTTCTCATAAATGTATCTACCGGTAGTTTATCATTAGAAATATATTTTTTTATTTTCTTTTTCAATTTTTTCAACACATCTCATAAATGTATCTAGTGTATCACTAGAAATATTTTTTTTTATTTTCTTTTTCAAACTTTTCAACACATCTCATAAATATATCTACCGGTAGTTTATCATTAAAAATATATTTTTTTATTTTCTTTTTCAAACTTTTCAACACATTTCATAAGTGTATATAGTGTATCAATAGAAATTTATTTTTTGATTTTCTTTTTCAAACTTTTCAACACATTTCATAAATGTATATAGTTTATCATTAGAAATATATTTTTTGATTTTCAAACTTTTCAACACATTTCATAAGTGTATATAGTGTATCAATAGAAATTTATTTTTTGATTTTCTTTTTCAAACTTTTCAACACATTTCATAAATGTATATAGTTTATCATTAGAAATATTTTTTTTTAATTTTCTTGTTCAAACTTTTCAACACATTTCATAAATGTATATAGTTTATCACTAGAAATATATTTTTTGATTTTCTTTTCCAAACTTTTCAACACATTTCATAAATGTATCTAGTTTATCATAAGAAATATATTTTTTTTAAATTTCAAACTTTTCAACACATCTCATAATTGTATCTTCCGGTAGTTTATCATTAGAAATATATTTTTTTATTTTCTTTTTCAAACTTTTCAACACATCTCATAAATATATCTACCTGTAGTTTATCATTAAAAATATATTTTTTTATTTTCTTTTTCAAACTTTTCAACACATTTCATAAATGTATATAGTTTATCATTACAAATATATTTTTTGATTTTCAAACTTTTCAACACATTTCATAAGTGTATATAGTTTATCATTAGCAATATATTTTTTTAATTTTCTTTTTCAAACTTTTCAACATATTTCATAAATGTATATAGTTTATCACTAGAAATATATTTTTGTGATTATCTTTTCCAAACTTTTCAACACTTCTCATAAATGTATCTACCGGTAGTTTATCATTAGAAATATATTTTTGTATTTTCTTTTTCAATCTTTTCAACACATCTCATAAATGTATCTACCGGTAGATTATCACTAGAAATATATCTTTTCATTTTCTTTTTCAAAATTTTTCAACACATTTCATAAATGTATATAGTTTATCATAAGAAATATATTTTTTTTATTTTCTTATTCAAACTTTGAAACATATTTCATAAATGTATCTAGTTTATCACTAGAAATATATTTTTTGATTTTCTTTTTCAAACTTTTCAACACATCTCATAAATATATCTACCGGTAGTTTATCATTAAAAATATATTTTTTTATTTTCTTTTTCAAACTTTTCATAAGTGTATATAGTGTATCAATAGAAATTTATTTTTTGATTTTCTTTTTCAAACTTTTCAACACATTTCATAAATGTATATAGTTTATCATTAGAAATATATTTTTTGATTTTCAAACTTTTCAACACATTTCATAAGTGTATATCACTATATATCAATAGAAATTTATTTTTTGATTTTCTTTTTCAAACTTTTCAAAACATTTCATAAATGTATATAGTTTATCACTAGAAATATATTTTTTGATTTTCTTTTCCAAACTTTTCAACACATTTCATAAATGTATCTAGTTTATCATAAGAAATATATTTTTTTTAAATTTCAAACTTTTCAACACATCTCATAATTGTATCTTCCGGTAGTTTATCATTAGAAATATATTTTTTTATTTTCTTTTTCAAACTTTTCAACACATCTCATAAATATATCTACCGGTAGTTTATCATTAAAAATATATTTTTTTATTTTCTTTTTCAAACTTTTCAACACATTTCATAAATGTATATAGTTTATCATTACAAATATATTTTTTGATTTTCAAACTTTTCAACACATTTCATAAGTGTATATAGTTTATCACTAGAAATATATTTTTTTAATTTTCTTTTTCAAACTTTTCAACATATTTCATAAATGTATATAGTTTATCACTAGAAATATATTTTTGTGATTTTCTTTTCCAAACTTTTCAACACTTCTCATAAATGTATCTACCGGTAGTTTATCATTAGAAATATATTTTTGCATTTTCTTTTTCAATCTTTTCAACACATCTCATAAATGTATCTACCGGTAGATTATCACTAGAAATATATCTTTTCATTTTCTTTTTCAAAATTTTTCAACACATTTCATAAATGTATATAGTTTATCATAAGAAATATATTTTTTTTATTTTCTTATTCAAACTTTTCAACATATTTCATAAATGTATCTAGTTTATCACTAGAAATATATTTTTTGATTTTCTTTTTCAAACTTTTCAACACATTTCATAAATGTATATAGTTTATCATTAGAAATATATTTTTTGATTTTCAAACTTTTCAACACATTTCATAAGTGTATATAGTTTATCACTAGAAATATATTTTTTGATTTTCTTTTCCAAACTTTTCAACACATTTCATAAATCTATCTACCGGTAGATTATCACTAGAAATATATCTTTTCATTTTCTTTTTCAAAATTTTTCAACACATTTCATAAATGTATATAGTTTATCATAAGAAATATATTTTTTTTATTTTCTTATTCAAACTTTTCAACATATTTCATAAATGTATCTAGTTTATCACTAGAAATATATTTTTTGATTTTCTTTTTCAAACTTTTCAACACATTTCATAAATGTATATAGTTTATCATTAGAAATATATTTTTTGATTTTCAAACTTTTCAACACATTTCATAAGTGTATATAGTTTATCACTAGAAATATATTTTTTGATTTTCTTTTCCAAACTTTTCAACACATTTCATAAATGTATCTAGTTTATCATAAGAAATATATTTTTTTTAAATTTCATAACTTTTCAACACATCTCATAATTGTATCTTCCGGTAGTTTATCATTAGAAATACATTTTTTAATTTTCTTTTTCAAACTTTTCAACACATCTCATAAATGTATCTACAGGTAGTTTATCATTAGAAATATATTTTTTTTTTATTTTTCAAACTTATCTCATAAATGTATCTACAGGTAGTTTATCATTAGAAATATATTTTTTTATTTTCTTTTTCAAACTTTTCAACACATCTCATAAATATATCTACCGCTAGTTTATCATTAGAAATATATTTTTTTATTTTATTTTTCAAACTTTTCAACACATCTCATAAATGTATCTACAGGTAGTTTATCAATAGAAATATATTTCTTTATTTTCTTTTTCAAACTTTTCAACACATTTCATAAATGTATCTACCAGTAGTTTATCATAAGAAATATATATTTTTTTTCTTTTTCAAACTTTTCAACACATCTCATAAATGTATCTACAGGTAGTTTATCATTAGAAATATATATTTTTTTCTTTTTCAAACGTTTCAACACATCTCATAAATGTATCTACAGGTAGTTTATCATTAGAAATATATTTTTTTATTTTCTTTTTCAAACTTTTCAACACATCTCATAAATATATCTACCGCTAGTTTATCATTAGAAATATATTTTTTTATTTTATTTTTCAAACTTTTCAACACATCTCATAAATGTATCTACAGGTAGTTTATCAATAGAAATTTATTTTTTGATTTTCTTTTTAAAACTTTTCAAAACATTTCATAAATGTATATAGTTTATCATTATAAATATTTTTTTTTTATTTTCAAACTTTTCAACACATTTCATAAGTGTATATAGTTTATCAATAGAAATGTATTTTTTTAATTTTATTTTTCAAACTTTTCAACATATTTCATAAATGTATATAGTTTATCACTAGAAATATATTTTTTGATTTTCTTTTCCAAACTTTTGAACACATCTCATAAATGTATCTACCGGTAGTTTATCATTAGAAATATATTTTTTTATTTTCTTTTTCAAACTTTTCAACACTTCTCATAAATGTATCTACCGGTAGTTTATCATTAGAAATATATCTTTTCATTTTCTTTTTCAAAATTTTTCAACACATTTCATAAATGTATATAGTTTATCATAAGAAATATTTTTTTTTTATTTTCTTGTTCAAACTTTTCAACATATTTCATAAATGTATCTAGTTTATCACTAGAAATATATTTTTTTATTTTCTTTTTCAAACTTTTCAACACATTTCATAAATGTATATAGTTTATCATTAGAAATATATTTTTTGATTTTCAAACTTTTCAACACATTTCATAAGTGTATATAGTGTATCAATAGAAATTTATTTTTTGATTTTCTTTTCCAAACTTTTCAACACATTTCATAAATGTATATAGTTTATCATTACAAATATATTTTTTGATTTTCAAACTTTTCAACAGATTTCATAAGTGTATATAGTTTATCACTAGAAATATATTTTTTTTATTTTCTTATTCAAACTTTTCAACATATTTCATAAATGTATCTAGTTTATCACTAGAAATATATTTTTTGATTTTCTTTTTCAAACTTTTCAACACATTTCATAAATGTATATAGTTTATCATTAGAAATATATTTTTTGATTTTCAAACTTTTCAACACATTTCATAAGTGTATATAGTTTATCACTAGAAATATATTTTTTGATTTTCTTTTCCAAACTTTTCAACACATTTCATAAATGTATCTACCGGTAGATTATCACTAGAAATATATCTTTTCATTTTCTTTTTCAAATTTTTTCAACACATTTCATAAATGTACATAGTTTATCATTAGAAATATTTTGTTTTAATTTTCTTGTTCAAACTTTTCAACACATTTCATAAATGTATATAGTTTATCACTAGAAATATATTTTTTGATTTTCTTTTCCAAACTTTTCAACACATTTCATAAATGTATCTAGTTTATCATAAGAAATATATTTTTTTTAAATTTCATAACTTTTCAACACATCTCATAAATGTATCTACAGGTAGTTTATCATTAGAAATATATTTTTTTTTTATTTTTCAAACTTATCTCATAAATGTATCTACAGGTAGTTTATCATTAGAAATATATTTTTTTATTTTCTTTTTCAAACCTTTCAACACATCTCATAAATATATCTACCGCTAGTTTATCATTAGAAATATATTTTTTTATTTTATTTTTCAAACTTTTCAACACATCTCATAAATGTATCTACAGGTAGTTTATCAATAGAAATATATTTCTTTATTTTCTTTTTCAAACTTTTCAACACATTTCATAAATGTATCTACCAGTAGTTTATCATAAGAAATATATATTTTTTTTCTTTTTCAAACTTTTCAACACATCTCATAAATGTATCTACAGGTAGTTTATCATTAGAAATATATTTTTTTTTCTTTTTCAAACGTTTCAACACATCTCATAAATGTATCTACAGGTAGTTTATCATTAGAAATATATTTTTTTATTTTCTTTTTCAAACTTTTCAACACATCTCATAAATATATCTACCGCTAGTTTATCATTAGAAATATATTTTTTTATTTTATTTTTCAAACTTTTCAACACATCTCATAAATGTATCTACAGGTAGTTTATCAATAGAAATATATTTTTTTATTTTCTTTTTAAAACTTTTCAACACATTTCATAAATGTATATAGTTTATCATAAGAAATATATTTATTTTATTTTCTTGTTCAAACTTTTCAACATATTTCATAAATGTATCTAGTTTATCACTAGAAATATATTTTTTGATTTTCTTTTTCAAACTTTTCAACACATCTCATAAATGTATCTACAGGTAGTTTATCATTAGAAATATATTTTTTATTTTCTTTTTCACACTTTTCAACACATCTCAGAAATGTATCTACTAGTAGTTTATCATTAGAAATATATTTTGTTATTTTCTTTTTCACACTTTTCAACACATCTCAGAAATGTATCTACTAGTAGTTTATCATTAGAAATATATTTTGTTATTTTCTTTTTCAAACTTTTCAACACATCTCATAAATGTATCTACAGGTAGTTTATCATTAGAAATATATTTTTATTTTCTTTTTCAAACTTTTCAACACATCTCATAAATGTATCTACAGGTAGTTTATCATTAGAAATATATTTTTTTATTTTCTTTTTCAAACTTTTCAACACATCTCATAAATATATCTACCGGTAGTTTATCATTAAAAATATATTTTTTTATTTTCTTTTTCAAACTTTTCAACACATTTCATAAATGTATATAGTTTATCACTAGAAATAAATTTTTTGATTTTCAAACTTTTCAACACATTTCATAAGTGTATATAGTGTATCAATAGAAATTTATTTTTTGGATTTTCTTTTTCAAACTTTTCAAAACATTTCATAAATGTATATAGTTTATCATTATAAATATTTTTTTTTGATTTTCAAACTTTTCAACACATTTCATAAGTGTATATAGTTTATCAATAGAAATGTATTTTTTTAATTTTATTTTTCAAACTTTTCAACATATTTCATAAATGTATATAGTTTATCACTAGAAATATATTTTTTGATTTTCTTTTCCAAACTTTTGAACACATCTCATAAATGTATCTACCGGTAGTTTATCATTAGAAATATATTTTTTAATTTTCTTTTTCAAACTTTTCAACACTTCTCATAAATGTATCTACCGGTAGTTTATCATTAGAAATATATCTTTTCATTTTCTTTTTCAAAATTTTTCAACACATTTCATAAATGTATATAGTTTATCATAAGAAATATTTTTTTTTTATTTTCTTGTTCAAACTTTTCAACATATTTCATAAATGTATCTAGTTTATCACTAGAAATATATTTTTTTATTTTCTTTTTCAAACTTTTCAACACATTTCATAAATGTATATAGTTTATCATTAGAAATATATTTTTTGATTTTCAAACTTTTCAACACATTTCATAAGTGTATATAGTGTATCAATAGAAATTTATTTTTTGATTTTCTTTTCCAAACTTTTCAACACATTTCATAAATGTATATAGTTTATCATTACAAATATATTTTTTGATTTTCAAACTTTTCAACACATTTCATAAGTGTATATAGTTTATCACTAGAAATATATTTTTTTAATTTTCTTTTTCAAACTTTTCAACATATTTCATAAATGTATATAGTTTATCACTAGAAATATATTTTTGTGATTTTCTTTTCCAAACTTTTCAACACTTCTCATAAATGTATCTACCGGTAGTTTATCATTAGAAATATATTTTTGTATTTTCTTTTTCAATCTTTTCAACACATCTCATAAATGTATCTACCGGTAGATTATCACTAGAAATATATCTTTTCATTTTCTTTTTCAAAATTTTTCAACACATTTCATAAATGTATATAGTTTATCATAAGAAATATATTTTTTTTATTTTCTTATTCAAACTTTGAAACATATTTCATAAATGTATCTAGTTTATCACTAGAAATATATTTTTTGATTTTCTTTTTCAAACTTTTCAACACATTTCATAAATGTATATAGTTTATCATTAGAAATATATTTTTTGATTTTCAAACTTTTCAACACATTTCATAAGTGTATATAGTTTATCACTAGAAATATATTTTTTGATTTTCTTTTCCAAACTTTTCAACACATTTCATAAATGTATCTACCGGTAGATTATCACTAGAAATATATCTTTTCATTTTCTTTTTCAAATTTTTTCAACACATTTCATAAATGTACATAGTTTATCATTAGAAATATTTTGTTTTAATTTTCTTGTTCAAACTTTTCAACACATTTCATAAATGTATATAGTTTATCACTAGAAATATATTTTTTGATTTTCTTTTCCAAACTTTTCAACACATTTCATAAATGTATCTAGTTTATCATAAGAAATATATTTTTTTTAAATTTCATAACTTTTCAACACATCTCATAAATGTATCTACAGGTAGTTTATCATTAGAAATATATTTTTTTTTTATTTTTCAAACTTATCTCATAAATGTATCTACAGGTAGTTTATCATTAGAAATATATTTTTTTATTTTCTTTTTCAAACTTTTCAACACATCTCATAAATATATCTACCGCTAGTTTATCATTAGAAATATATTTTTTTATTTTATTTTTCAAACTTTTCAACACATCTCATAAATGTATCTACAGGTAGTTTATCAATAGAAATATATTTCTTTATTTTCTTTTTCAAACTTTTCAACACATTTCATAAATGTATCTACCAGTAGTTTATCATAAGAAATATATATTTTTTTTCTTTTTCAAACTTTTCAACACATCTCATAACTGTATCTACAGGTAGTTTATCATTAGAAATATATTTTTTTTTCTTTTTCAAACGTTTCAACACATCTCATAAATGTATCTACAGGTAGTTTATCATTAGAAATATATTTTTTTATTTTCTTTTTCAAACTTTTCAACACATCTCATAAATATATCTACCGCTAGTTTATCATTAGAAATATATTTTTTTATTTTATTTTTCAAACTTTTCAACACATCTCATAAATGTATCTACAGGTAGTTTATCAATAGAAATATATTTTTTTATTTTCTTTTTCAAACTTTTCAACACATTTCATAAATGTATATAGTTTATCATAAGAAATATATTTATTTTATTTTCTTGTTCAAACTTTTCAACATATTTCATAAATGTATCTAGTTTATCACTAGAAATATATTTTTTGATTTTCTTTTTCAAACTTTTCAACACATCTCATAAATGTATCTACAGGTAGTTTATCATTAGAAATATATTTTTAATTTTCTTTTTCACACTTTTCAACACATCTCAGAAATGTATCTACTAGTAGTTTATCATTAGAAATATATTTTGTTATTTTCTTTTTCAAACTTTTCAACACATCTCATAAATGTATCTACAGGTAGTTTATCATTAGAAATATATTTTTATTTTCTTTTTCAAACTTTTCAACACATCTCATAAATGTATCTACAGGTAGTTTATCATTAGAAATATATTTTTTTATTTTCTTTTTCAAACTTTTCAACACATCTCATAAATATATCTACCGGTAGTTTATCATTAAAAATATATTTTTTTATTTTCTTTTTCAAACTTTTCAACACATTTCATAAATGTATATAGTTTATCATAAGAAATATATTTATTTTATTTTCTTTTTCAAACTTTTCAACACATTTCATAAATGTATATAGTTTATCACTAGAAATAAATTTTTTGATTTTCAAACTTTTCAACACATTTCATAAGTGTATATAGTGTATCAATAGAAATTTATTTTTTTATTTTCTTTTTCAAACTTTTCAAAACATTTCATAAATGTATATAGTTTATCATTATAAATATTTTTTTTTGATTTTCAAACTTTTCAACACATTTCATAAGTGTATATAGTTTATCAATAGAAATATATCTTTTCATTTTCTTTTTCAAAATTTTTCAACACATTTCATAAATGTATATAGTTTATCATAAGAAATATTTTTTTTTTATTTTCTTGTTCAAACTTTTCAACATATTTCATAAATGTATCTAGTTTATCACTAGAAATATATTTTTTTATTTTCTTTTTCAAACTTTTCAACACATTTCATAAATGTATATAGTTTATCATTAGAAATATATTTTTTGATTTTCAAACTTTTCAACACATTTCATAAGTGTATATAGTGTATCAATAGAAATTTATTTTTTGATTTTCTTTTTCAAACTTTTCAACACATTTCATAAATGTATATAGTTTATCATTAGAAATATTTTTTTAAAATTTTCTTGTTCAAACTTTTCAACACATTTCATAAATGTATATAGTTTATCATTAGAAATATATTTTTTGATTTTCAAACTTTTCAACACATTTCATAAGTGTATATAGTGTATCAACAGAAATTTATTTTTTGATTTTCTTTTCCAAACTTTTCAACACATTTCACAAATGTATCTAGTTTATCATAAGAAATATATTTTTTTTAAATTTCAAACTTTTCAACACATCTCATAATTGTATCTTCCGGTAGTTTATCATTAGAAATATATTTTTTTATTTTCTTTTTCAAACTTTTAAACACATCTCATAAATGTATCTACAGGTAGTTTATCATTAGAAATATTTATTTTTTTTCTTTTTCAAACTTTTCAAGACATCTCATAAATGTATCTACAGGTAGTTTATCATTAGAAATATTTTTTTTAATTTTCTTTTTCAAACTTTTCAACACATTTCATAAGTGTATATAGTGTATCAATAGAAATTTATTTTTTGATTTTCTTTTTCAAACTTTTCAACACATTTCATAAATGTATATAGTTTATCATTATAAATATTTTTTTTGATTTTCAAACTTTTCAACACATTTCATAAGTGTATATAGTTTATCACTAGAAATATATTTTTTGATTTTCTTTTCCAAACTTTTGAACACATCTCATAAATGTATCTACCGGTAGTTTATCATTAGAAATATATTTTTTTATTTTCTTTTCAAACTTTTCAACACTTCTCATAAATGTATCTACCGGTAGTTTATCATTAGAAATATATTTTTTTATTTTCTTTTTCAAACTTTTCAACACATCTCATAAATGTATCTACCGGTAGATTATCACTAGAAATATATCTTTTCACTTTCTTTTTCAAACTTTTCAACACATTTCTTAAATGTATATAGTTTATCATTAGATTTTTTATTTTTTTATTTTCTTGTTCAAACTTTTCAACACATTTCATAAATGAATATAGTTTATAATTAGAAATATAATTTTTTTAATTTTCTTGTTCAAACATTTCAACATATTTCATAAATGTATATAGTTTATCACTAGAACTATATTTTTTGATTTTCTATTTGAAACTTTTCAACACATTTCATAAATGTATCTAGTTTTTATCATTAGAAATATATTTTTTTGATTTTGAAACTTTTCAACACATTTCATAAATGTATCTTGTTTATTATTAGACATATATTTTTTATTTTCTTTTTCAAACCTTTCAACATATTTCATAAATGTATCTAGTTTATCACTAGAAATGTTTTTTTTTGATTTTCTTTTTCAAACTTTTCAACACATCTCATAAATGTATCTAGTTTATCATTAGAAATATATTTTTTGATTTTGAAACTTTTCAACACATTTCATAAATGTATCTACCAGTAGTTTATCATTAGAAATATATTTTTTTATTTTCTTTTTCAATCTTTCCAACACATCTCATAAATGTATCTACCGGTAGATTATCACTAGAAATATATCTTTTCATTTTCTTTTTCAAAATTTTTCAACACATTTCATAAATGTATATAGTTTATCATAAGAAATATATTTTTTTTATTTTCTTGTTCAAACCTTTCAACATATTTCATAAATGTATCTAGTTTATCACTAGAAATATATTTTTTAATTTTCTTTTTCAAACTTTTCAACACATCTCATAAATGTATCTACAGGTAGTTTATCATTAGAAATATATTTTTTATTTTCTTTTTCAAACTTTTCAACACATCTCAGAAATGTATCTACCAGTAGTTTATCATTAGAAATATTTTTTGTTATTTTCTTTTTCAAACTTTTCAACACATTTCATAAATGTATATAGTTTATCATTAGAAATATATTTTTTGATTTTCAAACTTTTCAACACATTTCATAAGTGTATATAGTGTATCAATAGAAATTTATTTTTTGATTTTCTTTTTCAAACTTTTCAACACATTTCATAAATGTATATAGTTTATCATTAGAAATATATTTTTTGATTTTCAAACTTTTCAACACATTTCATAAGTGTATATAGTGTATCAATAGAAATTTATTTTTTGATTTTCTTTTTCAAACTTTTCAACACATTTCATAAATGTATATAGTTTATCATTAGAAATATTTTTTTTTAATTTTCTTGTTCAAACTTTTCAACACATTTCATAAATGTATATAGTTTATCACTAGAAATATATTTTTTGATTTTCTTTTCCAAACTTTTCAACACATTTCATAAATGTATCTAGTTTATCATAAGAAATATATTTTTTTTAAATTTCAAACTTTTCAACACATCTCATAATTGTATCTTCCGGTAGTTTATCATTAGAAATATATTTTTTTATTTTCTTTTTTAAACTTTTCAACACATCTCATAAATATATCTACCGGTAGTTTATCATTAAAAATATATTTTTTTATTTTCTTTTTCAAACTTTTCAACACATTTCATAAATGTATATAGTTTATCATTACAAATATATTTTTTGATTTTCAAACTTTTCAACACATTTCATAAGTGTATATAGTTTATCACTAGAAATATATTTTTTTAATTTTCTTTTTCAAACTTTTCAACATATTTCATAAATGTATATAGTTTATCACTAGAAATATATTTTTGTAATTTTCTTTTCCAAACTTTTCAACACTTCTCATAAATGTATCTACCGGTAGTTTATCATTAGAAATATATTTTTGTATTTTCTTTTTCAATCTTTTCAACACATCTCATAAATGTATCTACCGGTAGATTATCACTAGAAATATATCTTTTCATTTTCTTTTTCAAAATTTTTCAACACATTTCATAAATGTATATAGTTTATCATAAGAAATATATTTTTTTTATTTTCTTATTCAAACTTTGAAACATATTTCATAAATGTATCTAGTTTATCACTAGAAATATATTTTTTGATTTTCTTTTTCAAACTTTTCAACACATTTCATAAATGTATATAGTTTATCATTAGAAATATATTTTTTGATTTTCAAACTTTTCAACACATTTCATAAGTGTATATAGTTTATCACTAGAAATATATTTTTTGATTTTCTTTTCCAAACTTTTCAACACATTTCATAAATGTATCTACCGGTAGATTATCACTAGAAATATATCTTTTCATTTTCTTTTTCAAATTTTTCAACACATTTCATAAATGTACATAGTTTATCATTAGAAATATTTTGTTTTAATTTTCTTGTTCAAACTTTTCAACACATTTCATAAATGTATATAGTTTATCACTAGAAATATATTTTTTGATTTTCTTTTCCAAACTTTTCAACACATTTCATAAATGTATCTAGTTTATCATAAGAAATATATTTTTTTTAAATTTCATAACTTTTCAACACATCTCATAATTGTATCTTCCGGTAGTTTATCATTAGAAATAAATTTTTTTATTTTCTTTTTCAAACTTTTCAACACATCTCATAAATGTATCTACAGGTAGTTTATCATTAGAAATATATTTTTTTTTTATTTTTCAAACTTATCTCATAAATGTATCTACAGGTAGTTTATCATTAGAAATATATTTTTTTATTTTCTTTTTCAAACTTTTCAACACATCTCATAAATATATCTACCGCTAGTTTATCATTAGAAATATATTTTTTTATTTTATTTTTCAAACTTTTCAACACATCTCATAAATGTATCTACAGGTAGTTTATCAATAGAAATATATTTCTTTATTTTCTTTTTCAAACTTTTCAACACATTTCATAAATGTATCTACCAGTAGTTTATCATAAGAAATATATATTTTTTTTCTTTTTCAAACTTTTCAACACATCTCATAAATGTATCTACAGGTAGTTTATCATTAGAAATATATTTTTTTTTCTTTTTCAAACGTTTCAACACATCTCATAAATGTATCTACAGGTAGTTTATCATTAGAAATATATTTTTTTATTTTCTTTTTCAAACTTTTCAACACATCTCATAAATATATCTACCGCTAGTTTATCATTAGAAATATATTTTTTTATTTTATTTTTCAAACTTTTCAACACATCTCATAAATGTATCTACAGGTAGTTTATCAATAGAAATATATTTTTTTATTTTCTTTTTCAAACTTTTCAACACATTTCATAAATGTATATAGTTTATCATAAGAAATATATTTATTTTATTTTCTTGTTCAAACTTTTCAACATATTTCATAAATGTATATAGTTTATCATTAGAAATATATTTTTTGATTTTCAAACTTTTCAACACATTTCATAAGTGTATATAGTTTATCACTAGAAATATATTTTTTGATTTTCTTTTCCAAACTTTTCAACACATTTCATAAATGTATCTACCGGTAGATTATCACTAGAAATATATCTTTTCATTTTCTTTTTCAAATTTTTCAACACATTTCATAAATGTACATAGTTTATCATTAGAAATATTTTGTTTTAATTTTCTTGTTCAAACTTTTCAACACATTTCATAAATGTATATAGTTTATCACTAGAAATATATTTTTTGATTTTCTTTTCCAAACTTTTCAACACATTTCATAAATGTATCTAGTTTATCATAAGAAATATATTTTTTTTAAATTTCATAACTTTTCAACACATCTCATAATTGTATCTTCCGGTAGTTTATCATTAGAAATAAATTTTTTTATTTTCTTTTTCAAACTTTTCAACACATCTCATAAATGTATCTACAGGTAGTTTATCATTAGAAATATATTTTTTTTTTATTTTTCAAACTTATCTCATAAATGTATCTACAGGTAGTTTATCATTAGAAATATATTTTTTTATTTTCTTTTTCAAACTTTTCAACACATCTCATAAATATATCTACCGCTAGTTTATCATTAGAAATATATTTTTTTATTTTATTTTTCAAACTTTTCAACACATCTCATAAATGTATCTACAGGTAGTTTATCAATAGAAATATATTTCTTTATTTTCTTTTTCAAACTTTTCAACACATTTCATAAATGTATCTACCAGTAGTTTATCATAAGAAATATATATTTTTTTTCTTTTTCAAACTTTTCAACACATCTCATAAATGTATCTACAGGTAGTTTATCATTAGAAATATATTTTTTTTTCTTTTTCAAACGTTTCAACACATCTCATAAATGTATCTACAGGTAGTTTATCATTAGAAATATATTTTTTTATTTTCTTTTTCAAACTTTTCAACACATCTCATAAATATATCTACCGCTAGTTTATCATTAGAAATATATTTTTTTATTTTATTTTTCAAACTTTTCAACACATCTCATAAATGTATCTACAGGTAGTTTATCAATAGAAATATATTTTTTTATTTTCTTTTTCAAACTTTTCAACACATTTCATAAATGTATATAGTTTATCATAAGAAATATATTTATTTTATTTTCTTGTTCAAACTTTTCAACATATTTCATAAATGTATCTAGTTTATCACTAGAAATATATTTTTTGATTTTCTTTTTCAAACTTTTCAACACATCTCATAAATGTATCTACAGGTAGTTTATCAATAGAAATATATTTTTTTATTTTCTTTTTCAAACTTTTCAACACATTTCATAAATGTATATAGTTTATCATAAGAAATATATTTATTTTATTTTCTTGTTCAAACTTTTCAACATATTTCATAAATGTATATAGTTTATCATTACAAATATATTTTTTGATTTTCAAACTTTTCAACACATTTCATAAGTGTATATAGTTTATCACTAGAAATATATTTTTTTAATTTTCTTTTTCAAACTTTTCAACATATTTCATAAATGTATATAGTTTATCACTAGAAATATATTTTTGTGATTTTCTTTTCCAAACTTTTCAACACTTCTCATAAATGTATCTACCGGTAGTTTATCATTAGAAATATATTTTTGTATTTTCTTTTTCAATCTTTTCAACACATCTCATAAATGTATCTACCGGTAGATTATCACTAGAAATATATCTTTTCATTTTCTTTTTCAAAATTTTTCAACACATTTCATAAATGTATATAGTTTATCATAAGAAATATATTTTTTTTATTTTCTTATTCAAACTTTGAAACATATTTCATAAATGTATCTAGTTTATCACTAGAAATATATTTTTTGATTTTCTTTTTCAAACTTTTCAACACATTTCATAAATGTATATAGTTTATCATTAGAAATATATTTTTTGATTTTCAAACTTTTCAACACATTTCATAAGTGTATATAGTTTATCACTAGAAATATATTTTTTGATTTTCTTTTCCAAACTTTTCAACACATTTCATAAATGTATCTACCGGTAGATTATCACTAGAAATATATCTTTTCATTTTCTTTTTCAAATTTTTCAACACATTTCATAAATGTACATAGTTTATCATTAGAAATATTTTGTTTTAATTTTCTTGTTCAAACTTTTCAACACATTTCATAAATGTATATAGTTTATCACTAGAAATATATTTTTTGATTTTCTTTTCCAAACTTTTCAACACATTTCATAAATGTATCTAGTTTATCATAAGAAATATATTTTTTTTAAATTTCATAACTTTTCAACACATCTCATAATTGTATCTTCCGGTAGTTTATCATTAGAAATAAATTTTTTTATTTTCTTTTTCAAACTTTTCAACACATCTCATAAATGTATCTACAGGTAGTTTATCATTAGAAATATATTTTTTTTTTATTTTTCAAACTTATCTCATAAATGTATCTACAGGTAGTTTATCATTAGAAATATATTTTTTTATTTTCTTTTTCAAACTTTTCAACACATCTCATAAATATATCTACCGCTAGTTTATCATTAGAAATATATTTTTTTATTTTATTTTTCAAACTTTTCAACACATCTCATAAATGTATCTACAGGTAGTTTATCAATAGAAATATATTTCTTTATTTTCTTTTTCAAACTTTTCAACACATTTCATAAATGTATCTACCAGTAGTTTATCATAAGAAATATATATTTTTTTTCTTTTTCAAACTTTTCAACACATCTCATAAATGTATCTACAGGTAGTTTATCATTAGAAATATATTTTTTTTTCTTTTTCAAACGTTTCAACACATCTCATAAATGTATCTACAGGTAGTTTATCATTAGAAATATATTTTTTTATTTTCTTTTTCAAACTTTTCAACACATCTCATAAATATATCTACCGCTAGTTTATCATTAGAAATATATTTTTTTATTTTATTTTTCAAACTTTTCAACACATCTCATAAATGTATCTACAGGTAGTTTATCAATAGAAATATATTTTTTTATTTTCTTTTTCAAACTTTTCAACACATTTCATAAATGTATATAGTTTATCATAAGAAATATATTTATTTTATTTTCTTGTTCAAACTTTTCAACATATTTCATAAATGTATCTAGTTTATCACTAGAAATATATTTTTTGATTTTCTTTTTCAAACTTTTCAACACATCTCATAAATGTATCTACAGGTAGTTTATCATTAGAAATATATTTTTTATTTTCTTTTTCACACTTTTCAACACATCTCAGAAATGTATCTACTAGTAGTTTATCATTAGAAATATATTTTGTTATTTTCTTTTTCAAACTTTTCAACACATCTCATAAATGTATCTACAGGTAGTTTATCATTAGAAATATATTTTTATTTTCTTTTTCAAACTTTTCAACACATCTCATAAATGTATCTACAGGTAGTTTATCATTAGAAATATATTTTTTTATTTTCTTTTTCAAACTTTTCAACACATCTCATAAATGTATCTAGTTTATCATTAGAAATATATTTTTTGATTTTGAAACTTTTCAACACATTTCATAAATGTATCTACCAGTAGTTTATCATTAGAAATATATTTTTTTATTTTCTTTTTCAATCTTTCCAACACATCTCATAAATGTATCTACCGGTAGATTATCACTAGAAATATATCTTTTCATTTTCTTTTTCAAAATTTTTCAACACATTTCATAAATGTATATAGTTTATCATAAGAAATATATTTTTTTTATTTTCTTGTTCAAACTTTTCAACATATTTCATAAATGTATCTAGTTTATCACTAGAAATATATTTTTTAATTTTCTTTTTCAAACTTTTCAACACATCTCATAAATGTATCTACAGGTAGTTTATCATTAGAAATATATTTTTTATTTTCTTTTTCAAACTTTTCAACACATCTCAGAAATGTATCTACCAGTAGTTTATCATTAGAAATATTTTTTGTTATTTTCTTTTTCAAACTTTTCAACACATTTCATAAATGTATATAGTTTATCATTAGAAATATATTTTTTGATTTTCAAACTTTTCAACACATTTCATAAGTGTATATAGTGTATCAATAGAAATTTATTTTTTGATTTTCTTTTTCAAACTTTTCAACACATTTCATAAATGTATATAGTTTATCATTAGAAATATATTTTTTGATTTTCAAACTTTTCAACACATTTCATAAGTGTATATAGTGTATCAATAGAAATTTATTTTTTGATTTTCTTTTTCAAACTTTTCAACACATTTCATAAATGTATATAGTTTATCATTAGAAATATTTTTTTTTAATTTTCTTGTTCAAACTTTTCAACACATTTCATAAATGTATATAGTTTATCACTAGAAATATATTTTTTGATTTTCTTTTCCAAACTTTTCAACACATTTCATAAATGTATCTAGTTTATCATAAGAAATATATTTTTTTTAAATTTCAAACTTTTCAACACATCTCATAATTGTATCTTCCGGTAGTTTATCATTAGAAATATATTTTTTTATTTTCTTTTTTAAACTTTTCAACACATCTCATAAATATATCTACCGGTAGTTTATCATTAAAAATATATTTTTTTATTTTCTTTTTCAAACTTTTCAACACATTTCATAAATGTATATAGTTTATCATTACAAATATATTTTTTGATTTTCAAACTTTTCAACACATTTCATAAGTGTATATAGTTTATCACTAGAAATATATTTTTTTAATTTTCTTTTTCAAACTTTTCAACATATTTCATAAATGTATATAGTTTATCACTAGAAATATATTTTTGTGATTTTCTTTTCCAAACTTTTCAACACTTCTCATAAATGTATCTACCGGTAGTTTATCATTAGAAATATATTTTTGTATTTTCTTTTTCAATCTTTTCAACACATCTCATAAATGTATCTACCGGTAGATTATCACTAGAAATATATCTTTTCATTTTCTTTTTCAAAATTTTTCAACACATTTCATAAATGTATATAGTTTATCATAAGAAATATATTTTTTTTATTTTCTTATTCAAACTTTGAAACATATTTCATAAATGTATCTAGTTTATCACTAGAAATATATTTTTTGATTTTCTTTTTCAAACTTTTCAACACATTTCATAAATGTATATAGTTTATCATTAGAAATATATTTTTTGATTTTCAAACTTTTCAACACATTTCATAAGTGTATATAGTTTATCACTAGAAATATATTTTTTGATTTTCTTTTCCAAACTTTTCAACACATTTCATAAATGTATCTACCGGTAGATTATCACTAGAAATATATCTTTTCATTTTCTTTTTCAAATTTTTCAACACATTTCATAAATGTACATAGTTTATCATTAGAAATATTTTGTTTTAATTTTCTTGTTCAAACTTTTCAACACATTTCATAAATGTATATAGTTTATCACTAGAAATATATTTTTTGATTTTCTTTTCCAAACTTTTCAACACATTTCATAAATGTATCTAGTTTATCATAAGAAATATATTTTTTTTAAATTTCATAACTTTTCAACACATCTCATAATTGTATCTTCCGGTAGTTTATCATTAGAAATAAATTTTTTTATTTTCTTTTTCAAACTTTTCAACACATCTCATAAATGTATCTACAGGTAGTTTATCATTAGAAATATATTTTTTTTTTATTTTTCAAACTTATCTCATAAATGTATCTACAGGTAGTTTATCATTTGAAATATATTTTTTTATTTTCTTTTTCAAACTTTTCAACACATCTCATAAATATATCTACCGCTAGTTTATCATTAGAAATATATTTTTTTATTTTATTTTTCAAACTTTTCAACACATCTCATAAATGTATCTACAGGTAGTTTATCAATAGAAATATATTTCTTTATTTTCTTTTTCAAACTTTTCAACACATTTCATAAATGTATCTACCAGTAGTTTATCATAAGAAATATATATTTTTTTTCTTTTTCAAACTATTCAACACATCTCATAAATGTATCTACAGGTAGTTTATCATTAGAAATATATTTTTTTTTCTTTTTCAAACGTTTCAACACATCTCATAAATGTATCTACAGGTAGTATATCATTAGAAATATATTTTTTTATTTTCTTTTTCAAACTTTTCAACACATCTCATAAATATATCTACCGCTAGTTTATCATTAGAAATATATTTTTTTATTTTATTTTTCAAACTTTTCAACACATCTCATAAATGTATCTACAGGTAGTTTATCAATAGAAATATATTTTTTATTTTCTTTTTCAAACTTTTCAACACATTTCATAAATGTATATAGTTTATCATAAGAAATATATTTATTTTATTTTCTTGTTCAAACTTTTCAACATATTTCATAAATGTATCTAGTTTATCACTAGAAATATATTTTTTGATTTTCTTTTTCAAACTTTTCAACACATCTCATAAATGTATCTACAGGTAGTTTATCATTAGAAATATATTTTTTATTTTCTTTTTCACACTTTTCAACACATCTCAGAAATGTATCTACTAGTAGTTTATCATTAGAAATATATTTTGTTATTTTCTTTTTCAAACTTTTCAACACATCTCATAAATGTATCTACAGGTAGTTTATCATTAGAAATATATTTTTATTTTCTTTTTCAAACTTTTCAACACATCTCATAAATGTATCTACAGGTAGTTTATCATTAGAAATATATTTTTTTATTTTCTTTTTCAAACTTTTCAACACATCTCATAAATATATCTACCGGTAGTTTATCATTAAGAATATATTTTTTTATTTTCTTTTTCAAACTTTTCAACACATTTCATAAATGTATATAGTTTATCACTAGAAATAAATTTTTTGATTTTCAAACTTTTCAACACATTTCATAAGTGTATATAGTGTATCAATAGAAATTTATTTTTTGATTTTCTTTTTCAAACTTTTCAAAACATTTCATAAATGTATATAGTTTATCATTATAAATATTTTTTTTTGATTTTCAAACTTTTCAACACATTTCATAAGTGTATATAGTTTATCAATAGAAATGTATTTTTTTAATTTTATTTTTCAAACTTTTCAACATATTTCATAAATGTATATAGTTTATCACTAGAAATATATTTTTTGATTTTCTTTTCCAAACTTTTGAACACATCTCATAAATGTATCTACCGGTAGTTTATCATTAGAAATATATTTTTTTATTTTCTTTTTCAAACTTTTCAACACTTCTCATAAATGTATCTACCGGTAGTTTATCATTAGAAATATATCTTTTCATTTTCTTTTTCAAAATTTTTCAACACATTTCATAAATGTATATAGTTTATCATAAGAAATATTTTTTTTTTATTTTCTTGTTCAAACTTTTCAACATATTTCATAAATGTATCTAGTTTATCACTAGAAATATATTTTTTTATTTTCTTTTTCAAACTTTTCAACACATTTCATAAATGTATATAGTTTATCATTAGAAATATATTTTTTGATTTTCAAACTTTTCAACACATTTCATAAGTGTATATAGTGTATCAATAGAAATTTATTTTTTGATTTTCTTTTCCAAACTTTTCAACACATTTCATAAATGTATATAGTTTATCATTACAAATATATTTTTTGATTTTCAAACTTTTCAACACATTTCATAAGTGTATATAGTTTATCACTAGAAATATATATTTTTAATTTTCTTTTTCAAACTTTTCAACATATTTCATAAATGTATATAGTTTATCACTAGAAATATATTTTTGTGATTTTCTTTTCCAAACTTTTCAACACTTCTCATAAATGTATCTACCGGTAGTTTATCATTAGAAATATATTTTTGTATTTTCTTTTTCAATCTTTTCAACACATCTCATAAATGTATCTACCGGTAGATTATCACTAGAAATATATCTTTTCATTTTCTTTTTCAAAATTTTTCAACACATTTCATAAATGTATATAGTTTATCATAAGAAATATATTTTTTTTATTTTCTTATTCAAACTTTGAAACATATTTCATAAATGTATCTAGTTTATCACTAGAAATATATTTTTTGATTTTCTTTTTCAAACTTTTCAACACATTTCATAAATGTATATAGTTTATCATTAGAAATATATTTTTTGATTTTCAAACTTTTCAACACATTTCATAAGTGTATATAGTTTATCACTAGAAATATATTTTTTGATTTTCTTTTCCAAACTTTTCAACACATTTCATAAATGTATCTACCGGTAGATTATCACTAGAAATATATCTTTTCATTTTCTTTTTCAAATTTTTTCAACACATTTCATAAATGTACATAGTTTATCATTAGAAATATTTTGTTTTAATTTTCTTGTTCAAACTTTTCAACACATTTCATAAATGTATATAGTTTATCACTAGAAATATATTTTTTGATTTTCTTTTCCAAACTTTTCAACACATTTCATAAATGTATCTAGTTTATCATAAGAAATATATTTTTTTTAAATTTCATAACTTTTCAACACATCTCATAAATGTATCTACAGGTAGTTTATCATTAGAAATATATTTTTTTTTTATTTTTCAAACTTATCTCATAAATGTATCTACAGGTAGTTTATCATTAGAAATATATTTTTTTATTTTCTTTTTCAAACTTTTCAACACATCTCATAAATATATCTACCGCTAGTTTATCATTAGAAACATATTTTTTTATTTTCTTTTTCAAACTTTTCAACACATCTCATAAATATATCTACCGGTAGTTTATCATTAAAAATATATTTTTTTATTTTCTTTTTCAAACTTTTCAACACATTTCATAAATGTATATAGTTTATCATTACAAATATATTTTTTGATTTTCAAACTTTTCAACACATTTCATAAGTGTATATAGTTTATCACTAGAAATATATTTTTTTAATTTTCTTTTTCAAACTTTTCAACATATTTCATAAATGTATATAGTTTATCACTAGAAATATATTTTTGTGATTTTCTTTTCCAAACTTTTCAACACTTCTCATAAATGTATCTACCGGTAGTTTATCATTAGAAATATATTTTTGTATTTTCTTTTTCAAACTTTTCAACACATTTCATAAATGTATCTACCAGTAGTTTATCATAAGAAATATATATTTTTTTCCTTTTTCAAACTATTCAACACATCTCATAAATGTATCTACAGGTAGTTTATCATTAGAAATATATTTTTTTTTCTTTTTCAAACGTTTCAACACATCTCATAAATGTATCTACAGGTAGTATATCATTAGAAATATATTTTTTTATTTTCTTTTTCAAACTTTTCAACACATCTCATAAATATATCTACCGCTAGTTTATCATTAGAAATATATTTTTTTATTTTATTTTTCAAACTTTTCAACACATCTCATAAATGTATCTACAGGTAGTTTATCAATAGAAATATATTTTTTTATTTTCTTTTTCAAACTTTTCAACACATTTCATAAATGTATATAGTTTATCATAAGAAATATATTTATTTTATTTTCTTGTTCAAACTTTTCAACATATTTCATAAATGTATCTAGTTTATCACTAGAAATATATTTTTTGATTTTCTTTTTCAAACTTTTCAACACATCTCATAAATGTATCTACAGGTAGTTTATCATTAGAAATATATTTTTTATTTTCTTTTTCACACTTTTCAACACATCTCAGAAATGTATCTACTAGTAGTTTATCATTAGAAATATATTTTGTTATTTTCTTTTTCAAACTTTTCAACACATCTCATAAATGTATCTACAGGTAGTTTATCATTAGAAATATATTTTTATTTTCTTTTTCAAACTTTTCAACACATCTCATAAATGTATCTACAGGTAGTTTATCATTAGAAATATATTTTTTTATTTTCTTTTTCAAACTTTTCAACACATCTCATAAATATATCTACCGGTAGTTTATCATTAAGAATATATTTTTTTATTTTCTTTTTCAAACTTTTCAACACATTTCATAAATGTATATAGTTTATCACTAGAAATAAATTTTTTGATTTTCAAACTTTTCAACACATTTCATAAGTGTATATAGTGTATCAATAGAAATTTATTTTTTGATTTTCTTTTTCAAACTTTTCAAAACATTTCATAAATGTATATAGTTTATCATTATAAATATTTTTTTTTGATTTTCAAACTTTTCAACACATTTCATAAGTGTATATAGTTTATCAATAGAAATGTATTTTTTTAATTTTATTTTTCAAACTTTTCAACATATTTCATAAATGTATATAGTTTATCACTAGAAATATATTTTTTGATTTTCTTTTCCAAACTTTTGAACACATCTCATAAATGTATCTACCGGTAGTTTATCATTAGAAATATATTTTTTTATTTTCTTTTTCAAACTTTTCAACACTTCTCATAAATGTATCTACCGGTAGTTTATCATTAGAAATATATCTTTTCATTTTCTTTTTCAAAATTTTTCAACACATTTCATAAATGTATATAGTTTATCATAAGAAATATTTTTTTTTTATTTTCTTGTTCAAACTTTTCAACATATTTCATAAATGTATCTAGTTTATCACTAGAAATATATTTTTTTATTTTCTTTTTCAAACTTTTCAACACATTTCATAAATGTATATAGTTTATCATTAGAAATATATTTTTTGATTTTCAAACTTTTCAACACATTTCATAAGTGTATATAGTGTATCAATAGAAATTTATTTTTTGATTTTCTTTTCCAAACTTTTCAACACATTTCATAAATGTATATAGTTTATCATTACAAATATATTTTTTGATTTTCAAACTTTTCAACACATTTCATAAGTGTATATAGTTTATCACTAGAAATATATTTTTTTAATTTTCTTTTTCAAACTTTTCAACATATTTCATAAATGTATATAGTTTATCACTAGAAATATATTTTTGTGATTTTCTTTTCCAAACTTTTCAACACTTCTCATAAATGTATCTACCGGTAGTTTATCATTAGAAATATATTTTTGTATTTTCTTTTTCAATCTTTTCAACACATCTCATAAATGTATCTACCGGTAGATTATCACTAGAAATATATCTTTTCATTTTCTTTTTCAAAATTTTTCAACACATTTCATAAATGTATATAGTTTATCATAAGAAATATATTTTTTTTATTTTCTTATTCAAACTTTGAAACATATTTCATAAATGTATCTAGTTTATCACTAGAAATATATTTTTTGATTTTCTTTTTCAAACTTTTCAACACATTTCATAAATGTATATAGTTTATCATTAGAAATATATTTTTTGATTTTCAAACTTTTCAACACATTTCATAAGTGTATATAGTTTATCACTAGAAATATATTTTTTGATTTTCTTTTCCAAACTTTTCAACACATTTCATAAATGTATCTACCGGTAGATTATCACTAGAAATATATCTTTTCATTTTCTTTTTCAAATTTTTTCAACACATTTCATAAATGTACATAGTTTATCATTAGAAATATTTTGTTTTAATTTTCTTGTTCAAACTTTTCAACACATTTCATAAATGTATATAGTTTATCACTAGAAATATATTTTTTGATTTTCTTTTCCAAACTTTTCAACACATTTCATAAATGTATCTAGTTTATCATAAGAAATATATTTTTTTTAAATTTCATAACTTTTCAACACATCTCATAAATGTATCTACAGGTAGTTTATCATTAGAAATATATTTTTTTTTTATTTTTCAAACTTATCTCATAAATGTATCTACAGGTAGTTTATCATTAGAAATATATTTTTTTATTTTCTTTTTCAAACTTTTCAACACATCTCATAAATATATCTACCGCTAGTTTATCATTAGAAATATATTTTTTTATTTTCTTTTTCAAACTTTTCAACACATCTCATAAATATATCTACCGGTAGTTTATCATTAAAAATATATTTTTTTATTTTCTTTTTCAAACTTTTCAACACATTTCATAAATGTATATAGTTTATCATTACAAATATATTTTTTGATTTTCAAACTTTTCAACACATTTCATAAGTGTATATAGTTTATCACTAGAAATATATTTTTTTAATTTTCTTTTTCAAACTTTTCAACATATTTCATAAATGTATATAGTTTATCACTAGAAATATATTTTTGTGATTTTCTTTTCCAAACTTTTCAACACTTCTCATAAATGTATCTACCGGTAGTTTATCATTAGAAATATATTTTTGTATTTTCTTTTTCAATCTTTTCAACACATCTCATAAATGTATCTACCGGTAGATTATCACTAGAAATATATCTTTTCATTTTCTTTTTCAAAATTTTTCAACACATTTCATAAATGTATATAGTTTATCATAAGAAATATATTTTTTTTATTTTCTTATTCAAACTTTGAAACATATTTCATAAATGTATCTAGTTTATCACTAGAAATATATTTTTTGATTTTCTTTTTCAAACTTTTCAACACATTTCATAAATGTATATAGTTTATCATTAGAAATATATTTTTTGATTTTCAAACTTTTCAACACATTTCATAAGTGTATATAGTTTATCACTAGAAATATATTTTTTGATTTTCTTTTCCAAACTTTTCAACACATTTCATAAATGTATCTACCGGTAGATTATCACTAGAAATATATCTTTTCATTTTCTTTTTCAAATTTTTCAACACATTTCATAAATGTACATAGTTTATCATTAGAAATATTTTGTTTTAATTTTCTTGTTCAAACTTTTCAACACATTTCATAAATGTATATAGTTTATCACTAGAAATATATTTTTTGATTTTCTTTTCCAAACTTTTCAACACATTTCATAAATGTATCTAGTTTATCATAAGAAATATATTTTTTTTAAATTTCATAACTTTTCAACACATCTCATAATTGTATCTTCCGGTAGTTTATCATTAGAAATAAATTTTTTTATTTTCTTTTTCAAACTTTTCAACACATCTCATAAATGTATCTACAGGTAGTTTATCATTAGAAATATATTTTTTTTTTATTTTTCAAACTTATCTCATAAATGTATCTACCGCTAGTTTATCATTAGAAATATATTTTTTTATTTTATTTTTCAAACTTTTCAACACATCTCATAAATGTATCTACAGGTAGTTTATCAATAGAAATATATTTCTTTATTTTCTTTTTCAAACTTTTCAACACATTTCATAAATGTATCTACCAGTAGTTTATCATAAGAAATATATATTTTTTTTCTTTTTCAAACTTTTCAACACATCTCATAAATGTATCTACAGGTAGTTTATCATTAGAAATATATTTTTTTTTCTTTTTCAAACGTTTCAACACATCTCATAAATGTATCTACAGGTAGTTTATCATTAGAAATATATTTTTTTATTTTCTTTTTCAAACTTTTCAACACATCTCATAAATATATATACCGCTAGTTTATCAATAGAAATATATTTTTTTATTTTCTTTTTCAAACTTTTCAACACATTTCATAAATGTATATAGTTTATCATAAGAAATATATTTATTTTATTTTCTTGTTCAAACTTTTCAACATATTTCATAAATGTATCTAGTTTATCACTAGAAATATATTTTTTGATTTTCTTTTTCAAACTTTTCAACACATCTCATAAATGTATCTACAGGTAGTTTATCATTAGAAATATATTTTTTATTTTCTTTTTCACACTTTTCAACACATCTCAGAAATGTATCTACTAGTAGTTTATCATTAGAAATATATTTTGTTATTTTCTTTTTCAAACTTTTCAACACATCTCATAAATGTATCTACAGGTAGTTTATCATTAGAAATATATTTTTATTTTCTTTTTCAAACTTTTCAACACATCTCATAAATGTATCTACAGGTAGTTTATCATTAGAAATATATTTTTTTATTTTCTTTTTCAAACTTTTCAACACATCTCATAAATATATCTACCGGTAGTTTATCATTAAAAATATATTTTTTTATTTTCTTTTTCAAACTTTTCAACACATTTCATAAATGTATATAGTTTATCACTAGAAATAAATTTTTTGATTTTCAAACTTTTCAACACATTTCATAAGTGTATATAGTGTATCAATAGAAATTTATTTTTTGATTTTCTTTTTCAAACTTTTCAAAACATTTCATAAATGTATATAGTTTATCATTATAAATATTTTTTTTGATTTTCAAACTTTTCAACACATTTCATAAGTGTATATAGTTTATCAATAGAAATGTATTTTTTTAATTTTATTTTTCTAACTTTTCAACATATTTCATAAATGTATATAGTTTATCACTAGAAATATATTTTTTGATTTTCTTTTCCAAACTTTTGAACACATCTCATAAATGTATCTACCAGTAGTTTATCATTAGAAATATATTTTTTTATTTTCTTTTTCAAACTTTTCAACACTTCTCATAAATGTATCTACCGGTAGTTTATCATTAGAAATATATCTTTTCATTTTCTTTTTCAAAATTTTTCAACACATTTCATAAATGTATATAGTTTATCATAAGAAATATTTTTTTTTTATTTTCTTGTTCAAACTTTTCAACATATTTCATAAATGTATCTAGTTTATCACTAGAAATATATCTTTTCATTTTCTTTTTCAAATTTTTCAACACATTTCATAAATGTACATAGTTTATCATTAGAAATATTTTGTTTTAATTTTCTTGTTCAAACTTTTCAACACATTTCATAAATGTATATAGTTTATCACTAGAAATATATTTTTTGATTTTCTTTTCCAAACTTTTCAACACATTTCATAAATGTATCTAGTTTATCATAAGAAATATATTTTTTTTAAATTTCATAACTTTTCAACACATCTCATAATTGTATCTTCCGGTAGTTTATCATTAGAAATAAATTTTTTTATTTTCTTTTTCAAACTTTTCAACACATCTCATAAATGTATCTACAGGTAGTTTATCATTAGAAATATATTTTTTTTTTATTTTTCAAACTTATCTCATAAATGTATCTACCGCTAGTTTATCATTAGAAATATATTTTTTTATTTTATTTTTCAAACTTTTCAACACATCTCATAAATGTATCTACAGGTAGTTTATCAATAGAAATATATTTCTTTATTTTCTTTTTCAAACTTTTCAACACATTTCATAAATGTATCTACCAGTAGTTTATCATAAGAAATATATATTTTTTTTCTTTTTCAAACTTTTCAACACATCTCATAAATGTATCTACAGGTAGTTTATCATTAGAAATATATTTTTTTTTCTTTTTCAAACGTTTCAACACATCTCATAAATGTATCTACAGGTAGTTTATCATTAGAAATATATTTTTTTATTTTCTTTTTCAAACTTTTCAACACATCTCATAAATATATCTACCGCTAGTTTATCAATAGAAATATATTTTTTTATTTTCTTTTTCAAACTTTTCAACACATTTCATAAATGTATATAGTTTATCATAAGAAATATATTTATTTTATTTTCTTGTTCAAACTTTTCAACATATTTCATAAATGTATCTAGTTTATCACTAGAAATATATTTTTTGATTTTCTTTTTCAAACTTTTCAACACATCTCATAAATGTATCTACAGGTAGTTTATCATTAGAAATATATTTTTTATTTTCTTTTTCACACTTTTCAACACATCTCAGAAATGTATCTACTAGTAGTTTATCATTAGAAATATATTTTGTTATTTTCTTTTTCAAACTTTTCAACACATCTCATAAATGTATCTACAGGTAGTTTATCATTAGAAATATATTTTTATTTTCTTTTTCAAACTTTTCAACACATCTCATAAATGTATCTACAGGTAGTTTATCATTAGAAATATATTTTTTTATTTTCTTTTTCAAACTTTTCAACACATCTCATAAATATATCTACCGGTAGTTTATCATTAAAAATATATTTTTTTATTTTCTTTTTCAAACTTTTCAACACATTTCATAAATGTATATAGTTTATCACTAGAAATAAATTTTTTGATTTTCAAACTTTTCAACACATTTCATAAGTGTATATAGTGTATCAATAGAAATTTATTTTTTGATTTTCTTTTTCAAACTTTTCAAAACATTTCATAAATGTATATAGTTTATCATTATAAATATTTTTTTTGATTTTCAAACTTTTCAACACATTTCATAAGTGTATATAGTTTATCAATAGAAATGTATTTTTTTAATTTTATTTTTCTAACTTTTCAACATATTTCATAAATGTATATAGTTTATCACTAGAAATATATTTTTTGATTTTCTTTTCCAAACTTTTGAACACATCTCATAAATGTATCTACCAGTAGTTTATCATTAGAAATATATTTTTTTATTTTCTTTTTCAAACTTTTCAACACTTCTCATAAATGTATCTACCGGTAGTTTATCATTAGAAATATATCTTTTCATTTTCTTTTTCAAAATTTTTCAACACATTTCATAAATGTATATAGTTTATCATAAGAAATATTTTTTTTTTATTTTCTTGTTCAAACTTTTCAACATATTTCATAAATGTATCTAGTTTATCACTAGAAATATATTTTTTTATTTTCTTTTTCAAACTTTTCAACACATTTCATAAATGTATATAGTTTATCATTAGAAATATATTTTTTGATTTTCAAACTTTTCAACACATTTCATAAGTGTATATAGTGTATCAATAGAAATTTATTTTTTGATTTTCTTTTCCAAACTTTTCAACACATTTCATAAATGTATATAGTTTATCATTACAAATATATTTTTTGATTTTCAAACTTTTCAACACATTTCATAAGTGTATATAGTTTATCACTAGAAATATATTTTTTTAATTTTCTTTTTCAAACTTTTCAACATATTTCATAAATGTATATAGTTTATCACTAGAAATATATTTTTGTGATTTTCTTTTCCAAACTTTTCAACACTTCTCATAAATGTATCTACCGGTAGTTTATCATTAGAAATATATTTTTGTATTTTCTTTTTCAATCTTTTCAACACATCTCATAAATGTATCTACCGGTAGATTATCACTAGAAATATATCTTTTCATTTTCTTTTTCAAAATTTTTCAACACATTTCATAAATGTATATAGTTTATCATAAGAAATATATTTTTTTTATTTTCTTATTCAAACTTTGAAACATATTTCATAAATGTATCTAGTTTATCACTAGAAATATATTTTTTGATTTTCTTTTTCAAACTTTTCAACACATTTCATAAATGTATATAGTTTATCATTAGAAATATATTTTTTGATTTTCAAACTTTTCAACACATTTCATAAGTGTATATAGTTTATCACTAGAAATATATTTTTTGATTTTCTTTTCCAAACTTTTCAACACATTTCATAAATGTATCTACCGGTAGATTATCACTAGAAATATATCTTTTCATTTTCTTTTTCAAATTCTTTCAACACATTTCATAAATGTACATAGTTTATCATTAGAAATATTTTGTTTTAATTTTCTTGTTCAAACTTTTCAACACATTTCCTAAATGTATATAGTTTATCACTAGAAATATATTTTTTGATTTTCTTTTCCAAACTTTTCAACACATTTCATAAATGTATCTAGTTTATCATAAGAAATATATTTTTTTTAAATTTCATAACTTTTCAACACATCTCATAAATGTATCTACAGGTAGTTTATCATTAGAAATATATTTTTTTTTTATTTTTCAAACTTATCTCATAAATGTATCTACAGGTAGTTTATCATTAGAAATATATTTTTTTATTTTCTTTTTCAAACTTTTCAACACATCTCATAAATATATCTACCGCTAGTTTATCATTAGAAATATATTTTTTTATTTTCTTTTTCAAACTTTTCAACACATCTCATAAATATATCTACCGGTAGTTTATCATTAAAAATATATTTTTTTATTTTCTTTTTCAAACTTTTCAACACATTTCATAAATGTATATAGTTTATCATTACAAATATATTTTTTGATTTTCAAACTTTTCAACACATTTCATAAGTGTATATAGTTTATCACTAGAAATATATTTTTTTAATTTTCTTTTTCAAACTTTTCAACATATTTCATAAATGTATATAGTTTATCACTAGAAATATATTTTTGTGATTTTCTTTTCCAAACTTTTCAACACTTCTCATAAATGTATCTACCGGTAGTTTATCATTAGAAATATATTTTTGTATTTTCTTTTTCAATCTTTTCAACACATCTCATAAATGTATCTACCGGTAGATTATCACTAGAAATATATCTTTTCATTTTCTTTTTCAAAATTTTTCAACACATTTCATAAATGTATATAGTTTATCATAAGAAATATATTTTTTTTATTTTCTTATTCAAACTTTGAAACATATTTCATAAATGTATCTAGTTTATCACTAGAAATATATTTTTTGATTTTCTTTTTCAAACTTTTCAACACATTTCATAAATGTATATAGTTTATCATTAGAAATATATTTTTTGATTTTCAAACTTTTCAACACATTTCATAAGTGTATATAGTTTATCACTAGAAATATATTTTTTGATTTTCTTTTCCAAACTTTTCAACACATTTCATAAATGTATCTACCGGTAGATTATCACTAGAAATATATCTTTTCATTTTCTTTTTCAAATTTTTCAACACATTTCATAAATGTACATAGTTTATCATTAGAAATATTTTGTTTTAATTTTCTTGTTCAAACTTTTCAACACATTTCATAAATGTATATAGTTTATCACTAGAAATATATTTTTTGATTTTCTTTTCCAAACTTTTCAACACATTTCATAAATGTATCTAGTTTATCATAAGAAATATATTTTTTTAAAATTTCATAACTTTTCAACACATCTCATAATTGTATCTTCCGGTAGTTTATCATTAGAAATAAATTTTTTTATTTTCTTTTTCAAACTTTTCAACACATCTCATAAATGTATCTACAGGTAGTTTATCATTAGAAATATATTTTTTTTTTATTTTTCAAACTTATCTCATAAATGTATCTACAGGTAGTTTATCATTAGAAATATATTTTTTTATTTTCTTTTTCAAACTTTTCAACACATCTCATAAATATATCTACCGCTAGTTTATCATTAGAAATATATTTTTTTATTTTATTTTTCAAACTTTTCAACACATCTCATAAATGTATCTACAGGTAGTTTATCAATAGAAATATATTTCTTTATTTTCTTTTTCAAACTTTTCAACACATTTCATAAATGTATCTACCAGTAGTTTATCATAAGAAATATATATTTTTTTTCTTTTTCAAACTTTTCAACACATCTCATAAATGTATCTACAGGTAGTTTATCATTAGAAATATATTTTTTTTTCTTTTTCAAACGTTTCAACACATCTCATAAATGTATCTACAGGTAGTTTATCATTAGAAATATATTTTTTTATTTTCTTTTTCAAACTTTTCAACACATCTCATAAATATATCTACCGCTAGTTTATCATTAGAAATATATTTTTTTATTTTATTTTTCAAACTTTTCAACACATCTCATAAATGTATCTACAGGTAGTTTATCAATAGAAATATATTTTTTTATTTTCTTTTTCAAACTTTTCAACACATTTCATAAATGTATATAGTTTATCATAAGAAATATATTTATTTTATTTTCTTGTTCAAACTTTTCAACATATTTCATAAATGTATCTAGTTTATCACTAGAAATATATTTTTTGATTTTCTTTTTCAAACTTTTCAACACATCTCATAAATGTATCTACAGGTAGTTTATCATTAGAAATATATTTTTTATTTTCTTTTTCACACTTTTCAACACATCTCAGAAATGTATCTACTAGTAGTTTATCATTAGAAATATATTTTGTTATTTTCTTTTTCAAACTTTTCAACACATCTCATAAATGTATCTACAGGTAGTTTATCATTAGAAATATATTTTTATTTTCTTTTTCAAACTTTTCAACACATCTCATAAATGTATCTACAGGTAGTTTATCATTAGAAATATATTTTTTTATTTTCTTTTTCAAACTTTTCAACACATCTCATAAATATATCTACCGGTAGTTTATCATTAAAAATATATTTTTTTATTTTCTTTTTCAAACTTTTCAACACATTTCATAAATGTATATAGTTTATCACTAGAAATAAATTTTTTGATTTTCAAACTTTTCAACACATTTCATAAGTGTATATAGTGTATCAATAGAAATTTATTTTTTGATTTTCTTTTTCAAACTTTTCAAAACATTTCATAAATGTATATAGTTTATCATTATAAATATTTTTTTTGATTTTCAAACTTTTCAACACATTTCATAAGTGTATATAGTTTATCAATAGAAATGTATTTTTTTAATTTTATTTTTCTAACTTTTCAACATATTTCATAAATGTATATAGTTTATCACTAGAAATATATTTTTTGATTTTCTTTTCCAAACTTTTGAACACATCTCATAAATGTATCTACCAGTAGTTTATCATTAGAAATATATTTTTTTATTTTCTTTTTCAAACTTTTCAACACTTCTCATAAATGTATCTACCGGTAGTTTATCATTAGAAATATATCTTTTCATTTTCTTTTTCAAAATTTTTCAACACATTTCATAAATGTATATAGTTTATCATAAGAAATATTTTTTTTTTATTTTCTTGTTCAAACTTTTCAACATATTTCATAAATGTATCTAGTTTATCACTAGAAATATATTTTTTTATTTTCTTTTTCAAACTTTTCAACACATTTCATAAATGTATATAGTTTATCATTAGAAATATATTTTTTGATTTTCAAACTTTTCAACACATTTCATAAGTGTATATAGTGTATCAATAGAAATTTATTTTTTGATTTTCTTTTCCAAACTTTTCAACACATTTCATAAATGTATATAGTTTATCATTACAAATATATTTTTTGATTTTCAAACTTTTCAACACATTTCATAAGTGTATATAGTTTATCACTAGAAATATATTTTTTTAATTTTCTTTTTCAAACTTTTCAACATATTTCATAAATGTATATAGTTTATCACTAGAAATATATTTTTGTGATTTTCTTTTCCAAACTTTTCAACACTTCTCATAAATGTATCTACCGGTAGTTTATCATTAGAAATATATTTTTGTATTTTCTTTTTCAATCTTTTCAACACATCTCATAAATGTATCTACCGGTAGATTATCACTAGAAATATATCTTTTCATTTTCTTTTTCAAAATTTTTCAACACATTTCATAAATGTATATAGTTTATCATAAGAAATATATTTTTTTTATTTTCTTATTCAAACTTTGAAACATATTTCATAAATGTATCTAGTTTATCACTAGAAATATATTTTTTGATTTTCTTTTTCAAACTTTTCAACACATTTCATAAATGTATATAGTTTATCATTAGAAATATATTTTTTGATTTTCAAACTTTTCAACACATTTCATAAGTGTATATAGTTTATCACTAGAAATATATTTTTTGATTTTCTTTTCCAAACTTTTCAACACATTTCATAAATGTATCTACCGGTAGATTATCACTAGAAATATATCTTTTCATTTTCTTTTTCAAATTCTTTCAACACATTTCATAAATGTACATAGTTTATCATTAGAAATATTTTGTTTTAATTTTCTTGTTCAAACTTTTCAACACATTTCCTAAATGTATATAGTTTATCACTAGAAATATATTTTTTGATTTTCTTTTCCAAACTTTTCAACACATTTCATAAATGTATCTAGTTTATCATAAGAAATATATTTTTTTTAAATTTCATAACTTTTCAACACATCTCATAAATGTATCTACAGGTAGTTTATCATTAGAAATATATTTTTTTTTTATTTTTCAAACTTATCTCATAAATGTATCTACAGGTAGTTTATCATTAGAAATATATTTTTTTATTTTCTTTTTCAAACTTTTCAACACATCTCATAAATATATCTACCGCTAGTTTATCATTAGAAATATATTTTTTTATTTTCTTTTTCAAACTTTTCAACACATCTCATAAATATATCTACCGGTAGTTTATCATTAAAAATATATTTTTTTATTTTCTTTTTCAAACTTTTCAACACATTTCATAAATGTATATAGTTTATCATTACAAATATATTTTTTGATTTTCAAACTTTTCAACACATTTCATAAGTGTATATAGTTTATCACTAGAAATATATTTTTTTAATTTTCTTTTTCAAACTTTTCAACATATTTCATAAATGTATATAGTTTATCACTAGAAATATATTTTTGTGATTTTCTTTTCCAAACTTTTCAACACTTCTCATAAATGTATCTACCGGTAGTTTATCATTAGAAATATATTTTTGTATTTTCTTTTTCAATCTTTTCAACACATCTCATAAATGTATCTACCGGTAGATTATCACTAGAAATATATCTTTTCATTTTCTTTTTCAAAATTTTTCAACACATTTCATAAATGTATATAGTTTATCATAAGAAATATATTTTTTTTATTTTCTTATTCAAACTTTGAAACATATTTCATAAATGTATCTAGTTTATCACTAGAAATATATTTTTTGATTTTCTTTTTCAAACTTTTCAACACATTTCATAAATGTATATAGTTTATCATTAGAAATATATTTTTTGATTTTCAAACTTTTCAACACATTTCATAAGTGTATATAGTTTATCACTAGAAATATATTTTTTGATTTTCTTTTCCAAACTTTTCAACACATTTCATAAATGTATCTACCGGTAGATTATCACTAGAAATATATCTTTTCATTTTCTTTTTCAAATTTTTCAACACATTTCATAAATGTACATAGTTTATCATTAGAAATATTTTGTTTTAATTTTCTTGTTCAAACTTTTCAACACATTTCATAAATGTATATAGTTTATCACTAGAAATATATTTTTTGATTTTCTTTTCCAAACTTTTCAACACATTTCATAAATGTATCTAGTTTATCATAAGAAATATATTTTTTTAAAATTTCATAACTTTTCAACACATCTCATAATTGTATCTTCCGGTAGTTTATCATTAGAAATAAATTTTTTTATTTTCTTTTTCAAACTTTTCAACACATCTCATAAATGTATCTACAGGTAGTTTATCATTAGAAATATATTTTTTTTTTATTTTTCAAACTTATCTCATAAATGTATCTACAGGTAGTTTATCATTAGAAATATATTTTTTTATTTTCTTTTTCAAACTTTTCAACACATCTCATAAATATATCTACCGCTAGTTTATCATTAGAAATATATTTTTTTATTTTATTTTTCAAACTTTTCAACACATCTCATAAATGTATCTACAGGTAGTTTATCAATAGAAATATATTTCTTTATTTTCTTTTTCAAACTTTTCAACACATTTCATAAATGTATCTACCAGTAGTTTATCATAAGAAATATATATTTTTTTTCTTTTTCAAACTTTTCAACACATCTCATAAATGTATCTACAGGTAGTTTATCATTAGAAATATATTTTTTTTTCTTTTTCAAACGTTTCAACACATCTCATAAATGTATCTACAGGTAGTTTATCATTAGAAATATATTTTTTTATTTTCTTTTTCAAACTTTTCAACACATCTCATAAATATATCTACCGCTAGTTTATCATTAGAAATATATTTTTTTATTTTATTTTTCAAACTTTTCAACACATCTCATAAATGTATCTACAGGTAGTTTATCAATAGAAATATATTTTTTTATTTTCTTTTTCAAACTTTTCAACACATTTCATAAATGTATATAGTTTATCATAAGAAATATATTTATTTTATTTTCTTGTTCAAACTTTTCAACATATTTCATAAATGTATCTAGTTTATCACTAGAAATATATTTTTTGATTTTCTTTTTCAAACTTTTCAACACATCTCATAAATGTATCTACAGGTAGTTTATCATTAGAAATATATTTTTTATTTTCTTTTTCACACTTTTCAACACATCTCAGAAATGTATCTACTAGTAGTTTATCATTAGAAATATATTTTGTTATTTTCTTTTTCAAACTTTTCAACACATCTCATAAATGTATCTACAGGTAGTTTATCATTAGAAATATATTTTTATTTTCTTTTTCAAACTTTTCAACACATCTCATAAATGTATCTACAGGTAGTTTATCATTAGAAATATATTTTTTTATTTTCTTTTTCAAACTTTTCAACACATCTCATAAATATATCTACCGGTAGTTTATCATTAAAAATATATTTTTTTATTTTCTTTTTCAAACTTTTCAACACATTTCATAAATGTATATAGTTTATCACTAGAAATAAATTTTTTGATTTTCAAACTTTTCAACACATTTCATAAGTGTATATAGTGTATCAATAGAAATTTATTTGATTTTCTTTTTCAAACTTTTCAAAACATTTCATAAATGTATATAGTTTATCATTATAAATATTTTTTTTTGATTTTCAAACTTTTCAACACATTTCATAAGTGTATATAGTTTATCAATAGAAATGTATTTTTTTAATTTTATTTTTCAAACTTTTCAACATATTTCATAAATGTATATAGTTTATCACTAGAAATATATTTTTTGATTTTCTTTTCCAAACTTTTGAACACATCTCATAAATGTATCTACCGGTAGTTTATCATTAGAAATATATTTTTTTATTTTCTTTTTCAAACTTTTCAACACTTCTCATAAATGTATCTACCGGTAGTTTATCATTAGAAATATATCTTTTCATTTTCTTTTTCAAAATTTTTCAACACATTTCATAAATGTATATAGTTTATCATAAGAAATATTTTTTTTTTATTTTCTTGTTCAAACTTTTCAACATATTTCATAAATGTATCTAGTTTATCACTAGAAATATATTTTTTTATATTCTTTTTCAAACTTTTCAACACATTTCATAAATGTATATAGTTTATCATTAGAAATATATTTTTTGATTTTCAAACTTTTCAACACATTTCATAAGTGTATATAGTGTATCAATAGAAATTTATTTTTTGATTTTCTTTTCCAAACTTTTCAACACATTTCATAAATGTATATAGTTTATCATTACAAATATATTTTTTGATTTTCAAACTTTTCAACACATTTCATAAGTGTATATAGTTTATCACTAGAAATATATTTTTTTAATTTTCTTTTTCAAACTTTTCAACATATTTCATAAATGTATATAGTTTATCACTAGAAATATATTTTTGTGATTTTCTTTTCCAAACTTTTCAACACTTCTCATAAATGTATCTACCGGTAGTTTATCATTAGAAATATATTTTTGTATTTTCTTTTTCAATCTTTTCAACACATCTCATAAATGTATCTACCGGTAGATTATCACTAGAAATATATCTTTTCATTTTCTTTTTCAAAATTTTTCAACACATTTCATAAATGTATATAGTTTATCATAAGAAATATATTTTTTTTATTTTCTTATTCAAACTTTGAAACATATTTCATAAATGTATTTAGTTTATCACTAGAAATATATTTTTTGATTTTCTTTTTCAAACTTTTCAACACATTTCATAAATGTATATAGTTTATCATTAGAAATATATTTTTTGATTTTCAAACTTTTCAACACATTTCATAAGTGTATATAGTTTATCACTAGAAATATATTTTTTGATTTTCTTTTCCAAACTTTTCAACACATTTCATAAATGTATCTACCGGTAGATTATCACTAGAAATATATCTTTTCATTTTCTTTTTCAAATTTTTTCAACACATTTCATAAATGTACATAGTTTATCATTAGAAATATTTTGTTTTAATTTTCTTGTTCAAACTTTTCAACACATTTCATAAATGTATATAGTTTATCACTAGAAATATATTTTTTGATTTTCTTTTCCAAACTTTTCAACACATTTCATAAATGTATCTAGTTTATCATAAGAAATATATTTTTTTTAAATTTCATAACTTTTCAACACATCTCATAAATGTATCTACAGGTAGTTTATCATTAGAAATATATTTTTTTTTTATTTTTCAAACTTATCTCATAAATGTATCTACAGGTAGTTTATCATTAGAAATATATTTTTTTATTTTCTTTTTCAAACTTTTCAACACATCTCATAAATATATCTACCGCTAGTTTATCATTAGAAATATATTTTTTTATTTTATTTTTCAAACTTTTCAACACATCTCATAAATGTATCTACAGGTAGTTTATCAATAGAAATATATTTCTTTATTTTCTTTTTCAAACTTTTCAACACATTTCATAAATGTATCTACCAGTAGTTTATCATAAGAAATATATATTTTTTTTCTTTTTCAAACTTTTCAACACATCTCATAAATGTATCTACAGGTAGTTTATCATTAGAAATATATTTTTTTTTCTTTTTCAAACGTTTCAACACATCTCATAAATGTATCTACAGGTAGTTTATCATTAGAAATATATTTTTTTATTTTCTTTTTCAAACTTTTCAACACATCTCATAAATATATCTACCGCTAGTTTATCATTAGAAATATATTTTTTTATTTTATTTTTCAAACTTTTCAACACATCTCATAAATGTATCTACAGGTAGTTTATCAATAGAAATATATTTTTTTATTTTCTTTTTCAAACTTTTCAACACATTTCATAAATGTATATAGTTTATCATAAGAAATATATTTTTTTTAAATTTCATAACTTTTCAACACATCTCATAAATGTATCTACAGGTAGTTTATCATTAGAAATATATTTTTTTTTTATTTTTCAAACTTATCTCATAAATGTATCTACAGGTAGTTTATCATTAGAAATATATTTTTTTATTTTCTTTTTCAAACTTTTCAACACATCTCATAAATATATCTACCGCTAGTTTATCATTAGAAATATATTTTTTTATTTTATTTTTCAAACTTTTCAACACATCTCATAAATGTATCTACAGGTAGTTTATCAATAGAAATATATTTCTTTATTTTCTTTTTCAAACTTTTCAACACATTTCATAAATGTATCTACCAGTAGTTTATCATAAGAAATATATATTTTTTTTCTTTTTCAAACTTTTCAACACATCTCATAAATGTATCTACAGGTAGTTTATCATTAGAAATATATTTTTTTTTCTTTTTCAAACGTTTCAACACATCTCATAAATGTATCTACAGGTAGTTTATCATTAGAAATATATTTTTTTATTTTCTTTTTCAAACTTTTCAACACATCTCATAAATATATCTACCGCTAGTTTATCATTAGAAATATATTTTTTTATTTTATTTTTCAAACTTTTCAACACATCTCATAAATGTATCTACAGGTAGTTTATCAATAGAAATATATTTTTTTATTTTCTTTTTCAAACTTTTCAACACATTTCATAAATGTATATAGTTTATCATAAGAAATATATTTATTTTATTTTCTTGTTCAAACTTTTCAACATATTTCATAAATGTATCTAGTTTATCACTAGAAATATATTTTTTGATTTTCTTTTTCAAACTTTTCAACACATCTCATAAATGTATCTACAGGTAGTTTATCATTAGAAATATATTTTTTATTTTCTTTTTCACACTTTTCAACACATCTCAGAAATGTATCTACTAGTAGTTTATCATTAGAAATATATTTTGTTATTTTCTTTTTCAAACTTTTCAACACATCTCATAAATGTATCTACAGGTAGTTTATCATTAGAAATATATTTTTATTTTCTTTTTCAAACTTTTCAACACATCTCATAAATGTATCTACAGGTAGTTTATCATTAGAAATATATTTTTTTATTTTCTTTTTCAAACTTTTCAACACATCTCATAAATATATCTACCGGTAGTTTATCATTAAAAATATATTTTTTTATTTTCTTTTTCAAACTTTTCAACACATTTCATAAATGTATATAGTTTATCATAAGAAATATATTTATTTTATTTTCTTTTTCAAACTTTTCAACACATTTCATAAATGTATATAGTTTATCACTAGAAATAAATTTTTTGATTTTCAAACTTTTCAACACATTTCATAAGTGTATATAGTGTATCAATAGAAATTTATTTTTTTATTTTCTTTTTCAAACTTTTCAAAACATTTCATAAATGTATATAGTTTATCATTATAAATATTTTTTTTTGATTTTCAAACTTTTCAACACATTTCATAAGTGTATATAGTTTATCAATAGAAATGTATTTTTTTAATTTTATTTTTCAAACTTTTCAACATATTTCATAAATGTATATAGTTTATCATTAGAAATATATTTTTTGATTTTCAAACTTTTCAACACATTTCATAAGTGTATATAGTTTATCACTAGAAATATATTTTTTGATTTTCTTTTCCAAACTTTTCAACACATTTCATAAATGTATCTACCGGTAGATTATCACTAGAAATATATCTTTTCATTTTCTTTTTCAAATTTTTTCAACACATTTCATAAATGTACATAGTTTATCATTAGAAATATTTTGTTTTAATTTTCTTGTTCAAACTTTTCAACACATTTCATAAATGTATATAGTTTATCACTAGAAATATATTTTTTGATTTTCTTTTCCAAACTTTTCAACACATTTCATAAATGTATCTAGTTTATCATAAGAAATATATTTTTTTTAAATTTCATAACTTTTCAACACATCTCATAAATGTATCTACAGGTAGTTTATCATTAGAAATATATTTTTTTTTTATTTTTCAAACTTATCTCATAAATGTATCTACAGGTAGTTTATCATTAGAAATATATTTTTTTATTTTCTTTTTCAAACTTTTCAACACATCTCATAAATATATCTACCGCTAGTTTATCATTAGAAATATATTTTTTTATTTTATTTTTCAAACTTTTCAACACATCTCATAAATGTATCTACAGGTAGTTTATCAATAGAAATATATTTCTTTATTTTCTTTTTCAAACTTTTCAACACATTTCATAAATGTATCTACCAGTAGTTTATCATAAGAAATATATATTTTTTTTCTTTTTCAAACTTTTCAACACATCTCATAAATGTATCTACAGGTAGTTTATCATTAGAAATATATTTTTTTTTCTTTTTCAAACGTTTCAACACATCTCATAAATGTATCTACAGGTAGTTTATCATTAGAAATATATTTTTTTATTTTCTTTTTCAAACTTTTCAACACATCTCATAAATATATCTACCGCTAGTTTATCATTAGAAATATATTTTTTTATTTTATTTTTCAAACTTTTCAACACATCTCATAAATGTATCTACAGGTAGTTTATCAATAGAAATATATTTTTTTATTTTCTTTTTCAAACTTTTCAACACATTTCATAAATGTATATAGTTTATCATAAGAAATATATTTATTTTATTTTCTTGTTCAAACTTTTCAACATATTTCATAAATGTATCTAGTTTATCACTAGAAATATATTTTTTGATTTTCTTTTTCAAACTTTTCAACACATCTCATAAATGTATCTACAGGTAGTTTATCATTAGAAATATATTTTTTATTTTCTTTTTCACACTTTTCAACACATCTCAGAAATGTATCTACTAGTAGTTTATCATTAGAAATATATTTTGTTATTTTCTTTTTCAAACTTTTCAACACATCTCATAAATGTATCTACAGGTAGTTTATCATTAGAAATATATTTTTATTTTCTTTTTCAAACTTTTCAACACATCTCATAAATGTATCTACAGGTAGTTTATCATTAGAAATATATTTTTTTATTTTCTTTTTCAAACTTTTCAACACATCTCATAAATATATCTACCGGTAGTTTATCATTAAAAATATATTTTTTTATTTTCTTTTTCAAACTTTTCAACACATTTCATAAATGTATATAGTTTATCATAAGAAATATATTTATTTTATTTTCTTTTTCAAACTTTTCAACACATTTCATAAATGTATATAGTTTATCACTAGAAATAAATTTTTTGATTTTCAAACTTTTCAACACATTTCATAAGTGTATATAGTGTATCAATAGAAATTTATTTTTTTATTTTCTTTTTCAAACTTTTCAAAACATTTCATAAATGTATATAGTTTATCATTATAAATATTTTTTTTTGATTTTCAAACTTTTCAACACATTTCATAAGTGTATATAGTTTATCAATAGAAATGTATTTTTTTAATTTTATTTTTCAAACTTTTCAACATATTTCATAAATGTATATAGTTTATCACTAGAAATATATTTTTTGATTTTCTTTTCCATACTTTTGAACACATCTCATAAATATATCTACCGGTAGTTTATCATTAGAAATATATTTTTTTATTTTCTTTTTCAAACTTTTCAACACTTCTCATAAATGTATCTACCGGTAGTTTATCATTAGAAATATATCTTTTCATTTTCTTTTTCAAAATTTTTCAACACATTTCATAAATGTATATAGTTTATCATAAGAAATATTTTTTTTTTATTTTCTTGTTCAAACTTTTCAACATATTTCATAAATGTATCTAGTTTATCACTAGAAATATATTTTTTTATTTTCTTTTTCAAACTTTTCAACACATTTCATAAATGTATATAGTTTATCATTAGAAATATATTTTTTGATTTTCAAACTTTTCAACACATTTCATAAGTGTATATAGTGTATCAATAGAAATTTATTTTTTGATTTTCTTTTTCAAACTTTTCAACACATTTCATAAATGTATATAGTTTATCATTAGAAATATTTTTTTTAAATTTTCTTGTTCAAACTTTTCAACACATTTCATAAATGTATATAGTTTATCATTAGAAATATATTTTTTGATTTTCAAACTTTTCAACACATTTCATAAGTGTATATAGTGTATCAATAGAAATTTATTTTTTGATTTTCTTTTCCAAACTTTTCAACACATTTCACAAATGTATCTAGTTTATCATAAGAAATATATTTTTTTTAAATTTCAAACTTTTCAACACATCTCATAATTGTATCTTCCGGTAGTTTATCATTAGAAATATATTTTTTTATTTTCTTTTTCAAACTTTTAAACACATCTCATAAATGTATCTACAGGTAGTTTATCATTAGAAATATTTTTTTTTTTTCTTTTTCAAACTTTTCAAGACATCTCATAAATGTATCTACAGGTAGTTTATCATTAGAAATATTTTTTTTTATTTTCTTTTTCAAACTTTTCAACACATTTCATAAGTGTATATAGTGTATCAATAGAAATTTATTTTTTGATTTTCTTTTCCAAACTTTTCAACACATTTCATAAATGTATCTAGTTTATCATAAGAAATATATTTTTTTTAAATTTCATAACTTTTCAACACATCTCATAAATGTATCTACAGGTAGTTTATCATTAGAAATATATTTTTTTTTTATTTTTCAAACTTATCTCATAAATGTATCTACAGGTAGTTTATCATTAGAAATATATTTTTTTATTTTCTTTTTCAAACTTTTCAACACATCTCATAAATATATCTACCGCTAGTTTATCATTAGAAATATATTTTTTTATTTTATTTTTCAAACTTTTCAACACATCTCATAAATGTATCTACAGGTAGTTTATCAATAGAAATATATTTCTTTATTTTCTTTTTCAAACTTTTCAACACATTTCATAAATGTATCTACCAGTAGTTTATCATAAGAAATATATATTTTTTTTCTTTTTCAAACTTTTCAACACATCTCATAAATGTATCTACAGGTAGTTTATCATTAGAAATATATTTTTTTTTCTTTTTCAAACGTTTCAACACATCTCATAAATGTATCTACAGGTAGTTTATCATTAGAAATATATTTTTTTATTTTCTTTTTCAAACTTTTCAACACATCTCATAAATATATCTACCGCTAGTTTATCATTAGAAATATATTTTTTTATTTTATTTTTCAAACTTTTCAACACATCTCATAAATGTATCTACAGGTAGTTTATCAATAGAAATATATTTTTTTATTTTCTTTTTCAAACTTTTCAACACATTTCATAAATGTATATAGTTTATCATAAGAAATATATTTATTTTATTTTCTTGTTCAAACTTTTCAACATATTTCATAAATGTATCTAGTTTATCACTAGAAATATATTTTTTGATTTTCTTTTTCAAACTTTTCAACACATCTCATAAATGTATCTACAGGTAGTTTATCATTAGAAATATATTTTTTATTTTCTTTTTCACACTTTTCAACACATCTCAGAAATGTATCTACTAGTAGTTTATCATTAGAAATATATTTTGTTATTTTCTTTTTCAAACTTTTCAACACATCTCATAAATGTATCTACAGGTAGTTTATCATTAGAAATATATTTTTATTTTCTTTTTCAAACTTTTCAACACATCTCATAAATGTATCTACAGGTAGTTTATCATTAGAAATATATTTTTTTATTTTCTTTTTCAAACTTTTCAACACATCTCATAAATATATCTACCGGTAGTTTATCATTAAAAATATATTTTTTTATTTTCTTTTTCAAACTTTTCAACACATTTCATAAATGTATATAGTTTATCATAAGAAATATATTTATTTTATTTTCTTTTTCAAACTTTTCAACACATTTCATAAATGTATATAGTTTATCACTAGAAATAAATTTTTTGATTTTCAAACTTTTCAACACATTTCATAAGTGTATATAGTGTATCAATAGAAATTTATTTTTTTATTTTCTTTTTCAAACTTTTCAAAACATTTCATAAATGTATATAGTTTATCATTATAAATATTTTTTTTTGATTTTCAAACTTTTCAACACATTTCATAAGTGTATATAGTTTATCAATAGAAATGTATTTTTTTAATTTTATTTTTCAAACTTTTCAACATATTTCATAAATGTATATAGTTTATCACTAGAAATATATTTTTTGATTTTCTTTTCCATACTTTTGAACACATCTCATAAATATATCTACCGGTAGTTTATCATTAGAAATATATTTTTTTATTTTCTTTTTCAAACTTTTCAACACTTCTCATAAATGTATCTACCGGTAGTTTATCATTAGAAATATATCTTTTCATTTTCTTTTTCAAAATTTTTCAACACATTTCATAAATGTATATAGTTTATCATAAGAAATATTTTTTTTTTATTTTCTTGTTCAAACTTTTCAATATATTTCATAAATGTATCTAGTTTATCACTAGAAATATATTTTTTTATTTTCTTTTTCAAACTTTTCAACACATTTCATAAATGTATATAGTTTATCATTAGAAATATATTTTTTGATTTTCAAACTTTTCAACACATTTCATAAGTGTATATAGTGTATCAATAGAAATTTATTTTTTGATTTTCTTTTTCAAACTTTTCAACACATTTCATAAATGTATATAGTTTATCATTAGAAATATTTTTTTTAAATTTTCTTGTTCAAACTTTTCAACACATTTCATAAATGTATATAGTTTATCATTAGAAATATATTTTTTGATTTTCAAACTTTTCAACACATTTCATAAGTGTATATAGTGTATCAATAGAAATTTATTTTTTGATTTTCTTTTCCAAACTTTTCAACACATTTCACAAATGTATCTAGTTTATCATAAGAAATATATTTTTTTTAAATTTCAAAACTTTTCAACACATCTCATAATTGTATCTTCCGGTAGTTTATCATTAGAAATATATTTTTTTATTTTCTTTTTCAAACTTTTAAACACATCTCATAAATGTATCTACAGGTAGTTTATCATTAGAAATATTTTTTTTTTTTCTTTTTCAAACTTTTCAACACATCTCATAAATGTATCTACAGGTAGTTTATCATTAGAAATATATTTTTTATTTTCTTTTTCACACTTTTCAACACATCTCAGAAATGTATCTACTAGTAGTTTATCATTAGAAATATATTTTGTTATTTTCTTTTTCAAACTTTTCAACACATCTCATAAATGTATCTACAGGTAGTTTATCATTAGAAATATATTTTTATTTTCTTTTTCAAACTTTTCAACACATCTCATAAATGTATCTACAGGTAGTTTATCATTAGAAATATATTTTTTTATTTTCTTTTTCAAACTTTTCAACACATCTCATAAATATATCTACCGGTAGTTTATCATTAAAAATATATTTTTTTATTTTCTTTTTCAAACTTTTCAACACATTTCATAAATGTATATAGTTTATCATAAGAAATATATTTATTTTATTTTCTTTTTCAAACTTTTCAACACATTTCATAAATGTATATAGTTTATCACTAGAAATAAATTTTTTGATTTTCAAACTTTTCAACACATTTCATAAGTGTATATAGTGTATCAATAGAAATTTATTTTTTTATTTTCTTTTTCAAACTTTTCAAAACATTTCATAAATGTATATAGTTTATCATTATAAATATTTTTTTTTGATTTTCAAACTTTTCAACACATTTCATAAGTGTATATAGTTTATCAATAGAAATGTATTTTTTTAATTTTATTTTTCAAACTTTTCAACATATTTCATAAATGTATATAGTTTATCACTAGAAATATATTTTTTGATTTTCTTTTCCAAACTTTTCAACACATTTCACAAATGTATCTAGTTTATCATAAGAAATATATTTTTTTTAAATTTCAAACTTTTCAACACATCTCATAATTGTATCTTCCGGTAGTTTATCATTAGAAATATATTTTTTTATTTTCTTTTTCAAACTTTTAAACACATCTCATAAATGTATCTACAGGTAGTTTATCATTAGAAATATTTTTTTTTTTTCTTTTTCAAACTTTTCAACACATCTCATAAATGTATCTACAGGTAGTTTATCATTAGAAATATATTTTTTATTTTCTTTTTCACACTTTTCAACACATCTCAGAAATGTATCTACTAGTAGTTTATCATTAGAAATATATTTTGTTATTTTCTTTTTCAAACTTTTCAACACATCTCATAAATGTATCTACAGGTAGTTTATCATTAGAAATATATTTTTATTTTCTTTTTCAAACTTTTCAACACATCTCATAAATGTATCTACAGGTAGTTTATCATTAGAAATATATTTTTTTATTTTCTTTTTCAAACTTTTCAACACATCTCATAAATATATCTACCGGTAGTTTATCATTAAAAATATATTTTTTTATTTTCTTTTTCAAACTTTTCAACACATTTCATAAATGTATATAGTTTATCATAAGAAATATATTTATTTTATTTTCTTTTTCAAACTTTTCAACACATTTCATAAATGTATATAGTTTATCACTAGAAATAAATTTTTTGATTTTCAAACTTTTCAACACATTTCATAAGTGTATATAGTGTATCAATAGAAATTTATTTTTTTATTTTCTTTTTCAAACTTTTCAAAACATTTCATAAATGTATATAGTTTATCATTATAAATATTTTTTTTTGATTTTCAAACTTTTCAACACATTTCATAAGTGTATATAGTTTATCAATAGAAATGTATTTTTTTAATTTTATTTTTCAAACTTTTCAACATATTTCATAAATGTATATAGTTTATCACTAGAAATATATTTTTTGATTTTCTTTTCCATACTTTTGAACACATCTCATAAATATATCTACCGGTAGTTTATCATTAGAAATATATTTTTTTATTTTCTTTTTCAAACTTTTCAACACTTCTCATAAATGTATCTACCGGTAGTTTATCATTAGAAATATATCTTTTCATTTTCTTTTTCAAAATTTTTCAACACATTTCATAAATGTATATAGTTTATCATAAGAAATATTTTTTTTTTATTTTCTTGTTCAAACTTTTCAATATATTTCATAAATGTATCTAGTTTATCACTAGAAATATATTTTTTTATTTTCTTTTTCAAACTTTTCAACACATTTCATAAATGTATATAGTTTATCATTAGAAATATATTTTTTGATTTTCAAACTTTTCAACACATTTCATAAGTGTATATAGTGTATCAATAGAAATTTATTTTTTGATTTTCTTTTTCAAACTTTTCAACACATTTCATAAATGTATATAGTTTATCATTAGAAATATTTTTTTTAAATTTTCTTGTTCAAACTTTTCAACACATTTCATAAATGTATATAGTTTATCATTAGAAATATATTTTTTGATTTTCAAACTTTTCAACACATTTCATAAGTGTATATAGTGTATCAATAGAAATTTATTTTTTGATTTTCTTTTCCAAACTTTTCAACACATTTCACAAATGTATCTAGTTTATCATAAGAAATATATTTTTTTTAAATTTCAAACTTTTCAACACATCTCATAATTGTATCTTCCGGTAGTTTATCATTAGAAATATATTTTTTTATTTTCTTTTTCAAACTTTTAAACACATCTCATAAATGTATCTACAGGTAGTTTATCATTAGAAATATTTTTTTTTTTTCTTTTTCAAACTTTTCAAGACATCTCATAAATGTATCTACAGGTAGTTTATCATTAGAAATATTTTTTTTTATTTTCTTTTTCAAACTTTTCAACACATTTCATAAGTGTATATAGTGTATCAATAGAAATTTATTTTTTGATTTTCTTTTTCAAACTTTTCAACACATTTCATAAATGTATATAGTTTATCATTATAAATATTTTTTTTTGATTTTCAAACTTTTCAACACATTTCATAAGTGTATATAGTTTATCACTAGAAATATATTTTTTTATTTTCTTTTCCAAACTTTTGAACACATCTCATAAATGTATCTACCGGTAGTTTATCATTAGAAATATATTTTTTTATTTTCTTTTCAAACTTTTCAACACTTCTCATAAATGTATCTACCGGTAGTTTATCATTAGAAATATATTTTTTTATTTTCTTTTTCAAACTTTTCAACACATCTCATAAATGTATCTACCGGTAGATTATCACTAGAAATATATCTTTTCACTTTCTTTTTCAAACTTTTCAACACATTTCTTAAATGTATATAGTTTATCATTAGATTTTTTATTTTTTTATTTTCTTGTTCAAACTTTTCAACACATTTCATAAATGAATATAGTTTATAATTAGAAATATAATTTTTTTAATTTTCTTGTTCAAACATTTCAACATATTTCATAAATGTATATAGTTTATCACTAGAACTATATTTTTTGATTTTCTATTTGAAACTTTTCAACACATTTCATAAATGTATCTAGTTTTTATCATTAGAAATATATTTTTTTGATTTTGAAACTTTTCAACACATTTCATAAATGTATCTTGTTTATTATTAGACATATATTTTTTATTTTCTTTTTCAAACCTTTCAACATATTTCATAAATGTATCTAGTTTATCACTAGAAATGTTTTTTTTTGATTTTCTTTTTCAAACTTTTCAACACATCTCATAAATGTATCTAGTTTATCATTAGAAATATATTTTTTGATTTTGAAACTTTTCAACACATTTCATAAATGTATCTACCAGTAGTTTATCATTAGAAATATATTTTTTTATTTTCTTTTTCAATCTTTCCAACACATCTCATAAATGTATCTACCGGTAGATTATCACTAGAAATATATCTTTTCATTTTCTTTTTCAAAACTTTTCAACACATTTCATAAATGTATATAGTTTATCATAAGAAATATATTTTTTTTATTTTCTTGTTCAAACTTTTCAACATATTTCATAAATGTATCTAGTTTATCACTAGAAATATATTTTTTTATTTTCTTTTTCAAACTTTTCAACACATCTCATAAATGTATCTACAGGTAGTTTATCATTAGAAACATATTTTTTATTTTCTTTTTCAAACTTTTCAACACATCTCAGAAATGTATCTACCAGTAGTTTATCATTAGAAATATTTTTTGTTATTTTCTTTTTCAAACTTTTCAACACATTTCATAAATGTATATAGTTTATCATTAGAAATATATTTTTTGATTTTCAAACTTTTCAACACATTTCATAAGTGTATATAGTGTATCAATAGAAATTTATTTTTTGATTTTCTTTTTCAAACTTTTCAACACATTTCATAAATGTATATAGTTTATCATTAGAAATATATTTTTTGATTTTCAAACTTTTCAACACATTTCATAAGTGTATATAGTGTATCAATAGAAATTTATTTTTTGATTTTCTTTTTCAAACTTTTCAACACATTTCATAAATGTATATAGTTTATCATTAGAAATATTTTTTTTTAATTTTCTTGTTCAAACTTTTCAACACATTTCATAAATGTATATAGTTTATCACTAGAAATATATTTTTTGATTTTCTTTTCCAAACTTTTCAACACATTTCATAAATGTATCTAGTTTATCATAAGAAATATATTTTTTTTAAATTTCAAACTTTTCAACACATCTCATAATTGTATCTTCCGGTAGTTTATCATTAGAAATATATTTTTTTATTTTCTTTTTCAAACTTTTCAACACATCTCATAAATATATCTACCGGTAGTTTATCATTAAAAATATATTTTTTTTATTTTCTTTTTCAAACTTTTCAACACATTTCATAAATGTATATAGTTTATCATTACAAATATATTTTTTGATTTTCAAACTTTTCAACACATTTCATAAGTGTATATAGTTTATCACTAGAAATATATTTTTTTAATTTTCTCTTTCAAACTTTTCAACATATTTCATAAATGTATATAGTTTATCACTAGAAATATATTTTTGTGATTTTCTTTTCCAAACTTTTCAACACTTCTCATAAATGTATCTACCGGTAGTTTATCATTAGAAATATATTTTTGTATTTTCTTTTTCAATCTTTTCAACACATCTCATAAATGTATCTACCGGTAGATTATCACTAGAAATATATCTTTTCATTTTCTTTTTCAAAATTTTTCAACACATTTCATAAATGTATATAGTTTATCATAAGAAATATTTTTTTTTTATTTTCTTGTTCAAACTTTTCAACATATTTCATAAATGTATCTAGTTTATCACTAGAAATATATTTTTTTATTTTCTTTTTCAAACTTTTCAACACATTTCATAAATGTATATAGTTTATCATTAGAAATATATTTTTTGATTTTCAAACTTTTCAACACATTTCATAAGTGTATATAGTGTATCAATAGAAATTTATTTTTTGATTTTCTTTTTCAAACTTTTCAACACATTTCATAAATGTATATAGTTTATCATTAGAAATATTTTTTTAAAATTTTCTTGTTCAAACTTTTCAACACATTTCATAAATGTATATAGTTTATCATTAGAAATATATTTTTTGATTTTCAAACTTTTCAACACATTTCATAAGTGTATATAGTGTATCAATAGAAATTTATTTTTTGATTTTCTTTTCCAAACTTTTCAACACATTTCACAAATGTATCTAGTTTATCATAAGAAATATATTTTTTTTAAATTTCAAACTTTTCAACACATCTCATAATTGTATCTTCCGGTAGTTTATCATTAGAAATATATTTTTTTATTTTCTTTTTCAAACTTTTAAACACATCTCATAAATGTATCTACAGGTAGTTTATCATTAGAAATATATTTTTTATTTTCTTTTTCACACTTTTCAACACATCTCAGAAATGTATCTACTAGTAGTTTATCATTAGAAATATATTTTTTGATTTTCTTTTTCAAACTTTTCAACACATCTCATAAATGTATCTACAGGTAGTTTATCATTAGAAATATATTTTTTATTTTCTTTTTCACACTTTTCAACACATCTCAGAAATGTATCTACTAGTAGTTTATCATTAGAAATATATTTTGTTATTTTCTTTTTCAAACTTTTCAACACATCTCATAAATGTATCTACAGGTAGTTTATCATTAGAAATATATTTTTATTTTCTTTTTCAAACTTTTCAACACATCTCATAAATGTATCTACAGGTAGTTTATCATTAGAAATATATTTTTTTATTTTCTTTTTCAAACTTTTCAACACATCTCATAAATGTATCTAGTTTATCATTAGAAATATATTTTTTGATTTTGAAACTTTTCAACACATTTCATAAATGTATCTACCAGTAGTTTATCATTAGAAATATATTTTTTTATTTTCTTTTTCAATCTTTCCAACACATCTCATAAATGTATCTACCGGTAGATTATCACTAGAAATATATCTTTTCATTTTCTTTTTCAAAACTTTTCAACACATTTCATAAATGTATATAGTTTATCATAAGAAATATATTTTTTTTATTTTCTTGTTCAAACTTTTCAACATATTTCATAAATGTATCTAGTTTATCACTAGAAATATATTTTTTTATTTTCTTTTTCAAACTTTTCAACACATCTCATAAATGTATCTACAGGTAGTTTATCATTAGAAACATATTTTTTATTTTCTTTTTCAAACTTTTCAACACATCTCAGAAATGTATCTACCAGTAGTTTATCATTAGAAATATTTTTTGTTATTTTCTTTTTCAAACTTTTCAACACATTTCATAAATGTATATAGTTTATCATTAGAAATATATTTTTTGATTTTCAAACTTTTCAACACATTTCATAAGTGTATATAGTGTATCAATAGAAATTTATTTTTTGATTTTCTTTTTCAAACTTTTCAACACATTTCATAAATGTATATAGTTTATCATTAGAAATATATTTTTTGATTTTCAAACTTTTCAACACATTTCATAAGTGTATATAGTGTATCAATAGAAATTTATTTTTTGATTTTCTTTTTCAAACTTTTCAACACATTTCATAAATGTATATAGTTTATCATTAGAAATATTTTTTTTTAATTTTCTTGTTCAAACTTTTCAACACATTTCATAAATGTATATAGTTTATCACTAGAAATATATTTTTTGATTTTCTTTTCCAAACTTTTCAACACATTTCATAAATGTATCTAGTTTATCATAAGAAATATATTTTTTTTAAATTTCAAACTTTTCAACACATCTCATAATTGTATCTTCCGGTAGTTTATCATTAGAAATATATTTTTTTATTTTCTTTTTCAAACTTTTCAACACATCTCATAAATATATCTACCGGTAGTTTATCATTAAAAATATATTTTTTTTATTTTCTTTTTCAAACTTTTCAACACATTTCATAAATGTATATAGTTTATCATTACAAATATATTTTTTGATTTTCAAACTTTTCAACACATTTCATAAGTGTATATAGTTTATCACTAGAAATATATTTTTTTAATTTTCTCTTTCAAACTTTTCAACATATTTCATAAATGTATATAGTTTATCACTAGAAATATATTTTTGTGATTTTCTTTTCCAAACTTTTCAACACTTCTCATAAATGTATCTACCGGTAGTTTATCATTAGAAATATATTTTTGTATTTTCTTTTTCAATCTTTTCAACACATCTCATAAATGTATCTACCGGTAGATTATCACTAGAAATATATCTTTTCATTTTCTTTTTCAAAATTTTTCAACACATTTCATAAATGTATATAGTTTATCATAAGAAATATTTTTTTTTTATTTTCTTGTTCAAACTTTTCAACATATTTCATAAATGTATCTAGTTTATCACTAGAAATATATTTTTTTATTTTCTTTTTCAAACTTTTCAACACATTTCATAAATGTATATAGTTTATCATTAGAAATATATTTTTTGATTTTCAAACTTTTCAACACATTTCATAAGTGTATATAGTGTATCAATAGAAATTTATTTTTTGATTTTCTTTTTCAAACTTTTCAACACATTTCATAAATGTATATAGTTTATCATTAGAAATATTTTTTTAAAATTTTCTTGTTCAAACTTTTCAACACATTTCATAAATGTATATAGTTTATCATTAGAAATATATTTTTTGATTTTCAAACTTTTCAACACATTTCATAAGTGTATATAGTGTATCAATAGAAATTTATTTTTTGATTTTCTTTTCCAAACTTTTCAACACATTTCACAAATGTATCTAGTTTATCATAAGAAATATATTTTTTTTAAATTTCAAACTTTTCAACACATCTCATAATTGTATCTTCCGGTAGTTTATCATTAGAAATATATTTTTTTATTTTCTTTTTCAAACTTTTAAACACATCTCATAAATGTATCTACAGGTAGTTTATCATTAGAAATATATTTTTTATTTTCTTTTTCACACTTTTCAACACATCTCAGAAATGTATCTACTAGTAGTTTATCATTAGAAATATATTTTTTGATTTTCTTTTTCAAACTTTTCAACACATCTCATAAATGTATCTACAGGTAGTTTATCATTAGAAATATATTTTTTATTTTCTTTTTCACACTTTTCAACACATCTCAGAAATGTATCTACTAGTAGTTTATCATTAGAAATATATTTTGTTATTTTCTTTTTCAAACTTTTCAACACATCTCATAAATGTATCTACAGGTAGTTTATCATTAGAAATATATTTTTATTTTCTTTTTCAAACTTTTCAACACATCTCATAAATGTATCTACAGGTAGTTTATCATTAGAAATATATTTTTTTATTTTCTTTTTCAAACTTTTCAACACATCTCATAAATGTATCTAGTTTATCATTAGAAATATATTTTTTGATTTTGAAACTTTTCAACACATTTCATAAATGTATCTACCAGTAGTTTATCATTAGAAATATATTTTTCTTTTTCTTTTTCAATCTTTCCAACACATCTCATAAATGTATCTACCGGTAGATTATCACTAGAAATATATCTTTTCATTTTCTTTTTCAAAACTTTTCAACACATTTCATAAATGTATATAGTTTATCATAAGAAATATATTTTTTTTATTTTCTTGTTCAAACTTTTCAACATATTTCATAAATGTATCTAGTTTATCACTAGAAATATATTTTTTTATTTTCTTTTTCAAACTTTTCAACACATCTCATAAATGTATCTACAGGTAGTTTATCATTAGAAACATATTTTTTATTTTCTTTTTCAAACTTTTCAACACATTTCATAAATGTATATAGTTTATCATTAGAAATATATTTTTTGATTTTCAAACTTTTCAACACATTTCATAAGTGTATATAGTGTATCAATAGAAATTTATTTTTTGATTTTCTTTTTCAAACTTTTCAACACATTTCATAAATGTATATAGTTTATCATTAGAAATATATTTTTTGATTTTCAAACTTTTCAACACATTTCATAAGTGTATATAGTGTATCAATAGAAATTTATTTTTTGATTTTCTTTTTCAAACTTTTCAACACATTTCATAAATGTATATAGTTTATCATTAGAAATATTTTTTTTTAATTTTCTTGTTCAAACTTTTCAACACATTTCATAAATGTATATAGTTTATCACTAGAAATATATTTTTTGATTTTCTTTTCCAAACTTTTCAACACATTTCATAAATGTATCTAGTTTATCATAAGAAATATATTTTTTTTAAATTTCAAACTTTTCAACACATCTCATAATTGTATCTTCCGGTAGTTTATCATTAGAAATATATTTTTTTATTTTCTTTTTCAAACTTTTCAACACATCTCATAAATATATCTACCGGTAGTTTATCATTAAAAATATATTTTTTTTATTTTCTTTTTCAAACTTTTCAACACATTTCATAAATGTATATAGTTTATCATTACAAATATATTTTTTGATTTTCAAACTTTTCAACACATTTCATAAGTGTATATAGTTTATCACTAGAAATATATTTTTTTAATTTTCTTTTTCAAACTTTTCAACATATTTCATAAATGTATATAGTTTATCACTAGAAATATATTTTTGTGATTTTCTTTTCCAAACTTTTCAACACTTCTCATAAATGTATCTACCGGTAGTTTATCATTAGAAATATATTTTTGTATTTTCTTTTTCAATCTTTTCAACACATCTCATAAATGTATCTACCGGTAGATTATCACTAGAAATATATCTTTTCATTTTCTTTTTCAAAATTTTTCAACACATTTCATAAATGTATATAGTTTATCATAAGAAATATATTTTTTTTATTTTCTTATTCAAACTTTGAAACATATTTCATAAATGTATCTAGTTTATCACTAGAAATATATTTTTTGATTTTCTTTTTCAAACTTTTCAACACATTTCATAAATGTATATAGTTTATCATTAGAAATATATTTTTTGATTTTCAAACGTTTCAACACATTTCATAAGTGTATATAGTTTATCACTAGAAATATATTTTTTGATTTTCTTTTCCAAACTTTTCAACACATTTCATAAATGTATCTACCGGTAGATTATCACTAGAAATATATCTTTTCATTTTCTTTTTCAAATTTTTCAACACATTTCATAAATGTACATAGTTTATCATTAGAAATATTTTGTTTTAATTTTCTTGTTCAAACTTTTCAACACATTTCATAAATGTATATAGTTTATCACTAGAAATATATTTTTTGATTTTCTTTTCCAAACTTTTCAACACATTTCATAAATGTATCTAGTTTATCATAAGAAATATATTTTTTTAAAATTTCATAACTTTTCAACACATCTCATAATTGTATCTTCCGGTAGTTTATCATTAGAAATAAATTTTTTTATTTTCTTTTTCAAACTTTTCAACACATCTCATAAATGTATCTACAGGTAGTTTATCATTAGAAATATATTTTTTTTTTATTTTTCAAACTTTTCAACACATCTCATAAATGTATCTACAGGTAGTTTATCATTAGAAATATATTTTTTTATTTTCTTTTTCAAACTTTTCAACACATCTCATAAATATATCTACCGCTAGTTTATCATTAGAAATATATTTTTTTATTTTATTTTTCAAACTTTTCAACACATCTCATAAATGTATCTACAGGTAGTTTATCAATAGAAATATATTTCTTTATTTTCTTTTTCAAACTTTTCAACACATTTCATAAATGTATCTACCAGTAGTTTATCATAAGAAATATATATTTTTTTTCTTTTTCAAACTTTTCAACACATCTCATAAATGTATCTACAGGTAGTTTATCATTAGAAATATATTTTTTTGATTTTGAAACTTTTCAACACATTTCATAAATGTATCTTGTTTATTATTAGACATATATTTTTTATTTTCTTTTTCAAACCTTTCAACATATTTCATAAATGTATCTAGTTTATCACTAGAAATGTTTTTTTTTTATTTTCTTTTTCAAACTTTTCAACACATCTCATAAATGTATCTAGTTTATCATTAGAAATATATTTTTTGATTTTGAAACTTTTCAACACATTTCATAAATGTATCTACCAGTAGTTTATCATTAGAAATATATTTTTTTATTTTCTTTTTCAATCTTTCCAACACATCTCATAAATGTATCTACCGGTAGATTATCACTAGAAATATATCTTTTCATTTTCTTTTTCAAAATTTTTCAACACATTTCATACATGTATATAGTTTATCATAAGAAATATATTTTTTTTATTTTCTTGTTCAAACATTTCAACATATTTCATAAATGTATCTAGTTTATCACTAGAAATATATTTTTTAATTTTCTTTTTCAAACTTTTCAACACATCTCATAAATGTATCTACAGGTAGTTTATCATTAGAAATATATTTTTTATTTTCTTTTTCAAACTTTTCAACACATCTCAGAAATGTATCTACCAGTAGTTTATCATTAGAAATATATTTTGTTATTTTCTTTTTCAAACATTTCAACACATTTCATAAGTGTATATAGTGTATCAATAGAAATTTATTTTTTGATTTTCTTTTTCAAACTTTTCAACACATTTCATAAATGTATATAGTTTATCATTAGAAATATATTTTTTGATTTTCAAACTTTTCAACACATTTCATAGGTGTATATAGTGTATCAATAGAAATTTATTTTTTGATTTTCTTTTTCAAACTTTTCAACACATTTCATAAATGTATATAGTTTATCATTAGAAATATTTTTTTTTAATTTTCTTGTTCAAACTTTTCAACACATTTCATAAATGTATATAGTTTATCACTAGAAATATATTTTTTGATTTTCTTTTCCAAACTTTTCAACACATTTCATAAATGTATCTAGTTTATCATAAGAAATATATTTTTTTTAAATTTCAAACTTTTCAACACATCTCATAATTGTATCTTCCGGTAGTTTATCATTAGAAATATATTTTTTTATTTTCTTTTTCAAACTTTTCAACACATCTCATAAATATATCTACCGGTAGTTTATCATTAAAAATATATTTTTTTATTTTCTTTTTCAAACTTTTCAACACATTTCATAAATGTATATAGTTTATCATTACAAATATATTTTTTGATTTTCAAACTTTTCAACACATTTCATAAGTGTATATAGTTTATCACTAGAAATATATTTTTTTAATTTTCTTTTTCAAACTTTTCAACATATTTCATAAATGTATATAGTTTATCACTAGAAATATATTTTTGTGATTTTCTTTTCCAAACTTTTCAACACTTCTCATAAATGTATCTACCGGTAGTTTATCATTAGAAATATATTTTTGTATTTTCTTTTTCAATCTTTTCAACACATCTCATAAATGTATCTACCGGTAGATTATCACTAGAAATATATCTTTTCATTTTCTTTTTCAAAATTTTTCAACACATTTCATAAATGTATATAGTTTATCATAAGAAATATATTTTTTTTATTTTCTTATTCAAACTTTGAAACATATTTCATAAATGTATCTAGTTTATCACTAGAAATATATTTTTTGATTTTCTTTTTCAAACTTTTCAACACATCTCATAAATGTATCTACAGGTAGTTTATCAATAGAAATATATTTCTTTATTTTCTTTTTCAAACTTTTCAACACATTTCATAAATGTATCTACCAGTAGTTTATCATAAGAAATATATATTTTTTTTCTTTTTCAAACTTTTCAACACATCTCATAAATGTATCTACAGGTAGTTTATCATTAGAAATATATTTTTTTGATTTTGAAACTTTTCAACACATTTCATAAATGTATCTTGTTTATTATTAGACATATATTTTTTATTTTCTTTTTCAAACCTTTCAACATATTTCATAAATGTATCTAGTTTATCACTAGAAATGTTTTTTTTTGATTTTCTTTTTCAAACTTTTCAACACATCTCATAAATGTATCTAGTTTATCATTAGAAATATATTTTTTGATTTTGAAACTTTTCAACACATTTCATAAATGTATCTATCAGTAGTTTATCATTAGAAATATATTTTTTTATTTTCTTTTTCAATCTTTCCAACACATCTCATAAATGTATCTACCGGTAGATTATCACTAGAAATATATCTTTTCATTTTCTTTTTCAAAATTTTTCAACACATTTCATACATGTATATAGTTTATCATAAGAAATATATTTTTTTTATTTTCTTGTTCAAACATTTCAACATATTTCATAAATGTATCTAGTTTATCACTAGAAATATATTTTTTAATTTTCTTTTTCAAACTTTTCAACACATCTCATAAATGTATCTACAGGTAGTTTATCATTAGAAATATATTTTTTATTTTCTTTTTCAAACTTTTCAACACATCTCAGAAATGTATCTACCAGTAGTTTATCATTAGAAATATATTTTGTTATTTTCTTTTTCAAACTTTTCAACACATTTCATAAGTGTATATAGTGTATCAATAGAAATTTATTTTTTGATTTTCTTTTTCAAACTTTTCAACACATTTCATAAATGTATATAGTTTATCATTAGAAATATATTTTTTGATTTTCAAACTTTTCAACACATTTCATAGGTGTATATAGTGTATCAATAGAAATTTATTTTTTGATTTTCTTTTTCAAACTTTTCAACACATTTCATAAATGTATATAGTTTATCATTAGAAATATTTTTTTTTAATTTTCTTGTTCAAACTTTTCAACACATTTCATAAATGTATATAGTTTATCACTAGAAATATATTTTTTGATTTTCTTTTCCAAACTTTTCAACACATTTCATAAATGTATCTAGTTTATCATAAGAAATATATTTTTTTTAAATTTCAAACTTTTCAACACATCTCATAATTGTATCTTCCGGTAGTTTATCATTAGAAATATATTTTTTTATTTTCTTTTTCAAACTTTTCAACACATCTCATAAATATATCTACCGGTAGTTTATCATTAAAAATATATTTTTTTATTTTCTTTTTCAAACTTTTCAACACATTTCATAAATGTATATAGTTTATCATTACAAATATATTTTTTGATTTTCAAACTTTTCAACACATTTCATAAGTGTATATAGTTTATCACTAGAAATATATTTTTTTAATTTTCTTTTTCAAACTTTTCAACATATTTCATAAATGTATATAGTTTATCACTAGAAATATATTTTTGTGATTTTCTTTTCCAAACTTTTCAACACTTCTCATAAATGTATCTACCGGTAGTTTATCATTAGAAATATATTTTTGTATTTTCTTTTTCAATCTTTTCAACACATCTCATAAATGTATCTACCGGTAGATTATCACTAGAAATATATCTTTTCATTTTCTTTTTCAAAATTTTTCAACACATTTCATAAATGTATATAGTTTATCATAAGAAATATATTTTTTTTATTTTCTTATTCAAACTTTGAAACATATTTCATAAATGTATCTAGTTTATCACTAGAAATATATTTTTTGATTTTCTTTTTCAAACTTTTCAACACATTTCATAAATGTATATAGTTTATCATTAGAAATATATTTTTTGATTTTCAAACGTTTCAACACATTTCATAAGTGTATATAGTTTATCACTAGAAATATATTTTTTGATTTTCTTTTCCAAACTTTTCAACACATTTCATAAATGTATCTACCGGTAGATTATCACTAGAAATATATCTTTTCATTTTCTTTTTCAAATTTTTCAACACATTTCATAAATGTACATAGTTTATCATTAGAAATATTTTGTTTTAATTTTCTTGTTCAAACTTTTCAACACATTTCATAAATGTATATAGTTTATCACTAGAAATATATTTTTTGATTTTCTTTTCCAAACTTTTCAACACATTTCATAAATGTATCTAGTTTATCATAAGAAATATATTTTTTTAAAATTTCATAACTTTTCAACACATCTCATAATTGTATCTTCCGGTAGTTTATCATTAGAAATAAATTTTTTTATTTTCTTTTTCAAACTTTTCAACACATCTCATAAATGTATCTACAGGTAGTTTATCATTAGAAATATATTTTTTTTTTATTTTTCAAACTTTTCAACACATCTCATAAATGTATCTACAGGTAGTTTATCATTAGAAATATATTTTTTTATTTTCTTTTTCAAACTTTTCAACACATCTCATAAATATATCTACCGCTAGTTTATCATTAGAAATATATTTTTTTATTTTATTTTTCAAACTTTTCAACACATCTCATAAATGTATCTACAGGTAGTTTATCAATAGAAATATATTTCTTTATTTTCTTTTTCAAACTTTTCAACACATTTCATAAATGTATCTACCAGTAGTTTATCATAAGAAATATATATTTTTTTTCTTTTTCAAACTTTTCAACACATCTCATAAATGTATCTACAGGTAGTTTATCATTAGAAATATATTTTTTTGATTTTGAAACTTTTCAACACATTTCATAAATGTATCTTGTTTATTATTAGACATATATTTTTTATTTTCTTTTTCAAACCTTTCAACATATTTCATAAATGTATCTAGTTTATCACTAGAAATGTTTTTTTTTGATTTTCTTTTTCAAACTTTTCAACACATCTCATAAATGTATCTAGTTTATCATTAGAAATATATTTTTTGATTTTGAAACTTTTCAACACATTTCATAAATGTATCTACCAGTAGTTTATCATTAGAAATATATTTTTTTATTTTCTTTTTCAATCTTTCCAACACATCTCATAAATGTATCTACCGGTAGATTATCACTAGAAATATATCTTTTCATTTTCTTTTTCAAAATTTTTCAACACATTTCATACATGTATATAGTTTATCATAAGAAATATATTTTTTTTATTTTCTTGTTCAAACATTTCAACATATTTCATAAATGTATCTAGTTTATCACTAGAAATATATTTTTTAATTTTCTTTTTCAAACTTTTCAACACATCTCATAAATGTATCTACAGGTAGTTTATCATTAGAAATATATTTTTTATTTTCTTTTTCAAACTTTTCAACACATCTCAGAAATGTATCTACCAGTAGTTTATCATTAGAAATATATTTTGTTATTTTCTTTTTCAAACTTTTCAACACATTTCATAAGTGTATATAGTGTATCAATAGAAATTTATTTTTTGATTTTCTTTTTCAAACTTTTCAACACATTTCATAAATGTATATAGTTTATCATTAGAAATATATTTTTTGATTTTCAAACTTTTCAACACATTTCATAGGTGTATATAGTGTATCAATAGAAATTTATTTTTTGATTTTCTTTTTCAAACTTTTCAACACATTTCATAAATGTATATAGTTTATCATTAGAAATATTTTTTTTTAATTTTCTTGTTCAAACTTTTCAACACATTTCATAAATGTATATAGTTTATCACTAGAAATATATTTTTTGATTTTCTTTTCCAAACTTTTCAACACATTTCATAAATGTATCTAGTTTATCATAAGAAATATATTTTTTTTAAATTTCAAACTTTTCAACACATCTCATAATTGTATCTTCCGGTAGTTTATCATTAGAAATATATTTTTTTATTTTCTTTTTCAAACTTTTCAACACATCTCATAAATATATCTACCGGTAGTTTATCATTAAAAATATATTTTTTTATTTTCTTTTTCAAACTTTTCAACACATTTCATAAATGTATATAGTTTATCATTACAAATATATTTTTTGATTTTCAAACTTTTCAACACATTTCATAAGTGTATATAGTTTATCACTAGAAATATATTTTTTTAATTTTCTTTTTCAAACTTTTCAACATATTTCATAAATGTATATAGTTTATCACTAGAAATATATTTTTGTGATTTTCTTTTCCAAACTTTTCAACACTTCTCATAAATGTATCTACCGGTAGTTTATCATTAGAAATATATTTTTGTATTTTCTTTTTCAATCTTTTCAACACATCTCATAAATGTATCTACCGGTAGATTATCACTAGAAATATATCTTTTCATTTTCTTTTTCAAAATTTTTCAACACATTTCATAAATGTATATAGTTTATCATAAGAAATATATTTTTTTTATTTTCTTATTCAAACTTTGAAACATATTTCATAAATGTATCTAGTTTATCACTAGAAATATATTTTTTGATTTTCTTTTTCAAACTTTTCAACACATCTCATAAATGTATCTACAGGTAGTTTATCAATAGAAATATATTTCTTTATTTTCTTTTTCAAACTTTTCAACACATTTCATAAATGTATCTACCAGTAGTTTATCATAAGAAATATATATTTTTTTTCTTTTTCAAACTTTTCAACACATCTCATAAATGTATCTACAGGTAGTTTATCATTAGAAATATATTTTTTTGATTTTGAAACTTTTCAACACATTTCATAAATGTATCTTGTTTATTATTAGACATATATTTTTTATTTTCTTTTTCAAACCTTTCAACATATTTCATAAATGTATCTAGTTTATCACTAGAAATGTTTTTTTTTGATTTTCTTTTTCAAACTTTTCAACACATCTCATAAATGTATCTAGTTTATCATTAGAAATATATTTTTTGATTTTGAAACTTTTCAACACATTTCATAAATGTATCTACCAGTAGTTTATCATTAGAAATATATTTTTTTATTTTCTTTTTCAATCTTTCCAACACATCTCATAAATGTATCTACCGGTAGATTATCACTAGAAATATATCTTTTCATTTTCTTTTTCAAAATTTTTCAACACATTTCATACATGTATATAGTTTATCATAAGAAATATATTTTTTTTATTTTCTTGTTCAAACATTTCAACATATTTCATAAATGTATCTAGTTTATCACTAGAAATATATTTTTTAATTTTCTTTTTCAAACTTTTCAACACATCTCATAAATGTATCTACAGGTAGTTTATCATTAGAAATATATTTTTTATTTTCTTTTTCAAACTTTTCAACACATCTCAGAAATGTATCTACCAGTAGTTTATCATTAGAAATATATTTTGTTATTTTCTTTTTCAAACTTTTCAACACATTTCATAAGTGTATATAGTGTATCAATAGAAATTTATTTTTTGATTTTCTTTTTCAAACTTTTCAACACATTTCATAAATGTATATAGTTTATCATTAGAAATATATTTTTTGATTTTCAAACTTTTCAACACATTTCATAGGTGTATATAGTGTATCAATAGAAATTTATTTTTTGATTTTCTTTTTCAAACTTTTCAACACATTTCATAAATGTATATAGTTTATCATTAGAAATATTTTTTTTTAATTTTCTTGTTCAAACTTTTCAACACATTTCATAAATGTATATAGTTTATCACTAGAAATATATTTTTTGATTTTCTTTTCCAAACTTTTCAACACATTTCATAAATGTATCTAGTTTATCATAAGAAATATATTTTTTTTAAATTTCAAACTTTTCAACACATCTCATAATTGTATCTTCCGGTAGTTTATCATTAGAAATATATTTTTTTATTTTCTTTTTCAAACTTTTCAACACATCTCATAAATATATCTACCGGTAGTTTATCATTAAAAATATATTTTTTTATTTTCTTTTTCAAACTTTTCAACACATTTCATAAATGTATATAGTTTATCATTACAAATATATTTTTTGATTTTCAAACTTTTCAACACATTTCATAAGTGTATATAGTTTATCACTAGAAATATATTTTTTTAATTTTCTTTTTCAAACTTTTCAACATATTTCATAAATGTATATAGTTTATCACTAGAAATATATTTTTGTGATTTTCTTTTCCAAACTTTTCAACACTTCTCATAAATGTATCTACCGGTAGTTTATCATTAGAAATATATTTTTGTATTTTCTTTTTCAATCTTTTCAACACATCTCATAAATGTATCTACCGGTAGATTATCACTAGAAATATATCTTTTCATTTTCTTTTTCAAAATTTTTCAACACATTTCATAAATGTATATAGTTTATCATAAGAAATATATTTTTTTTATTTTCTTATTCAAACTTTGAAACATATTTCATAAATGTATCTAGTTTATCACTAGAAATATATTTTTTGATTTTCTTTTTCAAACTTTTCAACACATTTCATAAATGTATATAGTTTATCATTAGAAATATATTTTTTGATTTTCAAACTTTTCAACACATTTCATAAGTGTATATAGTTTATCACTAGAAATATATTTTTTGATTTTCTTTTCCAAACTTTTCAACACATTTCATAAATGTATCTACCGGTAGATTATCACTAGAAATATATCTTTTCATTTTCTTTTTCAAATTTTTCAACACATTTCATAAATGTACATAGTTTATCATTAGAAATATTTTGTTTTAATTTTCTTGTTCAAACTTTTCAACACATTTCATAAATGTATATAGTTTATCACTAGAAATATATTTTTTGATTTTCTTTTCCAAACTTTTCAACACATTTCATAAATGTATCTAGTTTATCATAAGAAATATATTTTTTTTAAATTTCATAACTTTTCAACACATCTCATAATTGTATCTTCCGGTAGTTTATCATTAGAAATAAATTTTTTTATTTTCTTTTTCAAACTTTTCAACACATCTCATAAATGTATCTACAGGTAGTTTATCATTAGAAATATATTTTTTTTTTATTTTTCAAACTTATCTCATAAATGTATCTACAGGTAGTTTATCATTAGAAATATATTTTTTTTTTATTTTTCAAACTTATCTCATAAATGTATCTACAGGTAGTTTATCATTAGAAATATATTTTTTTTTTATTTTTCAAACTTTTCAACACATCTCATAAATGTATCTACAGGTAGTTTATCATTAGAAATATATTTTTTTATTTTCTTTTTCAAACTTTTCAACACATCTCATAAATATATCTACCGCTAGTTTATCATTAGAAATATATTTTTTTATTTTATTTTTCAAACTTTTCAACACATCTCATAAATGTATCTACAGGTAGTTTATCAATAGAAATATATTTCTTTATTTTCTTTTTCAAACTTTTCAACACATTTCATAAATGTATCTACCAGTAGTTTATCATAAGAAATATATATTTTTTTTCTTTTTCAAACTTTTCAACACATCTCATAAATGTATCTACAGGTAGTTTATCATTAGAAATATATTTTTTTGATTTTGAAACTTTTCAACACATTTCATAAATGTATCTTGTTTATTATTAGACATATATTTTTTATTTTCTTTTTCAAACCTTTCAACATATTTCATAAATGTATATAGTTTATCACTAGAAATATATTTTTGTGATTTTCTTTTCCAAACTTTTCAACACTTCTCATAAATGTATCTACCGGTAGTTTATCATTAGAAATATATTTTTGTATTTTCTTTTTCAATCTTTTCAACACATCTCATAAATGTATCTACCGGTAGATTATCACTAGAAATATATCTTTTCATTTTCTTTTTCAAAATTTTTCAACACATTTCATAAATGTATATAGTTTATCATAAGAAATATATTTTTTTTATTTTCTTATTCAAACTTTGAAACATATTTCATAAATGTATCTAGTTTATCACTAGAAATATATTTTTTGATTTTCTTTTTCAAACTTTTCAACACATTTCATAAATGTATATAGTTTATCATTAGAAATATATTTTTTGATTTTCAAACTTTTCAACACATTTCATAAGTGTATATAGTTTATCACTAGAAATATATTTTTTGATTTTCTTTTCCAAACTTTTCAACACATTTCATAAATGTATCTACCGGTAGATTATCACTAGAAATATATCTTTTCATTTTCTTTTTCAAATTTTTCAACACATTTCATAAATGTACATAGTTTATCATTAGAAATATTTTGTTTTAATTTTCTTGTTCAAACTTTTCAACACATTTCATAAATGTATATAGTTTATCACTAGAAATATATTTTTTGATTTTCTTTTCCAAACTTTTCAACACATTTCATAAATGTATCTAGTTTATCATAAGAAATATATTTTTTTTAAATTTCATAACTTTTCAACACATCTCATAATTGTATCTTCCGGTAGTTTATCATTAGAAATAAATTTTTTTATTTTCTTTTTCAAACTTTTCAACACATCTCATAAATGTATCTACAGGTAGTTTATCATTAGAAATATATTTTTTTTTTATTTTTCAAACTTATCTCATAAATGTATCTACAGGTAGTTTATCATTAGAAATATATTTTTTTTTTATTTTTCAAACTTATCTCATAAATGTATCTACAGGTAGTTTATCATTAGAAATATATTTTTTTTTTATTTTTCAAACTTTTCAACACATCTCATAAATGTATCTACAGGTAGTTTATCATTAGAAATATATTTTTTTATTTTCTTTTTCAAACTTTTCAACACATCTCATAAATATATCTACCGCTAGTTTATCATTAGAAATATATTTTTTTATTTTATTTTTCAAACTTTTCAACACATCTCATAAATGTATCTACAGGTAGTTTATCAATAGAAATATATTTCTTTATTTTCTTTTTCAAACTTTTCAACACATTTCATAAATGTATCTACCAGTAGTTTATCATAAGAAATATATATTTTTTTTCTTTTTCAAACTTTTCAACACATCTCATAAATGTATCTACAGGTAGTTTATCATTAGAAATATATTTTTTTGATTTTGAAACTTTTCAACACATTTCATAAATGTATCTTGTTTATTATTAGACATATATTTTTTATTTTCTTTTTCAAACCTTTCAACATATTTCATAAATGTATCTAGTTTATCACTAGAAATGTTTTTTTTTGATTTTCTTTTTCAAACTTTTCAACACATCTCATAAATGTATCTAGTTTATCATTAGAAATATATTTTTTGATTTTGAAACTTTTCAACACATTTCATAAATGTATCTACCAGTAGTTTATCATTAGAAATATATTTTTTTATTTTCTTTTTCAATCTTTCCAACACATCTCATAAATGTATCTACCGGTAGATTATCACTAGAAATATATCTTTTCATTTTCTTTTTCAAAATTTTTCAACACATTTCATACATGTATATAGTTTATCATAAGAAATATATTTTTTTTATTTTCTTGTTCAAACATTTCAACATATTTCATAAATGTATCTAGTTTATCACTAGAAATATATTTTTTAATTTTCTTTTTCAAACTTTTCAACACATCTCATAAATGTATCTACAGGTAGTTTATCATTAGAAATATATTTTTTATTTTCTTTTTCAAACTTTTCAACACATCTCAGAAATGTATCTACCAGTAGTTTATCATTAGAAATATATTTTGTTATTTTCTTTTTCAAACTTTTCAACACATTTCATAAATGTATATAGTTTATCATTAGAAATATATTTTTTGATTTTCAAACTTTTCAACACATTTCATAAGTGTATATAGTGTATCAATAGAAATTTATTTTTTGATTTTCTTTTTCAAACTTTTCAACACATTTCATAAATGTATATAGTTTATCATTAGAAATATATTTTTTGATTTTCAAACTTTTCAACACATTTCATAGGTGTATATAGTGTATCAATAGAAATTTATTTTTTGATTTTCTTTTTCAAACTTTTCAACACATTTCATAAATGTATATAGTTTATCATTAGAAATATTTTTTTTTAATTTTCTTGTTCAAACTTTTCAACACATTTCATAAATGTATATAGTTTATCACTAGAAATATATTTTTTGATTTTCTTTTCCAAACTTTTCAACACATTTCATAAATGTATCTAGTTTATCATAAGAAATATATTTTTTTTAAATTTCAAACTTTTCAACACATCTCATAATTGTATCTTCCGGTAGTTTATCATTAGAAATATATTTTTTTATTTTCTTTTTCAAACTTTTCAACACATCTCATAAATATATCTACCGGTAGTTTATCATTAAAAATATATTTTTTTATTTTCTTTTTCAAACTTTTCAACACATTTCATAAATGTATATAGTTTATCATTACAAATATATTTTTTGATTTTCAAACTTTTCAACACATTTCATAAGTGTATATAGTTTATCACTAGAAATATATTTTTTTAATTTTCTTTTTCAAACTTTTCAACATATTTCATAAATGTATATAGTTTATCACTAGAAATATATTTTTGTGATTTTCTTTTCCAAACTTTTCAACACTTCTCATAAATGTATCTACCGGTAGTTTATCATTAGAAATATATTTTTGTATTTTCTTTTTCAATCTTTTCAACACATCTCATAAATGTATCTACCGGTAGATTATCACTAGAAATATATCTTTTCATTTTCTTTTTCAAAATTTTTCAACACATTTCATAAATGTATATAGTTTATCATAAGAAATATATTTTTTTTATTTTCTTATTCAAACTTTGAAACATATTTCATAAATGTATCTAGTTTATCACTAGAAATATATTTTTTGATTTTCTTTTTCAAACTTTTCAACACATTTCATAAATGTATATAGTTTATCATTAGAAATATATTTTTTGATTTTCAAACTTTTCAACACATTTCATAAGTGTATATAGTTTATCACTAGAAATATATTTTTTGATTTTCTTTTCCAAACTTTTCAACACATTTCATAAATGTATCTACCGGTAGATTATCACTAGAAATATATCTTTTCATTTTCTTTTTCAAATTTTTCAACACATTTCATAAATGTACATAGTTTATCATTAGAAATATTTTGTTTTAATTTTCTTGTTCAAACTTTTCAACACATTTCATAAATGTATATAGTTTATCACTAGAAATATATTTTTTGATTTTCTTTTCCAAACTTTTCAACACATTTCATAAATGTATCTAGTTTATCATAAGAAATATATTTTTTTTAAATTTCATAACTTTTCAACACATCTCATAATTGTATCTTCCGGTAGTTTATCATTAGAAATAAATTTTTTTATTTTCTTTTTCAAACTTTTCAACACATCTCATAAATGTATCTACAGGTAGTTTATCATTAGAAATATATTTTTTTTTTATTTTTCAAACTTATCTCATAAATGTATCTACAGGTAGTTTATCATTAGAAATATATTTTTTTATTTTCTTTTTCAAACTTTTCAACACATCTCATAAATATATCTACCGCTAGTTTATCATTAGAAATATATTTTTTTATTTTATTTTTCAAACTTTTCAACACATCTCATAAATGTATCTACAGGTAGTTTATCAATAGAAATATATTTCTTTATTTTCTTTTTCAAACATTTCAACACATTTCATAAATGTATCTACCAGTAGTTTATCATAAGAAATATATATTTTTTTTCTTTTTCAAACTTTTCAACACATCTCATAAATGTATCTACAGGTAGTTTATCATTAGAAATATATTTTTTTGATTTTGAAACTTTTCAACACATTTCATAAATGTATCTTGTTTATTATTAGACATATATTTTTTATTTTCTTTTTCAAACCTTTCAACATATTTCATAAATGTATCTAGTTTATCACTAGAAATGTTTTTTTTTGATTTTCTTTTTCAAACTTTTCAACACATCTCATAAATGTATCTAGTTTATCATTAGAAATATATTTTTTGATTTTGAAACTTTTCAACACATTTCATAAATGTATCTACCAGTAGTTTATCATTAGAAATATATTTTTTTATTTTCTTTTTCAATCTTTCCAACACATCTCATAAATGTATCTACCGGTAGATTATCACTAGAAATATATCTTTTCATTTTCTTTTTCAAAATTTTTCAACACATTTCATAAATGTATATAGTTTATCATAAGAAATATATTTTTTTTATTTTCTTGTTCAAACTTTTCAACATATTTCATAAATGTATCTAGTTTATCACTAGAAATATATTTTTTAATTTTCTTTTTCAAACTTTTCAACACATCTCATAAATGTATCTACAGGTAGTTTATCATTAGAAATATATTTTTTATTTTCTTTTTCAAACTTTTCAACACATCTCAGAAATGTATCTACCAGTAGTTTATCATTAGAAATATATTTTGTTATTTTCTTTTTCAAACTTTTCAACACATTTCATAAATGTATATAGTTTATCATTAGAAATATATTTTTTGATTTTCAAACTTTTCAACACATTTCATAAGTGTATATAGTGTATCAATAGAAATTTATTTTTTGATTTTCTTTTTCAAACTTTTCAACACATTTCATAAATGTATATAGTTTATCATTAGAAATATATTTTTTGATTTTCAAACTTTTCAACACATTTCATAGGTGTATATAGTGTATCACTAGAAATATATTTTTTGATTTTCTTTTTCAAACTTTTCAACACATTTCATAAATGTATATAGTTTATCATTAGAAATATATTTTTTGATTTTCAAACTTTTCAACACATTTCATAAGTGTATATAGTTTATCACTAGAAATATATTTTTTGATTTTCTTTTCCAAACTTTTCAACACATTTCATAAATGTATCTACCGGTAGATTATCACTAGAAATATATCTTTTCATTTTCTTTTTCAAATTTTTCAACACATTTCATAAATGTACATAGTTTATCATTAGAAATATTTTGTTTTAATTTTCTTGTTCAAACTTTTCAACACATTTCATAAATGTATATAGTTTATCACTAGAAATATATTTTTTGATTTTCTTTTCCAAACTTTTCAACACATTTCATAAATGTATCTAGTTTATCATAAGAAATATATTTTTTTTAAACTTCATAACTTTTCAACACATCTCATAATTGTATCTTCCGGTAGTTTATCATTAGAAATAAATTTTTTTATTTTCTTTTTCAAACTTTTCAACACATCTCATAAATGTATCTACAGGTAGTTTATCATTAGAAATATATTTTTTTTTTATTTTTCAAACTTATCTCATAAATGTATCTACAGGTAGTTTATCATTAGAAATATATTTTTTTATTTTCTTTTTCAAACTTTTCAACACATCTCATAAATATATCTACCGCTAGTTTATCATTAGAAATATATTTTTTTATTTTATTTTTCAAACTTTTCAACACATCTCATAAATGTATCTACAGGTAGTTTATCAATAGAAATATATTTCTTTATTTTCTTTTTCAAACTTTTCAACACATTTCATAAATATATCTACCAGTAGTTTATCATAAGAAATATATATTTTTTTTCTTTTTCAAACTTTTCAACACATCTCATAAATGTATCTACAGGTAGTTTATCATTAGAAATATATTTTTTTGATTTTGAAACTTTTCAACACATTTCATAAATGTATCTTGTTTATTATTAGACATATATTTTTTATTTTCTTTTTCAAACCTTTCAACATATTTCATAAATGTATCTAGTTTATCACTAGAAATGTTTTTTTTTGATTTTCTTTTTCAAACTTTTCAACACATCTCATAAATGTATCTAGTTTATCATTAGAAATATATTTTTTGATTTTGAAACTTTTCAACACATTTCATAAATGTATCTACCAGTAGTTTATCATTAGAAATATATTTTTTTATTTTCTTTTTCAATCTTTCCAACACATCTCATAAATGTATCTACCGGTAGATTATCACTAGAAATATATCTTTTCATTTTCTTTTTCAAAATTTTTCAACACATTTCATAAATGTATATAGTTTATCATAAGAAATATATTTTTTTTATTTTCTTGTTCAAACTTTTCAACATATTTCATAAATGTATCTAGTTTATCACTAGAAATATATTTTTTAATTTTCTTTTTCAAACTTTTCAACACATCTCATAAATGTATCTACAGGTAGTTTATCATTAGAAATATATTTTTTATTTTCTTTTTCAAACTTTTCAACACATCTCAGAAATGTATCTACCAGTAGTTTATCATTAGAAATATATTTTGTTATTTTCTTTTTCAAACTTTTCAACACATTTCATAAATGTATATAGTTTATCATTAGAAATATATTTTTTGATTTTCAAACTTTTCAACACATTTCATAAGTGTATATAGTGTATCAATAGAAATTTATTTTTTGATTTTCTTTTTCAAACTTTTCAACACATTTCATAAATGTATATAGTTTATCATTAGAAATATATTTTTTGATTTTCAAACTTTTCAACACATTTCATAGGTGTATATAGTGTATCAATAGAAATTTATTTTTTGATTTTCTTTTTCAAACTTTTCAACACATTTCATAAATGTATATAGTTTATCATTAGAAATATTTTTTTTTAATTTTCTTGTTCAAACTTTTCAACACATTTCATAAATGTATATAGTTTATCACTAGAAATATATTTTTTGATTTTCTTTTCCAAACTTTTCAACACATTTCATAAATGTATCTAGTTTATCATAAGAAATATATTTTTTTTAAATTTCAAACTTTTCAACACATCTCATAATTGTATCTTCCGGTAGTTTATCATTAGAAATATATTTTTTTATTTTCTTTTTCAAACTTTTCAACACATCTCATAAATATATCTACCGGTAGTTTATCATTAAAAATATATTTTTTTATTTTCTTTTTCAAACTTTTCAACACATTTCATAAATGTATATAGTTTATCATTACAAATATATTTTTTGATTTTCAAACTTTTCAACACATTTCATAAGTGTATATAGTTTATCACTAGAAATATATTTTTTTAATTTTCTTTTTCAAACTTTTCAACATATTTCATAAATGTATATAGTTTATCACTAGAAATATATTTTTGTGATTTTCTTTTCCAAACTTTTCAACACTTCTCATAAATGTATCTACCGGTAGTTTATCATTAGAAATATATTTTTGTATTTTCTTTTTCAATCTTTTCAACACATCTCATAAATGTATCTACCGGTAGATTATCACTAGAAATATATCTTTTCATTTTCTTTTTCAAAATTTTTCAACACATTTCATAAATGTATATAGTTTATCATAAGAAATATTTTTTTTTTATTTTCTTATTCAAACTTTGAAACATATTTCATAAATGTATCTAGTTTATCACTAGAAATATATTTTTTGATTTTCTTTTTCAAACTTTTCAACACATTTCATAAATGTATATAGTTTATCATTAGAAATATATTTTTTGATTTTCAAACTTTTCAACACATTTCATAAGTGTATATAGTTTATCACTAGAAATATATTTTTTGATTTTCTTTTCCAAACTTTTCAACACATTTCATAAATGTATCTACCGGTAGATTATCACTAGAAATATATCTTTTCATTTTCTTTTTCAAATTTTTCAACACATTTCATAAATGTACATAGTTTATCATTAGAAATATTTTGTTTTAATTTTCTTGTTCAAACTTTTCAACACATTTCATAAATGTATATAGTTTATCACTAGAAATATATTTTTTGATTTTCTTTTCCAAACTTTTCAACACATTTCATAAATGTATCTAGTTTATCATAAGAAATATATTTTTTTTAAATTTCAAACTTTTCAACACATCTCATAATTGTATCTTCCGGTAGTTTATCATTAGAAATATATTTTTTTATTTTCTTTTTCAAACTTTTCAACACATCTCATAAATGTATCTACAGGTAGTTTATCATTAGAAATATATTTTTTTTTTATTTTTCAAACTTATCTCATAAATGTATCTACAGGTAGTTTATCATTAGAAATATATTTTTTTATTTTCTTTTTCAAACTTTTCAACACATCTCATAAATATATCTACCGCTAGTTTATCATTAGAAATATATTTTTTTATTTTATTTTTCAAACTTTTCAACACATCTCATAAATGTATCTACAGGTAGTTTATCAATAGAAATATATTTCTTTATTTTCTTTTTCAAACATTTCAACACATTTCATAAATGTATCTACCAGTAGTTTATCATAAGAAATATATATTTTTTTTCTTTTTCAAACTTTTCAACACATCTCATAAATGTATCTACAGGTAGTTTATCATTAGAAATATATTTTTTTGATTTTGAAACTTTTCAACACATTTCATAAATGTATCTTGTTTATTATTAGACATATATTTTTTATTTTCTTTTTCAAACCTTTCAACATATTTCATAAATGTATCTAGTTTATCACTAGAAATGTTTTTTTTTGATTTTCTTTTTCAAACTTTTCAACACATCTCATAAATGTATCTAGTTTATCATTAGAAATATATTTTTTGATTTTGAAACTTTTCAACACATTTCATAAATGTATCTACCAGTAGTTTATCATTAGAAATATATTTTTTTATTTTCTTTTTCAATCTTTCCAACACATCTCATAAATGTATCTACCGGTAGATTATCACTAGAAATATATCTTTTCATTTTCTTTTTCAAAATTTTTCAACACATTTCATAAATGTATATAGTTTATCATAAGAAATATATTTTTTTTATTTTCTTGTTCAAACTTTTCAACATATTTCATAAATGTATCTAGTTTATCACTAGAAATATATTTTTTAATTTTCTTTTTCAAACTTTTCAACACATCTCATAAATGTATCTACAGGTAGTTTATCATTAGAAATATATTTTTTATTTTCTTTTTCAAACTTTTCAACACATCTCAGAAATGTATCTACCAGTAGTTTATCATTAGAAATATATTTTGTTATTTTCTTTTTCAAACTTTTCAACACATTTCATAAATGTATATAGTTTATCATTAGAAATATATTTTTTGATTTTCAAACTTTTCAACACATTTCATAAGTGTATATAGTGTATCAATAGAAATTTATTTTTTGATTTTCTTTTTCAAACTTTTCAACACATTTCATAAATGTATATAGTTTATCATTAGAAATATATTTTTTGATTTTCAAACTTTTCAACACATTTCATAGGTGTATATAGTGTATCACTAGAAATATATTTTTTGATTTTCTTTTTCAAACTTTTCAACACATTTCATAAATGTATATAGTTTATCATTAGAAATATATTTTTTGATTTTCAAACTTTTCAACACATTTCATAAGTGTATATAGTTTATCACTAGAAATATATTTTTTGATTTTCTTTTCCAAACTTTTCAACACATTTCATAAATGTATCTACCGGTAGATTATCACTAGAAATATATCTTTTCATTTTCTTTTTCAAATTTTTCAACACATTTCATAAATGTACATAGTTTATCATTAGAAATATTTTGTTTTAATTTTCTTGTTCAAACTTTTCAACACATTTCATAAATGTATATAGTTTATCACTAGAAATATATTTTTTGATTTTCTTTTCCAAACTTTTCAACACATTTCATAAATGTATCTAGTTTATCATAAGAAATATATTTTTTTTAAATTTCATAACTTTTCAACACATCTCATAATTGTATCTTCCGGTAGTTTATCATTAGAAATAAATTTTTTTATTTTCTTTTTCAAACTTTTCAACACATCTCATAAATGTATCTACAGGTAGTTTATCATTAGAAATATATTTTTTTTTTATTTTTCAAACTTATCTCATAAATGTATCTACAGGTAGTTTATCATTAGAAATATATTTTTTTATTTTCTTTTTCAAACTTTTCAACACATCTCATAAATATATCTACCGCTAGTTTATCATTAGAAATATATTTTTTTATTTTATTTTTCAAACTTTTCAACACATCTCATAAATGTATCTACAGGTAGTTTATCAATAGAAATATATTTCTTTATTTTCTTTTTCAAACTTTTCAACACATTTCATAAATGTATCTACCAGTAGTTTATCATAAGAAATATATATTTTTTTTCTTTTTCAAACTTTTCAACACATCTCATAAATGTATCTACAGGTAGTTTATCATTAGAAATATATTTTTTTGATTTTGAAACTTTTCAACACATTTCATAAATGTATCTTGTTTATTATTAGACATATATTTTTTATTTTCTTTATCAAACCTTTCAACATATTTCATAAATGTATCTAGTTTATCACTAGAAATGTTTTTTTTTGATTTTCTTTTTCAAACTTTTCAACACATCTCATAAATGTATCTAGTTTATCATTAGAAATATATTTTTTGATTTTGAAACTTTTCAACACATTTCATAAATGTATCTACCAGTAGTTTATCATTAGAAATATATTTTTTTATTTTCTTTTTCAATCTTTCCAACACATCTCATAAATGTATCTACCGGTAGATTATCACTAGAAATATATCTTTTCATTTTCTTTTTCAAAATTTTTCAACACATTTCATAAATGTATATAGTTTATCATAAGAAATATATTTTTTTTATTTTCTTGTTCAAACTTTTCAACATATTTCATAAATGTTTCTAGTTTATCACTAGAAATATATTTTTTAATTTTCTTTTTCAAACTTTTCAACACATCTCATAAATGTATCTACAGGTAGTTTATCATTAGAAATATATTTTTTATTTTCTTTTTCAAACTTTTCAACACATCTCAGAAATGTATCTACCAGTAGTTTATCATTAGAAATATATTTTGTTATTTTCTTTTTCAAACTTTTCAACACATTTCATAAATGTATATAGTTTATCATTAGAAATATATTTTTTGATTTTCAAACTTTTCAACACATTTCATAAGTGTATATAGTGTATCAATAGAAATTTATTTTTTGATTTTCTTTTTCAAACTTTTCAACACATTTCATAAATGTATATAGTTTATCATTAGAAATATATTTTTTGATTTTCAAACTTTTCAACACATTTCATAGGTGTATATAGTGTATCAATAGAAATTTATTTTTTGATTTTCTTTTTCAAACTTTTCAACACATTTCATAAATGTATATAGTTTATCATTAGAAATATTTTTTTTTAATTTTCTTGTTCAAACTTTTCAACACATTTCATAAATGTATATAGTTTATCACTAGAAATATATTTTTTGATTTTCTTTTCCAAACTTTTCAACACATTTCATAAATGTATCTAGTTTATCATAAGAAATATATTTTTTTTAAATTTCAAACTTTTCAACACATCTCATAATTGTATCTTCCGGTAGTTTATCATTAGAAATATATTTTTTTATTTTCTTTTTCAAACTTTTCAACACATCTCATAAATATATCTACCGGTAGTTTATCATTAAAAATATATTTTTTTATTTTCTTTTTCAAACTTTTCAACACATTTCATAAATGTATATAGTTTATCATTACAAATATATTTTTTGATTTTCAAACTTTTCAACACATTTCATAAGTGTATATAGTTTATCACTAGAAATATATTTTTTTAATTTTCTTTTTCAAACTTTTCAACATATTTCATAAATGTATATAGTTTATCACTAGAAATATATTTTTGTGATTTTCTTTTCCAAACTTTTCAACACTTCTCATAAATGTATCTATCGGTAGTTTATCATTAGAAATATATTTTTGTATTTTCTTTTTCAATCTTTTCAACACATCTCATAAATGTATCTACCGGTAGATTATCACTAGAAATATATCTTTTCATTTTCTTTTTCAAAATTTTTCAACACATTTCATAAATGTATATAGTTTATCATAAGAAATATATTTTTTTTATTTTCTTATTCAAACTTTGAAACATATTTCATAAATGTATCTAGTTTATCACTAGAAATATATTTTTTGATTTTCTTTTTCAAACTTTTCAACACATTTCATAAATGTATATAGTTTATCATTAGAAATATATTTTTTGATTTTCAAACTTTTCAACACATTTCATAAGTGTATATAGTTTATCACTAGAAATATATTTTTTGATTTTCTTTTCCAAACTTTTCAACACATTTCATAAATGTATCTACCGGTAGATTATCACTAGAAATATATCTTTTCATTTTCTTTTTCAAATTTTTCAACACATTTCATAAATGTACATAGTTTATCATAAGAAATATATTTTTTTTAAATTTCATAACTTTTCAACACATCTCATAATTGTATCTTCCGGTAGTTTATCATTAGAAATAAATTTTTTTATTTTCTTTTTCAAACTTTTCAACACATCTCATTAGAAATATATTTTTTTTTTATTTTTCAAACTTTTCAACACATCTCATAAATGTATCTACAGGTAGTTTATCATTAGAAATATATTTTTTTATTTTCTTTTTCAAACTTTTCAACACATCTCATAAATATATCTACCGCTAGTTTATCATTAGAAATATATTTTTTTATTTTATTTTTCAAACTTTTCAACACATCTCATAAACGTATCTACAGGTAGTTTATCAATAGAAATATATTTCTTTATTTTCTTTTTCAAACTTTTCAACACATTTCATAAATGTATCTACCAGTAGTTTATCATAAGAAATATATATTTTTATTTTCTTTTTCAAACTTTTCAACACATCTCATAAATGTATCTACAGGTAGTTTATCATTAGAAATATATTTTTTTATTTTCTTTTTCAAACTTTTCAACACATCTCATAAATATATCTACCGCTAGTTTATCATTAGAAATATATTTTTTTATTTTATTTTTCAAACTTTTCAACACATCTCATAAATATATCTACCGCTAGTTTATCATTAGAAATATATTTTTTTATTTTATTTTTCAAACTTTTCAACACATCTCATAAATGTATCTACAGGTAGTTTATCAATAGAAATATATTTTTTTATTTTCTTTTTCAAACTTTTCAACACATTTCATAAATGTATATAGTTTATCATAAGAAATATATTTATTTTATTTTCTTGTTCAAACTTTTCAACATATTTCATAAATGTATCTAGTTTATCACTAGAAATATATTTTTTGATTTTCTTTTTCAAACTTTTCAACACATCTCATAAATGTATCTACAGGTAGTTTATCATTAGAAATATATTTTTTATTTTCTTTTTCACACTTTTCAACACATCTCAGAAATGTATCTACTAGTAGTTTATCATTAGAAATATATTTTGTTATTTTCTTTTTCAAACTTTTCAACACATCTCATAAATGTATCTACAGGTAGTTTATCATTAGAAATATATTTTTATTTTCTTTTTCAAACTTTTCAACACATCTCATAAATGTATCTACAGGTAGTTTATCATTAGAAATATATTTTTTATTTTCTTTTTCAAACTTTTCAACATATCTCATAAATATATCTACCGGTAGTTTATCATTAAAAATATATTTTTTTATTTTCTTTTTCAAACTTTTCAACACATTTCATAAATGTATATAGTTTATCACTAGAAATAAATTTTTTGATTTTCAAACTTTTCAACACATTTCATAAGTGTATATAGTGTATCAATAGAAATTTATTTTTTTATTTTCTTTTTCAAACTTTTCAAAACATTTCATAAATGTATATAGTTTATCATTATAAATATTTTTTTTTGATTTTCAAACTTTTCAACACATTTCATAAGTGTATATAGTTTATCAATAGAAATGTATTTTTTTAATTTTATTTTTCAAACTTTTCAACATATTTCATAAATGTATATAGTTTATCACTAGAAATATATTTTTTGATTTTCTTTTCCAAACTTTTGAACACATCTCATAAATGTATCTACCGGTAGTTTATCATTAGAAATATATTTTTTTATTTTCTTTTTCAAACTTTTCAACACTTCTCATAAATGTATCTACCGGTAGTTTATCATTAGAAATATATCTTTTCATTTTCTTTTTCAAAATTTTTCAACACATTTCATTAATGTATATAGTTTATCATAAGAAATATTTTTTTTTTATTTTCTTGTTCAAACTTTTCAACATATTTCATAAATGTATCTAGTTTATCACTAGAAATATATTTTTTTATTTTCTTTTTCAAACTTTTCAACACATTTCATAAATGTATATAGTTTATCATTAGCAATATATTTTTTGATTTTCAAACTTTTCAACACCTTTCATAAGTGTATATAGTGTATAAATAGAAATTTATTTTTTGATTTTCTTTTTCAAACTTTTCAACACATTTCATAAATGTATATAGTTTATCATTAGAAATATTTTTTTTAAATTTTCTTGTTCAAACTTTTCAACACATTTCATAAATGTATATAGTTTATCACTAGAAATATATTTTTTGATTTTCTTTTCCAAACTTTTCAACACATTTCACAAATGTATCTAGTTTATCATAAGAAATATATTTTTTTTAAATTTCAAACTTTTCAACACATCTCATAATTGTATCTTCCGGTAGTTTATCATTAAGAATATATTTTTTTATTTTCTTTTTCAAACTTTTCAACACATTTCATAAGTGTATATAGTGTATCAATAGAAATTTATTTTTTGATTTTCTTTTTCAAACTTTTCAACACATTTCATAAATGTATATAGTTTATCATTATAAATATTTTTTTTTGATTTTCAAACTTTTCAACACATTTCATAAGTGTATATAGTTTATCACTAGAAATATATTTTTTGATTTTCTTTTCCAAACTTTTGAACACATCTCATAAATGTATCTACCGGTAGTTTATCATTAGAAATATATTTTTTTATTTTCTTTTCAAACTTTTCAACACTTCTCATAAATGTATCTACCGGTAGTTTATCATTAGAAATATATTTTTGTATTTTCTTTTTCAATCTTTTCAACACATCTCATAAATGTATCTACCGGTAGATTATCACTAGAAATATATCTTTTCATTTTCTTTTTCAAAATTTTTCAACACATTTCATAAATGTATATAGTTTATCATAAGAAATATATTTGTTTTTATTTTCTTGTTCACACTTTTCAACATATTTCATAAATGTATCTAGTTTATCACTAGAAATATATTTTTTGATTTTCTTTTTCAAACTTTTCAACACATTTCATAAATGTATATAGTTTATCATTACAAATATATTTTTTGATTTTCAAACTTTTCAACACATTTCATAAGTGTATATAGTGTATCAATAGAAATTTATTTTTTGATTTTCTTTTTCAAACTTTTCAACACATTTCATAAATGTATATAGTTTATCATTATAATTATTTTTTTTTTGATTTTCAAACTTTTCAACACATTTCATAAGTGTATATAGTTTATCACTAGAAATATATTTTTTGATTTTCTTTTCCAAACTTTTCAACACATTTCATAAATGTATCTACAGGTAGTTTATCATTAGAAATATTTTTTTTTTCTTTTTCAAACTTTTCAACACATCTCATAAATGTATCTACAGGTAGTTTATCATTAGAAATATATTTTTTTATTTTCTTTTTCAAACTTTTCAACACATCTCATAAATATATCTACAGGTAGTTTATCATTAGAAATATATTTTTTTATTTTCTTTTTCAAACTTTTCAACACATTTCATAAATGTATCTACCAGTAGTTTATCATTAGAAATATTTTTTTATTTTCTTTTTCAAACTTTTCAACACATCTTTTAAATATATCTACCGGTAGTTTATCATTAAAAATATATTTTTTTTATTTTCTTTTTCAACACATCTCATAAATGTATCTACCAGTAGTTTATCATTAGAAATATATTTTTTTATTTTCTTTTTCAAACTTTTCCACACATTTCATAAATGTATATAGTTTATCATTAGAAACATTTTTTTTAAATTTTCTTGTTCTAACTTTTCAACAAATTTCATAAATGTATATAGTTTATCATTAGAAATATATTTTTTTTATTTTCTTGTTCAAACTTTTCAACATATTTCATAAATGTATCTACAGGTAGTTTATCATTAGAAATATATTTTTTTATTTTCTTTTTCAAACTTTTCAACACATTTCATAAATGTATCTACCAGTAGTTTATCATTAGAAATATATATTTTTTTTCTTTTTCAAACTTTTCAACACATCTCATAAATGTATCTACAGGTAGTTTATCATTAGAAATATATTTTTTTTTCTTTTTCAAACGTTTCAACACATCTCACAAATGTATCTACAGGTAGTTTATCATTAGAAATATATTTTTTAATTTTCTTTTTCAAACTTTTCAACACATCTCATAAATATATCTACCGGTAGTTTATCATTAGAAATATATTTTTTTATTTTCTTTTTCAAAATTTTCAACACTTCTCATAAATGTATCTACCGGTAGTTTATCAATAGAAATATATTTTTTTACTTTCTTTTTCAAACTTTTCAACACATTTCATAAATGTATATAGTTTATCACTAGAAATATATTTTTTTAAATTTTCTTGTTAAAACTTTTCAACATATTTCATAAATGTATCTAGTTTATCATTAGAAATATATTTTTTTATTTTCTTTTTCAAACTTTTCAACACATCTCATAAATGTATCTACAGGTAGTTTATCATTAGAAATATATTTTTTTATTTTCTTTTTCAAACTTTTCAACACATTTCATAAATGTATCTACCAGTAGTTTATCATTAGAAATATATATTTTTTTTCTTTTTCAAACTTTTCAACACATCTCATAAATGTATCTACAGGTAGTTTATCATTAGAAATATTTATTTTTTTTCTTTTTCAAACTTTTCAAGACATCTCATAAATGTATCTACAGGTAGTTTATCATTAGAAATAATTTTTTTTATTTTCTTTTTCAAACTTTTCAACACTTCTCATAAATGTATCTACCGGTAGTTTATCATTAGAAATATATCTTTTCATTTTCTTTTTCAAAATTTTTCAACACATTTCATTAATGTATATAGTTTATCATAAGAAATATTTTTTTTTTATTTTCTTGTTCAAACTTTTCAACATATTTCATAAATGTATCTAGTTTATCACTAGAAATATATTTTTTGATTTTCTTTTTCAAACTTTTCAACACATTTCATAAATGTATATAGTTTATCATTACAAATATATTTTTTGATTTTCAAACTTTTCAACACATTTCATAAGTGTATATAGTGTATCAATAGAAATTTATTTTTTGATTTTCTTTTTCAAACTTTTCAACACATTTCATAAATGTATATAGTTTATCATTAGAAATATTTTTTTTAAATTTTCTTGTTCAAACTTTTCAACACATTTCATAAATGTATATAGTTTATCACTAGAAATATATTTTTTGATTTTCTTTTCCAAACTTTTCAACACATTTCACAAATGTATCTAGTTTATCATAAGAAATATATTTTTTTTAAATTTCAAACTTTTCAACACATCTCATAATTGTATCTTCCGGTAGTTTATCATTAGAAATATATTTTTTTATTTTCTTTTTCAAACTTTTAAACACATCTCATAAATGTATCTACAGGTAGTTTATCATTAGAAATATTTTTTTTTTTTCTTTTTCAAACTTTTCAAGACATCTCATAAATGTATCTACAGGTAGTTTATCATTAGAAATATTTTTTTTTATTTTCTTTTTCAAACTTTTCAACACATCTCATAAATATATCTACCGGTAGTTTATCATTAAGAATATATTTTTTTATTTTCTTTTTCAAACTTTTCAACACATTTCATAAGTGTATATAGTGTATCAATAGAAATTTATTTTTTGATTTTCTTTTTCAAACTTTTCAAAACATTTCATAAATGTATATAGTTTATCATTATAAATATTTTTTTTTGATTTTCAAACTTTTCAACACATTTCATAAGTGTATATAGTTTATCACTAGAAATATATTTTTTGATTTTCTTTTCCAAACTTTTGAACACATCTCATAAATGTATCTACCGGTAGTTTATCATTAGAAATATATTTTTTTATTTTCTTTTCAAACTTTTCAACACTTCTCATAAATGTATCTACCGGTAGTTTATCATTAGAAATATATTTTTGTATTTTCTTTTTCAATCTTTTCAACACATCTCATAAATGTATCTACCGGTAGATTATCACTAGAAATATATCTTTTCATTTTCTTTTTCAAAATTTTTCAACACATTTCATAAATGTATATAGTTTATCATAAGAAATATATTTGTTTTTATTTTCTTGTTCAAACTTTTCAACATATTTCATAAATGTATCTAGTTTATCACTAGAAATATATTTTTTGATTTTCTTTTTCAAACTTTTCAACACATTTCATAAATGTATATAGTTTATCATTACAAATATATTTTTTGATTTTCAAACTTTTCAACACATTTCATAAGTGTATATAGTGTATCAATAGACATTTATTTTTTGATTTCTTTTTCAAACTTTTCAACACATTTCATAAATGTATATAGTTTATCATTATAATTATTTTTTTTTTATTTTCAAACTTTTCAACACATTTCATAAGTGTATATAGTTTATCACTAGAAATATATTTTTTGATTATCTTTTCCAAACTTTTCAACACATTTCATAAATGTATCTACAGGTAGTTTATCATTAGAAATATTTTTTTTTCTTTTTCAAACTTTTCAACACATCTCATAAATGTATCTACAGGTAGTTTATCATTAGAAATATATTTTTTTATTTTCTTTTTCAAACTTTTCAACACATCTCATAAATATATCTACAGGTAGTTTATCATTAGAAATATATTTTTTTATTTTCTTTTTCAAACTTTTCAACACATTTCATAAATGTATCTACCAGTAGTTTATCATTAGAAATATTTTTTTTTTTCGTTTTCAAACTTTTCAACACATCTCATAAATGTATCTACAGGTAGTTTATCATTAGAAATATATTTTTTTATTTTCTTTTTCAAACTTTTCAACACATCTTTTAAATATATCTACCGGTAGTTTATCATTAAAAATATATTTTTTTATTTTCTTTTTCAACACATCTCATAAATGTATCTACCAGTAGTTTATCATTAGAAATATATTTTGTAATTTTCTTTTTCAAACTTTTCAACACATTTCATAAATGTATATAGTTTATCATTACAAATATATTTTTTGATTTTCAAACTTTTCAACACATTTCATAAGTGTATATAGTGTATCAGTAGTAATTATTTTTTTTTATTTTCTTTTTCAAACTTTTCAACACATCTCATAAATGTATCTACCGGTAGTTTATCATTAGAAATATATTTTTTTATTTTCTTTTTCAAACTTTTCAACACTTCTCATAAATGTATCTACCGGTAGTTTCTCATTAGAAATATATTTTTGTATTTTCTTTTTCAATCTTTTCAACACATCTCATAAGTGTATATAGTTTATCACTAGAAATATATTTTTGTATTTTCTTTTTCAATCTTTTCAACACATCTCATAAATGTATCTACCGGTAGATTATCACTAGAAATATATCTTTTCATTTTCTTTTTCAAAATTTTTCAACACATTTCATAAATGTATATAGTTTATCATAAGAAATATATTTGTTTTTATTTTCTTGTTCAAACTTTTCAACATATTTCATAAATGTATCTAGTTTATCACTAGAAATATATTTTTTGATTTTCTTTTTCAAACTTTTCAACACATTTCATAAATGTATATAGTTTATCATTACAAATATATTTTTTGATTTTCAAACTTTTCAACACATTTCATAAGTGTATATAGTGTATCAATAGACATTTATTTTTTGATTTCTTTTTCAAACTTTTCAACACATTTCATAAATGTATATAGTTTATCATTATAATTATTTTTTTTTTATTTTCAAACTTTTAAACACATTTCATAAGTGTATATAGTTTATCACTAGAAATATATTTTTTGATTATCTTTTCCAAACTTTTCAACACATTTCATAAATGTATCTACAGGTAGTTTATCATTAGAAATATTTTTTTTTTCTTTTTCAAACTTTTCAACACATCTCATAAATGTATCTACAGGTAGTTTATCATTAGAAATATATTTTTTTATTTTCTTTTTCAAACTTTTCAACACATCTCATAAATATATCTACAGGTAGTTTATCATTAGAAATATATTTTTTTATTTTCTTTTTCAAACTTTTCAACACATTTCATAAATGTATCTACCAGTAGTTTATCATTAGAAATATTTTTTTTTTTCGTTTTCAAACTTTTCAACACATCTCATAAATGTATCTACAGGTAGTTTATCATTAGAAATATATTTTTTTATTTTCTTTTTCAAACTTTTCAACACATCTTTTAAATATATCTACCGGTAGTTTATCATTAAAAATATATTTTTTTATTTTCTTTTTCAACACATCTCATAAATGTATCTACCAGTAGTTTATCATTAGAAATATATTTTGTTATTTTCTTTTTCAAACTTTTCAACACATTTTATAAATGTATATAGTTTATCATTACAAATATATTTTTTGATTTTCAAACTTTTCAACACATTTCATAAGTGTATATAGTGTATCAGTAGTAATTATTTTTTTTTATTTTCTTTTTCAAACTTTTCAACACATCTCATAAATGTATCTACCGGTAGTTTATCATTAGAAATATATTTTTTTATTTTCTTTTTCAAACTTTTCAACACTTCTCATAAATGTATCTACCGGTAGTTTCTCATTAGAAATATATTTTTGTATTTTCTTTTTCAATCTTTTCAACACATCTCATAAGTGTATATAGTTTATCACTAGAAATATATTTTTTGATTTTCTTTTCCAAACTTTTCAACACATTTCATAAATGTATCTACCGGTAGATTATCACTAGAAATATATCTTTTCATTTTCTTTTTCAAATTTTTCCACACATTTCATAAATGTATATAGTTTATCATTAGAAACATTTTTTTTAAATTTTCTTGTTCTAACTTTTCAACAAATTTCATAAATGTATATAGTTTATCATTAGAAATATATTTTTTTTATTTTCTTGTTCAAACTTTTCAACATATTTCATAAATGTATCTACAGGTAGTTTATCATTAGAAATATATTTTTTTATTTTCTTTTTCAAACTTTTCAACACATTTCATAAATGTATCTACCAGTAGTTTATCATTAGAAATATATATTTTTTTTCTTTTTCAAACTTTTCAACACATCTCATAAATGTATCTACAGGTAGTTTATCATTAGAAATATATTTTTTTTTCTTTTTCAAACGTTTCAACACATCTCACAAATGTATCTACAGGTAGTTTATCATTAGAAATATATTTTTTAATTTTCTTTTTCAAACTTTTCAACACATCTCATAAATATATCTACCGGTAGTTTATCATTAGAAATATATTTTTTTATTTTCTTTTTCAAAATTTTCAACACTTCTCATAAATGTATCTACCGGTAGTTTATCAATAGAAATATATTTTTTTACTTTCTTTTTCAAACTTTTCAACACATTTCATAAATGTATATAGTTTATCATAAGAAATATATTTTTTTTATTTTCTTGTTCAAACTTTTCAACATATTTCATAAATGTATCTAGTTTATCACTAGAAATATATTTTTTGATTTTCTTTTTCAAACTTTTCAACACATCTCATAAATGTATCTACAGGTAGTTTATCATTAGAAATATATTTTTTATTTTCTTTTTCAAACTTTTCAACACATCTCAGAAATGTATCTACCAGTAGTTTATCATTAGAAATATATTTTGTTATTTTCTTTTTCAAACTTTTCAACACTTCTCATAAATGTATCTACCGGTAGTTTATCATTAGAAATATATTTTTTTATTTTCTTTTTCAATTTTTTCAACACACTTCATAAGTGTATATAGTTTATCACTAGAAATATATTTTTTAAATTTTCTTGTTCAAACTTTTCAACACATTTCATAAATGTATGTAATTTATAATTAGAAAAATATTTCTTTGATTTTGAAACTTTTCAACACATTTAGCAATGTATCTAGTTTATCATTGGAAATATATTTTTTTATTTTCTTGTTCAAACTTTTCAACATATTTCATAAATGTATCTAGTTTATCACTAGAAATATATTTTTTGATTTTCTTTTTCAAACTTTTCAACACATTTCATAAATGTATATAGTTTATCATTACAAATATATTTTTTGATTTTCAAACTTTTCAACACATTTCATAAGTGTATATAGTGTATCAATAGACATTTATTTTTTGATTTTCTTTTTCAAACTTTTCAACACATTTCATAAATGTATATAGTTTATCATTATAATTATTTTTTTTTTGATTTTCAAACTTTTCAACACATTTCATAAGTGTATATAGTGTATCAATAGACATTTATTTTTTGATTTTCTTTTTCAAACTTTTCAACACATTTCATAAATGTATATAGTTTATCATTATAATTATTTTTTTTTTGATTTTCAAACTTTTCAACACATTTCATAAATGTATCTACAGGTAGTTTATCATTAGAAATATTTTTTTTTTCTTTTTCAAACTTTTCAACACATCTCATAAATGTATCTACAGGTAGTTTATCATTAGAAATATATTTTTTTATTTTCTTTTTCAAACTTTTCAACACATCTCATAAATATATCTACAGGTAGTTTATCATTAGAAATATATTTTTTTATTTTCTTTTTCAAACTTTTCAACACATTTCATAAATGTATCTACCAGTAGTTTATCATTAGAAATATTGTTTTTTTTCGTTTTCAAACTTTTCAACACATCTCATAAATGTATCTACAGGTAGTTTATCATTAGAAATATATTTTTTTATTTTCTTTTTCAAACTTTTCAACACATCTTTTAAATATATCTACCGGTAGTTTATCATTAAAAATATATTTTTTTATTTTCTTTTTCAACACATCTCATAAATGTATCTACCAGTAGTTTATCATTAGAAATATATTTTTTTATTTTCTTTTTCAAACTTTTCAACACATTTCATAAATGTATATAGTTTATCATAAGAAATATATTTTTTTTATTTTCTTGTTCAAACTTTTCAACATATTTCATAAATGTATCTAGTTTATCACTAGAAATATATTTTTTGATTTTCTTTTTCAAACTTTTCAACACATCTCATAAATGTATCTACAGGTAGTTTATCATTAGAAATATATTTTTTATTTTCTTTTTCAAACTTTTCAACACATCTCAGAAATGTATCTACCAGTAGTTTATCATTAGAAATATATTTTGTTATTTTCTTTTTCAAACTTTTCAACACTTCTCATAAATGTATCTACCGGTAGTTTATCATTAGAAATATATTTTTTTATTTTCTTTTTCAATTTTTTCAACACACTTCATAAGTGTATATAGTTTATCACTAGAAATATATTTTTTAAATTTTCTTGTTCAAACTTTTCAACACATTTCATAAATGTATGTAATTTATAATTAGAAAAATATTTCTTTGATTTTGAAACTTTTCAACACATTTAGCAATGTATCTAGTTTATCATTGGAAATATATTTTTTTATTTTCTTGTTCAAACTTTTCAACATATTTCATAAATGTATCTAGTTTATCACTAGAAATATATTTTTTGATTTTCTTTTTCAAACTTTTCAACACATTTCATAAATGTATATAGTTTATCATTACAAATATATTTTTTGATTTTCAAACTTTTCAACACATTTCATAAGTGTATATAGTGTATCAATAGACATTTATTTTTTGATTTTCTTTTTCAAACTTTTCAACACATTTCATAAATGTATATAGTTTATCATTATAATTATTTTTTTTTTGATTTTCAAACTTTTCAACACATTTCATAAGTGTATATAGTGTATCAATAGACATTTATTTTTTGATTTTCTTTTTCAAACTTTTCAACACATTTCATAAATGTATATAGTTTATCATTATAATTATTTTTTTTTTGATTTTCAAACTTTTCAACACATTTCATAAATGTATCTACAGGTAGTTTATCATTAGAAATATTTTTTTTTTCTTTTTCAAACTTTTCAACACATCTCATAAATGTATCTACAGGTAGTTTATCATTAGAAATATATTTTTTTATTTTCTTTTTCAAACTTTTCAACACATCTCATAAATATATCTACAGGTAGTTTATCATTAGAAATATATTTTTTTATTTTCTTTTTCAAACTTTTTAACACATTTCATAAATGTATCTACCAGTAGTTTATCATTAGAAATATTGTTTTTTTTCGTTTTCAAACTTTTCAACACATCTCATAAATGTATCTACAGGTAGTTTATCATTAGAAATATATTTTTTTATTTTCTTTTTCAAACTTTTCAACACATCTTTTAAATATATCTACCGGTAGTTTATCATTAAAAATATATTTTTTTATTTTCTTTTTCAACACATCTCATAAATGTATCTACCAGTAGTTTATCATTAGAAATATATTTTTTTATTTTCTTTTTCAAACTTTTCAACACATTTCATAAATGTATATAGTTTATCATTACAAATATATTTTTTGATTTTCAAACTTTTCAACACATTTCATAAGTGTATATAGTGTATCAGTAGTAATTATTTTTTTTTATTTTCTTTTTCAAACTTTTCAACACATCTCATAAATGTATCTACCGGTAGTTTATCATTAGAAATATATTTTTTTATTTTCTTTTTCAAACTTTTCAACACTTCTCATAAATGTATCTACCGGTAGTTTCTCATTAGAAATATATTTTTGTATTTTCTTTTTCAATCTTTTCAACACATCTCATAAGTGTATATAGTTTATCACTAGAAATATATTTTTTGATTTTCTTTTCCAAACTTTTCAACACATTTCATAAATGTATCTACCGGTAGATTATCACTAGAAATATATCTTTTCATTTTCTTTTTCAAATTTTTCCACACATTTCATAAATGTATATAGTTTATCATTAGAAACATTTTTTTTAAATTTTCTTGTTCTAACTTTTCAACACATTTCATAAATGTATATAGTTTATCATTAGAAATATATTTTTTTTATTTTCTTGTTCAAACTTTTCAACATATTTCATAAATGTATATAGTTTATCACTAGAAATATATTTTTTTAAATTTTCTTGTTAAAACTTTTCAACATATTTCATAAATGTATCTAGTTTATCATTAGAAATATATTTTTTTATTTTCTTTTTCAAACTTTTCAACACATCTCATAAATGTATCTACAGGTAGTTTATCATTAGAAATATATTTTTTTATTTTCTTTTTCAAACTATTCAACACATTTCATAAATGTATCTACCAGTAGTTTATCATTAGAAATATATATTTTTTTTCTTTTTCAAACTTTTCAACACATCTCATAAATGTATCTACAGGTAGTTTATCATTAGAAATATATTTTCTTTTCTTTTTCAAAATTTTCAACACTTCTCATAAATGTATCTACCGGTAGTTTATCAATAGAAATATATTTTTTTACTTTCTTTTTCAAACTTTTCAACACATTTCATAAATGTATATAGTTTATCATAAGAAATATATTTTTTTTATTTTCTTGTTCAAACTTTTCAACATATTTCATAAATGTATCTAGTTTATCACTAGAAATATATTTTTTGATTTTCTTTTTCAAACTTTTCAACACATCTCATAAATGTATCTACAGGTAGTTTATCATTAGAAATATATTTTTTATTTTCTTTTTCAAACTTTTCAACACATCTCAGAAATGTATCTACCAGTAGTTTATCATTAGAAATATATTTTGTTATTTTCTTTTTCAAACTTTTCAACACTTCTCATAAATGTATCTACCGGTAGTTTATCATTAGAAATATATTTTTTTATTTTCTTTTTCAATTTTTTCAACACACTTCATAAGTGTATATAGTTTATCACTAGAAATATATTTTTTAAATTTTCTTGTTCAAACTTTTCAACACATTTCATAAATGTATGTAATTTATAATTAGAAAAATATTTCTTTGATTTTGAAACTTTTCAACACATTTAGCAATGTATCTAGTTTATCATTGGAAATATATTTTTTTATTTTCTTTTTCAAACTTTCCAACACATCTCATAAATGTATCTACCAGTAGATTATCACTAGAAATATATCTTTTCATTTTCTTTTTCAAAATTTTCAACACATTTCATAAATGTATATAGTTTATCACTAGAAATATATTTTTTGATTTTCTTTTCTAAACTTTTCAACACATTTCATAAATGTATATAGTTTATCACTAGAAATATATTTTTTTCTTTTCTTTTCCAAACTTTTCAACACATTTCATAAATGTATCTAGTTTATCATAAGAAATATATTTTTTTTAAATTTCAAACTTTTCAACACATCTCATAATTGTATCTTCCGGTAGTTTATCATTAGAAATATATTTTTTTATTTTCTTTTTCAAACTTTTCAACACATCTCATAAATGTATCTACAGGTAGTTTATCATTAGAAATATATTTTTTTTTCTTTTTCAAACTTTTCAACACATCTCATAAATGTATCTACAGGTAGTTTATCATTAGAAATATATTTTTTTATTTTCTTTTTCAAACTTTTCAACACATCTCATAAATATATCTACCGGTAGTTTATCATTAAAAATATTTTTTTAAATTTTTTTTTTCAAACTTTTCAACACATCTCATAAATGTATCTACCAGTAGTTTATCATTAGAAATATATTTTTTTATTTTCTTTTTCAAACTTTTGAACACATCTCATAAATGTATCTACCGGTAGTTTATCATTAGAAATATATTTTTTTATTTTCTTTTTCAAACTTTTCAACACATTTCATAAATGTATCTACCAGTAGTTTATCATTAGAAATATATATTTTTTTTCTTTTTCAAACTTTTCAACACATCTCATAAATGTATCTACAGGTAGTTTATCATTAGAAATATATTTTTTTTTCTTTTTCAAACGTTTCAACACATCTCACAAATGTATCTACAGGTAGTTTATCATTAGAAATATATTTTTTAATTTTCTTTTTCAAACTTTTCAACATATTTCATAAATGTATCTAGTTTATCACTAGAAATATATTTTTTGATTTTCTTTTTCAAACTTTTCAACACATCTCATAAATGTATCTACAGGTAGTTTATCATTAGAAATATATTTTTTATTTTCTTTTTCAAACTTTTCAACACATCTCAGAAATGTATCTACCAGTAGTTTATCATTAGAAATACATTTTGTTATTTTCTTTTTCAAACTTTTCAACACTTCTCATAAATGTATCTACCGGTAGTTTATCATTAGAAATATATTTTTTTATTTTCTTTTTCAATTTTTTCAACACACTTCATAAGTGTATATAGTTTATCACTAGAAATATATCTTTTCATTTTCTTTTTCAAACTTTTCCACACATTTCATAAATGTATATATTTTATCATTAGAAATATTTTTTTTTTTTCTTGTTCAAACTTTTCAACACATTTCATAAATGTATGTAATTTATAATTAGAAAAATATTTCTTTGATTTTGAAACTTTTCAACACATTTAGCAATGTATCTAGTTTATCATTGGAAATATATTTTTTTATTTTCTTTTTCAAACTTTCCAACACATCTCATAAATGTATCTACCAGTAGATTATCACTAGAAATATATCTTTTCATTTTCTTTTTCAAAATATTCAACACATTTCATAAATGTATATAGTTTATCACTAGAAATATATTTTTTGTTTTTCTTTTCTAAACTTTTCAACACATTTCATAAATGTATATAGTTTATCACTAGAAATATATTTTTTTCTTTTCTTTTCCAAACTTTTCAACACATTTCATAAATGTATCTAGTTTATCATAAGAAATATATTTTTTTTAAATTTCAAACTTTTCAACACATCTCATAATTGTATCTTCCGGTAGTTTATCATTAGAAATATATTTTTTTATTTTCTTTTCCAAACTTTTCAACACACTTCATAAGTGTATATAGTTTATCACTAGAAATATATTTTTTAAAATTTTCTTGTTCAAACTTTTCAACACATTTCATAAATGTATGTAATTTATAATTAGAAAAATATTTCTTTGATTTTGAAACTTTTCAACACATTTAGCAATGTATCTAGTTTATCATTGGAAATATATTTTTTTATTTTCTTTTTCAAACTTTCCAACACATCTCATAAATGTATCTACCAGTAGATTATCACTAGAAATATATCTTTTCATTTTCTTTTTCAAAATTTTCAACACATTTCATAAATGTATATAGTTTATCACTAGAAATATATTTTTTGATTTTCTTTTCTAAACTTTTCAACACATTTCATAAATGTATATAGTTTATCACTAGAAATATATTTTTTTCTTTTCTTTTCCAAACTTTTCAACACATTTCATAAATGTATCTAGTTTATCATAAGAAATATATTTTTTTTAAATTTCAAACTTTTCAACACATCTCATAATTGTATCTTCCGGTAGTTTATCATTAGAAATATATTTTTTTATTTTCTTTTTCAAACTTTTCAACACATCTCATAAATGTATCTACAGGTAGTTTATCATTAGAAATATATTTTTTTTTCTTTTTCAAACTTTTCAACACATCTCATAAATGTATCTACAGGTAGTTTATCATTAGAAATATATTTTTTTATTTTCTTTTTCAAACTTTTCAACACATCTCATAAATATATCTACCGGTAGTTTATCATTAAAAATATTTTTTTTTATTTTTTTTTTCAAACTTTTCAACACATCTCATAAATGTATCTACCAGTAGTTTATCATTAGAAATATATTTTTTTATTTTCTTTTTCAAACTTTTGAACAAATCTCATAAATGTATCTACCGGTAGTTTATCATTAGAAATATATTTTTTTATTTTCTTTTTCAAACTTTTCAACACATCTCATAAATGTATCTACAGGTAGTTTATCATTAGAAATATATTTTTTTTTCTTTTTCAAACGTTTCAACACATCTCACAAATGTATCTACCGGTAGTTTATCATTAGAAATATATTTTTTTATTTTCTTTTTCAATTTTTTCAACACACTTCATAAGTGTATATAGTTTATCACTAGAAATATATTTTTTAAATTTTCTTGTTCAAACTTTTCAACACATTTCATAAATGTATGTAATTTATAATTAGAAAAATATTTCTTTGATTTTGAAACTTTTCAACACATTTAGCAATGTATCTAGTTTATCATTGGAAATATATTTTTTTATTTTCTTTTTCAAACTTTCCAACACATCTCATAAATGTATCTACCAGTAGATTATCACTAGAAATATATCTTTTCATTTTCTTTTTCAAAATTTTCAACACATTTCATAAATGTATATAGTTTATCACTAGAAATATATTTTTTGATTTTCTTTTCTAAACTTTTCAACACATTTCATAAATGTATATAGTTTATCACTAGAAATATATTTTTTTCTTTTCTTTTCCAAACTTTTCAACACATTTCATAAATGTATCTAGTTTATCATAAGAAATATATTTTTTTTAAATTTCAAACTTTTCAACACATCTCATAATTGTATCTTCCGGTAGTTTATCATTAGAAATATATTTTTTTATTTTCTTTTTCAAACTTTTCAACACATCTCATAAATGTATCTACAGGTAGTTTATCATTAGAAATATATTTTTTTTTCTTTTTCAAACTTTTCAACACATCTCATAAATGTATCTACAGGTAGTTTATCATTAGAAATATATTTTTTTATTTTCTTTTTCAAACTTTTCAACACATCTCATAAATATATCTACCGGTAGTTTATCATTAAAAATATTTTTTTTTATTTTTTTTTTCAAACTTTTGAACACATCTCATAAATGTATCTACCAGTAGTTTATCATTAGAAATATATTTTTTTATTTTCTTTTTCAAACTTTTGAACACATCTCATAAATGTATCTACCGGTAGTTTATCATTAGAAATATATTTTTTTATTTTCTTTTTCAAACTTTTCAACACATTTCATAAATGTATCTACCAGTAGTTTATCATTAGAAATATATATTTTTTTTCTTTTTCAAACTTTTCAACACATCTCATAAATGTATCTACAGGTAGTTTATCATTAGAAATATATTTTTTTTTCTTTTTCAAACGTTTCAACACATCTCACAAATGTATCTACAGGTAGTTTATCATTAGAAATATATTTTTTAATTTTCTTTTTCAAACTTTTCAACACATCTCATAAATATATCTACCGGTAGTTTATCATTAGAAATATATTTTTTTATTTTCTTTTTCAAAATTTTCAACACTTCTCATAAATGTATCTACCGGTAGTTTATCAATAGAAATATATTTTTTTACTTTCTTTTTCAAACTTTTCAACACATTTCATAAATGTATATAGTTTATCATAAGAAATATATTTTTTTTATTTTCTTGTTCAAACTTTTCAACATATTTCATAAATGTATCTAGTTTATCACTAGAAATATATTTTTTGATTTTCTTTTTCAAACTTTTCAACACATCTCATAAATGTATCTACAGGTAGTTTATCATTAGAAATATATTTTTTATTTTCTTTTTCAAACTTTTCAACACATCTCAGAAATGTATCTACCAGTAGTTTATCATTAGAAATATATTTTGTTATTTTCTTTTTCAAACTTTTCAACACTTCTCATAAATGTATCTACCGGTAGTTTATCATTAGAAATATATTTTTTTATTTTCTTTTTCAATTTTTTCAACACACTTCATAAGTGTATATAGTTTATCACTAGAAATATATTTTTTAAATTTTCTTGTTCAAACTTTTCAACACATTTCATAAATGTATGTAATTTATAATTAGAAAAATATTTCTTTGATTTTGAAACTTTTCAACACATTTAGCAATGTATCTAGTTTATCATTGGAAATATATTTTTTTATTTTCTTTTTCAAACTTTCCAACACATCTCATAAATGTATCTACCAGTAGATTATCACTAGAAATATATCTTTTCATTTTCTTTTTCAAAATTTTCAACACATTTCATAAATGTATATAGTTTATCACTAGAAATATATTTTTTGATTTTCTTTTCTAAACTTTTCAACACATTTCATAAATGTATATAGTTTATCACTAGAAATATATTTTTTTCTTTTCTTTTCCAAACTTTTCAACACATTTCATAAATGTATCTAGTTTATCATAAGAAATATATTTTTTTTAAATTTCAAACTTTTCAACACATCTCATAATTGTATCTTCCGGTAGTTTATCATTAGAAATATATTTTTTTATTTTCTTTTCCAAACTTTTCAACACACTTCATAAGTGTATATAGTTTATCACTAGAAATATATTTTTTAAAATTTTCTTGTTCAAACTTTTCAACACATTTCATAAATGTATGTAATTTATAATTAGAAAAATATTTCTTTGATTTTGAAACTTTTCAACACATTTAGCAATGTATCTAGTTTATCATTAGAAATATATTTTTTGATTTTCTTTTCTAAACTTTTCAACACATTTCATAAATGTATATAGTTTATCACTAGAAATATATTTTTTTCTTTTCTTTTCCAAACTTTTCAACACATTTCATAAATGTATCTAGTTTATCATAAGAAATATATTTTTTTTAAATTTCAAACTTTTCAACACATCTCATAAATGTATCTACCAGTAGATTATCACTAGAAATATATCTTTTCATTTTCTTTTTCAAAATTTTCAACACATTTCATAAATGTATATAGTTTATCACTAGAAATATATTTTTTGATTTTCTTTTCTAAACTTTTCAACACATTTCATAAATGTATATAGTTTATCACTAGAAATATATTTTTTTCTTTTCTTTTCCATACTTTTCAACACATTTCATAAATGTATCTAGTTTATCATAAGAAATATATTTTTTTTAAATTTCAAACTTTTCAACACATCTCATAATTGTATCTTCCGGTAGTTTATCATTAGAAATATATTTTTTTATTTTCTTTTTCAAACTTTTCAACACATCTCATAAATGTATCTACAGGTAGTTTATCATTAGAAATATATTTTTTTTTCTTTTTCAAACTTTTCAACACATCTCATAAATGTATCTACAGGTAGTTTATCATTAGAAATATATTTTTTTATTTTCTTTTTCAAACTTTTCAACACATCTCATAAATATATCTACCGGTAGTTTATCATTAGAAATATTTTTTTTTATTTTTTTTTTCAAACTTTTCAACACATCTCATAAATGTATCTACCAGTAGTTTATCATTAGAAATATATTTTTTTATTTTCTTTTTCAAACTTTTGAACACATCTCATAAATGTATCTACCGGTAGTTTATCATTAGAAATATATTTTTTAATTTTCTTTTTCAAACTTTTCAACACATTTCATAAATGTATCTACCAGTAGTTTATCATTAGAAATATATATTTTTTTTCTTTTTCAAACTTTTCAACACATCTCATAAATGTATCTACAGGTAGTTTATCATTAGAAATATATTTTTTTTTCTTTTTCAAACGTTTCAACACATCTCACAAATGTATCTACAGGTAGTTTATCATTAGAAATATATTTTTTAATTTTCTTTTTCAAACTTTTCAACACATCTCATAAATATATCTACCGGTAGTTTATCATTAGAAATATATTTTTTTATTTTCTTTTTCAAAATTTTCAACACTTCTCATAAATGTATCTACCGGTAGTTTATCAATAGAAATATATTTTTTTACTTTCTTTTTCAAACTTTTCAACACATTTCATAAATGTATATAGTTTATCATAAGAAATATATTTTTTTTATTTTCTTGTTCAAACTTTTCAACATATTTCATAAATGTATCTAGTTTATCACTAGAAATATATTTTTTGATTTTCTTTTTCAAACTTTTCAACACATCTCATAAATGTATCTACAGGTAGTTTATCATTAGAAATATATTTTTTATTTTCTTTTTCAAACTTTTCAACACATCTCAGAAATGTATCTACCAGTAGTTTATCATTAGAAATATATTTTGTTATTTTCTTTTTCAAACTTTTCAACACTTCTCATAAATGTATCTACCGGTAGTTTATCATTAGAAATATATTTTTTTATTTTCTTTTTCAATTTTTTCAACACACTTCATAAGTGTATATAGTTTATCACTAGAAATATATTTTTTAAATTTTCTTGTTCAAACTTTTCAACACATTTCATAAATGTATGTAATTTATAATTAGAAAAATATTTCTTTGATTTTGAAACTTTTCAACACATTTAGCAATGTATCTAGTTTATCATTGGAAATATATTTTTTTATTTTCTTTTTCAAACTTTCCAACACATCTCATAAATGTATCTACCAGTAGATTATCACTAGAAATATATCTTTTCATTTTCTTTTTCAAAATTTTCAACACATTTCATAAATGTATATAGTTTATCACTAGAAATATATTTTTTGATTTTCTTTTCTAAACTTTTCAACACATTTCATAAATGTATATAGTTTATCACTAGAAATATATTTTTTTCTTTTCTTTTCCAAACTTTTCAACACATTTCATAAATGTATCTAGTTTATCATAAGAAATATATTTTTTTTTAATTTCAAACTTTTCAACACATCTCATAATTGTATCTTCCGGTAGTTTATCATTAGAAATATATTTTTTTATTTTCTTTTTCAAACTTTTCAACACATCTCATAAATGTATCTACAGGTAGTTTATCATTAGAAATATATTTTTTTTCTTTTTCAAACTTTTCAACACATCTCATAAATGTATCTACAGGTAGTTTATCATTAGAAATATATTTTTTTATTTTCTTTTTCAAACTTTTCAACACATCTCATAAATATATCTACCGGTAGTTTATCATTAAAAATATTTTTTTTTATTTTTTTTTTCAAACTTTTCAACACATCTCATAAATGTATCTACCAGTAGTTTATCATTAGAAATATATTTTTTTATTTTCTTTTTCAAACTTTTGAACACATCTCATAAATGTATCTACCGGTAGTTTATCATTAGAAATATATTTTTTTATTTTCTTTTCAAACTTTTCAACACTTCTCATAAATGTATCTACCGGTAGTTTATCATTAGAAATATGTTTTTTTTTCTTTTTCAAACTTTCAACACATCTCATAAATGTATCTACAGGTAGTTTATCATTAGAAATATATTTTTTTACTTTCTTTTTCAAACTTTTCAACACATCTCATAAATATATCTACCGGTAGTTTATCATTAAAAATATTTGTTTTTATTTTTTTTTTCAAACTTTTCAACACATCTCATAAATGTATCTACCAGTAGTTTATCATTAGAAATATATTTTTTTATTTTCTTTTTCAAACTTTTCAACACATTTCATAAATGTATATAGTTTATCACTAGAAATAAATTTTTTGATTTTCAAACTTTTCAACACATTTCATAAGTGTATATAGTGTATCAATAGAAATTTATTTTTTGATTTTCTTTTTCAAACTTTTCAACACATTTCATAAATGTATATAGTTTATCATTATAAATATTTTTTTTTGATTTTCAAACTTTTCAACACATTTCATAAGTGTATATAGTTTATCACTAGAAATGTATTTTTTTTATTTTCTTTTTGAAACTTTTCAACATATTTCATAAATGTATATAGTTTATCATTAGAAATATATTTTTTGATTTTCTTTTCCAAACTTTAGAACACATCTCATAAATGTATCTACCGGTAGTTTATCATTAGAAATATATTTTTTTATTTTCTTTTTCAAACTTTTCAACACTTCTCATAAATGTATCTACCGGTAGTTTATCATTAGAAATATATTTTTGTATTTTCTTTTTCTATCTTTTCAACACATCTCATAAATGTATCTACCGGTAGATTATCACTAGAAATATATCTTTTCATTTTCTTTTTCAAAATTTTTCAACACATTTCATAAATGTATATAGTTTATCATAAGAAATATTTTTTTTTTATTTTCCTGTTCAAACTTTTCAATATATTTCATAAATGTATCTAGTTTATCACTAGAAATATATTTTTTGATTTTCTTTTTCAAACTTTTCAACACATTTCATAAATGTATATAGTTTATCATTAGAAATATATTTTTTGATTATAAACTTTTCAACACATTTCATAAGTGTATATAGTGTATCAATAGAAATTTATTTTTTGATTTTCTTTTTCAAACTTTTCAACACATTTCATAAATGTATATAGTTTATCATAAGAAATATTTTTTTTAAAATTTCTTGTTCAAACTTTTCAACACATTTCATAAATGTATATAGTTTATCACTAGAAATATATTTTTTGATTTTCTTTTCCAAACTTTTCAACACATTTCATAAATGTATCTAGTTTATCATTAGAAATATATTTTTTTTAAATTTCAAACTTTTCAACACATCTCATAATTGTATCTTCCGGTAGTTTATCATTAGAAATATATTTTTTGATTTTCTTTTCCAAACTTTTAAACACATCTCATAAATGTATCTACAGGTAGTTTATCATTAGAAATATTTTTTTTTTTTCTTTTTTGAAACTTTTCAAGACATCTCATAAATGTATCTACAGGTAGTTTATCATTAAAAATATATTTTTTTATTTTCTTTTTCAAACTTTTCAACACATTTCATAAGTGTATATAGTGTATCAATAGAAATTTATTTTTTGATTTTCTTTTTCAAACTTTTCAACACATTTCATAAATGTATATAGTTTATCATTATAAATATTTTGTTTTGATTTTCAAACTTTTCAACACATTTCATAAGTGTATATAGTTTATCACTAGAAATATATTTTTTTTATTTTATTTTTCAAACTTTTCAACATATTTCATAAATGTATATAGTTTATCACTAGAAATATTTTTTTTAAATTTTCTTGTTCAAACTTTTCAACACATTTCATAAATGTATATAGTTTATCACTAGAAATATATTTTTTGATTTTCTTTTCCAAACTTTTGAACACATCTCATAAATGTATCTACCGGTAGTTTATCATTAGAAATATATTTTTTTATTTTCTTTTCAAACTTTTCAACGCTTCTCATAAATGTATCTACCGGTAGTTTTTCATTAGAAATATATTTTTGTATTTTCTTTTTCAATCTTTTAAACACATCTCATAAATGTATCTACAGGTAGTTTATCATTAGAAATATTTATTTTTTTTCTTTTTCAAACTTTTCAACACATCTCATAAATGTATCTACAGGTAGTTTATCATTAGAAATATATTTTTTTATTTTCTTTTTCAAACTTTTCAACACATCTCATAAATATATCTACCGGTAGTTTATCATTAAAAATATTTTTTTTCATTTTTTTTTTCAAACTTTTCAACACATCTCATAAATGTATCTACCAGTAGTTTATCATTAGAAATATATTTTTTTATTTTCTTTTTCAAACTTTTCAACACATTTCATAAATGTATATAGTTTATCATTATAAATATTTTTTTTTGATTTTCAAACTTTTCAACACATTTCATAAGTGTATATAGTTTATCACTAGAAATGTATTTTTTTTATTTTCTTTTTGAAACTTTTCAACATATTTCATAAATGTATATAGTTTATCACTAGAAATATATTTTTTTATTTTCTTTTCCAAACTTTTGAACACATCTCATAAATGTATCTACCGGTAGTTTATCATTAGAAATATATTTTTTTATTTTCTTTTTCAAACTTTTCAACACTTCTCATAAATATATCTACCGGTAGTTTATCATTAGAAATATATTTTTGTATTTTCTTTTTCTATCTTTTCAACACATCTCATAAATGTATCTACCGGTAGATTATCACTAGAAATATATCTTTTCATTTTGTTTTTCAAAATTTTTCAACACATTTCATAAATGTATATAGTTTATCATAAGAAATATTTTTTTTTTATTTTCTTGTTCAAACTTTTCAATATATTTCATAAATGTATCTAGTTTATCACTAGAAATATATTTTTTGATTTTCTTTTTCAAACTTTTCAACACATTTCATAAATGTATATAGTTTATCATTAGAAATATATTTTTTGATTTTCAAACTTTTCATCACATTTCATAAGTGTATATAGTGTATAAATAGAAATTTATTTTTTGATTTTCTTTTTCAAACTTTTCAACACATTTCATAAATGTATATAGTTTATCATCAGAAATATTTTTTTTTTTTCTTTTTGAAACTTTTCAAGACATCTCATAAATGTATCTACAGGTAGTTTATCATTAGAAATATTTTTTTTATTTTCTTTTTAAAACTTTTCAACACATCTCATAAATATATCTACCGGTAGTTTATCATTAAAAATATATTTTTTTATTTTCTTTTTCAAACTTTTCAACACATTTCATAAGTGTATATAGTGTATCAATAGAAATTTATTTTTTGATTTTCTTTTTCAAACTTTTCAACACATTTCATAAATGTATATAGTTTATCATTATAAATATTTCGTTTTGATTTTCAAACTTTTCAACACATTTCATAAGTGTATATAGTTTATCACTAGAAATATATTTTTTTTATTTTCTTTTTCAAACTTTTCAACATATTTCATAAATGTATATAGTTTATCACTAGAAATATATTTTTTGATTTTCTTTTCCAAACCTTTGAACACATCTCATAAATGTATCTACCGGTAGTTTATCATTAGAAATATATTTTTTTATTTTCTTTTCAAACTTTTCAACACTTCTCATAAATGTATCTACCGGTAGTTTATCATTAGAAATATATTTTTGTATTATCTTTTTCAATCTTTTCAACACATCTCATAAATGTATCTACCGGTAGATTATCACTAGAAATATATCTTTTTATTTTCTTTTTCAAAATTTTTCAACACATTTCATAAATGTATATAGTTTATCATAAGAAATATATTTTTTTTATTTTCTTGTTCAAACTTTTCAACATATTTCATAAATGTATCTAGTTTATCACTAGAAATATATTTTTTGATTTTCTTTTTGAAACTTTTCAACACATTTCATAAATGTATATAGTTTATCATTACAAATATATTTTTTGATTTTCAAACTTTTCAACACATTTCATAAGTGTATATAGTGTATCAATAGAAATTTATTTTTTGATTTTCTTTTTCAAACTTTTCAACACATTTCATAAATGTATATAGTTTATCATTATAAATATTTTTTTTGATTTTCAAACTTTTCAACACATTTCATAAGTGTATATAGTTTATCATTAGAAATATATTTTTTTTTCTTTTTCAAACTTTTCAACACATCTCATAAATGTATCTACAGGTAGTTTATCATTAGAAATATATTTTTTATAGAAATTATTTTTTTTTATTTTCTTTTTCAAACTTTTCAACACATCTCATAAATGTATCTACCGGTAGTTTATCATTAGAAATATATTTTTTTATTTTCTTTTTCTAACTTTTCAACACTTCTCATAAATGTATCTACCGGTAGTTTATCATTAGAAATATATTTTTGTATTTTCTTTTTCAATCTTTTCAGCACATCTCATAAATGTATCTACCGGTAGATTATCACTAGAAATATATCTTTTCATTTTCTTTTTCAAAATTTTTCAACACATTTCATAAATGTATATAGTTTATCATAAGAAATATATTTTTTTTATTTTCTTGTTCAAACTTTTCAACATATTTCATAAATGTATCTAGTTTATCACTAGAAATATATTTTTTGATTTTCTTTTTCAAACTTTTCAACACATTTCATAAATGTATATAGTTTATCATTAAAAATATATTTTTTGATTTTCAAACTTTTCAACACATTTCATAAGTGTATATAGTGTATCAATAGAAATTTATTTTTTGATTTTCTTTTTCAAACTTTTCAACACATTTCATAAATGTATATAGTTTATCATTATAAATATTTTTTTTTGATTTTCAAACTTTTCAACACATTTCATAAGTGTATATAGTTTATCACTAGAAATATATTTTTTGATTTTCTTTTCCAAACTTTTCAACACATTTCATAAATGTATCTACCGGTAGATTATCACTAGAAATATATCTTTTCATTTTCTTTTTCAAATTTTTCCACACATTTCATAAATGTATATAGTTTATCATTAGAAATATATTTATTTTATTTTCTTGTTCAAACTTTTCAACATATTTCATAAATGTATATAGTTTATCACTAGAAATATATTTTTTTTATTTTCTTGTTCAAACTTTTCAACATATTTCATAAATGTATCTAGTTTATCACTAGAAATATATTTTTTGATTTTCTTTTTCAAACTTTTCAACACATCTCATAAATGTATCTACAGGTAGTTTATCATTAGAAATATATTTTGTATTTTCTTTTTCAAACTTTTCAACACTTCTCATAAATGTATCTACCGGTAGTTTATCATTAGAAATATATATTTTTATTTTCTTTTTCAAACTTTTCAACACATCTCATAAATGTATCTACCAGTAGATTATCACTAGAAATATATCTTTTCATTTTCTTTTTCAAACTTTTCAACACATTTCATAAGTGTATATAGTTTATCACTAGAAATATATTTTTTTAATTTTCTTTTTCAAACTTTTCAACATATTTCATAAATGTATATAGTTTATCACTAGAAATATATTTTTTGATTTTCTTTTCCAAACTTTTGAACACATCTCATAAATGTATCTACCGGTAGTTTATCATTAGAAATATATTTTTTTATTTTCTTTTCAAACTTTTCAACACTTCTCATAAATGTATCTACCGGTAGTTTATCATTAGAAATATATTTTTGTATTTTCTTTTTCAATCTTTTCAACACATCTCATAAATGTATCTACCGGTAGATTATCACTAGAAATATATCTTTTCATTTTCTTTTTCAAAATTTTTCAACACATTTCATAAATGTATATAGTTTATCATAAGAAATATATTTTTTTTATTTTCTTGTTCAAACTTTTCAACATATTTCATAAATGTATCTAGTTTATCACTAGAAATATATTTTTTGATTTTCTTTTTCAAACTTTTCAACACATTTCATAAATGTATATAGTTTATCATTACAAATATATTTTTTGATTTTCAAACTTTTCAACACATTTCATAAGTGTATATAGTGTATCAATAGAAATTTATTTTTTGATTTTCTTTTTCAAACTTTTCAACACATTTCATAAATGTATATAGTTTATCATTATAAATATTTTTTTTTGATTTTCAAACTTTTCAACACATTTCATAAGTGTATATAGTTTATCACTAGAAATATATTTTTTGATTTTCTTTTCCAAACTTTTCAACACATCTCATAAATATATCTACCGGTAGTTTATCATTAAAAATATATTTTTTTATTTTCTTTTTCAACACATCTCATAAATGTATCTACCAGTAGTTTATCATTAAAAATATATTTTTTCTTTTTCAAACTTTTCAACACATTTCATAAGTGTATATAGTTTATCACTAGAAATATATTTTTTGATTTTCTTTTCCAAACTTTTCAACACATTTCATAAATGTATCTACCGGTAGATTATCACTAGAAATATATCTTTTCATTTTCTTTTTCAAATTTTTCCACACATTTCATAAATGTATATAGTTTATCATTAGAAATATTTTTTTTAAATTTTCTTGTTCAAACTTTTCAACACATTTCATAAATGTATATAGTTTATCATTAGAAATATATTTTTTTTATTTTCTTGTTCAAACTTTTCAACATATTTCATAAATGTATATAGTTTATCACTAGAAATATATTTTTTTTATTTTCTTGTTCAAACTTTTCAACATATTTCATAAATGTATCTAGTTTATCACTAGAAATATATTTTTTGATTTTCTTTTTCAAACTTTTCAACACATCTCATAAATGTATCTACCAGTAGTTTATCATTAGAAATATATTTTGTTATTTTCTTTTTTAAACTTTTCAACACTTCTCATAAATGTATCTACCGGTAGTTTATCATTAGAAATATATATTTTTATTTTCTTTTTCAAACTTTTCAACACATCTCATAAATGTATCTACCAGTAGATTATCACTAGAAATATATCTTTTCATTTTCTTTTTCAAACTTTTCAACACATTTCATAAGTGTATATAGTTTATCACTAGAAATATATTTTTTTTATTTTCTTTTTCAAACTTTTCAACATATTTCATAAATGTATATAGTTTATCACTAGAAATATATTTTTTGATTTTCTTTTACAAACTTTTGAACACATCTCATAAATGTATCTACCGGTAGTTTATCATTAGAAATATATTTTTTTATTTTCTTTTCAAACTTTTCAACACTTCTCATAAATGTATCTACCGGTAGTTTATCATTAGAAATATATTTTTGTATTTTCTTTTTCAATCTTTTCAACACATCTCATAAATGTATCTACCGGTAGATTATCACTAGAAATATATCTTTTCATTTTCTTTTTCAAAATTTTTCAACACATTTCATAAATGTATATAGTTTATCATAAGAAATATATTTTTTTTATTTTCTTGTTCAAACTTTTCAACATATTTCATAAATGTATCTAGTTTATCACTAGAAATATATTTTTTGATTTTCTTTTTCAAACTTTTCAACACATTTCATAAATGTATATAGTTTATCATTACAAATATATTTTTTGATTTTCAAACTTTTCAACACATTTCATAAGTGTATATAGTTTATCACTAGAAATATATTTTTTGATTTTCTTTTCCAAACTTTTCAACACATTTCACAAATGTATCTAGTTTATCATAAGAAATATATTTTTTTTAAATTTCAAACTTTTCAACACATCTCATAATTGTATCTTCCGGTAGTTTATCATTAGAAATATATTTTTTTATTTTCTTTTTCAAACTTTTAAACACATCTCATAAATGTATCTACAGGTAGTTTATCATTAGAAATATTTATTTTTTTTCATTTTCAAACTTTTCAACACATCTCATAAATGTATCTACAGGTAGTTTATCATTAGAAATATATTTTTTTATTTTCTTTTTCAAACTTTTCAACACATCTCATAAATATATCTACCGGTAGTTTATCATTAAAAATATTTTTTTTCATTTTTTTTTTCAAACTTTTCAACACATCTCATAAATGTATCTACCAGTAGTTTATCATTAGAAATATATTTTTTTATTTTCTTTTTCAAACTTTTCAACACATTTCATAAATGTATATAGTTTATCATTATAAATATTTTTTTTTGATTTTCAAACTTTTCAACACATTTCATAAGTGTATATAGTTTATCACTAGAAATGTATTTTTTTTATTTTCTTTTTGAAACTTTTCAACATATTTCATAAATGTATATAGTTTATCACTAGAAATATATTTTTTGATTTTCTTTTCCAAACTTTTGAACACATCTCATAAATGTATCTACCGGTAGTTTATCATTAGAAATATATTTTTTTATTTTCTTTTTCAAACTTTTCAACACTTCTCATAAATGTATCTACCGGTAGTTTATCATTAGAAATATATTTTTGTATTTTCTTTTTCTATCTTTTCAACACATCTCATAAATGTATCTACCGGTAGATTATCACTAGAAATATATCTTTTCATTTTGTTTTTCAAAATTTTTCAACACATTTCATAAATGTATATAGTTTATCATAAGAAATATTTTTTTTTTATTTTCTTGTTCAAACTTTTCAATATATTTCATAAATGTATCTAGTTTATCACTAGAAATATATTTTTTGATTTTCTTTTTCAAACTTTTCAACACATTTCATAAATGTATATAGTTTATCATTAGAAATATATTTTTTGATTTTCAAACTTTTCATCACATTTCATAAGTGTATATAGTGTATCAATAGAAATTTATTTTTTGATTTTCTTTTTCAAACTTTTCAACACATTTCATATATGTATATAGTTTATCATCAGAAATATTTTTTTTTTTTCTTTTTGAAACTTTTCAAGACATCTCATAAATGTATCTACAGGTAGTTTATCATTAGAAATATTTTTTTTATTTTCTTTTTAAAACTTTTCAACACATCTCATAAATATATCTACCGGTAGTTTATCATTAAAAATATATTTTTTTATTTTCTTTTTCAAACTTTTCAACACATTTCATAAGTGTATATAGTGTATCAATAGAAATTTATTTTTTGATTTTCTTTTTCAAACTTTTCAACACATTTCATAAATGTATATAGTTTATCATTATAAATATTTTGTTTTGATTTTCAAACTTTTCAACACATTTCATAAGTGTATATAGTTTATCACTAGAAATATATTTTTTTTATTTTCTTTTTCAAACTTTTCAACATATTTCATAAATGTATATAGTTTATCACTAGAAATATATTTTTTGATTTTCTTTTCCAAACTTTTGAACACATCTCATAAATGTATCTACCGGTAGTTTATCATTAGAAATATATTTTTTTATTTTCTTTTCAAACTTTTCAACACTTCTCATAAATGTATCTACCGGTAGTTTATCATTAGAAATATATTTTTGTATTTTCTTTTTCAATCTTTTCAACACATCTCATAAATGTATCTACCGGTAGATTATCACTAGAAATATATCTTTTCATTTTCTTTTTCAAAATTTTTCAACACATTTCATAAATGTATATAGTTTATCATAAGAAATATATTTTTTTTATTTTCTTGTTCAAACTTTTCAACATATTTCATAAATGTATCTAGTTTATCACTAGAAATATATTTTTTGATTTTCTTTTTCAAACTTTTCAACACATTTCATAAATGTATATAGTTTATCATTACAAATATATTTTTTGATTTTCAAACTTTTCAACACATTTCATAAGTGTATATAGTGTATCAATAGAAATTTATTTTTTGATTTTCTTTTTCAAACTTTTCAACACATTTCATAAATGTATATAGTTTATCATTATAAATATTTTTTTTGATTTTCAAACTTTTCAACACATTTCATAAGTGTATATAGTTTATCATTAGAAATATATTTTTTTTTTCTTTTTCAAACTTTTCAACACATCTCATAAATGTATCTACAGGTAGTTTATCATTAGAAATATTTATTTTTTTTCTTTTTCAAACTTTTCAACACATCTCATAAATGTATCTACAGGTAGTTTATCATTAGAAATATATTTTTTTATTTTCTTTTTCAAACTTTTCAACACATCTCATAAATATATCTACCGGTAGTTTATCATTAAAAATATTTTTTTTCATTTTTTTTTTCAAACTTTTCAACACATCTCATAAATGTATCTACCAGTAGTTTATCATTAGAAATATACTTTTTTATTTTCTTTTTCAAACTTTTCAACACATTTCATAAATGTATATAGTTTATCATTATAAATATTTTTTTTTGATTTTCAAACTTTTCAACACATTTCATAAGTGTATATAGTTTATCACTAGAAATGTATTTTTTTTATTTTCTTTTTGAAACTTTTCAACATATTTCATAAATGTATATAGTTTATCACTAGAAATATATTTTTTGATTTTCTTTTCCAAACTTTTGAACACATCTCATAAATGTATCTACCGGTAGTTTATCATTAGAAATATATTTTTGTATTTTCTTTTTCTATCTTTTCAACACATCTCATAAATGTATCTACCGGTAGATTATCACTAGAAATATATCTTTTCATTTTGTTTTTCAAAATTTTTCAACACATTTCATAAATGTATATAGTTTATCATAAGAAATATTTTTTTTTTATTTTCTTGTTCAAACTTTTCAATATATTTCATAAATGTATCTAGTTTATCACTAGAAATATATTTTTTGATTTTCTTTTTCAAACTTTTCAACACATCTCATAAATGTATCTACAGGTAGTTTATCATTAGAAATATATTTTTTTTTCTTTTTCAAACTTTTCAACACATCTCATAAATGTATCTACCGGTAGTTTATCATTAAAAATATATTTTTTTATTTTCTTTTTCAACACATCTCATAAATGTATCTACCAGTAGTTTATCATTAGAAATATATTTTTTTATTTTCTTTTTCAAACTTTTCAACACATTTCATAAATGTATATAGTTTATCATTAGAAATATATTTTTTGATTTTCAAACTTTTCAACACATTTCATAAGTGTATATAGTGTATCAATAGAAATTATTTTTTTAAATTTTCTTTTTCAAACTTTTCAACACATCTCATAAATGTATCTACCGGTAGTTTATCATTAGAAATATATTTTTGTATTTTCTTTTTCTATCTTTTCAACACATCTCATAAATGTATCTACCGGTAGATTATCACTAGAAATATATCTTTTCATTTTCTTTTTCAAACTTTTCAACACATTTCATAAATGTATATAGTTTATCACTAGAAATATATTTTTTGATTTTCTTTTCTAAACTTTTCAACACATTTCAGCAATGTATCTAGTTTATAATTAGAAATATATTTTTTTATTTTCTTTTTCAAACTTTTCAACACATCTCATAAATGTATCTACAGGTAGTTTATCATTAGAAATATATTTTTTTTTCTTTTTCAAACTTTTCAACACATCTCATAAATGTATCTACCGGTAGTTTATCATTAAAAATATATTTTTTTATTTTCTTTTTCAACACATCTCATAAATGTATTTACCAGTAGTTTATCATTAGAAATATATTTTTTTATTTTCTTTTTCAAACTTTTCAACACATTTCATAAATGTATATAGTTTATCATTAGAAATATATTTTTTGATTTTCAAACTTTTCAACACATTTCATAAGTGTATATAGTGTATCAATAGAAATTATTTTTTTAAATTTTCTTTTTCAAACTTTTCAACACATCTCATAAATGTATCTACCGGTAGTTTATCATTAGAAATATATTTTTGTATTTTCTTTTTCTATCTTTTCAACACATCTCATAAATGTATCTACCGGTAGATTATCACTAGAAATATATCTTTTCATTTTCTTTTTCAAACTTTTCAACACATTTCATAAATGTATATAGTTTATCACTAGAAATATATTTTTTGATTTTCTTTTCTAAACTTTTCAACACATTTCAGCAATGTATCTAGTTTATAATTAGAAATATATTTTTTTATTTTCTTTTTCAAACTTTTCAACACATCTAATAAATGTATCTACAGGTAGTTTATCATTAGAAATATATTTTTTTTTCTTTTTCAAACTTTTCAACACATCTCATAAATGTATCTACAGGTAGTTTATCATTAGAAATATATTTTTTTATTTTCTTTTTCAAACTTTTCAACACATTTCATAAATATATCTACCGGTAGTTTATCATTAAAAATATATTTTTTTATTTTCTTTTTCAAACTTTTCAACACATTTCATAAATGTATCTACAGGTAGTTTATCATTAAAAATATATTTTTTTATTTTCTTTTTCAACACATCTCATAAATGTATCTACCAGTAGTTTATCATTAGAAATATATTTTTTTATTTTCTTTTTCAAACTTTTCAATACATTTCATAAATGTATATAGTTTATCATTAGAAATATATTTTTTGATTTTCAAACTTTTCAACACATTTCATAAATGTATATAGTTTATCATTATAAATATTTTTTTTTATTTTCAAACTTTTCAACACATTTCATAAGTGTATATAGTTTATCACTAGAAATATATTTTTTGATTTTCTTTTCCAAACTTTTCAACACATTTCATAAATGTATCTACAGGTAGTTTATCATTAGAAATATTTTTTTTTTCTTTTTCAAACTTTTCAACACATCTCATAAATGTATCTACAGGTAGTTTATCATTAGAAATATATTTTTTATTTTCTTTTTCAAACTTTTTAACACATCTCATAAATATATCTACCGGTAGTTTATCATTAGAAATATATTTTTTATTTTCTTTTTCATACTTTTCAACACATTTCATAAATGTATCTACCAGTAGTTTATCATTAGAAATATATTTTTTTTTCTTTTTCAAACTTTTCAACACATCTCATAAATGTATCTACAGGTAGTTTATCATTAGAAATATATTTTTTTTTCTTTTTCAAACTTTTCAACACATCTCATAAATGTATCTACAGGTAGTTTATCATTAGAAATATATTTTTTTATTTTCTTTTTCAAACTTTTCAACACATCTCATAAATATATCTACCGGTAGTTTATCATTAAAAATATATTTTTTTATTTTCTTTTTCAACACATCTCATAAATGTATCTACCAGTAGTTTATCATTAGAAATATATTTTTTTATTTTCTTTTTCTATCTTTTCAACACATCTCATAAATGTATCTACCGGTAGATTATCACTAGAAATATATCTTTTCATTTTCTTTTTCAAACTTTTCAACACATTTCATAAATGTATATAGTTTATCACTAGAAATATATTTTTTGATTTTCTTTTCTAAACTTTTCAACACATTTCAGCAATGTATCTAGTTTATAATTAGAAATATATTTTTTTATTTTCTTTTTCAAACTTTTCAACACATCTCATAAATGTATCTACAGGTAGTTTATCATTAGAAATATATTTTTTTTTCTTTTTCAAACTTTTCAACACATCTCATAAATGTATCTACCGGTAGTTTATCATTAAAAATATATTTTTTTATTTTCTTTTTCAACACATCTCATAAATGTATCTACCAGTAGTTTATCATTAGAAATATATTTTTTTATTTTCTTTTTCAAACTTTTCAACACATTTCATAAATGTATATAGTTTATCATTAGAAATATATTTTTTGATTTTCAAACTTTTCAACACATTTCATAAGTGTATATAGTGTATCAATAGAAATTATTTTTTTAAATTTTCTTTTTCAAACTTTTCAACACATCTCATAAATGTATCTACCGGTAGTTTATCATTAGAAATATATTTTTGTATTTTCTTTTTCTATCTTTTCAACACATCTCATAAATGTATCTACCGGTAGATTATCACTAGAAATATATCTTTTCATTTTCTTTTTCAAACTTTTCAACACATTTCATAAATGTATATAGTTTATCACTAGAAATATATTTTTTGATTTTCTTTTCTAAACTTTTCAACACATTTCAGCAATGTATCTAGTTTATAATTAGAAATATATTTTTTTATTTTCTTTTTCAAACTTTTCAACACATCTCATAAATGTATCTACAGGTAGTTTATCATTAGAAATATATTTTTTTTTCTTTTTCAAACTTTTCAACACATCTCATAAATGTATCTACAGGTAGTTTATCATTAGAAATATATTTTTTTATTTTCTTTTTCAAACTTTTCAACACATTTCATAAATATATCTACCGGTAGTTTATCATTAAAAATATATTTTTTTATTTTCTTTTTCAAACTTTTCAACACATTTCATAAATGTATCTACAGGTAGTTTATCATTAAAAATATATTTTTTTATTTTCTTTTTCAACACATCTCATAAATGTATCTACCAGTAGTTTATCATTAGAAATATATTTTTTTATTTTCTTTTTCAAACTTTTCAATACATTTCATAAATGTATATAGTTTATCATTAGAAATATATTTTTTGATTTTCAAACTTTTCAACACATTTCATAAATGTATATAGTTTATCATTATAAATATTTTTTTTTATTTTCAAACTTTTCAACACATTTCATAAGTGTATATAGTTTATCACTAGAAATATATTTTTTGATTTTCTTTTCCAAACTTTTCAACACATCTCATAAATGTATCTACAGGTAGTTTATCATTAGAAATATATTTTTTATTTTCTTTTTCAAACTTTTCAACACATCTCATAAATATATCTACCGGTAGTTTATCATTAGAAATATATTTTTTATTTTCTTTTTCAAACTTTTCAACACATTTCATAAATGTATCTACCAGTAGTTTATCATTAGAAATATATTTTTTTTTCTTTTTCAAACTTTTCAACACATCTCATAAATGTATCTACAGGTAGTTTATCATTAGAAATATATTTTTTTTTCTTTTTCAAACTTTTCAACACATCTCATAAATGTATCTACAGGTAGTTTATCATTAGAAATATATTTTTTTATTTTCTTTTTCAAACTTTTCAACACATCTCATAAATATATCTACCGGTAGTTTATCATTAAAAATATATTTTTTTATTTTCTTTTTCAACACATCTCATAAATGTATCTACCAGTAGTTTATCATTAGAAATATATTTTTTTATTTTCTTTTTCAAACTTTTCAACACATTTCATAAATGTATATAGTTTATCATTACAAATATATTTTTTGATTTTCAAATTTTCAACACATTTCATAAGTGTATATAGTGTATCGGTAGAAATTATTTTTTTTTATTTTCTTTTTCAAACTTTTCAACACATCTCATAAATGTATCTACTGGTAGATTATCACTAGAAATATATCTTTTCATTTTCTTTTTCAAAATTTTTCAACACATTTCATAAATGTATATAGTTTATCATAAGAAATATATTTTTTTTATTTTCAAACTTTTCAACACATTTCATAAGTGTATATAGTGTATCACTAGAAATATATGTTTTCATTTTCTTTTTCAAAATTTTTCAACACATTTCATAAATGTATATAGTTTATCATAAGAAATATATTTTTTTTATTTTCTTGTTCAAACTTTTCAACATATTTCATAAATGTATCTAGTTTATCACTAGAAATATATCTTTTCATTTTCTTTTTCAAACTTTTCAACACATTTCATAAATGTATATAGTTTATCACTAGAAATATATTTTTTGATTTTCTTTTCTAAACTTTTCAACACATTTCAGCAATGTATCTAGTTTATAATTAGAAATATATTTTTTTATTTTCTTTTTCAAACTTTTCAACACATCTCATAAATGTATCTACAGGTAGTTTATCATTAGAAATATATTTTTTTTTCTTTTTCAAACTTTTCAACACATCTCATAAATGTATCTACAGGTAGTTTATCATTAGAAATATATTTTTTTATTTTCTTTTTCAAACTTTTCAACACATCTCATAAATATATCTACCGGTAGTTTATCATTAAAAATATATTTTTTTATTTTCTTTTTCAAACTTTTCAACACATTTCATAAATGTATCTACAGGTAGTTTATCATTAAAAATATATTTTTTTATTTTCTTTTTCAACACATCTCATAAATGTATCTACCAGTAGTTTATCATTAGAAATATATTTTTTTATTTTCTTTTTCAAACTTTTCAATACATTTCATAAATGTATATAGTTTATCATTAGAAATATATTTTTTGATTTTCAAACTTTTCAACACATTTCATAAATGTATATAGTTTATCATTATAAATATTTTTTTTTATTTTCAAACTTTTCAACACATTTCATAAGTGTATATAGTTTATCACTAGAAATATATTTTTTGATTTTCTTTTTCAAACTTTTCAACACATTTCATAAATGTATCTACAGGTAGTTTATCATTAGAAATATTTTTTTTTTCTTTTTCAAACTTTTCAACACATCTCATAAATGTATCTACAGGTAGTTTATCATTAGAAATATATTTTTTATTTTCTTTTTCAAACTTTTCAACACATCTCATAAATATATCTACCGGTAGTTTATCATTAGAAATATATTTTTTATTTTCTTTTTCAAACTTTTCAACACATTTCATAAATGTATCTACCAGTAGTTTATCATTAGAAATATATTTTTTTTTCTTTTTCAAACTTTTCAACACATCTCATAAATGTATCTACAGGTAGTTTATCATTAGAAATATATTTTTTTTTCTTTTTCAAACTTTTCAACACATCTCATAAATGTATCTACAGGTAGTTTATCATTAGAAATATATTTTTTTATTTTCTTTTTCAAACTTTTCAACACATCTCATAAATATATCTACCGGTAGTTTATCATTAAAAATATATTTTTTTATTTTCTTTTTCAACACATCTCATAAATGTATCTACCAGTAGTTTATCATTAGAAATATATTTTTTTATTTTCTTTTTCAAACTTTTCAACACATTTCATAAATGTATATAGTTTATCATTACAAATATATTTTTTGATTTTCAAATTTTCAACACATTTCATAAGTGTATATAGTGTATCGGTAGAAATTATTTTTTTTTATTTTCTTTTTCAAACTTTTCAACACATCTCATAAATGTATCTACCGGTAGTTTATCATTAGAAATATATTTTTGTATTTTCTTTTTCTATCTTTTCAACACATCTCATAAATGTATCTACCGGTAGATTATCACTAGAAATATATCTTTTCATTTTCTTTTTCAAAATTTTTCAACACATTTCATAAATGTATATAGTTTATCATAAGAAATATATTTTTTTTATTTTCTTGTTCAAACTTTTCAACATATTTCATAAATGTATCTAGTTTATCACTAGAAATATATTTTTTGATTTTCTTTTTCAAACTTTTCAACACATTTCATAAATGTATATAGTTTATCATTAGAAATATATTTTTTTATTTTCTTTTTCAAACTTTTCAACACATTTCATAAATGTATATAGTTTATCATTACAAATATATTTTTTGATTTTCAAATTTTCAACACATTTCATAAGTGTATATAGTGTATCGGTAGAAATTATTTTTTTTTATTTTCTTTTTCAAACTTTTCAACACATCTCATAAATGTATCTACTGGTAGTTTATCATTAGAAATATATTTTTGTATTTTCTTTTTCTATCTTTTCAACACATCTCATAAATGTATCTACCGGTAGATTATCACTAGAAATATATCTTTTCATTTTCTTTTTCAAAATTTTTCAACACATTTCATAAATGTATATAGTTTATCATAAGAAATATATTTTTTTTATTTTCAAACTTTTCAACACATTTCATAAGTGTATATAGTGTATCACTAGAAATATATGTTTTCATTTTCTTTTTCAAAATTTTTCAACACATTTCATAAATGTATATAGTTTATCATAAGAAATATATTTTTTTTATTTTCTTGTTCAAACTTTTCAACATATTTCATAAATGTATCTAGTTTATCACTAGAAATATATCTTTTCATTTTCTTTTTCAAACTTTTCAACACATTTCATAAATGTATATAGTTTATCACTAGAAATATATTTTTTGATTTTCTTTTCTAAACTTTTCAACACATTTCAGCAATGTATCTAGTTTATAATTAGAAATATATTTTTTTATTTTCTTTTTCAAACTTTTCAACACATCTCATAAATGTATCTACAGGTAGTTTATCATTAGAAATATATTTTTTTTTCTTTTTCAAACTTTTCAACACATCTCATAAATGTATCTACAGGTAGTTTATCATTAGAAATATATTTTTTTATTTTCTTTTTCAAACTTTTCAACACATCTCATAAATATATCTACCGGTAGTTTATCATTAAAAATATATTTTTTTATTTTCTTTTTCAACACATCTCATAAATCTATCTACCAGTAGTTTATCATTAGAAATATATTTTTTTATTTTCTTTTTCAAACTTTTCAATACATTTCATAAATGTATATAGTTTATCATTAGAAATATATTTTTTGATTTTCAAACTTTTCAACACATTTCATAAATGTATATAGTTTATCATTATAAATATTTTTTTTTATTTTCAAACTTTTCAACACATTTCATAAGTGTATATAGTTTATCACTAGAAATATATTTTTTGATTTTCTTTTCCAAACTTTTCAACACATTTCATAAATGTATCTACAGGTAGTTTATCATTAGAAATATTTTTTTTTTCTTTTTCAAACTTTTCAACACATCTCATAAATGTATCTACAGGTAGTTTATCATTAGAAATATATTTTTTATTTTCTTTTTCAAACTTTTCAACACATCTCATAAATATATCTACCGGTAGTTTATCATTAGAAATATATTTTTTATTTTCTTTTTCAAACTTTTCAACACATTTCATAAATGTATCTACCAGTAGTTTATCATTAGAAATATATTTTTTTTTCTTTTTCAAACTTTTCAACACATCTCATAAATGTATCTACAGGTAGTTTATCATTAGAAATATATTTTTTTTTCTTTTTCAAACTTTTCAACACATCTCATAAATGTATCTACAGGTAGTTTATCATTAGAAATATATTTTTTTATTTTCTTTTTCAAACTTTTCAACACATCTCATAAATATATCTACCGGTAGTTTATCATTAAAAATATATTTTTTTATTTTCTTTTTCAACACATCTCATAAATGTATCTACCAGTAGTTTATCATTAGAAATATATTTTTTTATTTTCTTTTTCAAACTTTTCAACACATTTCATAAATGTATATAGTTTATCATTACAAATATATTTTTTGATTTTCAAATTTTCAACACATTTCATAAGTGTATATAGTGTATCGGTAGAAATTATTTTTTTTTATTTTCTTTTTCAAACTTTTCAACACATCTCATAAATGTATCTACCGGTAGTTTATCATTAGAAATATATTTTTGTATTTTCTTTTTCTATCTTTTCAACACATCTCATAAATGTATCTACCGGTAGATTATCACTAGAAATATATCTTTTCATTTTCTTTTTCAAAATTTTTCAACACATTTCATAAATGTATATAGTTTATCATAAGAAATATATTTTTTTTATTTTCTTGTTCAAACTTTTCAACATATTTCATAAATGTATCTAGTTTATCACTAGAAATATATTTTTTGATTTTCTTTTTCAAACTTTTCAACACATTTCATAAATGTATATAGTTTATCATTAGAAATATATTTTTTGATTTTCAAACTTTACAACACATTTTATAAATGTATCTAGTTTATCATTAGAAATATATTTTTTTATTTTCTTTTTCAAACTTTTCAACATTTCTCATAAATGTATCTACCAGTAGTTTATCATTAGAAATATATTTTTTTATTTTCTTTTTCAAACTTTCCAACACATCTCATAAATGTATCTACCGGTAGATTATCAATAGAAATATATCTTTTCATTTTCTTTTTCAAACTTTTCAACATTTCTCATAAATGTATCTACCAGTAGTTTATCATAAGAAATATATTTTTTTTATTTTCTTGTTCAAACTTTTCAACATATTTCATAAATGTATCTAGTTTATCACTAGAAATATATTTTTTGATTTTCTTTTTCAAACTTTTCAACACATCTCATAAATGTATCTACAGGTAGTTTATCATTAGAAATATATTTTGTATTTTCTTTTTCAAACTTTTCAACACATCTCAGAAATGTATCTACCAGTAGTTTATCATTAGAAATATATTTTGTTATTTTCTTTTTCAAACTTTTCAACACTTCTCATAAATGTATCTACCGGTAGTTTATCATTAGAAATATATATTTTTATTTTCTTTTTCAAACTTTTCAACACATCTCATAAATGTATCTACCAGTAGATTATCACTAGAAATATATCTTTTCATTTTCTTTTTCAAACTTTTCAACACATTTCATAAATGTATATAGTTTATCACTAGAAATATATTTTTTGATTTTCTTTTCTAAACTTTTCAACACATTTCAGCAATGTATCTAGTTTATAATTAGAAATATATTTTTTTATTTTCTTTTTCAAACTTTTCAACACATCTCATAAATGTATCTACAGGTAGTTTATCATTAGAAATATATTTTTTTTTCTTTTTCAAACTTTTCAACACATCTCATAAATGTATCTACAGGTAGTTTATCATTAGAAATATATTTTTTTATTTTCTTTTTCAAACTTTTCAACACATCTCATAAATATATCTACCGGTAGTTTATCATTAAAAATATATTTTTTTATTTTCTTTTTCAAACTTTTCAACACATTTCATAAATGTATCTACAGGTAGTTTATCATTAAAAATATATTTTTTTATTTTCTTTTTCAACACATCTCATAAATGTATCTACCAGTAGTTTATCATTAGAAATATATTTTTTTATTTTCTTTTTCAAACTTTTCAATACATTTCATAAATGTATATAGTTTATCATTAGAAATATATTTTTTGATTTTCAAACTTTTCAACACATTTCATAAATGTATATAGTTTATCATTATAAATATTTTTTTTTATTTTCAAACTTTTCAACACATTTCATAAGTGTATATAGTTTATCACTAGAAATATATTTTTTGATTTTCTTTTTCAAACTTTTCAACACATTTCATAAATGTATCTACAGGTAGTTTATCATTAGAAATATTTTTTTTTTCTTTTTCAAACTTTTCAACACATCTCATAAATGTATCTACAGGTAGTTTATCATTAGAAATATATTTTTTATTTTCTTTTTCAAACTTTTCAACACATCTCATAAATATATCTACCGGTAGTTTATCATTAGAAATATATTTTTTATTTTCTTTTTCAAACTTTTCAACACATTTCATAAATGTATCTACCAGTAGTTTATCATTAGAAATATATTTTTTTTTCTTTTTCAAACTTTTCAACACATCTCATAAATGTATCTACAGGTAGTTTATCATTAGAAATATATTTTTGTTTCTTTTTCAAACTTTTCAACACATCTCATAAATGTATCTACAGGTAGTTTATCATTAGAAATATATTTTTTTATTTTCTTTTTCAAACTTTTCAACACATCTCATAAATATATCTACCGGTAGTTTATCATTAAAAATATATTTTTTTATTTTCTTTTTCAACACATCTCATAAATGTATCTACCAGTAGTTTATCATTAGAAATATATTTTTTTATTTTCTTTTTCAAACTTTTCAACACATTTCATAAATGTATATAGTTTATCATTACAAATATATTTTTTGATTTTCAAATTTTCAACACATTTCATAAGTGTATATAGTGTATCGGTAGAAATTATTTTTTTTTATTTTCTTTTTCAAACTTTTCAACACATCTCATAAATGTATCTACCGGTAGTTTATCATTAGAAATATATTTTTGTATTTTCTTTTTCTATCTTTTCAACACATCTCATAAATGTATCTACCGGTAGATTATCACTAGAAATATATCTTTTCATTTTCTTTTTCAAAATTTTTCAACACATTTCATAAATGTATATAGTTTATCATAAGAAATATATTTTTTTTATTTTCTTGTTCAAACTTTTCAACATATTTCATAAATGTATCTAGTTTATCACTAGAAATATATTTTTTGATTTTCTTTTTCAAACTTTTCAACACATTTCATAAATGTATATAGTTTATCATTAGAAATATATTTTTTTATTTTCTTTTTCAAACTTTTCAACACATTTCATAAATGTATATAGTTTATCATTACAAATATATTTTTTGATTTTCAAATTTTCAACACATTTCATAAGTGTATATAGTGTATCGGTAGAAATTATTTTTTTTTATTTTCTTTTTCAAACTTTTCAACACATCTCATAAATGTATCTACTGGTAGTTTATCATTAGAAATATATTTTTGTATTTTCTTTTTCTATCTTTTCAACACATCTCATAAATGTATCTACCGGTAGATTATCACTAGAAATATATCTTTTCATTTTCTTTTTCAAAATTTTTCAACACATTTCATAAATGTATATAGTTTATCATAAGAAATATATTTTTTTTATTTTCAAACTTTTCAACACATTTCATAAGTGTATATAGTGTATCACTAGAAATATATGTTTTCATTTTCTTTTTCAAAATTTTTCAACACATTTCATAAATGTATATAGTTTATCATAAGAAATATATTTTTTTTATTTTCTTGTTCAAACTTTTCAACATATTTCATAAATGTATCTAGTTTATCACTAGAAATATATCTTTTCATTTTCTTTTTCAAACTTTTCAACACATTTCATAAATGTATATAGTTTATCACTAGAAATATATTTTTTGATTTTCTTTTCTAAACTTTTCAACACATTTCAGCAATGTATCTAGTTTATAATTAGAAATATATTTTTTTATTTTCTTTTTCAAACTTTTCAACACATCTCATAAATGTATCTACAGGTAGTTTATCATTAGAAATATATTTTTTTTTCTTTTTCAAACTTTTCAACACATCTCATAAATGTATCTACAGGTAGTTTATCATTAGAAATATATTTTTTATTTTCTTTTTCAAACTTTTCAACACATCTCATAAATATATCTACCGGTAGTTTATCATTAGAAATATATTTTTTATTTTCTTTTTCAAACTTTTCAACACATTTCATAAATGTATCTACCAGTAGTTTATCATTAGAAATATATTTTTTTTTCTTTTTCAAACTTTTCAACACATCTCATAAATGTATCTACAGGTAGTTTATCATTAGAAATATATTTTTTTTTCTTTTTCAAACTTTTCAACACATCTCATAAATGTATCTACAGGTAGTTTATCATTAGAAATATATTTTTTTATTTTCTTTTTCAAACTTTTCAACACATCTCATAAATATATCTACCGGTATTTTATCATTAAAAATATATTTTTTTATTTTCTTTTTCAACACATCTCATAAATGTATCTACCAGTAGTTTATCATTAGAAATATATTTTTTTATTTTCTTTTTCAAACTTTTCAACACATTTCATAAATGTATATAGTTTATCATTACAAATATATTTTTTGATTTTCAAATTTTCAACACATTTCATAAGTGTATATAGTGTATCGGTAGAAATTATTTTTTTTTATTTTCTTTTTCAAACTTTTCAACACATCTCATAAATGTATCTACCGGTAGTTTATCATTAGAAATATATTTTTGTATTTTCTTTTTCTATCTTTTCAACACATCTCATAAATGTATCTACCGGTAGATTATCACTAGAAATATATCTTTTCATTTTCTTTTTCAAAATTTTTCAACACATTTCATAAATGTATATAGTTTATCATAAGAAATATATTTTTTTTATTTTCTTGTTCAAACTTTTCAACATATTTCATAAATGTATCTAGTTTATCACTAGAAATATATTTTTTGATTTTCTTTTTCAAACTTTTCAACACATTTCATAAATGTATATAGTTTATCATTAGAAATATATTTTTTGATTTTCAAACTTTACAACACATTTTATAAATGTATCTAGTTTATCATTAGAAATATATTTTTTTATTTTCTTTTTCAAACTTTTCAACATTTCTCATAAATGTATCTACCAGTAGTTTATCATTAGAAATATATTTTTTTATTTTCTTTTTCAAACTTTCCAACACATCTCATAAATGTATCTACCGGTAGATTATCAATAGAAATATATCTTTTCATTTTCTTTTTCAAACTTTTCAACATTTCTCATAAATGTATCTACCAGTAGTTTATCATAAGAAATATATTTTTTTTATTTTCTTGTTCAAACTTTTCAACATATTTCATAAATGTATCTAGTTTATCACTAGAAATATATTTTTTGATTTTCTTTTTCAAACTTTTCAACACATCTCATAAATGTATCTACAGGTAGTTTATCATTAGAAATATATTTTGTATTTTCTTTTTCAAACTTTTCAACACATCTCAGAAATGTATCTACCAGTAGTTTATCATTAGAAATATATTTTGTTATTTTCTTTTTCAAACTTTTCAACACTTCTCATAAATGTATCTACCGGTAGTTTATCATTAGAAATATATATTTTTATTTTCTTTTTCAAACTTTTCAACACATCTCATAAATGTATCTACCAGTAGATTATCACTAGAAATATATCTTTTCATTTTCTTTTTCAAACTTTTCAACACATTTCATAAATGTATATAGTTTATCACTAGAAATATATTTTTTGATTTTCTTTTCTAAACTTTTCAACACATTTCAGCAATGTATCTAGTTTATAATTAGAAATATATTTTTTTATTTTCTTTTTCAAACTTTTCAACACATCTCATAAATGTATCTACAGGTAGTTTATCATTAGAAATATATTTTTTTTTCTTTTTCAAACTTTTCAACACATCTCATAAATGTATCTACAGGTAGTTTATCATTAGAAATATATTTTTTTATTTTCTTTTTCAAACTTTTCAACACATCTCATAAATATATCTACCGGTAGTTTATCATTAAAAATATATTTTTTTATTTTCTTTTTCAAACTTTTCAACACATTTCATAAATGTATCTACAGGTAGTTTATCATTAAAAATATATTTTTTTATTTTCTTTTTCAACACATCTCATAAATGTATCTACCAGTAGTTTATCATTAGAAATATATTTTTTTATTTTCTTTTTCAAACTTTACAATACATTTCATAAATGTATATAGTTTATCATTAGAAATATATTTTTTGATTTTCAAACTTTTCAACACATTTCATAAATGTATATAGTTTATCATTATAAATATTTTTTTTTATTTTCAAACTTTTCAACACATTTCATAAGTGTATATAGTTTATCACTAGAAATATATTTTTTGATTTTCTTTTCCAAACTTTTCAACACATTTCATAAATGTATCTACAGGTAGTTTATCATTAGAAATATTTTTTTTTTCTTTTTCAAACTTTTCAACACATCTCATAAATGTATCTACAGGTAGTTTATCATTAGAAATATATTTTTTATTTTCTTTTTCAAACTTTTCAACACATCTCATAAATATATCTACCGGTAGTTTATCATTAGAAATATATTTTTTTATTTTCTTTTTCAAACTTTTCAACACATTTCATAAATGTATCTACCAGTAGTTTATCATTAGAAATATATTTTTTTTTCTTTTTCAAACTTTTCAACACATCTCATAAATGTATCTACAGGTAGTTTATCATTAGAAACATATTTTTTTTTTCTTTTTCAAACTTTTCAACACATCTCATAAATGTATCTACAGGTAGTTTATCATTAGAAATATATTTTTTTATTTACTTTTTCAAACTTTTCAACACATCTCATAAATATATCTACCGGTAGTTTATCATTAAAAATATATTTTTTTATTTTCTTTTTCAACACATCTCATAAATGTATCTACCAGTAGTTTATCATTAGAAATATATTTTTTTTATTTTCTTTTTCAAACTTTTCAACACATTTCAGCAATGTATATAGTTTATCATTACAAATATATTTTTTGATTTTCAAACTTTTCAACACATTTCATAAGTGTATATAGTGTATCAGTAGAAATTTTTTTTTTTTATTTTCTTTTTCAAACTTTTCAACACATCTCATAAATGTATCTACCGGTAGTTTATCATTAGAAATATATTTTTTTATTTTCTTTTTCAAACTTTTCAACACATTTCATAAATGTATCTACCGGTAGTTTATCATTAAAAATATATTTTTTTATTTTCTTTTTCAACACATCTCATAAATGTATCTACCAGTAGTTTATCATTAGAAATATATTTTTTTATTTTCTTTTTCAAACTTTACAATACATTTCATAAATGTATATAGTTTATCATTAGAAATATATTTTTTGATTTTCAAACTTTTCAACACATTTCATAAATGTATATAGTTTATCATTATAAATATTTTTTTTTATTTTCAAACTTTTCAACACATTTCATAAGTGTATATAGTTTATCACTAGAAATATATTTTTTGATTTTCTTTTCCAAACTTTTCAACACATTTCATAAATGTATCTACAGGTAGTTTATCATTAGAAATATTTTTTTTTTCTTTTTCAAACTTTTCAACACATCTCATAAATGTATCTACAGGTAGTTTATCATTAGAAATATATTTTTTATTTTCTTTTTCAAACTTTTCAACACATCTCATAAATATATCTACCGGTAGTTTATCATTAGAAATATATTTTTTTATTTTCTTTTTCAAACTTTTCAACACATTTCATAAATGTATCTACCAGTAGTTTATCATTAGAAATATATTTTTTTTTCTTTTTCAAACTTTTCAACACATCTCATAAATGTATCTACAGGTAGTTTATCATTAGAAACATATTTTTTTTTTCTTTTTCAAACTTTTCAACACATCTCATAAATGTATCTACAGGTAGTTTATCATTAGAAATATATTTTTTTATTTACTTTTTCAAACTTTTCAACACATCTCATAAATATATCTACCGGTAGTTTATCATTAAAAATATATTTTTTTATTTTCTTTTTCAACACATCTCATAAATGTATCTACCAGTAGTTTATCATTAGAAATATATTTTTTTTATTTTCTTTTTCAAACTTTTCAACACATTTCAGCAATGTATATAGTTTATCATTACAAATATATTTTTTGATTTTCAAACTTTTCAACACATTTCATAAGTGTATATAGTGTATCAGTAGAAATTTTTTTTTTTTATTTTCTTTTTCAAACTTTTCAACACATCTCATAAATGTATCTACCGGTAGTTTATCATTAGAAATATATTTTTTTATTTTCTTTTTCAAACTTTTCAACACATTTCATAAATGTATCTACCGGTAGTTTATCATTAAAAATATATTTTTTTATTTTCTTTTTCAACACATCTCATAAATGTATCTACCAGTAGTTTATCATTAGAAATATATTTTTTTATTTTCTTTTTCAAACTTTACAATACATTTCATAAATGTATATAGTTTATCATTAGAAATATATTTTTTGATTTTCAAACTTTTCAACACATTTCATAAATGTATATAGTTTATCATTATAAATATTTTTTTTTATTTTCAAACTTTTCAACACATTTCATAAGTGTATATAGTTTATCACTAGAAATATATTTTTTGATTTTCTTTTCCAAACTTTTCAACACATTTCATAAATGTATCTACAGGTAGTTTATCATTAGAAATATTTTTTTTTTCTTTTTCAAACTTTTCAACACATCTCATAAATGTATCTACAGGTAGTTTATCATTAGAAATATATTTTTTATTTTCTTTTTCAAACTTTTCAACACATCTCATAAATATATCTACCGGTAGTTTATCATTAGAAATATATTTTTTTATTTTCTTTTTCAAACTTTTCAACACATTTCATAAATGTATCTACCAGTAGTTTATCATTAGAAATATATTTTTTTTTCTTTTTCAAACTTTTCAACACATCTCATAAATGTATCTACAGGTAGTTTATCATTAGAAACATATTTTTTTTTTCTTTTTCAAACTTTTCAACACATCTCATAAATGTATCTACAGGTAGTTTATCATTAGAAATATATTTTTTTATTTACTTTTTCAAACTTTTCAACACATCTCATAAATATATCTACCGGTAGTTTATCATTAAAAATATATTTTTTTATTTTCTTTTTCAACACATCTCATAAATGTATCTACCAGTAGTTTATCATTAGAAATATATTTTTTTTATTTTCTTTTTCAAACTTTTCAACACATTTCAGCAATGTATATAGTTTATCATTACAAATATATTTTTTGATTTTCAAACTTTTCAACACATTTCATAAGTGTATATAGTGTATCAGTAGAAATTTTTTTTTTTTATTTTCTTTTTCAAACTTTTCAACACATCTCATAAATGTATCTACCGGTAGTTTATCATTAGAAATATATTTTTTTATTTTCTTTTTCAAACTTTTCAACACATTTCATAAATGTATCTACCGGTAGATTATCACTAGAAATATATCTTTTCATTTTCTTTTTCAAATTTTTCCACACATTTCATAAATGTATATAGTTTATCACTAGAAATATATTTTTTGATTTTCTTTTCTAAACTTTTCAACACATTTCAGCAATGTATCTAGTTTATAATTAGAAATATATTTTTTTATTTTCTTTTTCAAACTTTTCAACACATCTCATAAATGTATCTACAGGTAGTTTATCATTAGAAATATATTTTTTTTTCTTTTTCAAACTTTTCAACACATCTCATAAATGTATCTACAGGTAGTTTATCATTAGAAATATATTTTTTTATTTTCTTTTTCAAACTTTTCAACACATCTCATAAATATATCTACCGGTAGTTTATCATTAAAAATATATTTTTTTATTTTCTTTTTCAAACTTTTCAACACATTTCATAAATGTATCTACAGGTAGTTTATCATTAAAAATATACTTTTTTTATTTTCTTTTTCAACACATCTCATAAATGTATCTACCAGTAGTTTATCATTAGAAATATATTTTTTTATTTTCTTTTTCAAACTTTTCAATACATTTCATAAATGTATATAGTTTATCATTAGAAATATATTTTTTGATTTTCAAACTTTTCAACACATTTCATAAATGTATATAGTTTATCATTATAAATATTTTTTTTTATTTTCAAACTTTTCAACACATTTCATAAGTGTATATAGTTTATCACTAGAAATATATTTTTTGATTTTCTTTTCCAAACTTTTCAACACATTTCATAAATGTATCTACAGGTAGTTTATCATTAGAAATATTTTTTTTTTCTTTTTCAAACTTTTCAACACATCTCATAAATGTATCTACAGGTAGTTTATCATTAGAAATATATTTTTTATTTTCTTTTTCAAACTTTTCAACACATCTCATAAATATATCTACCGGTAGTTTATCATTAGAAATATATTTTTTTATTTTCTTTTTCAAACTTTTCAACACATTTCATAAATGTATCTACCAGTAGTTTATCATTAGAAATATATTTTTTTTTCTTTTTCAAACTTTTCAACACATCTCATAAATGTATCTACAGGTAGTTTATCATTAGAAACATATTTTTTTTTTCTTTTTCAAACTTTTCAACACATCTCATAAATGTATCTACAGGTAGTTTATCATTAGAAATATATTTTTTTATTTACTTTTTCAAACTTTTCAACACATCTCATAAATATATCTACCGGTAGTTTATCATTAAAAATATATTTTTTTATTTTCTTTTTCAACACATCTCATAAATGTATCTACCAGTAGTTTATCATTAGAAATATATTTTTTTTATTTTCTTTTTCAAACTTTTCAACACATTTCAGCAATGTATATAGTTTATCATTACAAATATATTTTTTGATTTTCAAACTTTTCAACACATTTCATAAGTGTATATAGTGTATCAGTAGAAATTTTTTTTTTTAATTTTCTTTTTCAAACTTTTCAACACATCTCATAAATGTATCTACCGGTAGTTTATCATTAGAAATATATTTTTTTATTTTCTTTTTCAAACTTTTCAACACATTTCATAAATGTATCTACCGGTAGATTATCACTAGAAATATATCTTTTCATTTTCTTTTTCAAATTTTTCCACACATTTCATAAATGTATATAGTTTATCATTAGAAATATTTTTTTTTAATTTTCTTGTTCAAACTTTTCAACACATTTCATAAATGTATATAGTTTATCATTAGAAATAAATTTTTTTTATTTTCGTGTTCAAACTTTTCAACATATTTCATAAATGTATATAGTTTATCACTAGAAATATATTTTTTTTATTTTCTTGTTCAAACTTTTCAACATATTTCATAAATGTATCTAGTTTATCACTAGAAATATATTTTTTGATTTTCTTTTTCAAACTTTTCAACACATCTCATAAATGTATCTACAAGTAGTTTATCATTAGAAATATATTTTGTATTTTCTTTTTCAAACTTTTCAACACATCTCAGAAATGTATCTACCAGTAGTTTATCATTAGAAATATATTTTGTTATTTTCTTTTTCAAACTTTTCAACACTTCTCATAAATGTATCTACCGGTAGTTTATCATTAGAAATATATATTTTTATTTTCTTTTTCAAACTTTTCAACACATCTCATAAATGTATATAGTTTATCACTAGAAATATATTTTTTGATTTTCTTTTCTAAACTTTTCAACACATTTCAGCAATGTATCTAGTTTATAATTAGAAATATATTTTTTTATTTTCTTTTTCAAACTTTTCAACACATCTCATAAATGTATCTACAGGTAGTTTATCATTAGAAATATTTTTTTTTTTCTTTTTCAAACTTTTCAACACATCTCATAAATGTATCTACAGGTAGTTTATCATTACAAATATATTTTTTCTTTCTTTTTCAAACTTTTCAACACATCTCATAAATGTATCTACAGGTAGTTTATCATTAGAAATATATTTTTTTTTCTTTTTCAAACTTTTCAACACATCTCATAAATGTATCTACAGGTAGTTTATCATTAGAAATATATTTTTTTATTTTCTTTTTCAAACTTTTCAACACATCTCATAAATATATCTACCGGTAGTTTATCATTAAAAATATATTTTTTTATTTTCTTTTTCAACACATCTCATAAATGTATCTACCAGTAGTTTATCATTAGAAATATATTTTTTTATTTTCTTTTTCAAACTTTTCAACACATTTCATAAATGTATATAGTTTATCATTAGAAATATATTTTTTGATTTTCAAACTTTTCAACACATTTCATAAGTGTATATAGTTTATCACTAGAAATATATTTTTTTTATTTTCTTTTTCAAACTTTTCAACATATTTCATAAATGTATATAGTTTATCACTAGAAATATATTTTTTGATTTTCTTTTCCAAACTTTTCAACACATCTCATAAATGTATCTACCGGTAGTTTATCATTAGAAATATATTTTTTTATTTTCTTTTTCAAACTTTTCAACACATTTCATAAATGTATCTACCGGTAGATTATCACTAGAAATATATCTTTTCATTTTCTTGTTCAAACTTTTCAACACATTTCATAAATGTATATAGTTTATCATTAGAAATAAAAAATTTTTATTTTCGTGTTCAAACTTTTCAACATATTTCATAAATGTATATAGTTTATCACTAGAAATATATTTGTTTTTATTTTCTTGTTCAAACTTTTCAACATATTTCATAAATGTATCTAGTTTATCACTAGAAATATATTTTTTGATTTTCTTTTTCAAACTTTTCAACACATCTCATAAATGTATCTACAGGTAGTTTATCATTAGAAATATATTTTTTTATTTTCTTTTTCAAACTTTTCAACACATCTCATAAATATATCTACCGGTAGTTTATCATTAAAAATATATTTTTTTATTTTCTTTTTCAACACATCTCATAAATGTATCTACCAGTAGTTTATCATTAGAAATATATTTTTTTATTTTCTTTTTCAAACTTTTCAACACATTTCATAAATGTATATAGTTTATCATTACAAATATATTTTTTGATTTTCAAATTTTCAACACATTTCATAAGTGTATATAGTGTATCGGTAGAAATTATTTTTTTTTATTTTCTTTTTCAAACTTTTCAACATTTCTCATAAATGTATCTACCAGTAGTTTATCATTAGAAATATATTTTTTTATTTTCTTTTTCAAACTTTCCAACACATCTCATAAATGTATCTACCGGTAGATTATCAATAGAAATATATCTTTTCATTTTCTTTTTCAAACTTTTCAACACATTTCATAAATGTATATAGTTTATCATAAGAAATATATTTTTTTTATTTTCTTGTTCAAACTTTTCAACATATTTCATAAATGTATCTAGTTTATCACTAGAAATATATTTTTTGATTTTCTTTTTCAAACTTTTCAACACATCTCATAAATGTATCTACAGGTAGTTTATCATTAGAAATATATTTTGTATTTTCTTTTTCAAACTTTTCAACACATCTCAGAAATGTATCTACCAGTAGTTTATCATTAGAAATATATTTTGTTATTTTCTTTTTCAAACTTTTCAACACTTCTCATAAATGTATCTACCGGTAGTTTATCATTAGAAATATATATTTTTATTTTCTTTTTCAAACTTTTCAACACATCTCATAAATGTATCTACCAGTAGATTATCACTAGAAATATATCTTTTCATTTTCTTTTTCAAACTTTTCAACACATTTCATAAATGTATATAGTTTATCACTAGAAATATATTTTTTGATTTTCTTTTCTAAACTTTTCAACACATTTCAGCAATGTATCTAGTTTATAATTAGAAATATATTTTTTTATTTTCTTTTTCAAACTTTTCAACACATCTCATAAATGTATCTACAGGTAGTTTATCATTAGAAATATATTTTTTTTTCTTTTTCAAACTTTTCAACACATCTCATAAATGTATCTACAGGTAGTTTATCATTAGAAATATATTTTTTTATTTTCTTTTTCAAACTTTTCAACACATCTCATAAATATATCTACCGGTAGTTTATCATTAAAAATATATTTTTTTATTTTCTTTTTCAAACTTTTCAACACATTTCATAAATGTATCTACAGGTAGTTTATCATTAAAAATATATTTTTTTATTTTCTTTTTCAACACATCTCATAAATGTATCTACCAGTAGTTTATCATTAGAAATATATTTTTTTATTTTCTTTTTCAAACTTTACAATACATTTCATAAATGTATATAGTTTATCATTAGAAATATATTTTTTGATTTTCAAACTTTTCAACACATTTCATAAATGTATATAGTTTATCATTATAAATATTTTTTTTTATTTTCAAACTTTTCAACACATTTCATAAGTGTATATAGTTTATCACTAGAAATATATTTTTTGATTTTCTTTTCCAAACTTTTCAACACATTTCATAAATGTATCTACAGGTAGTTTATCATTAGAAATATTTTTTTTTTCTTTTTCAAACTTTTCAACACATCTCATAAATGTATCTACGGGTAGATTATCAATAGAAATATATCTTTTCATTTTCTTTTTCAAACTTTTCAACACATTTCATAAATGTATATAGTTTATCATAAGAAATATATTTTTTTTATTTTCTTGTTCAAACTTTTCAACATATTTCATAAATGTATCTAGTTTATCACTAGAAATATATTTTTTGATTTTCTTTTTCAAACTTTTCAACACATCTCATAAATGTATCTACAGGTAGTTTATCATTAGAAATATATTTTGTATTTTCTTTTTCAAACTTTTCAACACATCTCAGAAATGTATCTACCAGTAGTTTATCATTAGAAATATATTTTGTTATTTTCTTTTTCAAACTTTTCAACACTTCTCATAAATGTATCTACCGGTAGTTTATCATTAGAAATATATATTTTTATTTTCTTTTTCAAACTTTTCAACACATCTCATAAATGTATCTACCAGTAGATTATCACTAGAAATATATCTTTTCATTTTCTTTTTCAAACTTTTCAACACATTTCATAAATGTATATAGTTTATCACTAGAAATATATTTTTTGATTTTCTTTTCTAAACTTTTCAACACATTTCAGCAATGTATCTAGTTTATAATTAGAAATATATTTTTTTATTTTCTTTTTCAAACTTTTCAACACATCTCATAAATGTATCTACAGGTAGTTTATCATTAGAAATATATTTTTTTTTCTTTTTCAAACTTTTCAACACATCTCATAAATGTATCTACAGGTAGTTTATCATTAGAAATATATTTTTTTATTTTCTTTTTCAAACTTTTCAACACATCTCATAAATATATCTACCGGTAGTTTATCATTAAAAATATATTTTTTTATTTTCTTTTTCAAACTTTTCAACACATTTCATAAATGTATCTACAGGTAGTTTATCATTAAAAATATATTTTTTTATTTTCTTTTTCAACACATCTCATAAATGTATCTACCAGTAGTTTATCATTAGAAATATATTTTTTTATTTTCTTTTTCAAACTTTACAATACATTTCATAAATGTATATAGTTTATCATTAGAAATATATTTTTTGATTTTCAAACTTTTCAACACATTTCATAAATGTATATAGTTTATCATTATAAATATTTTTTTTTATTTTCAAACTTTTCAACACATTTCATAAGTGTATATAGTTTATCACTAGAAATATATTTTTTGATTTTCTTTTCCAAACTTTTCAACACATTTCATAAATGTATCTACAGGTAGTTTATCATTAGAAATATTTTTTTTTTCTTTTTCAAACTTTTCAACACATCTCATAAATGTATCTACAGGTAGTTTATCATTAGAAATATATTTTTTATTTTCTTTTTCAAACTTTTCAACACATCTCATAAATATATCTACCGGTAGTTTATCATTAGAAATATATTTTTTTATTTTCTTTTTCAAACTTTTCAACACATTTCATAAATGTATCTACCAGTAGTTTATCATTAGAAATATATTTTTTTTTCTTTTTCAAACTTTTCAACACATCTCATAAATGTATCTACAGGTAGTTTATCATTAGAAACATATTTTTTTTTTCTTTTTCAAACTTTTCAACACATCTCATAAATGTATCTACAGGTAGTTTATCATTAGAAATATATTTTTTTATTTTCTTTTTCAAACTTTTCAACACATCTCATAAATATATCTACCGGTAGTTTATCATTAAAAATATATTTTTTTATTTTCTTTTTCAACACATCTCATAAATGTATCTACCAGTAGTTTATCATTAGAAATATATTTTTTTATTTTCTTTTTCAAACTTTTCAACACATTTCAGCAATGTATATAGTTTATCATTACAAATATATTTTTTCATTTTCAAACTTTTCAACACATTTCATAAGTGTATATAGTTTATCACTAGAAATATATTTTTTGATTTTCTTTTCCAAACTTTTCAACACATTTCATAAATGTATATAGTTTATCATTATAAATATTTTTTTTTGATTTTCAAACTTTTCAACACATTTCATAAGTGTATATAGTTTATCATTAGAAATATATTTTTTGATTTTCAAACTTTTCAACACATTTCATAAGTGTATATAGTGTATCAATAGAAATTTATTTTTTGATTTTCTTTTTCAAACTTTTCAACACATTTCATAAATGTATATAGTTTATCATTATAAATATTTTTTTTTGATTTTCAAACTTTTCAACACATTTCATAAGTGTATATAGTTTATCACTAGAAATATATTTTTTGATTTTCTTTTCCAAACTTTTCAACACATTTCATAAATGTATCTACAGGTAGATTATCACTAGAAATATATCTTTTCATTTTCTTTTTCAAACTTTTCAACACATCTCATAAATGTATCTACCGGTAGTTTATCATTACAAATATATTTTTTTATTTTCTTTTTCAAACTTTTCAACACTTCTCATAAATGTATCTACCGGTAGTTTATCATTAGAAATATATTTTTGTATTTTCTTTTTCTATCTTTTCAACACATCTCATAAATGTATCTACCGGTAGATTATCACTAGAAATATATCTTTTCATTTTCTTTTTCAAAATTTTTCAACACATTTCATAAATGTATATAGTTTATCATAAGAAATATATTTTTTTTATTTTCTTGTTCAAACTTTTCAACATATTTCATAAATGTATCTAGTTTATCACTAGAAATATATTTTTTGATTTTCTTTTTCAAACTTTTCAACACATTTCATAAATGTATATAGTTTATCATTAGAAATATATTTTTTGATTTTCAAACTTTACAACACATTTTATAAGTGTATATAGTGTATCAATAGAAATTTATTTTTTTATTTTCTTTTTCAAACTTTTCAACACATCTCATAAATGTATCTACAGGTAGTTTATCATTAGAAATATATTTTTTTATTTTCTTTTTCAAACTTTTCAACACATCTCATAAATATATCTACCGGTAGTTTATCATTAAAAATATATTTTTTTATTTTCTTTTTCAACACATCTCATAAATGTATCTACCAGTAGTTTATCATTAAAAATATATTTTTTGATTTTCAAACTTTTCAACACATTTCATAAGTGTATATAGTGTATCAGTAGAAATTATTTTTTTTTATTTTCTTTTTCAAACTTTTCAACACATCTCATAAATGTATCTACCGGTAGTTTATCATTAGAAATATATTTTTTTATTTTCTTTTTCAAACTTTTCAACACTTCTCATAAATGTATCTACCGGTAGTTTATCATTAGAAATATATTTTTTTATTTTCTTTTTCAAACTTTTCAGCACATTTCATAAATGTATCTACCGGTAGATTATCACTAGAAATATATCTTTTCATTTTCTTTTTCAAATTTTTCCACACATTTCATAAATGTATAAGTTTATCATTAGAAATATTTTTTTTTAATTTTCTTGTTCAAACTTTTCAACACATTTCATAAATGTATATAGTTTATCATTAGAAATATATTTTTTTTATTTTCTTGTTCAAACTTTTCAACATATTTCATAAATGTATATAGTTTATCACTAGAAATATATTTTTTTTATTTTCTTGTTCAAACTTTTCAACATATTTCATAAATGTATCTAGTTTATCACTAGAAATATATTTTTTGATTTTCTTTTTCAAACTTTTCAACACATCTCATAAATGTATCTACAAGTAGTTTATCATTAGAAATATATTTTGTATTTTCTTTTTCAAACTTTTCAACACATCTCAGAAATGTATCTACCAGTAGTTTATCATTAGAAATATATTTTGTTATTTTCTTTTTCAAACTTTTCAACACTTCTCATAAATGTATCTACCGGTAGTTTATCATTAGAAATATATATTTTTATTTTCTTTTTCAAACTTTTCAACACATCTCATAAATGTATCTACCAGTAGATTATCACTAGAAATATATCTTTTCATTTTCTTTTTCAAACTTTTCAACACATTTCATAAATGTATATAGTTTATCACTAGAAATATATTTTTTGATTTTCTTTTCTAAACTTTTCAACACATTTCAGCAATGTATCTAGTTTATAATTAGAAATATATTTTTTTATTTTCTTTTTCAAACTTTTCAACACATCTCATAAATGTATCTACAGGTAGTTTATCATTAGAAATATTTTTTTTTTCTTTTTCAAACTTTTCAACACATCTCATAAATGTATCTACAGGTAGTTTATCATTAGAAATATATTTTTTCTTTCTTTTTCAAACTTTTCAACACATCTCATAAATGTATCTACAGGTAGTTTATCATTAGAAATATATTTTTTTTTCTTTTTCAAACTTTTCAACACATCTCATAAATGTATCTACAGGTAGTTTATCATTAGAAATATATTTTTTTATTTTCTTTTTCAAACTTTTCAACACATCTCATAAATATATCTACCGGTAGTTTATCATTAAAAATATATTTTTTTATTTTCTTTTTCAACACATCTCATAAATGTATCTACCAGTAGTTTATCATTAGACATATATTTTTTTATTTTCTTTTTCAAACTTTTCAACACATTTCATAAGTGTATATAGTGTATCAATAGAAATTATTTTTTTTTATTTTCTTTTTCAAACTTTTCAACACATCTCATAAATGTATCTACCGGTAGTTTATCATTAGAAATATATTTTTTTATTTTCTTTTTCAAACTTTTCAACACTTCTCATAAATGTATCTACCGGTAGTTTATCATTAGAAATATATTTTTGTATTTTCTTTTTCTATCTTTTCAACACATCTCATAAATGTATCTACCGGTAGATTATCACTAGAAATATATCTTTTCATTTTCTTTTTCAAAATTTTTCAACACATTTCATAAATGTATATAGTTTATCATAAGAAATATATTTTTTTTATTTTCAAACTTTTCAACACATTTCATAAGTGTATATAGTGTATCACTAGAAATATATGTTTTCATTTTCTTTTTCAAACTTTTCAACACTTCTCATAAATGTATCTACCGGTAGTTTATCATTAGAAATATATATTTTTATTTTCTTTTTCAAACTTTTCAACATATTTCATAAATGTATCTAGTTTATCACTAGAAATATATCTTTTCATTTTCTTTTTTATAACTTTTCAACACATTTCATAAATGTATATAGTTTATCACTAGAAATATATTTTTTGATTTTCTTTTCTAAACTTTTCAACACATTTCAGCAATGTATCTAGTTTATAATTAGAAATATATTTTTTTATTTTCTTTTTCAAACTTTTCAACACATCTCATAAATGTATCTACAGGTAGTTTATCATTAGAAATATATTTTTTTTTCTTTTTCAAACTTTTCAACACATCTCATAAATGTATCTACAGGTAGTTTATCATTAGAAATATATTTTTTTATTTTCTTTTTCAAACTTTTCAACACATCTCATAAATATATCTACCGGTAGTTTATCATTAAAAATATACTTTTTTATTTTCTTTTTCAAACTTTTCAACACATTTCATAAATGTATCTACAGGTAGTTTATCATTAAAAATATATTTTTTTATTTTCTTTTTCAACACATCTCATAAATGTATCTACCAGTAGTTTATCATTAGAAATATATTTTTTTATTTTCTTTTTCAAACTTTTCAATACATTTCATAAATGTATATAGTTTATCATTAGAAATATATTTTTTGATTTTCAAACTTTTCAACACATTTCATAAATGTATCTACAGGTAGTTTATCATTAGAAATATATTTTTTATTTTCTTTTTCAAACTTTTCAACACATCTCATAAATATATCTACCGGTAGTTTATCATTAGAAATATATTTTTTTATTTTCTTTCTCAAACTTTTCAACACATTTCATAAATGTATATAGTTTATCATTACAAATATATTTTTTGATTTTCAAATTTTCAACACATTTCATAAGTGTATATAGTGTATCGGTAGAAATTATTTTTTTTTATTTTCTTTTTCAGACTTTTCAACACATCTCATAAATATATCTACCGGTAGTTTATCATTAAAAATATATTTTTTTATTTTCTTTTTCAACACATCTCATAAATGTATCTACCAGTAGTTTATCATTAGAAATATATCTTTTCATTTTCTTTTTCAAAATTTTTCAACACATTTCATAAATGTATATAGTTTATCATAAGAAATATATTTTTTTTATTTTCTTGTTCAAACTTTTCAACATATTTCATAAATGTATCTAGTTTATCACTAGAAATATATTTTTTGATTTTCTTTTTCAAACTTTTCAACACATTTCATAAATGTATATAGTTTATCATTAGAAATATATTTTTTGATTTTCAAACTTTACAACACATTTTATAAGTGTATATAGTGTATCAATAGAAATTTATTTTTTGATTTTCTTTTTCAAACTTTTCAACACATTTCATAAATGTATATAGTTTATCATTAGAAATATATTTTTTTTATTTTCTTGTTCAAACTTTTCAACATATTTCATAAATGTATATAGTTTATCACTAGAAATATATTTTTTTTATTTTCTTGTTCAAACTTTTCAACATATTTCATAAATGTATCTAGTTTATCACTAGAAATATATTTTTTGATTTTCTTTTTCAAACTTTTCAACACATCTCATAAATGTATCTACAGGTAGTTTATCATTAGAAATATATTTTGTATTTTCTTTTTCAAACTTTTCAACACATCTCAGAAATGTATCTACCAGTAGTTTATCATTAGAAATATATTTTGTTATTTTCTTTTTCAAACTTTTCAACACTTCTCATAAATGTATCTACCGGTAGTTTATCATTAGAAATATATATTTTTATTTTCTTTTTCAAACTTTTCAACACATCTCATAAATGTATCTACCAGTAGATTATCACTAGAAATATATCTTTTCATTTTCTTTTTCAAACTTTTCAACACATTTCATAAATGTATATAGTTTATCACTAGAAATATATTTTTTGATTTTCTTTTCTAAACTTTTCAACACATTTCAGCAATGTATCTAGTTTATAATTAGAAATATATTTTTTTATTTTCTTTTTCAAACTTTTCAACACATCTCATAAATGTATCTACAGGTAGTTTATCATTAGAAATATATTTTTTTTTCTTTTTCAAACTTTTCAACACATCTCATAAATGTATCTACAGGTAGTTTATCATTAGAAATATATTTTTTTATTTTCTTTTTCAAACTTTTCAACACATCTCATAAATATATCTACCGGTAGTTTATCATTAAAAATATACTTTTTTATTTTCTTTTTCAAACTTTTCAACACATTTCATAAATGTATCTACAGGTAGTTTATCATTAAAAATATATTTTTTTATTTTCTTTTTCAACACATCTCATAAATGTATCTACCAGTAGTTTATCATTAGAAAAATATTTTTTTATTTTCTTTTTCAAACTTTTCAATACATTTCATAAATGTATATAGTTTATCATTAGAAATATATTTTTTGATTTTCAAACTTTTCAACACATTTCATAAATGTATATAGTTTATCATTATAAATATTTTTTTTTATTTTCAAACTTTTCAACACATCTCATAAGTGTATATAGTTTATCACTAGAAATATATTTTTTGATTTTCTTTTCCAAACTTTTCAACACATTTCATAAATGTATCTACAGGTAGTTTATCATTAGAAATATTTTTTTTTTCTTTTTCAAACTTTTCAACACATCTCATAAATGTATCTACAGGTAGTTTATCATTAGAAATATATTTTTTATTTTCTTTTTCAAACTTTTCAACACATCTCATAAATATATCTACCGGTAGTTTATCATTAGAAATATATTTTTTTATTTTCTTTCTCAAACTTTTCAACACATTTCATAAATGTATATAGTTTATCATTACAAATATATTTTTTGATTTTCAAATTTTCAACACATTTCATAAGTGTATATAGTGTATCGGTAGAAATTATTTTTTTTTATTTTCTTTTTCAGACTTTTCAACACATCTCATAAATATATCTACCGGTAGTTTATCATTAAAAATATATTTTTTTATTTTCTTTTTCAACACATCTCATAAATGTATCTACCAGTAGTTTATCATTAGAAATATATCTTTTCATTTTCTTTTTCAAAATTTTTCAACACATTTCATAAATGTATATAGTTTATCATAAGAAATATATTTTTTTTATTTTCTTGTTCAAACTTTTCAACATATTTCATAAATGTATCTAGTTTATCACTAGAAATATATTTTTTGATTTTCTTTTTCAAACTTTTCAACACATTTCATAAATGTATATAGTTTATCATTAGAAATATATTTTTTGATTTTCAAACTTTACAACACATTTTATAAGTGTATATAGTGTATCAATAGAAATTTATTTTTTGATTTTCTTTTTCAAACTTTTCAACACATTTCATAAATGTATATAGTTTATCATTAGAAATATATTTTTTTTATTTTCTTGTTCAAACTTTTCAACATATTTCATAAATGTATATAGTTTATCACTAGAAATATATTTTTTTTATTTTCTTGTTCAAACTTTTCAACATATTTCATAAATGTATCTAGTTTATCACTAGAAATATATTTTTTGATTTTCTTTTTCAAACTTTTCAACACATCTCATAAATGTATCTACAGGTAGTTTATCATTAGAAATATATTTTGTATTTTCTTTTTCAAACTTTTCAACACATCTCAGAAATGTATCTACCAGTAGTTTATCATTAGAAATATATTTTGTTATTTTCTTTTTCAAACTTTTCAACACTTCTCATAAATGTATCTACCGGTAGTTTATCATTAGAAATATATATTTTTATTTTCTTTTTCAAACTTTTCAACACATCTCATAAATGTATCTACCAGTAGATTATCACTAGAAATATATCTTTTCATTTTCTTTTTCAAACTTTTCAACACATTTCATAAATGTATATAGTTTATCACTAGAAATATATTTTTTGATTTTCTTTTCTAAACTTTTCAACACATTTCAGCAATGTATCTAGTTTATAATTAGAAATATATTTTTTTATTTTCTTTTTCAAACTTTTCAACACATCTCATAAATGTATCTACAGGTAGTTTATCATTAGAAATATATTTTTTTTTCTTTTTCAAACTTTTCAACACATCTCATAAATGTATCTACAGGTAGTTTATCATTAGAAATATATTTTTTTATTTTCTTTTTCAAACTTTTCAACACATCTCATAAATATATCTACCGGTAGTTTATCATTAAAAATATACTTTTTTATTTTCTTTTTCAAACTTTTCAACACATTTCATAAATGTATCTACAGGTAGTTTATCATTAAAAATATATTTTTTTATTTTCTTTTTCAACACATCTCATAAATGTATCTACCAGTAGTTTATCATTAGAAAAATATTTTTTTATTTTCTTTTTCAAACTTTTCAATACATTTCATAAATGTATATAGTTTATCATTAGAAATATATTTTTTGATTTTCAAACTTTTCAACACATTTCATAAATGTATATAGTTTATCATTATAAATATTTTTTTTTATTTTCAAACTTTTCAACACATTTCATAAGTGTATATAGTTTATCACTAGAAATATATTTTTTGATTTTCTTTTCCAAACTTTTCAACACATTTCATAAATGTATCTACAGGTAGTTTATCATTAGAAATATTTTTTTTTTCTTTTTCAAACTTTTCAACACATCTCATAAATGTATCTACAGGTAGTTTATCATTAGAAATATATTTTTTATTTTCTTTTTCAAACTTTTCAACACATCTCATAAATATATCTACCGGTAGTTTATCATTAGAAATATATTTTTTTATTTTCTTTTTCAAACTTTTCAACACATTTCATAAATGTATCTACCAGTAGTTTATCATTAGAAATATATTTTTTTTTCTTTCTCAAACTTTTCAACACATTTCATAAATGTATCTACAGGTAGTTTATCATTAAAAATATATTTTTTTATTTTCTTTTTCAACACATCTCATAAATGTATCTACCAGTAGTTTATCATTAGAAATATATTTTTTTATTTTCTTTTTCAAACTTTTCAATACATTTCATAAATGTATATAGTTTATCATTAGAAATATATTTTTTGATTTTCAAACTTTTCAACACATTTCATAAATGTATCTACAGGTAGTTTATCATTAGAAATATTTTTTTTTTCTTTTTCAAACTTTTCAACACATCTCATAAATGTATATAGTTTATCACTAGAAATATATTTTTTGATTTTCTTTTCCAAACTTTTCAACACATTTCATAAATGTATCTACAGGTAGTTTATCATTAGAAATATTTTTTTTTTCTTTTTCAAACTTTTCAACACATCTCATAAATGTATCTACAGGTAGTTTATCATTAGAAATATATTTTTTATTTTCTTTTTCAAACTTTTCAACACATCTCATAAATATATCTACCGGTAGTTTATCATTAGAAATATATTTTTTTATTTTCTTTCTCAAACTTTTCAACACATTTCATAAATGTATATAGTTTATCATTACAAATATATTTTTTGATTTTCAAATTTTCAACACATTTCATAAGTGTATATAGTGTATCGGTAGAAATTATTTTTTTTTATTTTCTTTTTCAGACTTTTCAACACATCTCATAAATATATCTACCGGTAGTTTATCATTAAAAATATATTTTTTTATTTTCTTTTTCAACACATCTCATAAATGTATCTACCAGTAGTTTATCATTAGAAATATATCTTTTCATTTTCTTTTTCAAAATTTTTCAACACATTTCATAAATGTATATAGTTTATCATAAGAAATATATTTTTTTTATTTTCTTGTTCAAACTTTTCAACATATTTCATAAATGTATCTAGTTTATCACTAGAAATATATTTTTTGATTTTCTTTTTCAAACTTTTCAACACATTTCATAAATGTATATAGTTTATCATTAGAAATATATTTTTTGATTTTCAAACTTTACAACACATTTTATAAGTGTATATAGTGTATCAATAGAAATTTATTTTTTGATTTTCTTTTTCAAACTTTTCAACACATTTCATAAATGTATATAGTTTATCATTAGAAATATATTTTTTTTATTTTCTTGTTCAAACTTTTCAACATATTTCATAAATGTATATAGTTTATCACTAGAAATATATTTTTTTTATTTTCTTGTTCAAACTTTTCAACATATTTCATAAATGTATCTAGTTTATCACTAGAAATATATTTTTTGATTTTCTTTTTCAAACTTTTCAACACATCTCATAAATGTATCTACAGGTAGTTTATCATTAGAAATATATTTTTTATTTTCTTTTTCAAACTTTTCAACACATCTCATAAATATATCTACCGGTAGTTTATCATTAGAAATATATTTTTTTATTTTCTTTTTCAAACTTTTCAACACATTTCATAAATGTATCTACCAGTAGTTTATCATTAGAAATATATTTTTTTTTCTTTCTCAAACTTTTCAACACATTTCATAAATGTATCTACAGGTAGTTTATCATTAAAAATATATTTTTTTATTTTCTTTTTCAACACATCTCATAAATGTATCTACCAGTAGTTTATCATTAGAAATATATTTTTTTATTTTCTTTTTCAAACTTTTCAATACATTTCATAAATGTATATAGTTTATCATTAGAAATATATTTTTTGATTTTCAAACTTTTCAACACATTTCATAAATGTATCTACAGGTAGTTTATCATTAGAAATATTTTTTTTTTCTTTTTCAAACTTTTCAACACATCTCATAAATGTATATAGTTTATCACTAGAAATATATTTTTTGATTTTCTTTTCCAAACTTTTCAACACATTTCATAAATGTATCTACAGGTAGTTTATCATTAGAAATATTTTTTTTTTCTTTTTCAAACTTTTCAACACATCTCATAAATGTATCTACAGGTAGTTTATCATTAGAAATATATTTTTTATTTTCTTTTTCAAACTTTTCAACACATCTCATAAATATATCTACCGGTAGTTTATCATTAGAAATATATTTTTTTATTTTCTTTCTCAAACTTTTCAACACATTTCATAAATGTATATAGTTTATCATTACAAATATATTTTTTGATTTTCAAATTTTCAACACATTTCATAAGTGTATATAGTGTATCGGTAGAAATTATTTTTTTTTATTTTCTTTTTCAGACTTTTCAACACATCTCATAAATATATCTACCGGTAGTTTATCATTAAAAATATATTTTTTTATTTTCTTTTTCAACACATCTCATAAATGTATCTACCAGTAGTTTATCATTAGAAATATATCTTTTCATTTTCTTTTTCAAAATTTTTCAACACATTTCATAAATGTATATAGTTTATCATAAGAAATATATTTTTTTTATTTTCTTGTTCAAACTTTTCAACATATTTCATAAATGTATCTAGTTTATCACTAGAAATATATTTTTTGATTTTCTTTTTCAAACTTTTCAACACATTTCATAAATGTATATAGTTTATCATTAGAAATATATTTTTTGATTTTCAAACTTTACAACACATTTTATAAGTGTATATAGTGTATCAATAGAAATTTATTTTTTGATTTTCTTTTTCAAACTTTTCAACACATTTCATAAATGTATATAGTTTATCATTAGAAATATATTTTTTTTATTTTCTTGTTCAAACTTTTCAACATATTTCATAAATGTATATAGTTTATCACTAGAAATATATTTTTTTTATTTTCTTGTTCAAACTTTTCAACATATTTCATAAATGTATCTAGTTTATCACTAGAAATATATTTTTTGATTTTCTTTTTCAAACTTTTCAACACATCTCATAAATGTATCTACAGGTAGTTTATCATTAGAAATATATTTTGTATTTTCTTTTTCAAACTTTTCAACACATCTCAGAAATGTATCTACCAGTAGTTTATCATTAGAAATATATTTTGTTATTTTCTTTTTCAAACTTTTCAACACTTCTCATAAATGTATCTACCGGTAGTTTATCATTAGAAATATATATTTTTATTTTCTTTTTCAAACTTTTCAACACATCTCATAAATGTATCTACCAGTAGATTATCACTAGAAATATATCTTTTCATTTTCTTTTTCAAACTTTTCAACACATTTCATAAATGTATATAGTTTATCACTAGAAATATATTTTTTGATTTTCTTTTCTAAACTTTTCAACACATTTCAGCAATGTATCTAGTTTATAATTAGAAATATATTTTTTTATTTTCTTTTTCAAACTTTTCAACACATCTCATAAATGTATCTACAGGTAGTTTATCATTAGAAATATATATTTTTTTCTTTTTCAAACTTTTCAACACATCTCATAAATGTATCTACAGGTAGTTTATCATTAGAAATATATTTTTTTATTTTCTTTTTCAAACTTTTCAACACATCTCATAAATATATCTACCGGTAGTTTATCATTAAAAATATACTTTTTTATTTTCTTTTTCAAACTTTTCAACACATTTCATAAATGTATCTACAGGTAGTTTATCATTAAAAATATATTTTTTTATTTTCTTTTTCAACACATCTCATAAATGTATCTACCAGTAGTTTATCATTAGAAAAATATTTTTTTATTTTCTTTTTCAAACTTTTCAATACATTTCATAAATGTATATAGTTTATCATTAGAAATATATTTTTTGATTTTCAAACTTTTCAACACATTTCATAAATGTATATAGTTTATCATTATAAATATTTTTTTTTATTTTCAAACTTTTCAACACATTTCATAAGTGTATATAGTTTATCACTAGAAATATATTTTTTGATTTTCTTTTCCAAACTTTTCAACACATTTCATAAATGTATCTACAGGTAGTTTATCATTAGAAATATTTTTTTTTTCTTTTTCAAACTTTTCAACACATCTCATAAATGTATCTACAGGTAGTTTATCATTAGAAATATATTTTTTATTTTCTTTTTCAAACTTTTCAACACATCTCATAAATATATCTACCGGTAGTTTATCATTAGAAATATATTTTTTTATTTTCTTTTTCAAACTTTTCAACACATTTCATAAATGTATCTACCAGTAGTTTATCATTAGAAATATATTTTTTTTTCTTTCTCAAACTTTTCAACACATCTCATAAATGTATCTACAGGTAGTTTATCATTAGAAATATATTTTTTTTTCTTTTTCAAACTTTTCAACACATCTCATAAATATATCTACAGGTAGTTTATCATTAGAAATATATTTTTGTATTTTCTTTTTCTATCTTTTCAACACATCTCATAAATGTATCTACCGGTAGATTATCACTAGAAATATATCTTTTCATTTTCTTTTTCAAAATTTTTCAACACATTTCATAAATGTATATAGTTTATCATAAGAAATATATTTTTTTTATTTTCTTGTTCAAACTTTTCAACATATTTCATAAATGTATCTAGTTTATCACTAGAAATATATTTTTTGATTTTCTTTTTCAAACTTTTCAACACATTTCATAAATGTATATAGTTTATCATTAGAAATATATTTTTTTATTTTCAAACTTTTCAACACATTTCATAAGTGTATATAGTGTATCAATAGAAATTTATTTTTGGATTTTCTTTTTCAAACTTTTCAACACATTTCATAAATGTATCTACCGGTAGATTATCACTAGAAATATATCTTTTCATTTTCTTTTTCAAACTTTTCAACACATTTCATAAGTGTATATAGTGTATCAATAGAAATTATTTTTTTTTAATTTCTTTTTCAAACTTTTCAACACATCTCATAAATGTATCTACCGGTAGTTTATCATTAGAAATATATTTTTTTATTTTCTTTTTCAAACTTTTCAATACATTTCATAAATGTATATAGTTTATCATTAGAAATATATTTTTTGATTTTCAAACTTTTCAACACATTTCATAAATGTATATAGTTTATCATTATAAATATTTTTTTTTATTTTCAAACTTTTCAACACATTTCATAAGTGTATATAGTTTATCACTAGAAATATATTTTTTGATTTTCTTTTCCAAACTTTTCAACACATTTCATAAATGTATCTACAGGTAGTTTATCATTAGAAATATTTTTTTTTTCTTTTTCAAACTTTTCAACACATCTCATAAATGTATCTACAGGTAGTTTATCATTAGAAATATATTTTTTATTTTCTTTTTCAAACTTTTCAACACATCTCATAAATATATCTACCGGTAGTTTATCATTAGAAATATATTTTTTTATTTTCTTTTTCAAACTTTTCAACACATTTCATAAATGTATCTACCAGTAGTTTATCATTAGAAATATATTTTTTTTTCTTTCTCAAACTTTTCAACACATCTCATAAATGTATCTACAGGTAGTTTATCATTAGAAATATATTTTTTTTTCTTTTTCTAACTTTTCAACACATCTCATAAATATATCTACAGGTAGTTTATCATTAGAAATATATTTTTGTATTTTCTTTTTCTATCTTTTCAACACATCTTATAAATGTATCTACCGGTAGATTATCACTAGAAATATATCTTTTCATTTTCTTTTTCAAAATTTTTCAACACATTTCATAAATGTATATAGTTTATCATAAGAAATATATTTTTTTTATTTTCTTGTTCAAACTTTTCAACATATTTCATAAATGTATCTAGTTTATCACTAGAAATATATTTTTTGATTTTCTTTTTCAAACTTTTCAACACATTTCATAAATGTATATAGTTTATCATTAGAAATATATTTTTTTATTTTCAAACTTTTCAACACATTTCATAAGTGTATATAGTGTATCAATAGAAATTTATTTTTGGATTTTCTTTTTCAAACTTTTCAACACATTTCATAAATGTATCTACCGGTAGATTATCACTAGAAATATATCTTTTCATTTTCTTTTTCAAACTTTTCAACACATTTCATAAGTGTATATAGTGTATCAATAGAAATTATTTTTTTTTATTTTCTTTTTCAAACTTTTCAACACATCTCATAAATGTATCTACCGGTAGTTTATCATTAGAAATATATTTTTTTATTTTCTTTTTACAACTTTTCAACACTTCTCATAAATGTATCTACCGGTAGTTTATCATTAGAAATATATTTTTGTATTTTCTTTCTCAATCTTTTCAACACATCTCATAAATGTATCTACCGGTAGATTATCACTAGAAATATATCTTTTCTTTTTCAAAATTTTTCAACACATTTCATAAATGTATATAGTTTATCATAAGAAATATATTTTTTTTATTTTCTTGTTCAAACTTTTCAACACTTCTCATAAATGTATCTAGTTTATCACTAGAAATATATTTTTTGATTTTCTTTTTCAAACTTTTCAACACATTTCATAAATGTATATAGTTTATCATTAGAAATATATTTTTTGATTTTCAAACTTTTCAACACATTTCATAAGTGTATATAGTGTATCAATAGAAATTTATTTTTGGATTTTCTTTTTCACACTTTTCAACACATTTCATAAATGTATCTACCGGTAGATTATCACTAGAAATATATCTTTTCATTTTCTTTTTCAAACTTTTCAACACATCTCATAAATGTATCTACAGGTAGTTTATCATTAGAAATATATTTTTTTTTTCTTTTTCAAACTTTTCAACACATCTCATAAATGTATCTACAGGTAGTTTATCATTAGAAATATATTTTTTTATTTTCTTTTTCAAACTTTTCAACACATTTCATAAATGTATCTACCATTAGTTTATCATTAGAAATATATATTTTTTTTCTTTTTCAAACTTTTCAACACATCTCATAAATATATCTACCGGTAGTTTATCATTAAAAATATATTTTTTTATTTTCTTTTTCAACACATCTCATAAATGTATCTACCAGTAGTTTATCATTAGAAATATATTTTTTTATTTTCTTTTTCAAACTTTTCAACACATTTCATAAGTGTATATAGTGTATCAATAGAAATTATTTTTTTTTATTTTCTTTTTCAAACTTTTCAACACATCTCATAAATGTATCTACCGGTAGTTTATCATTAGAAATATATTTTTTTATTTTCTTTTTCAAACTTTTCAACACTTCTCATAAATGTATCTACCGGTAGTTTATCATTAGAAATATATTTTTGTATTTTCTTTTTCAATCTTTTCAACACATCTCATAAATGTATCTACCGGTAGATTATCACTAGAAATATATCTTTTCATTTTCTATTTCAAAATTTTTCAACACATTTCATAAATGTATATAGTTTATCATAAGAAATATATTTTTTTTATTTTCTTGTTCAAACTTTTCAACATATTTCATAAATGTATATAGTTTATCATTAGAAATATATTTTTTGATTTTCAAACTTTTGAACACATTTCATAAGTGTATATAGTGTATCATTAGAAATTTATTTTTTGATTTTCTTTTTCAAACTTTTCAACACATTTCATAAATGTATATAGTTTATCATTATAAATATTTTTTTTTGATTTTCAAACTTTTCAACACATTTCATAAGTGTATATAGTTTATCACTAGAAATATATTTTTTGATTTTCTTTTCCAAACTTTTCAACACATTTCATAAATGTATCTACCGGTAGATTATCACTAGAAATATATCTTTTCATTTTCTTTTTCAAATGTTTCCACACATTTCATAAATGTATATAGTTTATCATTAGAAATATTTTTTTTTAATTTTCTTCTTCAAACTTTTCAACACATTTCATAAATGTATATAGTTTATCATTAGAAATATATTTTTTTATTTTCTTTTTCAAACTTTTCAACACATTTCATAAATGTATATAGTTTATCATTATAAATATTTTTTTTTGATTTTCAAACTTTTCAACACATTTCATAAGTGTATATAGTTTATCATTAGAAATATATTTTTTGATTTTCAAACTTTTCAACACATTTCATAAGTGTATATAGTGTATCAATAGAAATTTATTTTTTGATTTTCTTTTTCAAACTTTTCAACACATTTCATAAATGTATATAGTTTATCATTATAAATATTTTTTTTTGATTTTCAAACTTTTCAACACATTTCATAAGTGTATATAGTTTATCACTAGAAATATATTTTTTGATTTTCTTTTCCAAACTTTTCAACACATTTCATAAATGTATCTACCGGTAGATTATCACTAGAAATATATCTTTTCATTTTCTTTTTCAAACTTTTCAACACATCTCATAAATGTATCTACAGGTAGTTTATCATTAGAAATATATATTTTTTTTCTTTTTCAAACTTTTCAACACATCTCATAAATATATCTACCGGTAGTTTATCATTAAAAATATATTTTTTTTTCTTTTTTAAACTTTTCAACACATCTCATAAATATATCTACCGGTAGTTTATCATTAAAAATATATTTTTTTATTTTCTTTTTCAACACATCTCATAAATGTATCTACCAGTAGTTTATCATTAGAAATATATTTTTTTATTTTCTTTTTCAAACTTTTCAACACATTTCATAAATGTATATAGTTTATCATTACAAATATAGTTTTTGATTTTCAAACTTTTCAACACATTTCATAAGTGTATATAGTGTATCAATAGAAATTATTTTTTTTTATTTTCTTTTTCAAACTTTTCAACACATCTCATAAATGTATCTACCGGTAGTTTATCATTAGAAATATATTTTTTTATTTTCTTTTTACAACTTTTCAACACTTCTCATAAATGTATCTACCGGTAGTTTATCATTAGAAATATATTTTTGTATTTTCTTTTTCAATCTTTTCAACACATCTCATAAATGTATCTACCGGTAGATTATCACTAGAAATATATCTTTTCTTTTTCAAAATTTTTCAACACATTTCATAAATGTATATAGTTTATCATAAATATATTTTTTTTATTTTCTTGTTCAAACTTTTCAACACTTCTCATAAATGTATCTAGTTTATCACTAGAAATATATTTTTTGATTTTCTTTTTCAAACTTTTCAACACATTTCATAAATGTATATAGTTTATCATTAGAAATATATTTTTTGATTTTCACACTTTTCAACACATTTCATAAGTGTATATAGTGTATCAATAGAAATTTATTTTTGGATTTTCTTTTTCACACTTTTCAACACATTTCATAAATGTATCTACCGGTAGATTATCACTAGAAATATATCTTTTCATTTTCTTTTTCAAACTTTTCAACACATCTCATAAATGTATCTACAGGTAGTTTATCATTAGAAATATATTTTTTTTTTCTTTTTCAAACTTTTCAACACATCTCATAAATGTATCTACAGGTAGTTTATCATTAGAAATATATTTGTTTATTTTCTTTTTCAAACTTTTCAACACATCTCATAAATATATCTACCGGTAGTTTATCATTAAAAATATTTTTTTTTATTTTCTTTTTCAAACTTTTCAACACATTTCATAAATGTATCTACCATTAGTTTATCATTAGAAATATATTTTTTTTTTCTTTTTCAAACTTTTCAACACATCTCATAAATATATCTACCGGTAGTTTATCATTAAAAATATATTTTTTTATTTTCTTTTTCAACACATCTCATAAATGTATCTACCAGTAGTTTATCATTAGAAATATATTTTTTTATTTTCTTTTTCAAACTTTTCAACACATTTCATAAATGTATATAGTTTATCATTACAAATATATTTTTTGATTTTCAAACTTTTCAACACATTTCATAAGTGTATATAGTGTATCAATAGAAATTTTTTTTTTTTATTTTCTTTTTCAAACTTTTCAACACATCTCATAAATGTATCTACCGGTAGTTTATCATTACAAATATATTTTTTTATTTTCTTTTTCAAACTTTTCAACACTTCTCATAAATGTATCTACCGGTAGTTTATCATTAGAAATATATTTTTGTATTTTCTTTTTCAATCTTTTCAACACATCTCATAAATGTATCTACCGGTAGATTATCACTAGAAATATATTTTTTGATTTTCTTTCTCAAAATTTTCAACACATTTCATAAATGTATATAGTTTATCATTAGAAATATATTTTTTGATTTTCAAACTTTTGAACACATTTCATAAGTGTATATAGTGTATCATTAGAAATTTATTTTTTGATTTTCTTTTTCAAACTTTTCAACACATTTCATAAATGTATATATTTTATCATTAGAAATATTTTTTTTTGATTTTCAAACTTTTCAACACATTTCATAAGTGTATATAGTTTATCACTAGAAATATATTTTTTGATTTTCTTTTCCAAACTTTTCAACACATTTCATAAATGTATATAGTTTATCATTATAAATATTTTTTTTTGATTTTCAAACTTTTCAACACATTTCATAAGTGTATATAGTTTATCACTAGAAATATATTTTTTGATTTTCTTTTCCAAACTTTTCAACACATTTCATAAATGTATATAGTTTATCATTATAAATATTTTTTTTTGATTTTCAAACTTTTCAACACATTTCATAAGTGTATATAGTTTATCATTAGAAATATATTTTTTGATTTTCAAACTTTTCAACACATTTCATAAGTGTATATAGTGTATCAATAGAAATTTATTTTTTGATTTTCTTTTTCAAACTTTTCAACACATTTCATAAATGTATATAGTTTATCATTATAAATATTTTTTTTTGATTTTCAAACTTTTCAACACATTTCATAAGTGTATATAGTTTATCACTAGAAATATATTTTTTGATTTTCTTTTCCAAACTTTTCAACACATTTCATAAATGTATCTACAGGTAGATTATCACTAGAAATATATCTTTTCATTTTCTTTTTCAAACTTTTCAACACATCTCATAAATGTATCTACCGGTAGTTTATCATTACAAATATATTTTTTTATTTTCTTTTTCAAACTTTTCAACACTTCTCATAAATGTATCTACCGGTAGTTTATCATTAGAAATATATTTTTGTATTTTCTTTTTCAATCTTTTCAACACATCTCATAAATGTATCTACCGGTAGATTATCACTAGAAATATATTTTTTGATTTTCTTTCTCAAAATTTTCAACACATTTCATAAATGTATATAGTTTATCATTAGAAATATATTTTTTGATTTTCAAACTTTTGAACACATTTCATAAGTGTATATAGTGTATCATTAGAAATTTATTTTTTGATTTTCTTTTTCAAACTTTTCAACACATTTCATAAATGTATATATTTTATCATTAGAAATATTTTTTTTTGATTTTCAAACTTTTCAACACATTTCATAAGTGTATATAGTTTATCACTAGAAATATATTTTTTGATTTTCTTTTCCAAACTTTTCAACACATTTCATAAATGTATATAGTTTATCATTATAAATATTTTTTTTTGATTTTCAAACTTTTCAACACATTTCATAAGTGTATATAGTTTATCATTAGAAATATATTTTTTGATTTTCAAACTTTTCAACACATTTCATAAGTGTATATAGTGTATCAATAGAAATTTATTTTTTGATTTTCTTTTCCAAACTTTTCAACACATTTCATAAATGTATCTACAGGTAGATTATCACTAGAAATATATCTTTTCATTTTCTTTTTCAAACTTTTCAACACATCTCATAAATGTATCTACAGGTAGTTTATCATTAGAAATATATTTTTTTTTTCTTTTTCAAACTTTTCAACACATCTCATAAATGTATCTACAGGTAGTTTATCATTAGAAATATATTTTTTTATTTTCTTTTTCAAACTTTTCAACACATCTCATAAATATATCTACCGGTAGTTTATCATTAAAAATATATTTTTTAATTTTCTTTTTCAAACTTTTCAACACATCTCATAAATGTATCTACAGGTAGTTTATCATTAGAAATATATTTTTTTTTTCTTTTTCAAACTTTTCAACACATCTCATAAATGTATCTACATGTAGTTTATCATTAGAAATATATTTTTTTATTTTCTTTTTCAAACTTTTCAACACATCTCATAAATATATCTACCGGTAGTTTATCATTAAAAATATATTTTTTTATTTTCTTTTTCAACACATCTCATAAATGTATCTACAAGTAGTTTATCATTAGAAATATATTTTTTTATTTTCTTTTTCAATCTTTTCAACACATCTCATAAATGTATCTACCGGTAGATTATCACTAGAAATATATCTTTTCATTTTCTTTTTCAAAATTTTTCAACACATTTCATAAATGTATATAGTTTATCATAAGAAATATATTTTTTTTATTTTCTTGTTCAAACTTTTCAACATATTTCATAAATGTATCTAGTTTATCACTAGAAATATATTTTTTGATTTTCTTTCTCAAACTTTTCAACATATTTCATAAATGTATATAGTTTATCATTAGAAATATATTTTTTGATTTTCAAACTTTTCAACACATTTCATAAGTGTATATAGTGTATCAATAGAAATTTAATTTTTGATTTTCTTTTTCAAACTTTTCAACACATTTCATAAATGTATATAGTTTATCATTATAAATATTTATTTTTGATTTTCAAACTTTTCAACACATTTCATAAGTGTATATAGTTTATCACTAGAAATATATTTTTTGATTTTCTTTTCCAAACTTTTCAACACATTTCATAAATGTATCTACCGGTAGATTATCACTAGAAATATATCTTTTCATTTTCTTTTTCAAACTTTTCAACACATCTCATAAATGTATCTACAGGTAGTTTATCATTAGAAATATATTTTTTTATTTTCTTTTTCAAACTTTTCAACACATCTCATAAATATATCTACCGGTAGTTTATCATTAAAAATATATTTTTTTTTTCTTTTTCAAACTTTTCAACACATCTCATAAATATATCTACCGGTAGTTTATCATTAAAAATATATTTTTTTATTTTTTTTTCAACACATCTCATAAATGTATCTACCAGTAGTTTATCATTAGAAATTATTTTTTTTTATTTTCTTTTTCAAACTTTTCAACACATCTCATAAATGTATCTACCGGTAGTTTATCATTAGAAATATATTTTTTTATTTTCTTTTTCAAACTTTTCAACACTTCTCATAAATGTATCTACCGGTAGTTTATCATTAGAAATATATTTTTGTATTTTCTATTTCAATCTTTTCAACACATCTCATAAATGTATCTACCGGTAGATTATCACTAGAAATATATCTTTTCATTTTATTTTTCAAAATTTTTCAACATATTTCATAAATGTATCTAGTTTATCACTAGAAATATATTTTTTGATTTTCTTTCTCAAACTTTTCAACACATTTCATAAATGTATATAGTTTATCATTAGAAATATATTTTTTGATTTTCAAACTTTTCAACACATTTCATAAGTGTATATAGTGTATCATTAGAAATTTATTTTTTGATTTTCTTTTTCAAACTTTTCAACACATTTCATAAATGTATATAGTTTATCATTATAAATATTTTTTTTTGATTTTCAAACTTTTCAACACATTTCATACGTGTATATAGTTTATCACTAGAAATATATTTTTTGATTTTCTTTTCCAAACTTTTCAACACATTTCATAAATGTATCTACCGGTAGATTATCACTAGAAATATATCTTTTCTTTTTCAAATTTTTCCACACATTTCATAAATGTATATAGTTTATCATTAGAAATATTTTTTTTTAATTTTCTTGTTCAAACTTTTCAACACATTTCATAAATGTATATAGTTTATCATTAGAAATATATTTTTTGATTTTCTTTTTCAAACTTTTCAACACATTTCATAAATGTATATAGTTTATCATTATAAATATTTTTTTTTGATTTTCAAACTTTTCAACACATTTCATAAGTGTATATAGTTTATCATTAGAAATATATTTTTTGATTTTCAAACTTTTCAACACATTTCATAAGTGTATATAGTGTATCAATAGAAATTTATTTTTTGATTTTCTTTTTCAAACTTTTCAACACATTTCATAAATGTATATAGTTTATCATTATAAATATTTTTTTTTGATTTTCAAACTTTTCAACACATTTCATAAGTGTATATAGTTTATCACTAGAAATATATTTTTTGATTTTCTTTTCCAAACTTTTCAACACATTTCATAAATGTATCTACCGGTAGATTATCACTAGAAATATATCTTTTCATTTTCTTTTTCAAACTTTTCAACACATCTCATAAATGTATCTACAGGTAGTTTATCATTAGAAATATATTTTTTTTTTCTTTTTCAAACTTTTCAACACATCTCATAAATGTATCTACAGGTAGTTTAGTTTATCATTAGAAATATATTTTTTTATTTTCTTTTTCAAACTTTTCAACACATCTCATAAATATATCTACCGGTAGTTTATCATTAAAAATATATTTTTTTATTTTCTTTTTCAAACTTTTCAACACATCTCATAAATGTATCTACAGGTAGTTTATCATTAGAAATATATTTTTTGTTTCTTTTTCAAACTTTTCAACACATCTCATAAATGTATCTACAGGTAGTTTATCATTAGAAATATATTTTTTTTATTTTCTTTTTCAAACTTTTCAACACATCTCATAAATATATCTACCGGTAGTTTATCATTAAAAATATATTGTTTTATTTTCTTTTTCAACACATCTCATAAATGTATCTACCAGTAGTTTATCATTGGAAATATATTTTTTTATTTTCTTTTTCAAACTTTTCAACACATTTCATAAATGTATATAGTTTATCATTACAAATATATTTTTTGATTTTCAAACTTTTCAACACATTTCATAAGTGTATATAGTGTATCAATAGAAATTATTTTTTTTTATTTTCTTTTTCAAACTTTTCAACACATCTCATAAATGTATCTAAAGGTAGTTTATCATTAGAAATATATTTTTTTTATTTTCTTTTTCAAACTTTTCAACACTTCTCATAAATGTATCTACCGGTAGTTTATCATTAGAAATATATTTTTTTATTTTCTTTTTCAATCTTTTCAACACATCTCATAAATGTATCTACCGGTAGATTATCACTAGAAATATATCTTTTCATTTTCTTTTTCAAAATTTTTCAACACATTTCATAAATGTATATAGTTTATCATAAGAAATATATTTTTTTTATTTTCTTGTTCAAACTTTTCAACATATTTCATAAATGTATCTAGTTTATCACTAGAAATATATTTTTTGATTTTCTTTCTCAAACTTTTCAACACATTTCATAAATGTATATAGTTTATCATTAGAAATATATTTTTTGATTTTCAAACTTTTCAACACATTTCATAAGTGTATATAGTGTATCAATAGAAATTTATTTTTTGATTTTCTTTTTCAAACTTTTCAACACATTTCATAAATGTATATAGTTTATCATTATAAATATTTATTTTTGATTTTCAAACTTTTCAACACATTTCATAAGTGTATATAGTTTATCACTAGAAATATATTTTTTGATTTTCTTTTCCAAACTTTTCAACACATTTCATAAATGTATCTACCGGTAGATTATCACTAGAAATATATCTTTTCATTTTCTTTTTCAAATTTTTCCACACATTTCATAAATGTATATAGTTTATCATTAGAAATATTTTTTTTAAATTTTCTTGTTCAAACTTTTCAACACATTTCATAAATGTATCTACCGGTAGATTATCACTAGAAATATATCTTTTCATTTTCTTTTTCAAACTTTTCAACACATCTCATAAATGTATCTACAGGTAGTTTATCATTAGAAATATTTTTTTTTTTCTTTTTCAAACTTTTCAACACATCTCATAAATGTATCTACAGGTAGTTTATCATTAGAAATTTATTTTTTGATTTTCTTTTTCAAACTTTTCAACACATCTCATAAATATATCTACCGGTAGTTTATCATTAAAAATATATTTTTTTATTTTCTTTTTCAAACTTTTCAACACATTTCATAAATGTATCTACCAGTAGTTTATCATTAGAAATATATTTTTTTTTCTTTTTCAAACTATTCAACACATCTCATAAATGTATCTACAGGTAGTTTATCATTAGAAATATATTTTTTTTTTCTTTTTCAAACTTTTCAACACATCTCATAAATGTATCTACAGGTAGTTTATCATTAGAAATATATTTTTTTATTTTCTTTTTCAAACTTTTCAACACATCTCATAAATATATCTACCGGTAGTTTATCATTAAAAATATTTTTTTTTATTTTCTTTTTCAACACATCTCATAAATGTATCTACCTGTAGTTTATCATTAGAAATATATTTTTTTATTTTCTTTTTCAAACTTTTCAACACATTTCATAAATGTATATAGTTTATCATTACACATATATTTTTTGATTTTCAAACTTTTCAACACATTTCATAAGTGTATATAGTTTATCACTAGAAATATATTTTTTGATTTTCTTTTCCAAACTTTTCAACACATTTTATAAATGTATCTACCGGTAGATTATCACTAGAAATATATCTTTTCATTTTCTTTTTCAAATTTTTCCACACATTTCATAAATGTATATAGTTTATCATTAGAAATATTTTTTTTAAATTTTCTTGTTCAAACTTTTCAACACATTTCATAAATGTATCTACCGGTAGATTATCACTAGAAATATATCTTTTCATTTTCTTTTTCAAATTTTTCAACACATCTCATAAATGTATCTACAGGTAGTTTATCATTAGAAATATTTTTTTTTTCTTTTTCAAACTTTTCAACACATCTCATAAATGTATCTACAGGTAGTTTATCATTAGAAATATATTTTTTTATTTTCTTTTTCAAACTTTTCAACACATCTCATAAATATATCTACCGGTAGTTTATCATTAAAAATATTTTTTTTTATTTTCTTTTTCAAACTTTTCAACACATTTCATAAATGTATCTACCAGTAGTTTATCATTAGAAATATTTTTTTTTTCTTTTTCAAACTTTTCAACACATCTCATAAATGTATCTACAGGTAGTTTATCATTAGAAATATATTTTTTTTTTCTTTTTCAAACTTTTCAACACATCTCATAAATGTATCTACAGGTAGTTTATCATTAGAAATATATTTTTTTATTTTCTTTTTCAAACTTTTCAACACATCTCATAAATATATCTACCGGTAGTTTATCATTAAAAATATTTTTTTTTATTTTCTTTTTCAACACATCTCATAAATGTATCTACCAGTAGTTTATCATTAGAAATATATTTTGTTATTTTCTTTTTCAAACTTTTCAACACATTTCATAAATGTATATAGTTTATCATTACAAATTTTTTTTTTGATTTTCTTGTTCAAACTTTTCAACACATTTCATAAATGTATATAGTTTATCATTAGAAATATATTTTTTGATTTTCTTTTTCAAACTTTTCAACACATTTCATAAATGTATATAGTTTATCATTATAAATATTTTTTTTTTGATTTTAAAACTTTTCAACACATTTCATAAGTGTATATAGTTTATCATTAGAAATATATTTTTTGATTTTCAAACTTTTCAACACATTTCATAAGTGTATATAGTGTATCAATAGAAATTTATTTTTTGATTTTCTTTTTCAAACTTTTCAACACATTTCATAAATGTATATAGTTTATCATTATAAATATTTTTTTTTGATTTTCAAACTTTTCAACACATTTCATAAGTGTATATAGTTTATCACTAGAAATATATTTTTTGATTTTCTTTTCCAAACTTTTCAACACATTTCATAAATGTATCTACCGGTAGATTATCACTAGAAATATATCTTTTCATTTTCTTTTTCAAACTTTTCAACACATCTCATAAATGTATCTACAGGTAGTTTATCATTAGAAATATATTTTTTTTTTCTTTTTCAAACTTTTCAACACATCTCATAAATGTATCTACAGGTAGTTTATCATTAGAAATATATTTTTTTATTTTCTTTTTCAAACTTTTCAACACATCTCATAAATATATCTACCGGTAGTTTATCATTAAAAATATATTTTTTTATTTTCTTTTTCAAACTTTTCAACACATCTCATAAATGTATCTACAGGTAGTTTATCATTAGAAATATATTTTTTGTTTCTTTTTCAAACTTTTCAACACATCTCATAAATGTATCTACAGGTAGTTTATCATTAGAAATATATTTTTTTATTTTCTTTTTCAAACTTTTCAACACATCTCATAAATATATCTACCGGTAGTTTATCATTAAAAATATATTGTTTTATTTTCTTTTTCAACACATCTCATAAATGTATCTACCAGTAGTTTATCATTGGAAATATATTTTTTTATTTTCTTTTTCAAACTTTTCAACACATTTCATAAATGTATATAGTTTATCATTACAAATATATTTTTTGATTTTCAAACTTTTCAACACATTTCATAAGTGTATATAGTGTATCAATAGAAATTATTTTTTTTTATTTTCTTTTTCAAACTTTTCAACACATCTCATAAATGTATCTAAAGGTAGTTTATCATTAGAAATATATTTTTTTATTTTCTTTTTCAAACTTTTCAACACTTCTCATAAATGTATCTACCGGTAGTTTATCATTAGAAATATATTTTTTTATTTTCTTTTTCAATCTTTTCAACACATCTCATAAATGTATCTACCGGTAGATTATCACTAGAAATATATCTTTTCATTTTCTTTTTCAAAATTTTTCAACACATTTCATAAATGTATATAGTTTATCATAAGAAATATATTTTTTTTATTTTCTTGTTCAAACTTTTCAACATATTTCATAAATGTATCTAGTTTATCACTAGAAATATATTTTTTGATTTTTTTTCTCAAACTTTTCAACACATTTCATAAATGTATATAGTTTATCATTAGAAATATATTTTTTGATTTTCAAACTTTTCAACACATTTCATAAGTGTATATAGTGTATCAATAGAAATTTATTTTTTGATTTTCTTTTTCAAACTTTTCAACACATTTCATAAATGTATATAGTTTATCATTATAAATATTTATTTTTGATTTTCAAACTTTTCAACACATTTCATAAGTGTATATAGTTTATCACTAGAAATATATTTTTTGATTTTCTTTTCCAAACTTTTCAACACATTTCATAAATGTATCTACCGGTAGATTATCACTAGAAATATATCTTTTCATTTTCTTTTTCAAATTTTTCCACACATTTCATAAATGTATATAGTTTATCATTAGAAATATTTTTTAAAAATTTTCTTGTTCAAACTTTTCAACACATTTCATAAATGTATCTACCGGTAGATTATCACTAGAAATATATCTTTTCATTTTCTTTTTCAAACTTTTCAACACATCTCATAAATGTATCTACAGGTAGTTTATCATTAGAAATATTTTTTTTTTTCTTTTTCAAACTTTTCAACACATCTCATAAATGTATCTACAGGTAGTTTATCATTAGAAATTTATTTTTTGATTTTCTTTTTCAAACTTTTCAACACATCTCATAAATATATCTACCGGTAGTTTATCATTAAAAATATATTTTTTTATTTTCTTTTTCAAACTTTTCAACACATTTCATAAATGTATCTACCATTAGTTTATCATTAGAAATATATTTTTTTTTCTTTTTCAAACTATTCAACACATCTCATAAATGTATCTACAGGTAGTTTATCATTAGAAATATATTTTTTTTTTCTTTTTCAAACTTTTCAACACATCTCATAAATGTATCTACAGGTAGTTTATCATTAGAAATATATTTTTTTATTTTCTTTTTCAAACTTTTCAACACATCTCATAAATATATCTACCGGTAGTTTATCATTAAAAATATTTTTTTTTATTTTCTTTTTCAACACATCTCATAAATGTATCTACCTGTAGTTTATCATTAGAAATATATTTTTTTATTTTCTTTTTCAAACTTTTCAACACATTTCATAAATGTATATAGTTTATCATTACACATATATTTTTTGATTTTCAAACTTTTCAACACATTTCATAAGTGTATATAGTTTATCACTAGAAATATATTTTTTGATTTTCTTTTCCAAACTTTTCAACACATTTTATAAATGTATCTACCGGTAGATTATCACTAGAAATATATCTTTTCATTTTCTTTTTCAAATTTTTCCACACATTTCATAAATGTATATAGTTTATCATTAGAAATATTTTTTTAAAATTTTCTTGTTCAAACTTTTCAACACATTTCATAAATGTATCTACCGGTAGATTATCACTAGAAATATATCTTTTCATTTTCTTTTTCAAATTTTTCAACACATCTCATAAATGTATCTACAGGTAGTTTATCATTAGAAATATTTTTTTTTTCTTTTTCAAACTTTTCAACACATCTCATAAATGTATCTACAGGTAGTTTATCATTAGAAATATATTTTTTTATTTTCTTTTTCAAACTTTTCAACACATCTCATAAATATATCTACCGGTAGTTTATCATTAAAAATATTTTTTTTTATTTTCTTTTTCAAACTTTTCAACACATTTCATAAATGTATCTACCAGTAGTTTATCATTAGAAATATATTTTTTTTTCTTTTTCAAACTTTTCAACACATCTCATAAATGTATCTACAGGTAGTTTATCATTAGAAATATATTTTTTTTTTCTTTTTCAAACTTTTCAACACATCTCATAAATGTATCTACAGGTAGTTTATCATTAGAAATATATTTTTTTATTTTCTTTTTCAAACTTTTCAACACATCTCATAAATATATCTACCGGTAGTTTATCATTAAAAATATTTTTTTTTATTTTCTTTTTCAACACATCTCATAAATGTATCTACCAGTAGTTTATCATTAGAAATATATTTTTTTATTTTCTTTTTCAAACTTTTCAACACATTTCATAAATGTATATAGTTTATCATTACACATATATTTTTTGATTTTCAAACTTTTCAACACATTTCATAAGTGTATATAGTTTATCACTAGAAATATATTTTTTGATTTTCTTTTCCAAACTTTTCAACACATTTTATAAATGTATCTACCGGTAGATTATCACTAGAAATATATCTTTTCATTTTCTTTTTCAAATTTTTCCACACATTTCATAAATGTATATAGTTTATCATTAGAAATATTTTTTTTAAATTTTCTTGTTCAAACTTTTCAACACATTTCATAAATGTATCTACCGGTAGATTATCACTAGAAATATATCTTTTCATTTTCTTTTTCAAACTTTTCAACACATCTCATAAATGTATCTACAGGTAGTTTATCATTAGAAATATTTTTTTTTTCTTTTTCAAACTTTTCAACACATCTCATAAATGTATCTACAGGTAGTTTATCATTAGAAATATATTTTTTTATTTTCTTTTTCAAACTTTTCAACACATCTCATAAATATATCTACCGGTAGTTTATCATTAAAAATATTTTTTTTTATTTTCTTTTTCAAACTTTTCAACACATCTCATAAATGTATCTACAGGTAGTTTATCATTAGAAATATATTTTTTTATTTTCTTTTTCAAACTTTTCAACACATCTCATAAATATATCTACCGGTAGTTTATCATTAAAAATATATTGTTTTATTTTCTTTTTCAACACATCTCATAAATGTATCTACCAGTAGTTTATCATTGGAAATATATTTTTTTATTTTCTTTTTCAAACTTTTCAACACATTTCATAAATGTATATAGTTTATCATTACAAATATATTTTTTGATTTTCAAACTTTTCAACACATTTCATAAGTGTATATAGTGTATCAATAGAAATTATTTTTTTTTATTTTCTTTTTCAAACTTTTCAACACATCTCATAAATGTATCTAAAGGTAGTTTATCATTAGAAATATATTTTTTTATTTTCTTTTTCAAACTTTTCAACACTTCTCATAAATGTATCTACCGGTAGTTTATCATTAGAAATATATTTTTTTATTTTCTTTTTCAATCTTTTCAACACATCTCATAAATGTATCTACCGGTAGATTATCACTAGAAATATATCTTTTCATTTTCTTTTTCAAAATTTTTCAACACATTTCATAAATGTATATAGTTTATCATAAGAAATATATTTTTTTTATTTTCTTGTTCAAACTTTTCAACATATTTCATAAATGTATCTAGTTTATCACTAGAAATATATTTTTTGATTTTTTTTCTCAAACTTTTCAACACATTTCATAAATGTATATAGTTTATCATTAGAAATATATTTTTTGATTTTCAAACTTTTCAACACATTTCATAAGTGTATATAGTGTATCAATAGAAATTTATTTTTTGATTTTCTTTTTCAAACTTTTCAACACATTTCATAAATGTATATAGTTTATCATTATAAATATTTATTTTTGATTTTCAAACTTTTCAACACATTTCATAAGTGTATATAGTTTATCACTAGAAATATATTTTTTGATTTTCTTTTCCAAACTTTTCAACACATTTCATAAATGTATCTACCGGTAGATTATCACTAGAAATATATCTTTTCATTTTCTTTTTCAAATTTTTCCACACATTTCATAAATGTATATAGTTTATCATTAGAAATATTTTTTTAAAATTTTCTTGTTCAAACTTTTCAACACATTTCATAAATGTATCTACCGGTAGATTATCACTAGAAATATATCTTTTCATTTTCTTTTTCAAACTTTTCAACACATCTCATAAATGTATCTACAGGTAGTTTATCATTAAAAATATTTTTTTTTTTCTTTTTCAAACTTTTCAACACATCTCATAAATGTATCTACAGGTAGTTTATCATTAGAAATTTATTTTTTGATTTTCTTTTTCAAACTTTTCAACACATCTCATAAATATATCTACCGGTAGTTTATCATTAAAAATAAATTTTTTTATTTTCTTTTTCAAACTTTTCAACACATTTCATAAATGTATCTACCAGTAGTTTATCATTAGAAATATATTTTTTTTTCTTTTTCAAACTTTTCAACACATCTCATAAATGTATCTACAGGTAGTTTATCATTAGAAATATATTTTTTTTTCTTTTTCAAACTTTTCAACACATCTCATAAATGTATCTACAGGTAGTTTATCATTAGAAATATATTTTTTTATTTTCTTTTTCAAACTTTTCAACACATCTCATAAATATATCTACCGGTAGTTTATCATTAAAAATATTTTTTTTTATTTTCTTTTTCAACACATCTCATAAATGTATCTACCAGTAGTTTATCATTAGAAATATATTTTTTTATTTTCTTTTTCAAACTTTTCAACACATTTCATAAATGTATATAGTTTATCATTACACATATATTTTTTGATTTTCAAACTTTTCAACACATTTCATAAGTGTATATAGTTTATCACTAGAAATATATTTTTTGATTTTCTTTTCCAAACTTTTCAACACATTTTATAAATGTATCTACCGGTAGATTATCACTAGAAATATATCTTTTCATTTTCTTTTTCAAATTTTTCCACACATTTCATAAATGTATATAGTTTATCATTAGAAATATTTTTTTTAAATTTTCTTGTTCAAACTTTTCAACACATTTCATAAATGTATCTACCGGTAGATTATCACTAGAAATATATCTTTTCATTTTCTTTTTCAAACTTTTCAACACATCTCATAAATGTATCTACAGGTAGTTTATCATTAGAAATATTTTTTTTTTCTTTTTCAAACTTTTCAACACATCTCATAAATGTATCTACAGGTAGTTTATCATTAGAAATATATTTTTTTATTTTCTTTTTCAAACTTTTCAACACATCTCATAAATATATCTACCGGTAGTTTATCATTAAAAATATTTTTTTTTATTTTCTTTTTCAAACTTTTCAACACATTTCATAAATGTATCTACCAGTAGTTTATCATTAGAAATATATTTTTTTTTCTTTTTCAAACTTTTCAACACATCTCATAAATGTATCTACAGGTAGTTTATCATTAGAAATATATTTTTTTTTCTTTTTCAAACTTTTCAACACATCTCATAAATGTATCTACAGGTAGTTTATCATTAGAAATATATTTTTTTATTTTCTTTTTCAAACTTTTCAACACTTCTCATAAATGTATCTATCTACCAGTAGTTTATCATTAGAAATATATTTTTTTATTTTCTTTTTAAAACTTTTAAAAACTTCTCATAAATGTATCTACTGGTAGATTATCACTAGAAATATATCTTTTCATTTTCATTTTCAAACTTTTCAACACATTTCATAAATGTATATAGTTTATCATTAGAAATATTTTTTTTAAATTTTCTTGTTCAAACTTTTCAACACATTTCATAAATGTATATAGTTTATCACTAGAAATATATTTTTTGATTTTCAAACTTTTCAACACATTTCATAAGTGTATATAGTGTATCAATAGAAATTTATTTTTTGATTTTCTTTTTCAAACTTTTCAACACATTTCATAAATGTATATAGTTTATCATTATAAATATTTTTTTTTGATTTTCAAACTTTTCAACACATTTCATAAGTGTATATAGTTTATCACTAGAAATATATTTTTTGATTTTCTTTTCCACACTTTTCAACACATTTCATAAATGTATCTACCGGTAGATTATCACTAGAAATATATATTTTCATTTTCTTTTTCAAATTTTTCCACACATTTCATAAATGTATATAGTTTATCATTAGAAATATTTTTTTTTGATTTTCAAACTTTTCAACAAATTTCATAAGTGTATATAGTTTATCACTAGAAATATATTTTTTGATTTTCTTTTCCAAACTTTTCATAAATGTATCTACCAGTAGATTATCACTAGAAATATATCTTTTCTTTTTCAAATTTTTCAACACATTTCATAAATGTATATAGTTTATCATTAGAAATATTTTTTTTAAATTTTCTTGTTCAAACTTTTCAACACATTTCATAAATGTATATAGTTTATCACTAGAAATATATTTTTTGATTTTCTTTTCCAAACTTTTCAACACATTTCATAAATGTATCTAGTTTAACATTAGAAATATTTTTTTTTTTCTTTTTCAAACTTTTCAACACATCTCATAAATGTATCTACAGGTAGTTTATCATTAGAAATATATTTTTTTATTTTCTTTTTCAAACTTTTCAACACTTCTCATAAATGTATCTATCTACCAGTAGTTTAACATTAGAAATATATTTTTTTATTTTCTTTTTAAAACTTTTAAAAACTTCTCATAAATGTATCTACTGGTAGATTATCACTAGAAATATATCTTTTCATTTTCATTTTCAAACTTTTCAACACATTTCATAAATGTATATAGTTTATCATTAGAAATATTTTTTTTAAATTTTCTTGTTCAAACTTTTCAACACATTTCATAAATGTATATAGTTTATCACTAGAAATATATTTTTTGATTTTCAAACTTTTCAACACATTTCATAAGTGTATATAGTGTATCAATAGAAATTTATTTTTTGATTTTCTTTTTCAAACTTTTCAACACATTTCATAAATGTATATAGTTTATCATTATAAATATTTTTTTTTGATTTTCAAACTTTTCAACACATTTCATAAGTGTATATAGTTTATCACTAGAAATATATTTTTTGATTTTCTTTTCCACACTTTTCAACACATTTCATAAATGTATCTACCGGTAGATTATCACTAGAAATATATATTTTCATTTTCTTTTTCAAATTTTTCCACACATTTCATAAATGTATATAGTTTATCATTAGAAATATTTTTTTTTGATTTTCAAACTTTTCAACAAATTTCATAAGTGTATATAGTTTATCACTAGAAATATATTTTTTGATTTTCTTTTCCAAACTTTTCATAAATGTATCTACCAGTAGATTATCACTAGAAATATATCTTTTCTTTTTCAAATTTTTCAACACATTTCATAAATGTATATAGTTTATCATTAGAAATATTTTTTTTAAATTTTCTTGTTCAAACTTTTCAACACATTTCATAAATGTATATAGTTTATCACTAGAAATATATTTTTTGATTTTCTTTTCCAAACTTTTCAACACATTTCATAAATGTATCTAGTTTAACATTAGAAATATTTTTTTTTTTCTTTTTCAAACTTTTCAACACATCTCATAAATGTATCTACAGGTAGTTTATCATTAGAAATATATTTTTTTATTTTCTTTTTCAAACTTTTCAACACTTCTCATAAATGTATCTATCTACCAGTAGTTTAACATTAGAAATATATTTTTTTATTTTCTTTTTAAAACTTTTAAAAATTTCTCATAAATGTATCTACTGGTAGATTATCACTAGAAATATATCTTTTCATTTTCATTTTCAAACTTTTCAACACATTTCATAAATGTATCTAGTTTATCATTAGAAATATATTTTTTTGATTTTCAAACTTTTCAACACATTTCATAAGTGTATATAGTTTATCACTAGAAATATATTTTTTGATTTTCTTTTCCAAACTTTTCATAAATGTATCTACCAGTAGATTATCACTAGAAATATATCTTTTCTTTTTCAAATTTTTCAACACATTTCATAAATGTATATAGTTTATCATTAGAAATATTTTTTTTAAATTTTCTTGTTCAAACTTTTCAACACATTTCATAAATGTATATAGTTTATCACTAGAAATATATTTTTTGATTTTCAAACTTTTCAACACATTTCATAAGTGTATATAGTGTATCAATAGAAATTTATTTTTTGATTTTCTTTTTCAAACTTTTCAACACATTTCATAAATGTATATAGTTTATCATAAGAAATATATTTCTTTTAAATTTCAAACTTTTCAACACATCTCATAATTGTATCTTCCGGTAGTTTATCATTAGAAATATATTTTTTTATTTTCTTTTTCAAACTTTTCAACACATCTCATAAATGTATCTACAGGTAGTTTATCATTAGAAATATATTTTTTTATTTTCTTTTTCAAACTTTTCAACACATCTCATAAATATATCTACCGGTAGTTTATCATTAGAAATATATTTTTTTATTTTCTTTTTCAAACTTTTCAACACATCTCATAAATGTATCTACCAGTAGTTTATCATTAGAAATATATTTTTTTATTTTATTTTTCAAACTTTTCAACACTTCTCATAAATGTATCTATCTACCAGTAGTTTATCATTAGAAATATATTTTTTTATTTTCTTTTTAAAACTTTTAAAAACTTCTCATAAATGTATCTACTGGTAGATTATCACTAGAAATATATCTTTTCATTTTCATTTTCAAACTTTTCAACACATTTCATAAATGTATATAGTTTATCATTAGAAATATTTTTTTTAAATTTTCTTGTTCAAACTTTTCAACACATTTCATAAATGTATATAGTTTATCACTAGAAATATATTCTTTGATTTTCAAACTTTTCAACACATTTCATAAGTGTATATAGTGTATCAATAGAAATTTATTTTTTGATTTTCTTTTTCAAACTTTTCAACACATTTCATAAATGTATATAGTTTATCATTATAAATATTTTTTTTTGATTTTCAAACTTTTCAACACATTTCATAAGTGTATATAGTTTATCACTAGAAATATATTTTTTGATTTTCTTTTCCAAACTTTTCAACACATTTCATAAATGTATCTACCGGTAGATTATCACTAGAAATATATATTTTCATTTTCTTTTTCAAATTTTTCCACACATTTCATAAATGTATATAGTTTATCATTAGAAATATTTTTTTTAAATTTTCTTGTTCAAACTTTTCAACACATTTCATAAATGTATATAGTTTATCACTAGAAATATATTTTTTGATTTTCTTTTCCAAACTTTTCAACACATTTCATAAATGTATCTAGTTTAACATTAGAAATATATTTTTTTTTCTTTTTCAAACTTTTCAACACATCTCATAAATGTATCTACAGGTAGTTTATCATTAGAAATATATTTTTTTATTTTCTTTTTCAAACTTTTCAACACATCTCATAAATATATCTACCGGTAGTTTATCATTAGAAATATATTTTTTTATTTTCTTTTTCAAACTTTTCAACACATCTCATAAATGTATCTACCAGTAGTTTATCATTAGAAATATATTTTTTTATTTTCTTTTTCAAACTTTTCAACACTTCTCATAAATGTATCTATCTACCAGTAGTTTAACATTAGAAATATATTTTTTTATTTTCTTTTTAAAACTTTTAAAAATTTCTCATAAATGTATCTACTGGTAGATTATCACTAGAAATATATCTTTTCATTTTCATTTTCAAACTTTTCAACACATCTCATAAATGTATCTACAGGTAGTTTATCATTAGAAATATTTTTTTTTTCTTTTTCAAACTTTTCAACACATCTCATAAATGTATCTACAGGTAGTTTATCATTAGAAATATATTTTTTTATTTTCTTTTTCAAACTTTTCAACACATCTCATAAATATATCTACCGGTAGTTTATCATTAAAAATATTTTTTTTTATTTTCTTTTTCAAACTTTTCAACACATCTCATAAATGTATCTACAGGTAGTTTATCATTAGAAATATATTTTTTTATTTTCTTTTTCAAACTTTTCAACACATCTCATAAATATATCTACCGGTAGTTTATCATTAAAAATATATTGTTTTATTTTCTTTTTCAACACATCTCATAAATGTATCTACCAGTAGTTTATCATTGGAAATATATTTTTTTATTTTCTTTTTCAAACTTTTCAACACATTTCATAAATGTATATAGTTTATCATTACAAATATATTTTTTGATTTTCAATTTTTCAACACATTTCATAAGTGTATATAGTGTATCAATAGAAATTATTTTTTTTTATTTTCTTTTTCAAACTTTTCAACACATCTCATAAATGTATCTAAAGGTAGTTTATCATTAGAAATATATTTTTTTATTTTCTTTTTCAAACTTTTCAACACTTCTCATAAATGTATCTACCGGTAGTTTATCATTAGAAATATATTTTTTTATTTTCTTTTTCAATCTTTTCAACACATCTCATAAATGTATCTACCGGTAGATTATCACTAGAAATATATCTTTTCATTTTCTTTTTCAAAATTTTTCAACACATTTCATAAATGTATATAGTTTATCATAAGAAATATATTTTTTTTATTTTCTTGTTCAAACTTTTCAACATATTTCATAAATGTATCTAGTTTATCACTAGAAATATATTTTTTGATTTTTTTTCTCAAACTTTTCAACACATTTCATAAATGTATATAGTTTATCATTAGAAATATATTTTTTGATTTTCAAACTTTTCAACACATTTCATAAGTGTATATAGTGTATCAATAGAAATTTATTTTTTGATTTTCTTTTTCAAACTTTTCAACACATTTCATAAATGTATATAGTTTATCATTATAAATATTTATTTTTGATTTTCAAACTTTTCAACACATTTCATAAGTGTATATAGTTTATCACTAGAAATATATTTTTTGATTTTCTTTTCCAAACTTTTCAACACATTTCATAAATGTATCTACCGGTAGATTATCACTAGAAATATATCTTTTCATTTTCTTTTTCAAATTTTTCCACACATTTCATAAATGTATATAGTTTATCATTAGAAATATTTTTTAAAAATTTTCTTGTTCAAACTTTTCAACACATTTCATAAATGTATCTACCGGTAGATTATCACTAGAAATATATCTTTTCATTTTCTTTTTCAAACTTTTCAACACATCTCATAAATGTATCTACAGGTAGTTTATCATTAGAAATATTTTTTTTTTTCTTTTTCAAACTTTTCAACACATCTCATAAATGTATCTACAGGTAGTTTATCATTAGAAATTTATTTTTTGATTTTCTTTTTCAAACTTTTCAACACATCTCATAAATATATCTACCGGTAGTTTATCATTAAAAATAAATTTTTTTATTTTCTTTTTCAAACTTTTCAACACATTTCATAAATGTATCTACCAGTAGTTTATCATTAGAAATATATTTTTTTTTCTTTTTCAAACTTTTCAACACATCTCATAAATGTATCTACAGGTAGTTTATCATTAGAAATATATTTTTTTTTTCTTTTTCAAACTTTTCAACACATCTCATAAATGTATCTACAGGTAGTTTATCATTAGAAATATATTTTTTTATTTTCTTTTTCAAACTTTTCAACACATCTCATAAATATATCTACCGGTAGTTTATCATTAAAAATATTTTTTTTTATTTTCTTTTTCAACACATCTCATAAATGTATCTACCAGTAGTTTATCATTAGAAATATATTTTTTTATTTTCTTTTTCAAACTTTTCAACACATTTCATAAATGTATATAGTTTATCATTACACATATATTTTTTGATTTTCAAACTTTTCAACACATTTCATAAGTGTATATAGTTTATCACTAGAAATATATTTTTTGATTTTCTTTTCCAAACTTTTCAACACATTTTATAAATGTATCTACCGGTAGATTATCACTAGAAATATATCTTTTCATTTTCTTTTTCAAATTTTTCCACACATTTCATAAATGTATATAGTTTATCATTAGAAATATTTTTTTAAAATTTTCTTGTTCAAACTTTTCAACACATTTCATAAATGTATCTACCGGTAGATTATCACTAGAAATATATCTTTTCATTTTCTTTTTCAAACTTTTCAACACATCTCATAAATGTATCTACAGGTAGTTTATCATTAGAAATATTTTTTTTTTCTTTTTCAAACTTTTCAACACATCTCATAAATGTATCTACAGGTAGTTTATCATTAGAAATATATTTTTTTATTTTCTTTTTCAAACTTTTCAACACATCTCATAAATATATCTACCGGTAGTTTATCATTAAAAATATTTTTTTTTATTTTCTTTTTCAAACTTTTCAACACATTTCATAAATGTATCTACCAGTAGTTTATCATTAGAAATATATTTTTTTTTCTTTTTCAAACTTTTCAACACATCTCATAAATGTATCTACAGGTAGTTTATCATTAGAAATATATTTTTTTTTCTTTTTCAAACTTTTCAACACATCTCATAAATGTATCTACAGGTAGTTTATCATTAGAAATATATTTTTTTATTTTCTTTTTCAAACTTTTCAACACTTCTCATAAATGTATCTATCTACCAGTAGTTTATCATTAGAAATATATTTTTTTATTTTCTTTTTAAAACTTTTAAAAACTTCTCATAAATGTATCTACTGGTAGATTATCACTAGAAATATATCTTTTCATTTTCATTTTCAAACTTTTCAACACATTTCATAAATGTATATAGTTTATCATTAGAAATATTTTTTTTAAATTTTCTTGTTCAAACTTTTCAACACATTTCATAAATGTATATAGTTTATCACTAGAAATATATTTTTTGATTTTCAAACTTTTCAACACATTTCATAAGTGTATATAGTGTATCAATAGAAATTTATTTTTTGATTTTCTTTTTCAAACTTTTCAACACATTTCATAAATGTATATAGTTTATCATTATAAATATTTTTTTTTGATTTTCAAACTTTTCAACACATTTCATAAGTGTATATAGTTTATCACTAGAAATATATTTTTTGATTTTCTTTTCCAAACTTTTCAACACATTTCATAAATGTATCTACCGGTAGATTATCACTAGAAATATATATTTTCATTTTCTTTTTCAAATTTTTCCACACATTTCATAAATGTATATAGTTTATCATTAGAAATATTTTTTTTTGATTTTCAAACTTTTCAACAAATTTCATAAGTGTATATAGTTTATCACTAGAAATATATTTTTTGATTTTCTTTTCCAAACTTTTCATAAATGTATCTACCAGTAGATTATCACTAGAAATATATCTTTTCTTTTTCAAATTTTTCAACACATTTCATAAATGTATATAGTTTATCATTAGAAATATTTTTTTTTAATTTTCTTGTTCAAACTTTTCAACACATTTCATAAATGTATATAGTTTATCACTAGAAATATATTTTTTGATTTTCTTTTCCAAACTTTTCAACACATTTCATAAATGTATCTAGTTTAACATTAGAAATATTTTTTTTTTTCTTTTTCAAACTTTTCAACACATCTCATAAATGTATCTACAGGTAGTTTATCATTAGAAATATATTTTTTTATTTTCTTTTTCAAACTTTTCAACACTTCTCATAAATGTATCTATCTACCAGTAGTTTAACATTAGAAATATATTTTTTTATTTTCTTTTTAAAACTTTTAAAAATTTCTCATAAATGTATCTACTGGTAGATTATCACTAGAAATATATCTTTTCATTTTCATTTTCAAACTTTTCAACACATTTCATAAATGTATCTAGTTTATCATTAGAAATATATTTTTTTGATTTTCAAACTTTTCAACACATTTCATAAGTGTATATAGTTTATCACTAGAAATATATTTTTTGATTTTCTTTTCCAAACTTTTCATAAATGTATCTACCAGTAGATTATCACTAGAAATATATCTTTTCTTTTTCAAATTTTTCAACACATTTCATAAATGTATATAGTTTATCATTAGAAATATTTTTTTTAAATTTTCTTGTTCAAACTTTTCAACACATTTCATAAATGTATATAGTTTATCACTAGAAATATATTTTTTGATTTTCAAACTTTTCAACACATTTCATAAGTGTATATAGTGTATCAATAGAAATTTATTTTTTGATTTTCTTTTTCAAACTTTTCAACACATTTCATAAATGTATATAGTTTATCATAAGAAATATATTTCTTTTAAATTTCAAACTTTTCAACACATCTCATAATTGTATCTTCCGGTAGTTTATCATTAGAAATATATTTTTTTATTTTCTTTTTCAAACTTTTCAACACATCTCATAAATGTATCTACAGGTAGTTTATCATTAGAAATATATTTTTTTATTTTCTTTTTCAAACTTTTCAACACATCTCATAAATATATCTACCGGTAGTTTATCATTAGAAATATATTTTTTTATTTTCTTTTTCAAACTTTTCAACACATCTCATAAATGTATCTACCAGTAGTTTATCATTAGAAATATATTTTTTTATTTTATTTTTCAAACTTTTCAACACTTCTCATAAATGTATCTATCTACCAGTAGTTTATCATTAGAAATATATTTTTTTATTTTCTTTTTAAAACTTTTAAAAACTTCTCATAAATGTATCTACTGGTAGATTATCACTAGAAATATATCTTTTCATTTTCATTTTCAAACTTTTCAACACATTTCATAAATGTATATAGTTTATCATTAGAAATATTTTTTTTAAATTTTCTTGTTCAAACTTTTCAACACATTTCATAAATGTATATAGTTTATCACTAGAAATATATTCTTTGATTTTCAAACTTTTCAACACATTTCATAAGTGTATATAGTGTATCAATAGAAATTTATTTTTTGATTTTCTTTTTCAAACTTTTCAACACATTTCATAAATGTATATAGTTTATCATTATAAATATTTTTTTTTGATTTTCAAACTTTTCAACACATTTCATAAGTGTATATAGTTTATCACTAGAAATATATTTTTTGATTTTCTTTTCCAAACTTTTCAACACATTTCATAAATGTATCTACCGGTAGATTATCACTAGAAATATATATTTTCATTTTCTTTTTCAAATTTTTCCACACATTTCATAAATGTATATAGTTTATCATTAGAAATATTTTTTTTAAATTTTCTTGTTCAAACTTTTCAACACATTTCATAAATGTATATAGTTTATCACTAGAAATATATTTTTTGATTTTCTTTTCCAAACTTTTCAACACATTTCATAAATGTATCTAGTTTAACATTAGAAATATATTTTTTTTTCTTTTTCAAACTTTTCAACACATCTCATAAATGTATCTACAGGTAGTTTATCATTAGAAATATATTTTTTTATTTTCTTTTTCAAACTTTTCAACACATCTCATAAATATATCTACCGGTAGTTTATCATTAGAAATATATTTTTTTATTTTCTTTTTCAAACTTTTCAACACATCTCATAAATGTATCTACCAGTAGTTTATCATTAGAAATATATTTTTTTATTTTCTTTTTCAAACTTTTCAACACTTCTCATAAATGTATCTATCTACCAGTAGTTTAACATTAGAAATATATTTTTTTATTTTCTTTTTAAAACTTTTAAAAATTTCTCATAAATGTATCTACTGGTAGATTATCACTAGAAATATATCTTTTCATTTTCATTTTCAAACTTTTCAACACATTTCATAAATGTATCTAGTTTATCATTAGAAATATATTTTTTTGATTTTCAAACTTTTCAACACATTTCATAAGTGTATATAGTTTATCACTAGAAATATATTTTTTGATTTTCTTTTCCAAACTTTTCATAAATGTATCTACCAGTAGATTATCACTAGAAATATATCTTTTCTTTTTCAAATTTTTCAACACATTTCATAAATGTATATAGTTTATCATTAGAAATATTTTTTTTAAATTTTCTTGTTCAAACTTTTCAACACATTTCATAAATGTATATAGTTTATCATTATAAATATTTTTTTTTGATTTTCAAACTTTTCAACACATTTCATAAGTGTATATAGTTTATCACTAGAAATATATTTTTTGATTTTCTTTTCCAAACTTTTCAACACATTTCATAAATGTATCTACCGGTAGATTATCACTAGAAATATATATTTTCATTTTCTTTTTCAAATTTTTCCACACATTTCATAAATGTATATAGTTTATCATTAGAAATATATTTTTTGATTTTCAAACTTTTCAACACATTTCATAAGTGTATATAGTTTATCAATAGAAATTTATTTTTTGATTTTATTTTTCAAACTTTTCAACATATTTCATAAATGTATCTAGTTTATCATTAGAAATATATTTTTTTAATTTTCTTTTCCAAACTTTTCAACACATTTCATAAATGTATCTAGTTTATCATTAGAAATTTATTTTTTTATTTTATTTTTCAAACTATTCAACACATTTCATAAATGTATCTAGTTTATCATTAGAAAAATATTTTTTATAAATTTCAAACTTTTCAACACATTTCATAAATGTATCTAGTTTATCACTAGAAATATATTTTTTGATTTTCATTTCCAAACTTTTCAACACATTTCATATATGTATCTAGTTTAACATTAGAAATATATTTTTTTGATTTTCAAACTTTTAAACACATATCATAAGTGTATATAGTTCATCAACAGAAATTTATTTTTTAATTTTCTTTATCAAACTTTTCAACACATTTCATAAATGTATCTAGTTTATCATTAGAAATATATTTTTTGATTTTCTTTTTCAAACCTTTCAACACATTTCATAAGTGTATGTACTGGTAGTTTATCATTAGAAATATATTTTTTTATTTTCTTTTTCAAACTTTTCAACACATCTCATAAATGTATCTACCAGTAGTTTATCATTAGAAATATATTTTTTTATTTTATTTTTCAAACTTTTCAACACATCTCATAAATGTATCTACCGTTAGTTTATCATTAGAAGTATATTTTTTTATTTTCTTTTTCAAACTTTTCAACACTTCTCATAAATGTATCTACCGGTAGTTTATCATTAGAAATATATTTTTTATTTTCTATTTCAATCTTTCCAACACATCTCATAAATGTATCTACCGGTAGATTATCATTAGAAATATATCTTTTCATTTTCTTTTTCAAAATTTTTCAACACATTTCATAAATGTATATAGTTTATCATAAGAAATATATTTTTTTTATTTTCTTGTTCAAACTTTTCAACATATTTCATAAATGTATCTAGTTTATCACTAGAAATATATTTTTTGATTTTCTTGTTCAAACTTTTCAACACATTTCATAAATGTATATAGTTTATCATTAGAAATATATTTTTTGATTTTCAAACTTTTCAACACATTTCATAAGTGTATATAGTGTATCAATAGAAATTTATTTTTTGATTTTCTTTTTCAAACTTTTCAACACATTTCATAAATGTATATAGTTTATCATTATAAATATTTTTTTTTTTATTTTCAAACTTTTCAACACATTTCATAAGTGTATATAGTTTATTACTAGAAATATATTTTTTGATTTTCTTTTCCAAACTTTTCAACACATTTCATAAATGTATCTACCGGTAGATTATCACTAGAAATATATATTTTCATTTTCTTTTTCAAATTTTTCCACACATTTCATAAATGTATATAGTTTATCATTAGAAATATTTTTTTTAAATTTTCTTGTTCAAACTTTTCAACACATTTCATAAATGTATATAGTTTATCACTAGAAATATATTTTTTGATTTTCTTTTCCAAACTTTTCAACACATTTCATAAATGTATCTAGTTTATCATAAGAAATATATTTTTTTTTTAATTTCAAACTTTTCACCACATCTCATAATTGTATCTTACGGTAGTTTATCATTAGAAATATATTTTTTTATTTTCTTTTTCAAACTTTTCAACACATCTCATAAATGTATCTACAGGTAGTTTATCATTAGAAATATATTTTTTTTTCTTTTTCAAACTTTTCAACACATCTCATAAATATATCTACCGGTAGTTTATCACTAGAAATATATTTTTTTATTTTCTTTTTCAAACTTTTCAACACATTTCATAAATGTATATAGTTTATCATTAGAAATATATTTTTTGATTTTCAAACTTTTCAACACATTTCATAAGTGTATATAGTGTATCAATAGAAATTTATTTTTTGATTTTCTTTTTCAAACTTTTCAACACATTTCATAAATGTATATAGTTTATCATAAGAAATATATTTCTTTTAAATTTCAAACTTTTCAACACATCTCATAATTGTATCTTCCGGTAGTTTATCATTAGAAATATATTTTTTTATTTTCTTTTTCAAACTTTTCAACACATCTCATAAATGTATCTACAGGTAGTTTATCATTAGAAATATATTTTTTTATTTTCTTTTTCAAACTTTTCAACACATCTCATAAATATATCTACCGGTAGTTTATCATTAGAAATATATTTTTTTATTTTCTTTTTCAAACTTTTCAACACATCTCATAAATGTATCTACCAGTAGTTTATCATTAGAAATATATTTTTTTATTTTCTTTTTCAAACTTTTCAACACATCTCATAAATGTATCTACAGGTAGTTTATCATTAGAAATATATTTTTTTTTCTTTTTCAAACTTTTCAACACATCTCATAAATATATCTACCGGTAGTTTATCACTAGAAATATATTTTTTTATTTTCTTTTTCAAACTTTTCAACACATTTCATAAATGTATATAGTTTATCATTAGAAATATATTTTTTGATTTTCAAACTTTTCAACACATTTCATAAGTGTATATAGTGTATCAATAGAAATTTATTTTTTGATTTTCTTTTTCAAACTTTTCAACACATTTCATAAATGTATATAGTTTATCATAAGAAATATATTTCTTTTAAATTTCAAACTTTTCAACACATCTCATAATTGTATCTTCCGGTAGTTTATCATTAGAAATATATTTTTTTATTTTCTTTTTCAAACTTTTCAACACATCTCATAAATGTATCTACAGGTAGTTTATCATTAGAAATATATTTTTTTATTTTCTTTTTCAAACTTTTCAACACATCTCATAAATATATCTACCGGTAGTTTATCATTAGAAATATATTTTTTTATTTTCTTTTTCAAACTTTTCAACACATCTCATAAATGTATCTACCAGTAGTTTATCATTAGAAATATATTTTTTTATTTTATTTTTCAAACTTTTCAACACTTCTCATAAATGTATCTATCTACCAGTAGTTTATCATTAGAAATATATTTTTTTATTTTCTTTTTAAAACTTTTAAAAACTTCTCATAAATGTATCTACTGGTAGATTATCACTAGAAATATATCTTTTCATTTTCATTTTCAAACTTTTCAACACATTTCATAAATGTATATAGTTTATCATTAGAAATATTTTTTTTAAATTTTCTTGTTCAAACTTTTCAACACATTTCATAAATGTATATAGTTTATCACTAGAAATATATTCTTTGATTTTCAAACTTTTCAACACATTTCATAAGTGTATATAGTGTATCAATAGAAATTTATTTTTTGATTTTCTTTTTCAAACTTTTCAACACATTTCATAAATGTATATAGTTTATCATTATAAATATTTTTTTTTGATTTTCAAACTTTTCAACACATTTCATAAGTGTATATAGTTTATCACTAGAAATATATTTTTTGATTTTCTTTTCCAAACTTTTCAACACATTTCATAAATGTATCTACCGGTAGATTATCACTAGAAATATATATTTTCATTTTCTTTTTCAAATTTTTCCACACATTTCATAAATGTATATAGTTTATCATTAGAAATATTTTTTTTAAATTTTCTTGTTCAAACTTTTCAACACATTTCATAAATGTATATAGTTTATCACTAGAAATATATTTTTTGATTTTCTTTTCCAAACTTTTCAACACATTTCATAAATGTATCTAGTTTAACATTAGAAATATATTTTTTTTTCTTTTTCAAACTTTTCAACACATCTCATAAATGTATCTACAGGTAGTTTATCATTAGAAATATATTTTTTTATTTTCTTTTTCAAACTTTTCAACACATCTCATAAATATATCTACCGGTAGTTTATCATTAGAAATATATTTTTTTATTTTCTTTTTCAAACTTTTCAACACATCTCATAAATGTATCTACCAGTAGTTTATCATTAGAAATATATTTTTTTATTTTCTTTTTCAAACTTTTCAACACTTCTCATAAATGTATCTATCTACCAGTAGTTTAACATTAGAAATATATTTTTTTATTTTCTTTTTAAAACTTTTAAAAATTTCTCATAAATGTATCTACTGGTAGATTATCACTAGAAATATATCTTTTCATTTTCATTTTCAAACTTTTCAACACATTTCATAAATGTATCTAGTTTATCATTAGAAATATATTTTTTTGATTTTCAAACTTTTCAACACATTTCATAAGTGTATATAGTTTATCACTAGAAATATATTTTTTGATTTTCTTTTCCAAACTTTTCATAAATGTATCTACCAGTAGATTATCACTAGAAATATATCTTTTCTTTTTCAAATTTTTCAACACATTTCATAAATGTATATAGTTTATCATTAGAAATATTTTTTTTAAATTTTCTTGTTCAAACTTTTCAACACATTTCATAAATGTATATAGTTTATCATTATAAATATTTTTTTTTGATTTTCAAACTTTTCAACACATTTCATAAGTGTATATAGTTTATCACTAGAAATATATTTTTTGATTTTCTTTTCCAAACTTTTCAACACATTTCATAAATGTATCTACCGGTAGATTATCACTAGAAATATATATTTTCATTTTCTTTTTCAAATTTTTCCACACATTTCATAAATGTATATAGTTTATCATTAGAAATATATTTTTTGATTTTCAAACTTTTCAACACATTTCATAAGTGTATATAGTTTATCAATAGAAATTTATTTTTTGATTTTATTTTTCAAACTTTTCAACATATTTCATAAATGTATCTAGTTTATCATTAGAAATATATTTTTTTAATTTTCTTTTCCAAACTTTTCAACACATTTCATAAATGTATCTAGTTTATCATTAGAAATTTATTTTTTTATTTTATTTTTCAAACTATTCAACACATTTCATAAATGTATCTAGTTTATCATTAGAAAAATATTTTTTATAAATTTCAAACTTTTCAACACATTTCATAAATGTATCTAGTTTATCACTAGAAATATATTTTTTGATTTTCATTTCCAAACTTTTCAACACATTTCATATATGTATCTAGTTTAACATTAGAAATATATTTTTTTGATTTTCAAACTTTTAAACACATATCATAAGTGTATATAGTTCATCAACAGAAATTTATTTTTTAATTTTCTTTATCAAACTTTTCAACACATTTCATAAATGTATCTAGTTTATCATTAGAAATATATTTTTTGATTTTCTTTTTCAAACCTTTCAACACATTTCATAAGTGTATGTACCGGTAGTTTATCATTAGAAATATATTTTTTTATTTTCTTTTTCAAACTTTTCAACACATCTCATAAATGTATCTACCAGTAGTTTATCATTAGAAATATATTTTTTTATTTTATTTTTCAAACTTTTCAACACATCTCATAAATGTATCTACCGTTAGTTTATCATTAGAAGTATATTTTTTTATTTTCTTTTTCAAACTTTTCAACACTTCTCATAAATGTATCTACCGGTAGTTTATCATTAGAAATATATTTTTTATTTTCTATTTCAATCTTTCCAACACATCTCATAAATGTATCTACCGGTAGATTATCATTAGAAATATATCTTTTCATTTTCTTTTTCAAAATTTTTCAACACATTTCATAAATGTATATAGTTTATCATAAGAAATATATTTTTTTTATTTTCTTGTTCAAACTTTTCAACATATTTCATAAATGTATCTAGTTTATCACTAGAAATATATTTTTTGATTTTCTTGTTCAAACTTTTCAACACATTTCATAAATGTATATAGTTTATCATTAGAAATATATTTTTTGATTTTCAAACTTTTCAACACATTTCATAAGTGTATATAGTGTATCAATAGAAATTTATTTTTTGATTTTCTTTTTCAAACTTTTCAACACATTTCATAAATGTATATAGTTTATCATTATAAATATTTTTTTTTTTATTTTCAAACTTTTCAACACATTTCATAAGTGTATATAGTTTATTACTAGAAATATATTTTTTGATTTTCTTTTCCAAACTTTTCAACACATTTCATAAATGTATCTACCGGTAGATTATCACTAGAAATATATATTTTCATTTTCTTTTTCAAATTTTTCCACACATTTCATAAATGTATATAGTTTATCATTAGAAATATTTTTTTTAAATTTTCTTGTTCAAACTTTTCAACACATTTCATAAATGTATATAGTTTATCACTAGAAATATATTTTTTGATTTTCTTTTCCAAACTTTTCAACACATTTCATAAATGTATCTAGTTTATCATAAGAAATATATTTTTTTTTTAATTTCAAACTTTTCACCACATCTCATAATTGTATCTTACGGTAGTTTATCATTAGAAATATATTTTTTTATTTTCTTTTTCAAACTTTTCAACACATCTCATAAATGTATCTACAGGTAGTTTATCATTAGAAATATATTTTTTTTTCTTTTTCAAACTTTTCAACACATCTCATAAATATATCTACCGGTAGTTTATCACTAGAAATATATTTTTTTATTTTCTTTTTCAAACTTTTCAACACATTTCATAAATGTATATAGTTTATCATTAGAAATATATTTTTTGATTTTCAAACTTTTCAACACATTTCATAAGTGTATATAGTGTATCAATAGAAATTTATTTTTTGATTTTCTTTTTCAAACTTTTCAACACATTTCATAAATGTATATAGTTTATCATTATAAATATTTTTTTTTGATTTTCAAACTTTTCAACAAATTTCATAAGTGTATATAGTTTATCACTAGAAATATATTTTTTGATTTTCTTTTCCAAACTTTTCATAAATGTATCTACCAGTAGATTATCACTAGAAATATATCTTTTCTTTTTCAAATTTTTCAACACATTTCATAAATGTATATAGTTTATCATTAGAAATATTTTTTTTAAATTTTCTTGTTCAAACTTTTCAACACATTTCATAAATGTATATAGTTTATCACTAGAAATATATTTTTTGATTTTCTTTTCCAAACTTTTCAACACATTTCATAAATGTATCTAGTTTAACATTAGAAATATATTTTTTTTTCTTTTTCAAACTTTTCAACACATCTCATAAATGTATCTACAGGTAGTTTATCATTAGAAATATTTTTTTTTGATTTTCAAACTTTTCAACAAATTTCATAAGTGTATATAGTTTATCACTAGAAATATATTTTTTTATTTTCTTTTTCAAACTTTTCAACACATCTCATAAATGTATCTACCAGTAGTTTATCATTAGAAATATATTTTTTTATTTTCTTTTTCAAACTTTTCAACACTTCTCATAAATGTATCTATCTACCAGTAGTTTAACATTAGAAATATATTTTTTTATTTTCTTTTTAAAACTTTTAAAAACTTCTCATAAATGTATCTACTGGTAGATTATCACTAGAAATATATCTTTTCATTTTCATTTTCAAACTTTTCAACACATTTCATAAATGTATCTAGTTTATCATTAGAAATATATTTTTTTTATTTTCAAACTTCTCAACACATTTCATAAGTGTATATAGTTTATCACTAGAAATATATTTTTTGATTTTCTTTTCCAAACTTTTCATAAATGTATCTACCAGTAGATTATCACTAGAAATATATCTTTTCTTTTTCAAATTTTTCAACACATTTCATAAATGTATATAGTTTATCATTAGAAATATTTTTTTTAAATTTTCTTGTTCAAACTTTTCAACACATTTCATAAATGTATATAGTTTATCACTAGAAATATATTTTTTGATTTTCAAACTTTTCAACACATTTCATAAGTGTATATAGTGTATCAATAGAAATTTATTTTTTGATTTTCTTTTTCAAACTTTTCAACACATTTCATAAATGTATATAGTTTATCATTATAAATATTTTTTTTTGATTTTCAAACTTTTCAACACATTTCATAAGTGTATATAGTTTATCACTAGAAATATATTTTTTGATTTTCAAACTTTTCAACACATTTCATAAGTGTATATAGTGTATCAATAGAAATTTATTTTTTGATTTTCTTTTTCAAACTTTTCAACACATTTCATAAATGTATATAGTTTATCATAAGAAATATATTTCTTTTAAATTTCAAACTTTTCAACACATCTCATAATTGTATCTTCCGGTAGTTTATCATTAGAAATATATTTTTTTATTTTCTTTTTCAAACTTTTCAACACATCTCATAAATGTATCTAGTTTAACATTAGAAATATATTTTTTTTTCTTTTTCAAACTTTTCAACACATCTCATAAATGTATCTACAGGTAGTTTATCATTAGAAATATATTTTTTTATTTTCTTTTTCAAACTTTTCAACACATCTCATAAATATATCTACCGGTAGTTTATCATTAGAAATATATTTTTTTATTTTCTTTTTCAAACTTTTCAACACATCTCATAAATGAATCTACCAGTAGTTTATCATTAGAAATATATTTTTTTATTTTATTTTTCAAACTTTTCAACACTTCTCATAAATGTATCTATCTACCAGTAGTTTATCATTATAAATAATTTTTTTTTATTTTCAAACTTTTCAACACATTTCATAAGTGTATATAGTTTATCACTAGAAATATATTTTTTGATTTTCTTTTCCAAACTTTTCAACACATTTCATAAATGTATCTACCGGTAGATTATCACTAGAAATATATATTTTCATTTTCTTTTTCAAATTTTTCCACACATTTCATAAATGTATATAGTTTATCATTAGAAATATTTTTTTTAAATTTTCTTGTTCAAACTTTTCAACACATTTCATAAATGTATATAGTTTATCACTAGAAATATATTTTTTGATTTTCTTTTCCAAACTTTTCAACACATTTCATAAATGTATCTAGTTTATCATAAGAAATATATTTTTTTTTTAATTTCAAACTTTTCACCACATCTCATAATTGTATCTTACGGTAGTTTATCATTAGAAATATATTTTTTTATTTTCTTTTTCAAACTTTTCAACACATCTCATAAATGTATCTACAGGTAGTTTATCATTAGAAATATATTTTTTTTTCTTTTTCAAACTTTTCAACACATCTCATAAATATATCTACCGGTAGTTTATCACTAGAAATATATTTTTTATTTTCTTTTTCAAACTTTTCAACACATTTCATAAATGTATATAGTTTATCATTAGAAATATATTTTTTGATTTTCAAACTTTTCAACACATTTCATAAGTGTATATAGTGTATCAATAGAAATTTATTTTTTGATTTTCTTTTTCAAACTTTTCAACACATTTCATAAATGTATATAGTTTATCATTATAAATATTTTTTTTTGATTTTCAAACTTTTCAACAAATTTCATAAGTGTATATAGTTTATCACTAGAAATATATTTTTTTATTTTCTTTTTCAAACTTTTCAACACATCTCATAAATGTATCTACCAGTAGTTTATCATTAGAAATATATTTTTTTATTTTCTTTTTCAAACTTTTCAACACTTCTCATAAATGTATCTATCTACCAGTAGTTTAACATTAGAAATATATTTTTTTATTTTCTTTTTAAAACTTTTAAAAACTTCTCATAAATGTATCTACTGGTAGATTATCACTAGAAATATATCTTTTCATTTTCATTTTCAAACTTTTCAACACATTTCATAAATGTATCTAGTTTATCATTAGAAATATATTTTTTTTATTTTCAAACTTTTCAACACATTTCATAAATGTATCTAGTTTATCATTAGAAATATATTTTTTTTATTTTCAAACTTCTCAACACATTTCATAAGTGTATATAGTTTATCACTAGAAATATATTTTTTGATTTTCTTTTCCAAACTTTTCATAAATGTATCTACCAGTAGATTATCACTAGAAATATATCTTTTCTTTTTCAAATTTTTCAACACATTTCATAAATGTATATAGTTTATCATTAGAAATATTTTTTTTAAATTTTCTTGTTCAAACTTTTCAACACATTTCATAAATGTATATAGTTTATCACTAGAAATATATTTTTTGATTTTCAAACTTTTCAACACATTTCATAAGTGTATATAGTGTATCAATAGAAATTTATTTTTTGATTTTCTTTTTCAAACTTTTCAACACATTTCATAAGTGTATATAGTGTATCAATAGAAATTTATTTTTTGATTTTCTTTTTCAAACTTTTCAACACATTTCATAAATGTATATAGTTTATCATTATAAATATTTTTTTTTGATTTTCAAACTTTTCAACACATTTCATAAGTGTATATAGTTTATCACTAGAAATATATTTTTTGATTTTCAAACTTTTCAACACATTTCATAAGTGTATATAGTGTATCAATAGAAATTTATTTTTTGATTTTCTTTTTCAAACTTTTCAACACATTTCATAAATGTATATAGTTTATCATAAGAAATATATTTCTTTTAAATTTCAAACTTTTCAACACATCTCATAATTGTATCTTCCGGTAGTTTATCATTAGAAATATATTTTTTTATTTTCTTTTTCAAACTTTTCAACACATCTCATAAATGTATCTAGTTTAACATTAGAAATATATTTTTTTTTCTTTTTCAAACTTTTCAACACATCTCATAAATGTATCTACAGGTAGTTTATCATTAGAAATATATTTTTTTATTTTCTTTTTCAAACTTTTCAACACATCTCATAAATATATCTACCGGTAGTTTATCATTAGAAATATATTTTTTTATTTTCTTTTTCAAACTTTTCAACACATCTCATAAATGTATCTACCAGTAGTTTATCATTAGAAATATATTTTTTTATTTAATTTTTCAAACTTTTCAACACTTCTCATAAATGTATCTATCTACCAGTAGTTTATCATTATAAATATTTTTTTTTTATTTTCAAACTTTTCAACACATTTCATAAGTGTATATAGTTTATCACTAGAAATATATTTTTTGATTTTCTTTTCCAAACTTTTCAACACATTTCATAAATGTATCTACCGGTAGATTATCACTAGAAATATATATTTTCATTTTCTTTTTCAAATTTTTCCACACATTTCATAAATGTATATAGTTTATCATTAGAAATATTTTTTTTAAATTTTCTTGTTCAAACTTTTCAACACATTTCATAAATGTATATAGTTTATCACTAGAAATATATTTTTTGATTTTCTTTTCCAAACTTTTCAACACATTTCATAAATGTATCTAGTTTATCATAAGAAATATATTTTTTTTTTAATTTCAAACTTTTCACCACATCTCATAATTGTATCTTACGGTAGTTTATCATTAGAAATATATTTTTTTATTTTCTTTTTCAAACTTTTCAACACATCTCATAAATGTATCTACAGGTAGTTTATCATTAGAAATATATTTTTTTTTCTTTTTCAAACTTTTCAACACATCTCATAAATATATCTACCGGTAGTTTATCACTAGAAATATATTTTTTATTTTCTTTTTCAAACTTTTCAACACATTTCATAAATGTATATAGTTTATCATTAGAAATATATTTTTTGATTTTCAAACTTTTCAACACATTTCATAAGTGTATATAGTGTATCAATAGAAATTTATTTTTTGATTTTCTTTTTCAAACTTTTCAACACATTTCATAAATGTATATAGTTTATCATTATAAATATTTTTTTTTGATTTTCAAACTTTTCAACAAATTTCATAAGTGTATATAGTTTATCACTAGAAATATATTTTTTGATTTTCTTTTCCAAACTTTTCATAAATGTATCTACCAGTAGATTATCACTAGAAATATATATTTTCTTTTTCAAATTTTTCAACACATTTCATAAATGTATATAGTTTATCATTAGAAATATTTTTTTTAAATTTTCTTGTTCAAACTTTTCAACACATTTCATAAATGTATATAGTTTATCACTAGAAATATATTTTTTGATTTTCTTTTCCAAACTTTTCAACACATTTCATAAATGTATCTAGTTTAACATTAGAAATATATTTTTTTTTCTTTTTCAAACTTTTCAACACATCTCATAAATGTATCTACAGGTAGTTTATCATTAGAAATATATTTTTTTATTTTCTTTTTCAAACTTTTCAACACATCTCATAAATATATCTACCGGTAGTTTATCATTAGAAATATATTTTTTTATTTTCTTTTTCAAACTTTTCAACACATCTCATAAATGTATCTACCAGTAGTTTATCATTAGAAATATATTTTTTTATTTTCTTTTTCAAACTTTTCAACACTTCTCATAAATGTATCTATCTACCAGTAGTTTAACATTAGAAATATATTTTTTTATTTTCTTTTTAAAACTTTTAAAAATTTCTCATAAATGTATCTACTGGTAGATTATCACTAGAAATATATCTTTTCATTTTCATTTTCAAACTTTTCAACACATTTCATAAATGTATCTAGTTTATCATTAGAAATATATTTTTTTGATTTTCAAACTTTTCAACACATTTCATAAGTGTATATAGTTTATCACTAGAAATATATTTTTTGATTTTCTTTTCCAAACTTTTCATAAATGTATCTACCAGTAGATTATCACTAGAAATATATCTTTTCTTTTTCAAATTTTTCAACACATTTCATAAATGTATATAGTTTATCATTAGAAATATTTTTTTTAAATTTTCTTGTTCAAACTTTTCAACACATTTCATAAATGTATATAGTTTATCACTAGAAATATATTTTTTGATTTTCAAACTTTTCAACACATTTCATAAGTGTATATAGTGTATCAATAGAAATTTATTTTTTGATTTTCTTTTTCAAACTTTTCAACACATTTCATAAATGTATATAGTTTATCATAAGAAATATATTTCTTTTAAATTTCAAACTTTTCAACACATCTCATAATTGTATCTTCCGGTAGTTTATCATTAGAAATATATTTTTTTATTTTCTTTTTCAAACTTTTCAACACATCTCATAAATGTATCTACAGGTAGTTTATCATTAGAAATATATTTTTTTATTTTCTTTTTCAAACTTTTCAACACATCTCATAAATATATCTACCGGTAGTTTATCATTAGAAATATATTTTTTTATTTTCTTTTTCAAACTTTTCAACACATCTCATAAATGTATCTACCAGTAGTTTATCATTAGAAATATATTTTTTTATTTTATTTTTCAAACTTTTCAACACTTCTCATAAATGTATCTATCTACCAGTAGTTTATCATTAGAAATATATTTTTTTATTTTCTTTTTAAAACTTTTAAAAACTTCTCATAAATGTATCTACTGGTAGATTATCACTAGAAATATATCTTTTCATTTTCTTTTTCGAACTTTTCAACACATCTCATAAATGTATATAGTTTATCATTAGAAATATTTTTTTTTAATTTTCTTGTTCAAACTTTTCAACACATTTCATAAATGTATATAGTTTATCACTAGAAATATATTTTTTGATTTTCAAACTTTTCAACACATTTCATAAGTGTATATAGTGTATCAATAGAAATTTATTTTTTGATTTTATTTTTCAAACTTTTCAACACATTTCATAAATGTATATAGTTTATCATTATAAATATTTTGTTTTGATTTTCAAACTTTTCAACACATTTCATAAGTGTATATAGTTTATCACTAGAAATATATTTTTTGATTTTATTTTCCAAACTTTTCAACACATTTCATAAATGTATCTACCGGTAGATTATCACTAGAAATATATATTTTCATTTTCTTTTTCAAATTTTTCCACACATTTCATAAATGTATATAGTTTATCATTAGAAATATTTTTTTTAAATTTTCTTGTTCAAACTTTTCAACACATTTCATAAATGTATATAGTTTATCACTAGAAATATATTTTTTGATTTTCTTTTCCAAACTTTTCAACACATTTCATAAATGTATCTAGTTTAACATTAGAAATATATTTTTTTTTCTTTTTCAAACTTTTCAACACATCTCATAAATGTATCTACAGGTAGTTTATCATTAGAAATATATTTTTTTATTTTCTTTTTCAAACTTTTCAACACATCTCATAAATATATCTACCGGTAGTTTATCATTAGAAATATATTTTTTTATTTTCTTTTTCAAACTTTTCAACACATCTCATAAATGTATCTACCAGTAGTTTATCATTAGAAATATATTTTTTTATTTTCTTTTTCAAACTTTTCAACACTTCTCATAAATGTATCTATCTACCAGTAGTTTATCATTAGAAATATATTTTTTTATTTTCTTTTTAAAACATTTAAAAACTTCTCATAAATGTATCTACTGGTAGATTATCACTAGAAATATATCTTTTCATTTTCATTTTCAAACTTTTCAACACATTTCATAAATGTATCTAGTTTATCATTAGAAATATATTTTTTTGATTTTCAAACTTTTCAACACATTTCATAAGTGTATATAGTTTATCACTAGAAATATATTTTTTGATTTTCTTTTCCAAACTTTTTATAAATGTATCTACCAGTAGATTATCACTAGAAATATATCTTTTCTTGTTCAAACTTTTCAACACATTTCATAAATGTATATAGTTTATCACTAGAAATATATTTTTTGATTTTCAAACTTTTGAACACATTTCATAAGTGTATATAGTGTATCAATAGAAATTTATTTTTTGATTTTCTTTTTCAAACTTTTCAACACATTTCATAAATGTATATAGTTTATCATAAGAAATATATTTCTTTTAAATTTCAAACTTTTCAACACATCTCATAATTGTATCTTCCGGTAGTTTATCATTAGAAATATATTTTTTTATTTTCTTTTTCAAACTTTTCAACACATCTCATAAATATATCTACCGGTAGTTTATCATTAGAAATATATTTTTTTATTTTCTTTTTCAAACTTTTCAACACATCTCATAAATGTATCTACCAGTAGTTTATCATTAGAAATATATTTTTTTATTTTATTTTTCAAACTTTTCAACACTTCTCATAAATGTATCTATCTACCAGTAGTTTATCATTAGAAATATATTTTTTTATTTTCTTTTTAAAACTTTTAAAAACTTCTCATAAATGTATCTACTGGTAGATTATCACTAGAAATATATCTTTTCATTTTCATTTTCAAACTTTTCAACACATTTCATAAATGTATCTAGTTTATCATTAGAAATATATTTTTTTGATTTTCAAACTTTTCAACACATTTCATAAGTGTATATAGTTTATCACTAGAAATATATTTTTTGATTTTCTTTTCCAAACTTTTCATAAATGTATCTACCAGTAGATTATCACTAGAAATATATCTTTACTTTTTCAAATTTTTCAACACATTTCATAAATGTATATAGTTTATCATTATAAATATTTTTTTTTGATTTTCAAACTTTTCAACAAATTCCATAAGTGTATATAGTTTATCACTAGAAATATATTTTTTGATTTTCTTTTCCAAACTTTTCATAAATGTATCTACCAGTAGATTATCACTAGAAATATATCTTTTCTTTTTCAAATTTTTCAACACATTTCATAAATGTATATAGTTTATCATTAGAAATATTTTTTTTTAATTTTCTTGTTCAAACTTTTCAACACATTTCATAAATGTATCTAGTTTAACATTAGAAATATATTTTTTTTTCTTTTTCAAACTTTTCAACACATCTCATAAATGTATCTACAGGTAGTTTATCATTAGAAATATATTTTTTTATTTTCTTTTTCAAACTTTTCAACACATCTCATAAATATATCTACCGGTAGTTTATCATTAGAAATATATTTTTTTATTTTCTTTTTCAAACTTTTCAACACATCTCATAAATGTATCTACCAGTAGTTTATCATTAGAAATATATTTTTTTATTTTCTTTTTCAAACTTTTCAACACTTCTCATAAATGTATCTATCTACCAGTAGTTTAACATTAGAAATATATTTTTTTATTTTCTTTTTAAAACTTTTAAAAACTTCTCATAAATGTATCTACTGGTAGATTATCACTAGAAATATATCTTTTCATTTTCATTTTCAAACTTTTCAACACATTTCATAAATGTATCTAGTTTATCATTAGAAATATATTTTTTTGATTTTCAAACTTTTCAACACATTTCATAAGTGTATATAGTTTATCACTAGAAATATATTTTTTGATTTTCTTTTCCAAACTTTTCATAAATGTATCTACCAGTAGATTATCACTAGAAATATATCTTTTCTTTTTCAAATTTTTCAACACATTTCATAAATGTATATAGTTTATCATTAGAAATATTTTTTTTAAATTTTCTTGTTCAAACTTTTCAACACATTTCATAAATGTATATAGTTTATCACTAGAAATATATTTTTTGATTTTCAAACTTTTCAACACATTTCATAAGTGTATATAGTGTATCAATAGAAATTTATTTTTTGATTTTCTTTTTCAAACTTTTCAACACATTTCATAAATGTATATAGTTTATCATAAGAAATATATTTCTTTTAAATTTCAAACTTTTCAACACATCTCATAATTGTATCTTCCGGTAGTTTATCATTAGAAATATATTTTTTTATTTTCTTTTTCAAACTTTTCAACACATCTCATAAATGTATCTACAGGTAGTTTATCATTAGAAATATATTTTTTTATTTTCTTTTTCAAACTTTTCAACACATCTCATAAATATATCTACCGGTAGTTTATCATTAGAAATATATTTTTTTATTTTCTTTTTCAAACTTTTCAACACATCTCATAAATGTATCTACCAGTAGTTTATCATTAGAAATATATTTTTTTATTTTCTTTTTAAAACTTTTAAAAACTTCTCATAAATGTATCTACTGGTAGATTATCACTAGAAATATATCTTTTCATTTTCATTTTCAAACTTTTCAACACATTTCATAAATGTATCTAGTTTATCATTAGAAATATATTTTTTTGATTTTCAAACTTTTCAACACATTTCATAAGTGTATATAGTTTATCACTAGAAATATATTTTTTGATTTTCTTTTCCAAACTTTTCAACACATTTCATAAATGTATCTACCGGTAGATTATCACTAGAAATATATATTTTCATTTTCTTTTTCAAATTTTTCCACACATTTCATAAATGTATATAGTTTATCATTAGAAATATTTTTTTTAAATTTTCTTGTTCAAACTTTTCAACACATTTCATAAATGTATATAGTTTATCACTAGAAATATATTTTTTGATTTTCTTTTCCAAACTTTTCAACACATTTCATAAATGTATCTAGTTTAACATTAGAAATATATTTTTTTTTCTTTTTCAAACTTTTCAACACATCTCATAAATGTATCTACAGGTAGTTTATCATTAGAAATATATTTTTTTATTTTCTTTTTCAAACTTTTCAACACATCTCATAAATATATCTACCGGTAGTTTATCATTAGAAATATATTTTTTTATTTTCTTTTTCAAACTTTTCAACACATCTCATAAATGTATCTACCAGTAGTTTATCATTAGAAATATATTTTTTTATTTTCTTTTTCAAACTTTTCAACACTTCTCATAAATGTATCTATCTACCAGTAGTTTATCATTAGAAATATATTTTTTTATTTTCTTTTTAAAACATTTAAAAACTTCTCATAAATGTATCTACTGGTAGATTATCACTAGAAATATATCTTTTCATTTTCATTTTCAAACTTTTCAACACATTTCATAAATGTATCTAGTTTATCATTAGAAATATATTTTTTTGATTTTCAAACTTTTCAACACATTTCATAAGTGTATATAGTTTATCACTAGAAATATATTTTTTGATTTTCTTTTCCAAACTTTTTATAAATGTATCTACCAGTAGATTATCACTAGAAATATATCTTTTCTTGTTCAAACTTTTCAACACATTTCATAAATGTATATAGTTTATCACTAGAAATATATTTTTTGATTTTCAAACTTTTGAACACATTTCATAAGTGTATATAGTGTATCAATAGAAATTTATTTTTTGATTTTCTTTTTCAAACTTTTCAACACATTTCATAAATGTATATAGTTTATCATAAGAAATATATTTCTTTTAAATTTCAAACTTTTCAACACATCTCATAATTGTATCTTCCGGTAGTTTATCATTAGAAATATATTTTTTTATTTTCTTTTTCAGACTTTTCAACACATCTCATAAATATATCTACCGGTAGTTTATCATTAGAAATATATTTTTTTATTTTCTTTTTCAAACTTTTCAACACATCTCATAAATGTATCTACCAGTAGTTTATCATTAGAAATATATTTTTTTATTTTATTTTTCAAACTTTTCAACACATTTCATAAATGTATCTAGTTTATCATTAGAAATATATTTTTTTGATTTTCAAACTTTTCAACACATTTCATAAGTGTATATAGTTTATCACTAGAAATATATTTTTTGATTTTCTTTTCCAAACTTTTCATAAATGTATCTACCAGTAGATTATCACTAGAAATATATCTTTACTTTTTCAAATTTTTCAACACATTTCATAAATGTATATAGTTTATCATTAGAAATATTTTTTTTAAATTTTCTTGTTCAAACTTTTCAACACATTTCATAAATGTATATAGTTTATCACTAGAAATATATTTTTTGATTTTCAAACTTTTCAACACATTTCATAAGTGTATATAGTTTATCATAAGAAATATATTTTTTTTTAAATTTCAAACTTTTCACCACATCTCAAAATTGTATCTTACGGTAGTTTATCATTAGAAATATATTTTTTTATTTTCTTTTTCAAACTTTTCAACACATCTCATAAATGTATCTACAGGTAGTTTATCATTAGAAATATATTTTTTTTTCTTTTTCAAACTTTTCAACACATCTCATAAATATATCTACCGGTAGTTTATCACTAGAAATATATTTTTTTATTTTCTTTTTCAAACTTTTCAACACATTTCATAAATGTATATAGTTTATCATTAGAAATATATTTTTTGATTTTCAAACTTTTCAACACATTTCATAAGTGTATATAGTGTATCAATAGAAATTTATTTTTTGATTTTCTTTTTCAAACTTTTCAACACATTTCATAAATGTATATAGTTTATCATTATAAATATTTTTTTTTGATTTTCAAACTTTTCAACAAATTTCATAAGTGTATATAGTTTATCACTAGAAATATATTTTTTGATTTTCTTTTCCAAACTTTTCATAAATGTATCTACCAGTAGATTATCACTAGAAATATATCTTTTCTTGTTCAAACTTTTCAACACATTTCATAAATGTATATAGTTTATCACTAGAAATATATTTTTTGATTTTCAAACTTTTGAACACATTTCATAAGTGTATATAGTGTATCAATAGAAATTTATTTTTTGATTTTCTTTTTCAAACTTTTCAACACATTTCATAAATGTATATAGTTTATCATAAGAAATATATTTCTTTTAAATTTCAAACTTTTCAACACATCTCATAATTGTATCTTCCGGTAGTTTATCATTAGAAATATATTTTTTTATTTTCTTTTTCAGACTTTTCAACACATCTCATAAATATATCTACCGGTAGTTTATCATTAGAAATATATTTTTTTATTTTCTTTTTCAAACTTTTCAACACATCTCATAAATGTATCTACCAGTAGTTTATCATTAGAAATATATTTTTTTATTTTATTTTTCAAACTTTTCAACACATTTCATAAATGTATCTAGTTTATCATTAGAAATATATTTTTTTGATTTTCAAACTTTTCAACACATTTCATAAGTGTATATAGTTTATCACTAGAAATATATTTTTTGATTTTCTTTTCCAAACTTTTCATAAATGTATCTACCAGTAGATTATCACTAGAAATATATCTTTACTTTTTCAAATTTTTCAACACATTTCATAAATGTATATAGTTTATCATTAGAAATATTTTTTTTAAATTTTCTTGTTCAAACTTTTCAACACATTTCATAAATGTATATAGTTTATCACTAGAAATATATTTTTTGATTTTCAAACTTTTCAACACATTTCATAAGTGTATATAGTTTATCATAAGAAATATATTTTTTTTTAAATTTCAAACTTTTCACCACATCTCAAAATTGTATCTTACGGTAGTTTATCATTAGAAATATATTTTTTTATTTTCTTTTTCAAACTTTTCAACACATCTCATAAATGTATCTACAGGTAGTTTATCATTAGAAATATATTTTTTTTTCTTTTTCAAACTTTTCAACACATCTCATAAATATATCTACCGGTAGTTTATCACTAGAAATATATTTTTTTATTTTCTTTTTCAAACTTTTCAACACATTTCATAAATGTATATAGTTTATCATTAGAAATATATTTTTTGATTTTCAAACTTTTCAACACATTTCATAAGTGTATATAGTGTATCAATAGAAATTTATTTTTTGATTTTCTTTTTCAAACTTTTCAACACATTTCATAAATGTATATAGTTTATCATTATAAATATTTTTTTTTGATTTTCAAACTTTTCAACAAATTTCATAAGTGTATATAGTTTATCACTAGAAATATATTTTTTGATTTTCTTTTCCAAACTTTTCATAAATGTATCTACCAGTAGATTATCACTAGAAATATATCTTTTCTTTTTCAAATTTTTCAACACATTTCATAAATGTATATAGTTTATCATTAGAAATATTTTTTTTAAATTTTCTTGTTCAAACTTTTCAACACATTTCATAAATGTATATAGTTTATCACTAGAAATATATTTTTTGATTTTCTTTTCCAAACTTTTCAACACATTTCATAAATGTATCTAGTTTATCATAAGAAATATATTTCTTTTAAATTTCAAACTTTTCAACACATCTCATAATTGTATCTTCCGGTAGTTTATCATTAGAAATATATTTTTTTATTTTCTTTTTCAAACTTTTCAACACATCTCATAAATGTATCTAGTTTAACATTAGAAATATATTTTTTTTTCTTTTTCAAACTTTTCAACACATCTCATAAATGTATCTACAGGTAGTTTATCATTAGAAATATATTTTTTTATTTTCTTTTTCAAACTTTTCAACACATCTCATAAATACATCTACCGGTAGTTTATCATTAGAAATATATTTTTTTATTTTCTTTTTCAAACTTTTCAACACATCTCATAAATGTATCTACCAGTAGTTTATCATTAGAAATATATTTTTTTATTTTCTTTTTCAAACTTTTCAACACTTCTCATAAATGTATCTATCTACCAGTAGTTTATCATTAGAAATATATTTTTTTATTTTCTTTTTAAAACTTCTCATAAATGTATCTACTGGTAGATTATCAATAGAAATTTATTTTTTGATTTTCTTTTTCAAACTTTTCAACACATTTCATAAATGTATATAGTTTATCATTATAAATATTTTTTTTTGATTTTCAAACTTTTCAACACATTTCATAAGTGTATATAGTTTATCACTAGAAATATATTTTTTGATTTTCTCTTTCAAACTTTTCAACATATTTCATAAATGTATCTAGTTTATCATTAGAAATATATTTTTTTAATTTTCTTTTCCAAACTATTCAACACATTTCATAAATGTATCTAGTTTATCATTAGAAATATATTTTTTATAAATTTCAAACTTTTCAACACATTTCATAAATGTATCTAGTTTAACATTAGAAATATATTTTTTGATTTTCTTTTTCAATCTTTTCAACATATTTCATAAATGTATCTAGTTTATCATTAGAAATATATTTTTTTGATTTTCAAACTTTTAAACACATATCATAAGTGTATATAGTTCATCAACAGAAATTTATTTTTTAATTTTCTTTATCAAACTTTTCAACACATTTCATAAATGTATCTAGTTTATCATTAGAAATATATTTTTTTATTTTCTTTTTCAAACCTTTCAACACATTTCATAAGTGTATGTACCGGTAGTTTATCATTAGAAATATATTTTTTTATTTTCTTTTTCAAACTTTTCAACACATCTCATAAATGTATCTACCAGTAGTTTATCATTAGAAATATATTTTTTTATTTTATTTTTCAAACTTTTCAACACATCTCATAAATGTATCTACCTGTAGTTTATCATTAGAAATATATTTTTGATTTTCAAACTTTTCAACACATTTCATAAGTGTATATAGTTTATCAATAGAAATTTATTTTTTGATTTTCTTTTTCAAACTTTTCAACATATTTCATAAATGTATCTAGTTTATCACTAGAAATATATTTCTTTTCCAAAGTTTTCAACACATTTCATAAATGTATCTAGTTTATCATTAGAAATATATTTTTTCTTTTTTTCAAACTTTTCAACATATCTCATAAATGTATCTACCGGTAGTTTATCATTAGAAATATATTTTTTAAATTTTCTTTTCCAAACTTTTCAACACATTTCATAAATGTATCTAGTTTATCATTAGAAATATATTTTTTTATTTTATTTTTTTTTAAATTATTCAACACATTTCATAAATGTATCTAGTTTATCACTAGATAAACCCCTTGCTTCTCCAGATAGGAACTATTAAGTTCTCTGTTTGGAATAGATAACATATAGAATGAACATTAAACGTAGGCAAGAATTATGTGCTTCGAAAATATGTTCTTGTGGCCGTGGTTGTCGTCTTCTGGTGTGTTCGTTCTCAAGCTCCTGCTGATTAGCAGGATGTAGTCCAGAGAATGGAATGCATTGCATCATGGTTTGCAACACATGTGCCTTTCGGCCTGAGACATTAGACTTCAGCATGGTTTCTGTGTCATGTTTCTGTATCTAAAACGGTGGTTCTCAGCAAGACAGCAGGGACTTGAAGGGGGGGGGGGGCACCGAAGAAATTTCTGAAATAGAGGTAAGAGTAAAACTTGTCATGGGGAGGGGGGCATATGAAGATAAAGACTTGAAGAGTAACCAATAAGAAATATAGCGACAAATCTGAAAAAGTCTTGGTGACTTATAAGGAAAGTCAATGATTTTTTTTTTTAAGCACAAGGGCTTAAAAACGACTGTGAAGGTTAGAACAAATGAAGGACTAACAAACCAGTAACATCTGCAGTTAGAACAAATGCAGGACTGACAAACCAGTAACATCTGCAGTTAGAACAAATGCAGGACTGACAAACCAGTAACATCTGCAGTTAGAACAAATGCAGGACTGACAAACCAGTAACATCTGCAGTTAGAACAAATGCAGGACTGACAAACGAGTAACATCTGCAGTTAGAACAAATGCAGGACTGACAAACCATTATTGTTTATTATTTATATGGATAACATTATAAAAACAGTAAAACACCACCAGACGTTTACCATTACTTAAATGACTTAATTGAACCACTCTTTGCTGACCATCAGTGCCTTTTCCACAGTTCAAGTGAAGTGCTGAAAGATCACATAAACCTACTCAATGAAAGCTGCCTCAATCACAACATGAAGATCAATAAAGAAAATACAGAAGTAATGTTTATAGGCAGAAAACCCAATACAATCAAAATAAATGATCAACTACTGAAGTAAAGTAAGTGCAGAAATTTAAATATTTTGGGAGCATTTGTATAGCTGACTGAAGAATGGACAGAGTGTTGAGACAAGAATTAAAAAGTCAACTATGTAACTTATGAACTTATACCAATTTTCCTGTCGAAGACGAATGTATCAGGACATTGGCACAAATAAAACGGAGACACAGCGCATTTCCATTCTCTGGATTACATCCTGCTAGAAATCCAGCAGGACAATGATCCTGCTAAAAGAGAAATTCAACAGGAGTTTGAAAATGTACGCTGAAGAAGAAGACTAATGGCTTCTAGGTTGACCCAGCCTAAGAAAAGGGCACCAGATCTTCGGGGAAAGTAGCCGCAGGTATGATGTTGGTCAATGAAAAATACAGACTTAACCCCATACTCCCCACTACGCCTCAATGGAAAAAGTGAAAACATGAAAACTCCTTTTTTAATGAATGTCATACTGCGAGTTTACAACAAAATTACAAATAACAGGAGAGAATTTGGTATTTATACTAACTTTCCATCTACAGCATCCACAATTTTGGCATCTATCTCCAAGTAGTCAAAGGCTGCCAGCATCCGAAGTCTTCTAGCCGGCCGTCGTTTCAAGTTGATCATGTATATCTGCAAATATGAATAAATAAAGTTTTTAACACCAGACAGCCTAGAGAAGACCATAATGGAGGGGATGATGCCAGGGAGACGTACAAGAGACAGACCCAGAAGATGGATGCAAGACATCAAAGACCACCTGAACATGACAGTAACAGAAGCAGGAAGACTAGCTCAAGATTGACAGAAGCTTCGAAAGGCTGTGATGACTGCTACAGGATATGCTACCTGATGAGTATGAATGTTTTTAATTAACGAAGTTCGTGGTGGCTGGATTATCAGAACAGCAACATCCACATTCTTCTTCTTTCATTCTCAAACTTCTTAGAGATTATCAAGATGCAGTCTGGAGAACGGAATGTGTTGCATCATGGTTTACAGCGTGACTGTGTTATATGCACCTTTCGGTCTGACACATCCGATTTCAGCATGACTTCTAGGTCACTTTGACCATATACGGAATGTGAAACCAACACCATCCTAAAACCTTCTTAGTCACCTCTTACAAGATATATGGAAGATAAATAGTGTTGCTATTTTTTGCTCCCCTTTTGACTACGAATTGGCCATAACAGACTGAAAAGTCACATGTTCAGAAAGTTGAAAATTTGTAGACAGACCTGTGCAACTGTGGACTGAGCCCAGAGACTGCAGAACACATCCTTCATGCCTGTCAAATCTACCAAGAAGAGAGTGAGAAAATATGTTTATTTTCCTACTGAGACGGCAGAACTTCCAGACTTGAGGGGTTCCATGGATGACCTGAAGCGAATTACACAGTTCATTGAAGCTATTGGCGCTGTAGCCTGATATCTGACTGAAGAACAAAATGCTCCCCTTTCGGGCCCTGGAAACACACTTTCACTTTTATGGTTAAAAGCTCTGATATAACCGAATTGGATTAACTTTGCGACTGAAAGGAGCATAATTTTACCATAAGATGAACATTTTACGCAGCCAAAAAAAAAACTTAATAAATATTATAAAATACCTTTACAACTTTTAAAACTAAAAGTTTACCTTCAGTTATTTAACAAAAAATGTATACAAACTACAACAAAATGATATTGTTTACCAACCATGTTATCTAACAGAAAATGTATACAAACTACAACAAAATGACACATAACTTGCCTGATCAGATCCTATGTATACAAACTACAACAAAATGACATAACTTGACTGATCAAATCCTAGTTTGTCTTTAGGCTTCTCTGGTATATACACATGAGGTGAACTGTACAGAGGAGGAACTTCTTGTACTGAAAATATTATACACTTTGTTCAAGAACATCATCAAGGAAATCATCAAGTATTGCTTACCTCCAGGATCAGCTTCTCTGCACTGTAGGCGAATCTGTAAGCGTTTGGTATGTCAGGTCTCAGATCAGTTAAATATTTACTGTCCGCACAAATTCAACTCTGATTCAATAAATACTTCACAAACACATTTCAGATCATCTAAACCATAAGTGAAAACTTTTCTCGAATCACAACCCCATTTTATTTAGAAGTAAAGTGACCCATGGTCAAAAACATTTTATATAAGGCTTTCAATATGGAAAAAATATTCTATATCGTTAGAAGATTGTTCAGAATATCTTCTACTTCTGCGTTGGCTCTCAAGTAACCAACACAAATTTATTTTTTGATTTCCACCATGGAGCATGAAGTATGATGTGCTACTATTTCATTTGAGGCATATATCTTCTTCTTCATCGTTCATTCTCAAACTCCTGCTGGATCTCCCTTGTAGCAAGACCATTGTCCTACTAGATTTCTAGCAGGATGTAGTCCAGAGAATGGAAATGCGTTGTGCCGCCGTTTTATTTGTGCCAATGGCCCGGCACATCCGTCTTCGGCGGATTTGAGGCATATATAATTCAATACAATTTAAACATGACATATTTAATGTTTAGCTTGATATTGTAACTCGTTAACAATTATTTCTTCATAATTTACATTTGAGTTTTTGCCAACGTATGTTAACCATGTGTGTGTGTCGCATCAGTCTATTAACCGAGAACACAGAAACTGCTCACATTTTGATGAGTTATATTTGGGTCAAAGGGCATGAACTCATGAACCACTAACCTACCATAAGTTATATTTAATATTACATAATCACCAGTGTGTTGCAGGGGAGCAAAGAATAGCAACACTGGTTACCTTCGACGCATGTCGTAAAAGGCGACTAAGGAGGTTATGGGATGGAGTTGGCTGTCCCATCCCATATAGGGTCAGTGACCAAAAACCTGCTGAAGTCGGATGTGTCTGGCCGAAAGGCGCAGATATCGCAGCAATGCTGTAAACCATGACACAACGCATTCCGTTCTCCGGACTACATCCTGCTAATCTGCAGGAGTTTGAGAATGAACGCAGAAGAAGAAGATATTACAAAATGTATGATATTATTCCAACTTTGAGACACTGATTAAAATGACAATTGTTTTACAATCATTTCGCCCGTGTGTTGCCTGGGCCTCAAAAGAGAGCCAACAATAGCAACACCGTTTACCTTCCATGCATGTCACAAGAGGCAACTAGGGATGTTATAGGTTGGAGTTGGCTGTCCCATCCCATACAGGTTAAAGTGACCCAGAAGCCATGATGAAGTCAGATCGATAGGTGCAGATACCTCAGCAAAGCTATAAACCATGATACAATACATTTCATTCTCCGGACTGCATCCTGTGAATCTGCAGGAGTGTAGGGACGCACACAGAAGAAATCACTATTTTTCTTTACGTAACTGTTTCAGCCGAAACCCACAGAAAACCCTTGGCCACCCAAATTTGGGTCACAACTCATAATATGGGAACCCGTGAGTTAAACGTATACTATAAACATATTTGTTCAGTTGTGATTACGTATAGCAACTTTCCTCTTCATCAATAGCAAAAATAATGTTCCAGTTTCAGTTACATTCAAATTCAAATTGAATAATTTGTCCTTGCAGTGCTTGTTCTAAATTCAACTCCTCCACAATTCAAAAATTCTACTTATCAGTGTCTATATCTTTAAAATAAACTTATCCTTATCTTTAAAATAAACTTATCTTTATCTTTAAAATAAACTTATCCTTATCTATAAAATAAACTTATCCTTATCTTTAAAATAAACTTATCATTATCTTTAAAATAAACTTATCCTTATCTTTAAAATAAACTTATCCTTATCTTTAAAATAAACTTATCCTTATCTTTAAAATAAACTTATCCTTATCTTTAAAATAAACATATCCTTATCTTTAAAATAAACTTATCCTTATCTTTAAAATAAACTTATCCTTATCTTTAAAATAAACTTATCATTATCTTTAAAATAAACTTATCCTTATCTTTAAAATAAACTTATCCTTATCTTTAAAATAAACTTATCCTTATCTTTAAAATAAACTTATCCTTATCTTTAAAATAAACTTTAAAATAAACTTATCATTATCTTTAAAATAAACTTATCCTTATCTTTAAAATAAACTTATCCTTATCTTTAAAATAAACTTATCCTTATCTTTAAAATAAACTTATCCTTATCTTTAAAATAAACTTATCCTTATCTTTAAAATAAACTTATCATTATCTTTAAAATGAACTTATCCTTATCTTTAAAATAAACTTATCCTTATCTTTAAAATAAACTTTAAAATAAACTTTAAAATAAACTTATCATTATCTTTAAAATAAACTTATCCTTATCTTTAAAATAAACTTATCCTTATCTTTAAAATAAACTTATCCTTATCTTTAAAATAAACTTATCCTTATCTTTAAAATAAACTTATCCTTATCTTTAAAATAAACTTATCCTTATCTTTAAAATAAACTTATCCTTATCTTTAAAATGAACTTATCCTTATCTTTAAAATAAACTTATCATTATCTTTAAAATAAACTTATCATTATCTTTAAAATAAACTTATCTGTATCTTTAAAATAAACTTATCCTTATCTTTAAAATAAACGTATCCTTATTTTTAAAATAAACTTATCCTTATCTTTAAAATAAACGTATCCTTATTTTTAAAATAAACGTATCCTTATTTTTAAAATAAACTTCTCCTATCTTTAAAATAAACTTAATCTTATCTTTAAAATAAAATTAACTTTATCTTTTAGATATCCCAGGAATATCAGTGGGAGGACATAGCATAATTAATTTGAGATATGTGGATGACACTGTTCTGATTGCAAAAAGTGAGGAAGATCTTCAAGAGCTAATTAATGTAGTAGTCACAGAAAGTAAAGAGAAAGGCCTCTTCCTAAATATCAAAAAAACAGAAGTAATGGTTATTTCAAAGAAACAAAATAACACACCTTGCAAGATCAAAGTGAATGATATAGTATTAAAATAGGTCCCCCCAATTCAAATATCTAGGTACAATGATTACAGCAAATGGAAGAAGTTCAACACAAATAAAAATAACCAAATGGTCAGAGGGTGTCCGACAAAGTGGATGGTGCCGCAGTAACCTAATGAACAAATAGCTATTTTGTTCAATTGAACAATGCGTGCATTCATTATAAACAAAAAATATGAATGCACACATTTTCTCTTTTACTAGATGCGTTGCCATCCCTGCGCTATGGAGACGGGGTTTGATTAAATCTAGTCATCTATTTTGTTTTTTATTTTGTTGTTTTCTGTTGTTTGTCTCTTGAAAAAGGTTCAATTTGAGCCGATACATGGAGAATTGTCCTGTTTAGTTTTATTGTATGTTTTTTTATATATACTTTTTTAAATATATTTTTATTAATAGGCAAGGTAAGTGTTTTAGTAACCTGTTTAATTCATTTTGCTCAACAGAAATAAGATGCAGAATAGGACAGGCAAAAACAACATTCAGAAAAATAAAAAATATACTGTGTAATATGACCTTGTCATTAGAGGTGAGAAAGAGAGTTCTGCAGTGCTATATAACCCCTATACTAACATGGGTGCGAGTCTTAGACAATACACAAACTGGAAAGTGGGAGATTGGAGACAACAGAGATGTGGTTCTACAGAAGAATTCTGAGAATACCATGGACTGCCAGAAAAACTAATGTAGAGGTGTTGAAAGAGTCTAATGCGCAACAGACCTTAATCAATAATATAAGAAAAAGACAATCTTCATTTTTTGGCCACTTCATAAGACAGGGAGGTTTGGAGAACATAGTCACAACAGGCAAGATTGAAGGCAACAGAGACAGAAGGTGACAAAGTGAGAAAATAGTTGACAGTTTGATAACCTGGCACAGCAGGCAAACAACAACGATCTTGATACATAATACTATAGACAGAGAGCTGTGGACAGCCATGATCGCCTACACCAGTCAGCATGGCACATGATGATGATGATGACGAATGACACTCCGAGTATTCTTCGTAGACGTGTCATTTCTGCTGTCACTATTTTTCTTGTGTCTTGTGCTGTCATTGTCCAGGTTTGGCACTGGTAGCACAGTGATGGGATAATAATAGTCTTGTATAATGCAACTATTCAGTAGTTTTTTGGATATCGAAAACAACAACGGCAGAAGACGGTTGTGTCTGGCTAATGCTTCAAATAGAGCAGCAACACACTGCATTGTTATTCCCTGGGCTACATCCTGTTGGAAATTTAGTAGGACCAATGTCCTGCTACAAGAGACATTCTGCTGGAGTTTGAGAATGAACGACAGAGAAGATGAAATATATACTTGAATAGTGAGTGGTGTGTTCATTGTAGTCCTTTGTGCCCTTCTGTCAATCATGTTACAGCAGTAGCAGCTTCATCTTCTTCTGCGTTAATTCTGCAGTTCTGCTAGTTAGCTTGATGTTGTTCAAATAATGGGATGTGTTTTGTCATGTTTTACAGTCAATATAAGGTACTACTGCAGTGAAATGGAACAACAATAGTACTTATGTAGAACACAGGTTTTTGAAAGTTTCACTTGAACATGATGGACTATCACTAAAACTAAGGGGTTACGTATTTACACCTTTCAGCCTAACACATCCGACTTCAGCATGACTTTCAGCAGTCAATAAACTGAATTTGTTGTTTTATTTGCAGCACACCTGCGTGATATTACAATTGTCTTTTAAATTGCTGGAGAACTGCCCAGTCCGTATTCTTCCATGGTGTGAAATTAAATAATCATCAAGTGGATGCTTAAAAAACATGTAACTAGATGTAATGTAATAGAAGTAATGTATTAGAAGTAATGTAACTAGAAGTAATGTAACTAGAAGTAATGTAACTAGAAGTAATGTAACTAGAAGTAATGTATAAGAAGTAATATAACTAGAAGTAATGTATTTGAAGCAATGTACCCGGTAACTAGAAATAATTTATAAGAAATAATGTAACTAGAAATAATGTATAAAAAGTAATGTATAAGAAGCAATGTAACTAGAAATAATGTATTTGAAGTAATATAACTAGAAGTAATGTATAAAAAGTAATGTAACTAGAAGTAATGTATAAGAAGCAATGTAACTAGAAATAATGTATTTGAAGTAATATAACTAGAAGTAATGTATAAAAAGTAATGTAACTAGAAGTAATGTATAAAAAGTAATGTAACTAGAAGTAATGTATTAGAAGTAATGGCCTGAGCTTCTAGTTCAGGGTGCAAAAAACAGTGCCATTGTCACCTGCCAAGCATATCGTAAGAGGCGACTAAGGAGGCTTTGGGATGAAGTTTGCTGTCCCATCCTAGGATGATCAAAGTGACCTAGAAGCCTTGCTGACATTAGATGTGTCCTTCCAAAAAGCATAGACATCACAGCAAAGCTGTAAACCATGACACATTGAATTCTGTTTTCAGGACTACATCCTGCTAATCTACAGGAGTTTGAGAACAAATGCAGAAGATGAAGTCACACAATCCGACAATTAATGTGACATATACTAGAAAATGTTATTTCAAAATCGGTTACATTTATTAAGAATTTCTTTTTCTATTCAGCTCATTGTGATGTTTTTTACTACTAATTTCTTTTCAGCTCATTATGATGTTTTTTACTACTAATTTCTTTTTCTATTCACCTCATTGTGATGTTTCTTACTACAAGTTAATGTTAAATACTAAACATTAAAAATTAACTCACAAACAGATAGTCAGCCCAAATATTCCGAGCATGTTCTAGAGCCTTTTCCCTCAGACCAATCACATTTGCAAACCGTTTTTCTGTCCAATCACACGGAGATTCTTCATCTGTATATCCTAAAGATGAACCAATAAACTACAATTGAACAACTGATTATAGTTGTGCTTTTTCAATTTTCAATTTGAAAAGAAACAATTATTTTATGACCAAAAAAAAGGAGTTAAGGGCAGTTTACACGTTTTTTAAGTTTGTCCTAAGATGAGAGACACCTGTTGTAAGCTTGTCCTAAAATCAGAGACACCTGTTGTAAGCTTGTCCTAAGACCAGAGACACCTGTTGTAAGCTTGTCCTAAGACCAGAGACACCTGTTGTAAGCTTGTCCTAAGACCAGAGACACCTGTTGTAAGCTTGTCCTAAGACCAGAGACACCTGTTGTAAGCTTGTCCTAAGACCAGAGACACCTGTTGTAAGCTTGTCCTAAGACCAGAGACACCTGTTGTAAGCTTGTCCTAAGACCAGAGACACCTGTTGTAAGCTTGTCCTAAGACCAGAGACACCTGTTGTAAGCTTGTCCTAAGACCAGAGACACCTGTTGTAAGCTTGTCCTAAGACCAGAGACACCTGTTGTAAGCTTGTACTAAGACCAGAGACACCTGTTGTAAGCTTGTCCTAAGACCAGAGACACTTGTTGTAAGCTTGTCCTAAGACCAGAGACACCTGTTGTAAGCTTGTCCTAAGACCAGAGACACCTGTTGTAAGCTTGTCCTAAGACCAGAGACATCTGTTGTAAGCTTGTCCTAAGACCAGAGACACCTGTTGTAAGTTTGTACTAAGACCAGAGACACCTGTTGTAAGCTTGTCCTAAGACCAGAGACACCTGTTGTAAACTTGTCCTAAGACCAGTGACACCTGTTGTAAGCTTGTCCTAAGACCAGAGACACCTGTTGTAAGCTTGTCCTAAGACCAGAGACACCTGTTGTAAGCTTGTCCTAAGACCAGAGACACCTGTTGTAAGCTTGTACTAAGACCAGAGACACCTGTTGTAAGCTTGTCCTAAGACCAGAGACACCTGTTGTAAGCTTTTCCTAAGACCAGAGACACCTGTTGTAAGCTTGTCCTAAGACCAGAGACATCTGTTGTAAGCTTGTCCTAAGACCAGAGACACCTGTTGTAAGTTTGTACTAAGACCAGAGACACCTGTTGTAAGCTTGTCCTAAGAACAGAGACACCTGTTGTAAACTTGTCCTAAGACCAGTGACACCTGTTGTAAGCTTGTCCTAAGACCAGAGACACCTGTTGTAAGCTTGTCCTAAGACCAGAGACACCTGTTGTAAGCTTGTCCTAAGACCAGAGACACCTGTTGTAAGCTTGTACTAAGACCAGAGACACCTGTTGTAAGCTTGTCCTAAGACCAGAGACACCTGTTGTAAGCTTTTCCTAAGACCAGAGACACCTGTTGTAAGCTTGTCCTAAGTCGAAAGATTATGGTCTGTTGTTTCCTATGAAGTTGGTGAATGGGGTCTTCTTCTTCATCGTTCATTCTCAAACTCCCGCTGGATATCTCTTGTAACAGGACAATGGTCCTACTAGATTTCCAGCAGGATGTAGTCCAAAGAATTGAAATGCGTTGTGTCGCCGTTTTGTTGCGCCAATGTCTTTGGCGGAAGTTTCTGATCAATATTCATATCTTTCTTCCACTGTGATGTTTAATAGCTGTGGATTAGTGGTTGTGTTCATTCTCAAATTTCAGCTTGCTAGTAGGATGTTCTAAGTTTCAGGAGTTTGAACATGATGATGAGTTTACTGATTTTTAGCAGCCATCGTCAAATACAAGAATCTTCAAAAGTTTTGTAACTATTGAGTGGTGTCATAAAGTTCAAGAATCTGCAAGAGTTTTGTTTTGTAACTATTGATTGGTGTCATAAAGTTCAAGAATCTGCAAGAGTTTTGTTTTGTAACTATTGAGTGGTGTCATAAAGTTCAAGAATCTGCAAGAGTTGGGATGGGACAATGTGAAAGTCATTGATTGTATGCACCAGCTGGTATTAAATTAGACAAATAAACTCACAAATTATTTCCTTTAATTTTTACGTCTATTAAATCTAATTTTTACAAAATACTTTTACCTTTATTTTTGTGGTCAATTTTAACATCAACATAGTGGTATAAATGAGACACAGCCAACAGCCATTCTGTCAACATTGCAGTTGAATTATCTACGTTGTGATCACTTCGAATCCTAGGAGATGAATAATGAAAAATTGCAATGACAAAGAGAAGGTTTCCACTAAAATAATTGTATTTGTTTTCAAAGGTATCAAATAAATCGGCAACACAACACGTATCTGTTCTCTGGACGTTAAAAAAATATGTTTCTCTTCTTTTGCGTTCATCTCAAACTCCTGATTGTCAGTAGGATATAGCTCAGAGAAAAGAATGTATTGTATCACAATTTACAGCATTGCTGTGATATCTAGTCTGTGATTTTCTGCCTGACACATCCGACTTCACAACGAATTGCACAGGGCGATAGGGCAATGGATCGAGCTGATGTTTTGAACTCCATAAAACCCGCAGAAGATGGATGTGTCAGGCCATTGGTGCAAATAAAACGGCGACACAGCACATATCCATTCTCTGAACTACATCCTGCTGGAAATCTAGTAGGACCATGCTCCTGCTACAAGAGAGATACAGCGGGAGTTTGAGAATGAACGATGAAGAAGAAGAACTCCATAAGAAATATAGCACACAAGAGTGATTCTAGTGTGGATAATGATTTCTTTTCAATGTCCAGGATTAAAGATGAGGGTTTGAAATGTGGTGTTGCTAAAAGTGAATATTTTAGAGGGCGTAGAAAAATGATGGTCAACCAGAAGAGGACCGGTACTGAGAGCAGAAGTTTAATGGCAGATACACTCAGGTAGAGATCGGAGCAACTATGAACGTGTCCAGTTTGCAGTGATGATCAGACGACTAACTAACTAAGTAACTATCTGACCCATACGATTTCAGCATAGCTTCTGGGTCACTTTGATCTCCTATAGGATGGGACAGCCAACTCCAATCCCAAAACCTCCTTTAGTCAACTCTTACAACATGAATGGCAAATAACAGTGTCTTTGCTCCCCTTTCCAGCCCCAGCGACACATGGGTTGTTAATGGAGTTTTACTTTAATCTTCAGATAACGATTGCTGTATGTCTGGCATTGTATCTTATGGGCAAGTTTACCAGATGACTTTTTAACTCAACTCGCTATGGCTGTCCCTCAACTTTTGTGGCTTACAACTTGATGGCAATATTTACATCTTCCTGTCCGACTTCAGAATGACACTTTTCATGATTTAGTCACCCTCATTCAATGATACTTATACATAATACTTTTTTTGGTATCTTCTTCTTCAGCATACATTCTCAAACTCCCGTTGAATTCTCTTGTAGTAGGACATGGCCTTCTAGATTTCTAGCAGAATGTAGTCCAGAGAATGGAAATGCGTTGTGTCGCCATTTTATTTGCGCCAATGGCCAGAGACATCCGTCTTTGGCGGCTTTTTGGTATAATAAGCTTCAGTGGTTATTATGAGCATGTGCCAAATATCTATCTATTGTTATTTTCACTTGTGCAGTTAAGAGTCGATGGGAGGAAGTTGAAGTTACCTGTCTTTGGTCATTAGCTTCACATTGTCCATCGTCAGCCCGTTTTTCATGGCTTCTTTGATTGTCTCCATAATTTAATTCAACAAATGGGATTTGAACCCGATCCACTCAGATGGCCCCCACATACTTCACAATTTGAGCCAATACGCTTTCCATTTTCGACCACACCATATCTCTAAAAATGATGCGATTTCAGTCAAGGCTTCAAACGTATATTCTCATGCTACTACGAATATGGACCAGTCAATTGACACACAGACAACAACAACACACGCACTGTACAGGTATATAAATTCCTCAAGAACCACATAGGCCTACATTAAACATTAGTAATATGTCTTTTGGCACATTAAGAGCTTTATGCCAAAAAAAGGTACTACCAAGACCAATTAAATAATAACCATCGAAGATGGATGTGTCGGCCATCGGCGCAAATATCCATTCTCAGGACTACATCCTGCTGGAAATCTAGTAGGACCATGGTCCTGTTAAAGGGAGTTCCAGCAGGAGTTTGAGAATGAATGATGAAGAAGAAGAATAAGACCTATAACCCATTAGGGTTGCAGTAGTGGGACACTGGATACATCAGCACAAGAAAGCTCTCCAAACAACTCTATCCTCAGCCATTTGGAGGAGTGTAGAAAAATCACGCCTAGACCATTCCTTGATGTTTCAATACAGAATTTTCTGTCCTCTTCTCCATCCACCCTCGACTGCTCCTTGCACAATAATTTTATAAAGAGAATCATATCTCGTTATATGTCTAAACCAAATAAGTTTACGTTATTTCACTGCTGCCAAAAGTGGTTATTGATATGACCACAAGTTTTTTTTATTTCAAGCCTGTTAAATAGTCCCTATAGGCCTATTTGTCGTATGTTCTGGCTAATTCTTACAGATGTCTATAGCACTTCTTTTCAAAAGCCAGAGTCCTTCTTTCAGTGTCTGCATTGAGTGTCCAATTTTCACATAAAAAAAGACAAATTTAAGCCTACTTGTAAACATAAATACCACATAGACACATAAACAATGATGCCCCATATGTACATGGGTAAATGACTAATATAATAATTAAAAAGCATCTAGATTTATGGAGAAAGATCATGCCACTCACATACTCTAACTTTCAAAAACTGCATTGTCTGATCAGACAGTGACACTAGTGACAGTACACTGAGTACACAGTACAGTACAAGCATAACAGCCACAACAGTATTTTGGCATTGTGACATCTCGCTTCGTTCATATAACATTATATCAATACATTCATTTCAATCCCTGTCATCCTCTCCCTTTTTTAAACAAGCAATCATGTAAAATTTATGAAATAATCTTACCACAACCGACAACCCTATGCGGTGTTTTGGAAAGTCCAACTTTTCAAAGAATTTAATGAGCTTTATTTCGAACTAAAGTTGCAATTATCACTGTAGGTAGAAGCTGTGGGGCGTCATCAAACTCTGCTCTAGCGAATATAGATTTTCCTATACCTTTAAACTCTACATTACCTACAACAAACAAAAATAACAAGCACAAATATAGGTATTTCAAGTTTGGCCAACACTGTATACTGAGCGTCGCCATCTTGATTATAAAAAACTCAACTCGCGTAGTCTGCACGTGCATGCTCTCTGGGCGGAGGATTGACGTAAAGCTATTGAGAAGATAATATGCTTATTGTTGCGTTGGTGAAACCCCTGTGTGCTGCCGTGGATCGAAAAGAGGTTCAAATAAGTAAAGTGTCGCTGTAACATGTCATGCATGTCGTAAGAGGCGACTAAGAGAGTTTTTGGAGAAAGTCTGTAGAGAGATTGTGCTCCAACCCACACCCTCATAAGAAAATTCAATATTTAGTACAATGGACAGACAAAAGATAGGATCCTCCTCCTTTCTAGTTGTTCTTTATAAAAACCTTCAAAAGTTCCACAAAACAAAGTGATTATCTTTTTTATGTATTACTCATCGATCGTGTATGCAAGCCGCATCGCCCAAGACAGAGAGTTCATTGGGAAGACAACGTTCTGGAAAGTATACATCACATGACAATAACTTATGATGGTAAATGCAAGACCGAAATTATAAGCAGAATAGGACAAGCAAAAGCAGCATTCCATAAAATTGCATTATTGGAGGACGGGTAATGTTTCATTCTCATTCATTAGTCAAAGTAACCAAAAAAAATTCTGACGTCGGATGTTTCAGGTCGAATGGTGCATAAGTTGCAGCCTAGCTGTAAAGCATGATACAATACATAGTGCAAAGAGTGCCACATTGTTATCATGCAGACCCAGGGTGAGCAGAAACCAAGATTCTAAAAGTACCCTCTTGTGGTGCAATCTGGGAACAGAAGCACAGCGGCTTATGCTGTGTTCCTAGCCAACACTTTTATATTTCATGTCCGTGAAGGTTGAAGATAAAATAATAACTTGGGGGGGGGGGGGAGAGACAAGCAATATCTCTGACAACTCTGCGCCACACGCATCGGCAATGTCGACCCATGGTGACGCAAGTCACTCTAGCTCTGTCAACCGAAATGAAGATATATTGTGGAGCGGCCAGTATCAGTGTCCCGAGATAGGTAGATGTCATTACGAATATCGAAAATCGTGCGCAAGTCTCAAGGGAAGTAAGACTGGCATACTATAATGAGAGGGCAGCACATCGCTAGAGGGCAGCGCCACGTGAAGATGTGTCATGTGACGTATTCCTTCCAGAACGTTGTCTTCCCAATGAACTCTCTGAACCTCTCTCTGTCTTGGGCGATGTGGCTTGCATTTTCTAGCGATGTATTCATGTTATCTTTACTGTCGTCAGTCCATCGTCTTCTTGGTCTGCCCTTTCTCCTCATTCCAGGTACTCTTTCCTCCAGTATTTGTCTTTCTAAACAGTTGTGTCTCTTTATATGACCAAACACTAATAGATCTAGTCAATAAATTAGGTCATGAATATGGGCTGGATATAAATATCAAAAAAACAAAAACCATGATAATCAGCAAAGACACAGAAAAACAAGAGCTAAACATAAACATACATGGAGAGAAACTACAGCAAGTAAAACAGTATCAATATCTTGGAAACATAGTCACAAATGATGGCAGATGTGAAACAAAAGTTAAAAGGAGAATAGGAATGGCTAAAAGTATCTTCAATTACATGAGGAAAATATTAACATCTAAACAAATTACAAACAAGTTAAACATGAAAATTATAAAATGCTACATCTACTCTATATTAATGTATGGCTCAGAAACATGGACACTAAATAAACAATTAGAAGATAGAATTGATGCCTTTGAGATGTGGGTATATAGAAGAATAGGGAGAACATCATGGAAAGAGAAGAAAACAAATAAAGAGGTACTAAATACACTTAATATGAAGAAAGAACTACTAAGAGAAATAAAGATCAGGTAAATAAAATATTTTGGTCACATTAAAAGACATAACACCTTATTGAAGATCTTACTTGAGGGTAAAGTCAAAGGGAGGCGAGCAAGAGGTAGGCAGAGATACAAATGGGAGAGTAACATCACACGATGGACAAGTTACAGTCTAGCAGAATGCACCACCAAGACAAGAGACAGGAGATGTTGGAGATCCGTTGCAGCCAATCTTCGTTGCGGAGACGGCACTTAATGATAATGATGATATGACCAAAAAGGTGTAGTTTTCTTTTTGTTATTGTGTTTAGTAACCAACACTGGAATCTTCAATGTGTTTATAATATCTGAGTTTCTAATTGTTTCCTTCCATGATATTCTAAATATCTTTCTGTAGCATTTCAGCTCGAAGGCGTTGATCTTCTTTGCCGCTGTTTTACTTACACAGACGTGAAGATAGAATAGAGAAAACGCTACATGGAAATCGGAACTAAAGCACTGTTCAACTCGAGACAAGCCTCTAGTCAACGGTGATTTAAAATATATGTAAAGACACAGACTTGGACGAGGGGTTCATAATATTGATGAATGACACCTCGGCTAAGATGGCGAAGGAACTCAGGCCCAACTCTACTGTCGCGTTTTTCCTAAACCGGAATCTCATGGGGTTTATTGCTCACAAAGAGAAAGTTAACTCTATCATTAGCTGCATCTCTATCAACAGCAACTTATAACAATACGTTTATAGACCACACACACAAAAACCCCAGGATAATTCAAGTCTATGCTCCAACTGCCGAATACGACGAAGAGGAAATATACGTATTTTATGTTTTAATACGGGAGGGAACTGTCGAATGTGGAAGAAGCAGAGCATGGGAAATAAAGACATGGACAGACAACATCAAGGAATGAACAAGACAATGTTTTTCATCACTCACCCGCATCAGTGAAGATAAAAATCGGTGGAGAACTATATGTTCTGAAGCCTACAATGTGGTACCTCTACGACCCTGACGGGTTGTGGGTTTATAGATCGATAGCGGAATCATGTTCACAGATGAGGAATGCTTCAATACCTGATGGGTACATGAGCAATGCACCTAATTACAGGAGACAAGTACATTAGCAGCGGAACACATCATGCGAGACAGGTGTAGTCGACCCAAACCTAAATACTTGATTACCGCCTCCCCGGAGACTGACACCCGGGAACATGATTTGGCCTTAAATTCCAAAGGCACAATGGGTAATAAATCGTCGCAGCGTAGAGTCAATACACATATGTCACCTGGCTAGAAATATGAAGGCTATTACGGGCTAAGGAAGCCCACCCGAATAACAGACATGCCGAAATCGGATGTGCTGGACCGGGTGGTGCAAAATATCGCAGCTCTGCTGTGAAGTTGACAGCGCAACGTACTTCACGCTCACCTGCGGAAATCACAGGGACATTCGTTCTGGTTATCAAAGAGCGAACGCGGAACAAGAAGATAGCACAATGTTAAATGCCATCTACAACAGTGGCTATATTCCATCGGATTTGCTACAATCAATTTTCATAGCCCTACCAAAGAAACCTGGTGCAGTAGATTGCGAAGATCACATACCAATTAGTCTTATGAGTCAGATGACCAAGATTCTACTGCGCATAATAATGAGGCGTATAAGAGGAAATATGCAAATATGTTCAAATTATTGAACAATCGCCTTGATCAGTCAAGCCAGTAAAATACTTCTGCACATTATAATGAAAAGAATACATAACAAGATGGAGGATGAGATCCACGAAGCGCAAGCAGGTTTCAGAACTGGCAGAGGCACGAGAGATCATATATTTAACATGAGGATGATCATAGAGAAATGTAGAGAGTATAACATAGAATTACATGCATGTTTCATAGACTACACCAAAGCATTCGACTGTGTCAATCACCATCAATTATAGGAAATAATGAACGATATGGGTTTCCCAAAACACATTACACGACTAATAGCAGAGCTGTATAAAGATCAAGAAGCAGCGGTAAAAGTTGAAGGTGCAAGATCGGAGTGGTTCAATGTACAGAAGGAGTAAGACAAGGCTGTACCTTGTCTCCATACTTGTTCAACATCTATGCGGAAAATATAATGAGAAATGTGAGACAAGAATCAATAAAGCCTGATTTCACACCCATAAATATAGGAGGGCTGCAGATACCAGAAATTAGATATGCAGACGACACAGTGCTATTAACAACAAACGAACACGACCTACTGAACATAATTAAGTCAACCCAAAAGTTTAGCGAACAGCAAAACTTGTTCTTAAATATGAAAAAGACAAAAATAATGGCAACTGACAAAACTAAATCAAGACCCAAAATTAATATTGAGAACTGCAATTTGGAAGAAGTGACACATTTTGATTATTTAGGAACTAATATAAACAATGCGGGGGACTGCGCAGTTGAGATCAAGAGAAGAACGGCAATGGCGCTGGCAAAATTAAAACAGATAAAGAAACTATGGCACGGTACTAACATAAACAACAAATGGTTTTTACTACGAACATGTGTATTTCCTGTGGCGACATATGGATGTGAAGCATGGACACTAAATAAAACAGTGGCCAAGAGAATAACATCATTTGAATTAAAGTGTTATAGAAGAGTTTTGAGAATACCATGGACAGCGAAGAAAACAAACCAGGTGTTACGAACAATTAACGTCAAGGAAGGCTGGCTTCAGAACACTATATTAAAGAAAAAGCTAGCTTTTTTCGGTCATATTAAGAGACACGATGGCATGGAGAGAGTGTTAATGGAGGGGATGATAGAAGGCAACAGGGGCAAAGGCCGACCAAGACGCCGTTGGACAAAAGACATTCAAGAATGCCTGCGCATGTCACTGGAAGATGCAGGGCAACTTGCTCAAGACCGTGGAGAATTAAAGAGATCCATAGGAAAGACTACGTTCTGGAAAGAATATGTCACTTGATAATGATAAGAGGAAAAATAAAACCAGAAATAGCAGACGAACAATGCGGATTCGTAGAAGGAAAAGGCACAAGAAATGCCCTATATATAGTAAGAACATTAATGGAGAGGGCCATAGAAGTACAGCAAGACCTTTATCTGTGCTTCATAGATTATAGCAAAACATTTGACAAGGTGAAGCATTCAGAGATTATAAAATTGCTAAAAAGTCTTAAAGTTGATGGGAAAGATCTAAGAATAGTAAGAAATATGTATTGGAAACAAACAGCTGCGATGAGAGTTAACAACACTATAGGTAGATTTCAAAAGATAGAAATGGGTGTCAGTTAAGGTTGTGTAATGTCACCGGACCTTTTCTCCCTGTATAAAGAATACATTATGCGAGATATAGAAGATATGTCCGGAATAAAAGTGGGAGGATACAATATATATAAATTGAGATATGCTGATGACACAGTACTGATCGCATGAAGCGAACAAGAACTGCAAGCCCTATTAGATAAAGTAGTGAAGAAAAGTGAAAACAAAGGCCTCAGTTTATACAAGAAGAAAACAGAAATAATGACTGTATCAAAGAGACATACACCACCAAGATGCAACATAATAATTAATAACACAAAATTAGCACAAGTTGAAAAAGTGAAATATCTTGGCACCCTGTTAACATCAGAAGGTAGATGTTCAAGTGAGATAAAGAGCCGAACAGCACAAGCCAAATCAGCATTCCAAAAAATGAGAACCATTTTTTGCAATGGAAGTCTATCAATGCAGACCCGAATTCGGGTGATGAGATGTTATATCGAACCGATTCTTTTTTATGGATGTGAAGCATGGACTATAAACAAGAAAATTCAAAGTGAATTGGAGGCTACAGAAATGTGGTTTCTGAGAAGTATGATGAAAATACCACGGACAGCCAAGAAAACTAATGCAGAGGTTCTCATTGATGCTGGCGTAAAAAGATCAATCATATCAAACATTAGAGGCAGACAGTCACGGTTTCTATGGCATGTGCTGAGAAGAACACAGCTTGAACACTTAATAACTACTGGAAAGATCAAAGGGAGAAGAGATAGAGGCCGACAAAGAGAAAAGTTACTAGATGAGCTTGTATCGTGGCACGGTAGAAGCTCCCCAACCGAGCTTATTGACAACACAAGAGACAGAGAGTCGTGGAGAAACATGATCGCCTACGCCAGTCGGCATGTCACTTGATTGATTTATTGATTTACAATATTCTCTAGACTAAATCCTGCTAAATAATCGATAATAAGTGAGACTGCAGTAAAATTAAATGGAGCCTAAACATATTTACAAAAGTATTTACACAATATAGTGAGTTTACCGTTCACGCACAGACTATCGGGCACGACAATAGTATTATAGATGACAGTGTTCATAACGGACAGTGTTCATAGCGGACATTGTTCAAAACGGACAAATGAACGTTTAACCCATAAGGTTTTTCTTAAGAATAAAGAGAGATTGAAACAAGATGTCAAAAAAGCCAATGCTGTGACTTAAAAACTGTCACCAATACTTAATTAAACCCCCATAAATCTGCACGGCTACAAAACGAGAATTCTTAAACAGTATTTTTATACAAACTTTGTGTTACCAATGTCAAACATGACTATTGACAAAGACACTAGTGAAAAAGATCACATTTTGTGAAATAAGATGTTTGAGGAAAGCTATAAATATCACGAGAAGAGACCGCCGGAGTAATGAAGATATCAGGAAAGAAGTCAAGACTATCTCAAGTCAAGACTACATCGAGAGGCAGCAAACCAGATGGTTTGGCCAAATCACGAGAATGGAACCTGCGCAAACAGCCCTTCGCGCATACATCAGCAGAAGGCCGGGCTACAAGGAACTTGGAAGACCAAGAACTAGATGGGCAGAGACAATCACAAAAACATTAAATAGACACGGGCTGACCATGGCCAATGGAACTCAAATGACCAAATTAAAAAAAACAACTCAGAATCCTCCCCTCCCTCACGATTGGATTTGGGGGGGGGGGGTATACAGCACAATAGATAGATAGATAGGAATACTATGGGTTTAGGATTGAATTCATAATAAGTTTTGGTTACACATATAAAAAGCGTAGGCATCGTCGGTCTATGTAAACTGTGGTGGTTTTTCGTTGATTGTTGATCCAGTGGTCCATGACCTATGACTCAATGCCATTATGTGTGATACATGCATGTGTTTGTGAGCTGTTGTGTTCCATATTCTGTTACTTTCTCTGCGTTTGTTCTCACAATACTGGATAATAGTATGTAGTCCCGAGAGTTATTTCAGACATATAAAAAGACACAATAGCGTGGAGAGACGCATATTAAAGGGCAGAATTCCGGGAAGAAGAAGAAGAGGTAGACCTAGAAGGAGATGGACAAATGACATCACAGACTGTATGAAGATATCGTTGGAGGAAGTAGAGAGATTGGCACAGGATAGAATCGGGCTCTGGAAACCAACTACAAAGACAACTTTATCGAAAGAATATGTCACGTGATGATGATGATTCCGGAGAACGGAATGCATGTGTCATAGTTTATAACTTTTGCTATGATATCTACGCATTCGGTCTGACACATCCGATTTCACTATGAATTTTGTTCCATATAAGGTGTACATTTATCTAGCCTCGGAAGGAGAAATGCACTCTATTAAACCAGTCCCTTTTCCATATAGTCATGCGCATTAATATCAAAATAGCATTTATCTTGACCAATGATACTTTTTCCCTCGTTCTTCTCTAGGAGTCAAGCCCTGATATGGATTTGTCAAAAACAATACTGCAGGGAACTGTCGAGGGTGGAAGAAGCAGAGGAGGACAAATAAAGAAATGGACAGACAACATCAAGGAATGGACAGGGCTAGATATTTCCACACTCATCCGCATCGCTGAGGATAGAATTCGCTGGAGGACTCTGTGTGCTGAAGCATCCAATGTGGTACCCCTACGACCCTGAAGGGTTGTGGGTTTATTGATTGATTGATGGATTTCTTCACGAACTGTACTTTAGACGCTAGCCCCAATGCAGAACCGTATAGTTTATCCTCTAAGGCTCATTCAGATGGTTAGTTTTCTTCGGTGTGGTACAACGAACAGTTCTGTGTTTGCTCAAGATTTTCCACAGGGCCCGGGCACATACAGTTGTCAATCCCAAATATTCTTTACATGTGCTGTTTGAGTACGTTGAATGTTTGAGTACGTTGAATGTTTGAGTACGTTGAATGTTTGAGTACGTTGAATGTTTTACTCAACTTTTTTTAAAAATTGTTTGCTCCTTGCTTTCAAGTTTGTTGATACCATTGTATTTTTTAGTTGCGTAGATTAGTTGAGTTCCATCCATTTCCTGCCCATGGTAATGAACTTGTGATGAGGATCTTCATTTATGGAGATAACAATTGCGTGGAACTGGCATTCGACTTTTTTTTTTTAAACACATGCTACTTTGGTGTTTATCGCTGTCCATAATACGCTCAGCATGCATCCAGGGGCGAGGCGAGGGAGGGGGCGGAGGTGCGGACCGTCCCAGGCGGCATCATTGGGAGGGCGGCAAATTTATTTTCGTCCAGTCTTTCAGAATCACTGACATATTTTTTTAATGCCACAAGGGCGGAAAATTATGATTCCGCCCCGGGCGTTATTGACCCACGCTACGCCACTGCCTCCATTATGGTTTTCTCTAGACCGTCACGGCGTTTGATACGGCTAAAATATTGTAGTTTTCTGGAAAGAACCATGCTGTTTAGCCAGTTTTATTTTACATTCATTTCTCTCAGGATGGCTATATTGTTGATCTTTTTGGCCCATGTTATTCTGAGGATTTTTCTATAAAATTTTGTTTCAAATAGTTAGTTAGTTAGTCGTTGGATCATCGTCATTGCACTCCGGACAAGTCCATAGGTGTTCAGATCTTTCCTTGGGTATATCCGCCATTACACGATGACTGACAGTCCCAATACGTCGTTGATTGACTATCATTCTTTTTCGCTCACGAAAACTCTCCTTTCTAGCGACACCACATGTCAAACCAAGCTCCTTTATTCTAATCATGGAACAAGTCATCGTCACTTGTACAGTCGCTTGTTCGTGCGTTTTCCCGTAGGGCATTCAAAATGTCTGCCCGATCCATGGCTCAACCAACAGCCGTAGTAGCAGCGTGGGCGACCAACCTATCTGCTCTCTCATTACCCCGGACTCCCGCGTGTCTCGGCACAAAAATAAAAGTCAATGTATGCACACAGGAATTATTCACTGCATCCAGCCACTGTTCTCGAACGTACCCCGCCTGAACTTTCACAATCATGTTCATGGAGTCACTGAGTATACATGCATGCTCGCAGACAGTCTGTGAGCAGACCCATTGCACAACTTTGGTCACTGCCAGAATCTCAATTGTCAAGCTGCTTGTCGTATGAGCGAATGCACCACTTTCCTTTCTGATAGTCTCCCATTTTGTTTCAAATGCTCAAATAACAATATAGGTCCTATATAGCACTATTGATGGTGAACTTTTGGGAAATTCCGATTCAACAGCTGTGTTTTCCTGTGCGCGCCGGAAGGAAACTTCTTGATCTAAAGACGTCATCAACATTTGACTACCATAGTTCGAACACTTCGATGGTTGATAGAACTGATCAAATATTCCACGTGATATTGTGGGTAATTTCGCATGTAAAACATCACACGGTTGGTGATTATTAATTTTATACTAATTCCTATTATACACACATTCTTGGATTTATTTGAAAAAACAATGGAAAACGATATAAATACTTTTATCGAATGTTTGGATGACGAATTGAAAACTAAATCACATTCGTCAGTGATTAGAGGATATAGAAAAATTTTGAAGGTTTTGAGGAAGATACATCGCAGATACAAAGAAAAGAAAATCGAATATGCAATACAAGCAGATCCCAGCATAACACAGAAATATACTGGTGGTGTTCTGAGATTTGAAGCTGAGTCCAGCAGCAACTTGTGTATTACGTTTAACTCGGTCACCATCAAATGTTCAAAAGCCGAAAACCTGGAAATAGAGGCGAGTAAAAAGTTGGGATTATACATGGTTGCAAAACCCTGCGAGGATTTTCGTATATCGAGCGGGAAAAAAAGTACTGCTCTATCATTCTTCACAACCGATAATGCGACATCTGTTGTAGCCAGAACGCATAAACAGGCTTGTAACATGGCAAAGCTAACCGGCAGTGGAGTGCCGGTACCAATACTTGAAATACATGAAAATTTTAAGACTATCATCATTCAAAAATTGTCAAGTATCTTGGTTATGGCGAAGAATTCTAAATTAACCGATGAAAGTGGATGGGAATGTCAAACTGAAGGCGATGCAAAAAAGAAATCTGAAGATACAGTGATCGATGCAGAAAATCAATCAGAAGACAAAGATGCACAATGCAATCTAATCTTTATGTCAAGTGGAGATGGTAAATCAAAGGATGAGTTTAATTATTCCGAAATGAAATTTGATGAAATGCGCCAGTACTGGGAAAATAAATATGACGCCAGTGACTTGGCAGCTTTGCCTACACCACACAATAAAGAAGAAGCCAAAACCCACTTTGAAGAGAAGCTAACCAAGTGTTTCTCCTTTCTTCCATTTCTATAAATTGTTTGGGCCTATGTCCCAACCTCGAACCCCACCACACTTCTATATAGAGCCTATATTTTGTTGACTTTATATCTATCACATTCTTACACCTGCAGTACTGTATAACTATAACAACTGGGGAAATACAACGATATCGACTGATACGAATTGTGTAAGTAATACTTGTACTGTTATTTTCTAAACATTAGTCAAGGATTTAATACCTGTATTGTTAATTTTCTAAACATTAGTCTATCTTTACGCTGTGGTCCTTGTTTGTCTTCGGTGTCAGGGGTGGAAGAGTTCTCTGGAGATGACCTTCTTGTGTGATGTTTGTAAGCTTGTTCTTGTGGCTTCTTTGATCCATCTTTTACATGGTCTGACTCTGGCTTTATAACCGTTGTGTCTATGTGTCATAGCACGCACGGCTTTCCAAACATCCAGACTTCTAAAGGACCTTTTAAGGACTACCACCTAATCCAGATCGACACAGCGAAGGAACAACACAGCACATAGCTCCGAATAGAAGAAAGAGCTCCAACCAATCACCACAAAGTCCTTCTTAGGACTAGCACCTTATAATCTCAACATACCAGAGACAGGCAGAGCCACAACATAGTCCATACAAGGACTGAAGCTAGGAGGCCCTATAGCGAACCCGGCTAACAGAGCCACATCCTAGCAACAACCAGGCAAACAAGCCACAAAAACCACAGGTCCCCAACCGCCTCGATATAACCACTATGGACACCAGTCCTAGGTTGAAAGAGGCGGGCCTCGACCATATGAGGCATAAACCCCTACTAAACAAACAAACAAACAACAAAACATCCAGACCATTAGGTCACATTTAGATAAAAGCTAATACGGCCTGATATAACCAAAATAGACTTCTGTCTTAGGTTGAAAGGGTCGTGCCTCAGCTAAGAGGCTTAATCCCCCATTTAACAAACAAAGTCATTGCCATTTGTGGCATGCTATATGTCGGTAAGTCTGGAAGTGTGTGAAAACCACTTGATCTGTTGTCTTTTGATGTGTTCCAATATTGGTATTATTTTGGTTATCTGTCTGATGTTGTGGTTTCTAATTCTACTCGTATCTCTTAATGACACTCCGAGTATTCTTCGTAGACATGTCATTTCTGCTGTCACTATTTATTCTTTTGTCTTGTGCTATCATTGTCCAGGTTTAACCACTGGTAGCATGGTGATGGAATAATACTAGTCTTGTATAATGCAACTTTAGTGTCTATGTTTACATTTTTATTCTTGAAAATATGTGTCATCCGTCCTAGGATCTGGTATGTTATGTTGCATCTATTTTGTATTTCTTTACAGGTTTTCCCTTCCCTCGATATAATGCTTCCTGAGTAAATAAACTCATTTACCTGTTTAAGGCATTTATCATCGATGGAGATAGTGATATTTCTTTCTTTCTTTGCTATTGTCATTATTTCGGTCTTTTCAATCTTTATCTTCATGTTGAATTTTTGACATGTGTGGAATCTGCTCATATGTTCTTGAAAAAATCATTATAACAATAAATGTCAACTAACATATATTTAATTCATTTATTTAAATTGAATTGTTTTCAGCTTTAGAAAATGTTTAAAGTTTCATGTAAACATTTGGCTAGGTAGGTACAGAAAATTCTGATCATTCCGCCTGGGACAGTATTAGCTCCAGTATTATTATATCTCAAAAAGAAAATCAATTATGAAGTGAATTAATATTTTTAGTACAAAATAGAAGTAGCATAATTCTTGTGTCTTAAACTTAAGGGATTTGAGTATTAAAATACGGCTTTAGCCATAGTTTGCAAAATGTAGGCACTTTGGCATAAATAATGGAATATATATATATATAACATAACAACATTGTCATTTAATAACTCTTTGAGACACATTCTCATTTTGTTATTGTTATTTTGTTTTTGTTAACTCTTTGAGACACATTCTCATTTTGTTATTGTTATTTTGTTTTTGTTAACTCTTTAAGACACATTCTCATTTTGTTATTGTCATTTTGTTTTTGTTAACTCTTTGAAACACATTCTCATTTTGTTACTGTCATTTTGTTTTTGTTAACTCTTTGAGACACATTCTCATTTTGTTACTGTCATTTTGTTTTTGTTAACTCTTTAAGACACATTCTCATTTTGTTACTGTCATTTTGTTTTTGTTAACTCTTTAAGACACATTCTCATTTTGTTATTGTTATTTTGTTTTTGTTAACTCTTTGAGACATTCTCATTTTGTTATTGACTTTTTGTTTTTGTTAACTCTTTGAGACACATTCTCATTTTGTTATTGTAATTTTGTTAACGCTTTCAGACACATTTTTATTTTATTATTGTCATTGTATTAACTCTTTGAGACACATTGTCATTTTGTTATTGTAATTTTGTTAACGCTTTCAGACACATTTTTATTTTATTATTGTCATTGTATTAACTCTTTGAGACACATTCTCATTTTGTTATTGTAATTTTGTTAATGCTTTCAGACACATTTTTATTTTATTATTGTATTAACTCTTTGAGACACATTGTCATTTTGTTATTGTAATTTTGTTAACGCTTTCAGACACATTTTTATTTTATTATTGTCATTGTATTAACTCTTTGAGACACATTCTCATTTTGTTATTGTAATTTTGTTAACGCTTTCAGACACATTTTTATTTTATTATTGTCATTGTATTAACTCTTTGAGACACATTCTCATTTTGTTATTGTAATTTTGTTAACGCTTTCAGACACATTTTTATTTTATTATTGTCATTGTATTAACTCTTTGAGACACATTCTCATTTTGTTATTGTAATTTTGTTAACGCTTTCAGACACATTTTTATTTTATTATTGTCATTGTATTAACTCTTTGAGACACATTCTCATTTTGTTATTGTAATTTTGTTAACGCTTTCAGACACATTTTTATTTTATTATTGTCATTGTATTAACTCTTTGAGACACATTCTCATTTTGTTATTGTAATTTTGTTAACGCTTTCAGACACATTTTTATTTTATTATTGTCATTGTATTAACTCTTTGAGACACATTCTCATTTTGTTATTGTAATTTTGTTAACGCTTTCAGACACATTTTTATTTTATTATTGTCATTGTATTAACTCTTTGAGACACATTCTCATTTTTGAACTCTTTGAGATAAATTGTCATTATGTTAACTCTTTGAGATACATTCTCATTTTGTTAATTCTTTGAGATACATTCTCATTTTGTTAATTCTTTGCAATACATTGTCAAAATAAAAAGTTTACCCAGTGATTCAAGTGCAACATGTTATTATTTCCATATAATTCATATCACAAATAAACTGTTAATGTACGTCAAAATTTGATATTCATTCAACTATACCATTCATTAATTGTCATAATATGAAAACATTTACTTACCAATACCAATTCTAAACATTCACTTAGAATACACACTACACACGCACAATGTAAAACCAAAATCGTTCCTTCTTTGATGGTCCGCAAAGAACACAGATCTAATCTGTCTGTTGCGTTCAACAAGCTACATGTGTTGTGAGGGGTCGCATATCACACAAATTATTGATATGATTTGTTTTAAATACGGTATAGAAAGTTACCACTAGAAACTAAGAAAAGCAATTTATATTTTAAAAAATTGAAATTCTGAAAATCCCGGTTTTCATAAATCGAATCCCAGTATTTTGAAGCATCAGTTTTAGTCTGGTATCTCGGCATTTTCTAAAGCCAGGATCTCGGTTTGCGACCTCTTGTATTTATTTACACTGAACACTCTTTATATGGAATACAGAAAGAATTTGGGACAAAAATTAAACATGTTAGGGATATTGTGGACTGAAATATAAAAATGATCATTCTAAAAACTGATAGGTATGTGAGACATAAAGAACAGATTGAGTCAGGAAAACTGACAGGTATGTGAGACATAAAGAACAGATTGAGTCAGGAAAACTGACAGGTATCTGAGACATAAAGAACAGATTGAGTCAGGAAAACTTGAAACAAAGAGAACAAACAAGATCTAATAGGCATTACATGAAAAGCAGGAGGCTACCATCTCAACCTTTACATGGCACACTTCGAGACTTTATTCTGCGAAGCCAGCTTCTAGTCTTCTTCTTCAGCGCTCAAATTCCTGCTTGATCTCTCTTGTAGCAGGGCAATGGCCCTACCAGATTTCCAGCAGGATGTAGTCTAGAGAATGGAATGCGTTGTGTCACCGTTTTATTTGTGCCAATGGCCCAACACATCAGTCTACTGTGGAGCTTCTAGTCAAGAATCCAAGCCTCTAACTCAGTGTTTTTCAACCATGAATTACCAGGTAGCTTTTCAAAGCCAAAATTTTGTAACTCATTTATATGCCTTACATTACTTAGAAACTAAAATGATAACGCTCATAAAACATGCATTAACTGATTTGTGAAATGATAAATAAGGTGATATAAAAGTGGTTGAAGCCTTAGATGTATTTCAGCATACAATTATGGTACATCAAACAAATATGTTTTGATTAGAAATACAGTAACGAAACACAGTAAATGTTTTGTTGTTTGAAATCTAAATAATAAAATAATTTAAATAAACTAAATAATTTTAGTGGGTTCCTTGTACATTACATGGCTGCTGACTGCTCAATATCTGATGATGAACTACACTGATATCTGATAAAACTAACTGCATTCTTTGTTAATTTCTTCCACAGTTTATTCATTTTATGAATATTGTGCCAGGAGCAAGGTTTCATTGCAACATATTTTGTTAATAAATATATAATAAACATTTGGCTGATTACATATCATTTCAAACTTGCTGTGTTGTTATTTAATGTCTATTGTCACATTACAGTATTTTGAAAACAATAATCTTACAGATGAATATTCTGCACCTATTATACAAAACATAAAAACAACATATATGTGAAAAACAAAATAAACACTCTTGCAGGACAACAGAAATATCTCATGGCAGTGGTGATGGCCAAGTGAAAGTGACGAGGCATGATTCCTGTTCAAAACTATCTCGCAGGGATCAGTTGAGGGTGGAAGAAGACGAGGGGATTAGAGGAAAGTATGGATTGATGATATTAAAGACTAGACAGGATTAAGATTCTCCACACCTAAACAAGGAACTGAGAGAGGAGTGTTAGCTCTTTGAGATACATTTTTTTTTTTTAACACTTTGAGAGACATTGTTACCCGGTATTTTTTTTAAACACTTTGAGAGATATTGTTATTTTTTTTTTAACATTTTGAGAGACATTGTTATTTGTCAATTGTGCAGAGTTAACACCTTAGCTGCAGAGGCATTCTCATGGAAATCCTCCTCTTCTTAGCTTCCCAGGGGAAAAATTTGCCTGGATGCTAATAATAAAGCATTCAGACAAATTTTTTCCCTGGGAAACGAAGAAGAAGATCTTGGCGAAATTGCAGCAATCTCTCATTGTATCCTTTAGGATACCTCCGCAGCTAAGGGGTTAATCTTTCAGGGTGTTGCAGGGCCTTCAGAGGGAAACAAAGAACAGTAACATTGTAACTTCCATGTACATCGTAAGAGATGACCACGGACGTTTGGGAATATCGTTGGCTGTCCCATTCGTAGGTCAAAGCGGCCAAAAAATCATTTTGAAGTCAGAACAACGAAAGCTTGTTCTTGAATCGTAAATTTATTTAGGAGTTCAGTGGAATCCCTCTATAGCACATACTTTTATAAGAAATCTTCCTTTATAACAACACTTCTCCCTATATAATAACACTTGTCAAAACCTCCAATATATTTATTCTATATTGTTTATAGCAAATTTCTGTTATTACATACATATTTTGTCGGTCCGGACCAAGTTGTTATAATGGCATTCCACTGTATATAGAATTATAGCACATTTCACCAGATTTGACCAACTTCAAAACGATGTATCTCAGCAAATATATAACAGCATATAACTGAAATTTTGTGTGTGACTTGGAATGGTATACACCCTATGAATTGAAATTTTTCCATTAAAATGCAGTCATTGGTTTTGATTTAAATTTATTTGCGATATATATCAAAAGTCAACACACATATTTGAAGAAGTTTACAGTCAATTATAAAAAGTCATTTACACATGATATGTTTATCAAACTATTGGCATGATTTAAGAGTGAAAATACACTATTTTGTACTCTTGAACAGAAGACACACTGTGTATAACGTTGTACCCGGGTGTAATGTCTGAAGTGGTAAACTTTCTTTTCTCCATATACAATAATTACTATGCAGACAAAGATACAAGAAATTCATTCGTTTATAAAAACTGGACAAGATGCACAAAAATCAAGTATATATTTAGTGGGTCTAACCAAATATAACATCATGTGCAAAAAAAAAAAGACATTATGTTAGAGGGTTACTCAAATAATTTCATGACAAAGCTTGTGAAACGTGTCAAAGTTTGGACGAGGTCCTAGTCTTACTTCTTCTCATTCGCGGTGTAATATGTCTACATGGTAAGCATTAAATTTTGTTGTGAAGATTTGTTATCTAGTCATGTTGTGTGATACCATGGTTGCTGGAGCACCTCTCAGCCATGGTTGCTGGAGCACCTCTCAGCCAGATATCTCCAGCTTTAGCACCTGTGAGTGCTTGGGCAGGAGGATTGTGGTCCTGCACTATGTTTCAGGCGGCCCAATCGATCTTAATTTCCAGCCACTGTTGGCGGTACTAAGCTTCATCTTCACTTAAAAACAGAGTTGGTCATGATGGAACCTGGTCTTATTTAAAAACAGAGTTGGTCATGATGGAACCTGGTCTTTTTATAAAAAAATAAATTTGGTCATGATGGAACCTGGTCTTATTTAAAAACAAAATATTCTCTGGCTGGGCATCTATCTCACAAAGGTTATGAAGTGTTGGTCTAATGCAGTTGTTCACAACCTTCTTTTCACCAGTGTTTGGGAAACAATTCCATTAACCTTCTTTCCACCTGTGTTTGGGAAACAAGTTCATTAACCTTCTTTCCACCTGTGTTTGGGAAACAATTTCATTAACCTTCTTTCAACCTGTGTTTGGGAAACAATTCCATTAACCTTCTTTCCACCTGTGTTTGGGAAACAAGTTCATTAACCTTCTTTGCACCTGTGTTTGGGAAACAATTTGATCAACCTTCTTTCAACCTGCATTTCGGAAACAATCTGATCAATCTTCTTTCAACCTGCGTTTGGGAAACAATTTGATCAACCTTCTTTCAACCTGCGTTTGGGAAAAAATTTGATCAACCTTCTTTCAACCTGCGTTTGGGAAATAATTGGATCAACCCCTTTTAAATTTCATTAGCGACAACTTTTTTCATTGGTTTAGTTAAATAAAATATATCTCTTATGGTGAGGTACACTTCTTTCAACCATGGACATTAGTCCAATTTAGTCACTTCAAAGCTTTTAACCGTAAAAAATTGTGCAATTTGCGGTTCTGGTAATCTAGCCAGCACAACCTCCATGATACGTTCTCTATTTGTCAACTTTCTTCAAGGCTTATAATTAAAATAATATATCTTATAAAATATTTTTTAAATAGTTAATTTTTGTGCACCACCCAGACAAAATGATATGGCCCCCCTAGAACATATATTTTTCAGAACCACTGATCTAGAATGGTAGAATTCAATTTTGTGTTTTCCAAATACCCTCCATAAATAACACATACAGTCAAAACAAAAAAGGCCGGCAGTAGAAAATTAAGTACTTTTAATGTAGCTTGCTAAGGGTTAATAGTAGTTTTATATTGAACAATACCTAGGATCAATGTCTCAACCAAAGGATCTTTATTGATATAGAGGCAAACAAACATTGAAATGGTAAGTAAATATTGAAAAAATAAATATAAATGTTGTTTGTTGTCTCTGATTTTGTTATTCCATTCTTATCCATTGTCACATTGGGTGGCCTTTACCCATCAGGGTTGTACATGTAATACATTGGATGCATCAACTATTTATTTCTTCAATGATGTGAATGAGTTTCTAAAAATCTTGACAGGTCCAGTCTTTGATGTTATCCGTCCATGATTTTCTTTGTCCCCCTGTGCTACTTCTGCCCTCAACATATATAATGATACTTGACATCAACGATAATTTTACAACAGAGACAAGGAAGATATTGTGAGCACAGCATCTGTAAACCTTGTCACAAAATTTGTGATCCAATATGACTTCAAACCGTAAACATTTTTTCCTGTTCCATATTTCTTAACTACATAAACAATCTTCTGTGACGTTATCCACAGTAATTGTACAACCAGGCCTGGTTGCGATTGACAGTTTTGTTAAGAAATGAGAGTGACTGCTCTTTTGTATTAGCAGATCTCGTTATATTTTTGGAGACTGTCATACTTTATCAAGAAACAGCGGTCAAGTTTTGATGGCATCACTGTTTTTGTTATTCAGAAACAGCGGTCAAGTTTTGATGGCATCACTGTTTTTGTTATTCAGAAACAGCGGTCAAGTTTTGATGGCATCACTGTTTTTGTTATTCAGAAACAGCGGTCAAGTTTTGATGGCATCACTGTTTTTGTTATTCAGAAACAGCGGTCAAGTTTTGATGGCATCACTGTTTTTGTTATTCAGAAACAGCGGTCAAGCTGAGGATAGATCTATTTCGCATGAGAAACAGCTGTCAAGTTTGGGGATGCAGCTATTTTGTATTCAGTAACAGTTATCTTTGGAATGTGGCTGTCAAGATTGGGGACACAGCTGTTATGAATTCAGACATAGCTTGTCAAATTTGTGGACACAGCTGTTTTGAATTCAGACATAGCTTGTCAAATTTGTGGACACAGCTGTTTTGTATTGAGACATAGCTTGTCAAATTTGTGGACACAGCTGTTTTGTATTGAGACATAGCTTGTCAAATTTGTGGACACAGCTGTTTTGTATTGAGACATAGCTTGTCAAATTTGTGGACACAGCTGTTTTGCATTGAGACATAGCTTGTCAAATTTGTGGACACAGCTGTTTTGAATTGAGACATAGCTTGTTTGATGAGATATCTATCATGTATAATCTGCATCAAGTTCTGGTAGGGCTGCAAGTCTATGTGTGAAGGAACCTGAACTCTGCACTGAAGCTTCATCCAGACTGTGGAAATAAAGACAAAAACCATCTCTGTACATTACCTGGATTCAAATAAAATATATAACGTTTTGCTATCATAGGCTCCATTCTCTGGACTACATCCTGCTAATCTGCAGGAGTTTGAGAACGAACAAAGAAGAAGCTATTATAGGAAATGTACGTTCTACAGTAGACTTGTCATTGTGAGTTATGAACTGATATCATTTCACACCTGAAAGACTCACTGGAGTTCAGTCACCCCCCCCCCCCTGCTAATGTCAATGTGTATTCATGTTAATTGTTACTGTGGTTTGCTGGTTGAATGCACTGTTAATTCTACCCTATAGGTATCCAGTTGTACCTGTTCCATGTTTATTATCAAATTCTCCAAATCTCATCCTTGATGTCTTGTCAATCAATGATGTCCACATCCAACAGGTGCTCATAAAGCAGTTTCAGTACATCTTCCTTGTCCATTATAAGCTCCCCATCTATTGATGCATTGGATGTAAGTCTGTCTGCTTTCTCGTTATCACAAATGTATATCTGTCCAAGTAGTAAATTCATGTGATGGAATGGAGGTTGTAAGTAGCTATTGGCACATGTCACTCATATCAACCATTTTGTGTCTTTGAAATATGGCTCCTAGTCTAACACAATAACAGTCTTAGTAAATAAAGTTCCAGAGTTACTTGAAGGCAGACATAACTGCCTCTACTTCCATCCATATCAATCAATGAACCCGTAACCCTTCAGGGTTGTAGGGGTGCCACATTGGATGCTTCAGCACACAGAGTCAGGGTCGTAGGGTACCACATTGAATGCTTCAGCACACAGAGTCAGGGTCGTAGGGGTACCACATTGAATGCTTCAGCACACAGATTCAGGGTCGTAGGGGTACCACACTGAATGCTTCAGCACACAGAGTCAGGGTCGTAGGGGTACCACACTGAATGCTTCAGCACACAGAGTCAGGGTCGTAGGGGGTACCACATTGGATGCTTCAGCACACAGAGTCAGGGTCATGGGGTACCACATTGAATGCTTCAGCACACAGAGTCGTAGGGGTACCACATTGAATTCTTCAGCACACAGAGTCGTAGGGGTACCACATTGAATTCTTCAGCACACAGTCAGAGTCGTAGGGGTACCACATTGGAAGCTTCAGCACACAGAGTCAGGGTCGTAGGGTACCACACTGGATGCTTCAGCACACAGAGTCAGGGTCGTAGGGTACCACACAGGATGCTTCAGCACACAGTCAGGGTCGTAGGGGTACCACATTGGATGCTTCAGCACACAGAGTCAGGGTCGTAGGGTACCACACTGGATGCTTCAGCACACAGAGTCAGGGTCGTAGGGTACCACACAGGATGCTTCAGCACACAGAGTCAGGGTCGTAGGGGTACCGCATTGGATGCTTCAGCACACAGAGTCCTCCAGCGAATTCTATCCTCAGCGATGCGAATGAGTGTGGAAATATCATGTCCTGTCCATTCCTTGATGTTGTCTGTCCATGTCTTTATTTGTCCTTCTCTGCTTCTTCCCCCTTCGACAGTTCCCTGCAGTATTGTTTTTGACAAGGAATCGTGTCTGCATACATGTCCAAACCATGCTAGTTTTCGTCGTTTCACTATTGAAAGCAATGGCTCCTGAACACCTGCACACATCTCTACTTTATTTCTTATGTACACATTGGTCTTATGTTCCCTATAGGAAATTCGTCCATATGCTCGAATTTGGTTGTCCTGTATGTTTCTCTGTATTCAACAATGACTCTCCCACTTGCACAAACAGTAAAACCCCTACCAGACTTCTTGCTCTATGTGTCCACATCCAGCAGGTGCTCATAAATGATAAACCCTCTTAAACCTTTTATGTTCTTATCACTTCTTGATTTCTCTTTTTCACTGTTCCTTGTATTCTCAGAATCATTCCGTAGCCTTAATTCGAAGGCAGATTATAATCATAAACAATTTAATTTTACCTACCTATGGAGAAGTAAAGATGAATTTTGGTCCAAAATGTCACTGACAAACTGCAGTTTTTCTTGAAGGTAGCTCACTTGATCTAACGCAGATGTCATTCTGTAAAATTAAAGACAAAACATGTTTTGTTTAGATATGAAACTTGTCATCCGTGTGGCAACAGGACTTAAGCTTCTAGTACAGGGTGCATAAATTAGGACCATTGTCTTCTTTCCAGACATGTCACAGGAGATGATTAAGGAAAATTGGAGGACAGACAGACAACCTGTGAAAAAAATCAGCATTGTACCAGAATTTATTGTCTCAATTTTTTAACTTTTTGTCTTCTGTCGGGTTGTTTGGTTGGTTGCTCGGTCGTTCAGTTGGTTGGTTGCTGATCCAGCAATTCATGGGCTCATGCCCTTTGACCCAATGCCATTAAAATAGCATTATATTGCTGGGAGGTGGATTTTCGGCCCACCCCAGGTCAGAGCCAAAAAATAACTATCACACCACCAGGAAGGTAGGTTTCAACCTATGCTCTGCTCCTAGCCACTACAGCCAAGTAAGGTTCACTGTGCCCATTCCCTACCATCAATTGACTACTGGTTATACCGAACTTCTCTATTGCTCCAAGCATGAAACCAAATGGTCAGGTCAAAAGGGTCTTCTCCTCTCCAGTGCTGCACAGTACATCTCTGGTTCCCTCCCAACCACAGAGGGTGCATACATATATACAAATAAAAAAAAACACATTGCAAGAACAAAATGCAAGCATGAGAAACACAATTGTATAGAAGACGTGCCATGAAGCTTCTATAAGAAGATAACCTCAATATAACAGCATGTCATTTACTAAAGTTTTCTGTTGCATGGGTGGTTTCTCTAGTAAGCAATTGGTGAGACCCACAGACGCAGCTGCATATTTTCTGTCAAATGGATGACAGAGATATCAGCCAATTGACATTGTACTTTTGTCCTTTTTAGCAGACTCCTTGGTCGCAGGGAATGCCATCACTGCAGATGTTTTGAAGTATCTGACCGAAGAGTGATGAACAATTTGATCCAGAAATATATGCTGCACTCCTAGATTACGTGATATAAAAATTGGAATGCCTTTCAATGGGGACTAAACATGTGTCCATAAACCCCCTCTAACACAATCATTTCTTTGAGACAACAAACTTTCTACGAGTTCAGATGCGACCTCAGTTAAGCAACTGAGAAGGGCATGCGATTTGTCAGGAAGGCAATGAGCTGTCAAGAGCTACCTGGTCACAGCTGAAGGGATTACTTCATCATCATCATGTGCAAAGAGCTACCTGTCACAGCTACAGGGATTACTTCATCATCATCATGTGCAAAGAGCTACCTGTCAAAGCTACAGGGATTACTTCATCATCATCATGTGCAAAGAGCTACCTGGTCACAGCTGAAGGGATTACTTTATCATCATCATGTGCAAAGAGCTACCTGGTCGCAGCTGAAGGGATTACTTCATCATCATCATGTGTCAAGAGCTACCTGCATGTTGTAAAGATGACTCAAGGGATTGGGGGTGAAGTTTTCAGCTCCTCGAAAGATCTTCATCATGAAAAAGTCTGCTGAAGACACACATTTGGTCTGTTTGTAGGCTTATATCAGGGAATGTAGGCTTATATCAATGAATGTAGGCTTATATCAGGGATTGTAGGTTTATATCACAGAATGTAGATTTAAGAGTAGGTTTATATCAGGAGATATAGATTTATATCAGGAAATATAGGTTCATATGAAGGAATGTAGGCTTATATCAGGGAATGTAGGCTTATATCAGGGATTGTAGGTTTTATGGCATGCAACATCAAAGTGACCAGCTCAACATTTAAATGTTCATCAATTTAAATATATATAATTATATTGTAACTATCATTCCAAGAAAACGGTGGATAGAAAAATCAAGATAACCTTGAACAAACATGGACTAATTGCAACTTGGCCTTATAACGACAGTTTAAGCTCCCATCATTACACTTAACGGCAAGTGTGAATACGATCAACCATAATTCACCTGAGGAAAGACAATAGAATTATAATTTTACATTATCTAAAAAATATAAACAGAAAAATATTAAGTAGGACACACTTTCAAACAGCTTGTCTCAGAAAAGTAATGAACATCGGATGGGAAGGCAAGATTATGGATACCACTGTTCATGACAGAGCTAGTATCCCTAGCATTGACACGACTCTGATTCAGTCACAGAATCATTGGAGTAGGTCAAGTAGGGTGTATGCCAGATCATCACTTACCAAAGGTACTTCTTTATTACGAGATGTTCGCTAAAGACTTCACTGACAGCCTTTGACATTAAATGTGATATATGGGAAGACGCTGAATTAAACAGAACTACATGGCACTCTACAGTAAAAAAAAAAGGCACAGCATCTTGTGGAAAAAAAAGGAGAAATGCAGAGGCTCAACAATGGAGACTGAAGTGATCATACCATGCCAGGTGGGTGAGTCCAAAGACCTTTCGACCAGCATAGGGCTTATTAGCCATTTACAAACTCCTAGACAGGGACATAACTAGCTGAAATTAATAAAGTATATGTAACAAATAGTTATCATCATCACGTGCTGGACAAACAACAGTAGTAAACAAACCAGACATATAAATGTAACTGTACCCTTCAGGTTTTGACTCTCTCACAGAGCTGCTTCTGTTACTCAGCATCATCATTTCATATGAAACGGCCACATCAAATGAAGACTCTCTTTCTGCTGCTTGCAGGTGACCACCTAATACAGTAGTTCCTGTCTCAGGTGCAGACAGGATACCAGTCTTCTTCAGAACCTGCAGCTTACCAACAACCTGTGAAATAGACACAAGGATATATTTAGATCAGAAAAAGTTCAAATATCAATTTCCACATTGTTTGTTTGGTGGTGGATTTGTCTTTCTGTGGTTATATCAGGACGTATCTGGTAGTCGAATGGCCTGGGTGTTGTCCTGTTTGGGACTGGGGGAATGACCTGGGGTCTGGTCTGCCCTGAAAAAGGGTGGGGGGGGGTATTTCCACAATGACAACTGACTAATATGTAATATATTCTGTTCATGTCTAGATCAGATTAGGTGTCATCTCCAAACTGAAATTGTCTGTAATAGACCATATTCTGTCCACACTTGTAACTTGTAGGTGTACCTGAACCAGACATAGTTACTGTCCACCTGATGGCAATTGCTTCCCTTCACAAAGTGATAATGTGGTTTGTCTTGGTAGTGTGAATGGTCTACTTTATTTAAGTTAATTCTTGTCTCCCTTGGAATCTCTTTTCTCCTTTTAATTGACCTCACGGCTTGGGTATGGCAATACAATTACCTGGTATGTGAAAGTGGCCTATCACTTTTTCTGTCACTCCTATTTCTGGTTTATGGAGACCCAGTTTAAAACTAAAAGATCAGACAAGTGCATGTGTGATGTGTCTAGATCAAATCCATACATAAACCAATAAACAGTCAGGAACATAGGGGTACTACGTTGGATGTTTCAACACATCATAGTTCTTCATTAATTTCTATCTTGAGCATTGTTGATGAATGTGCAAAAATCTAGATTATTCCAGTCTTTGATGTTGTCTGCCCATGATTTTATTTGCCCTTCTCTGACACTTCCACCTGCACCTGTTTCCTGCAAGATTGTTTCTGACAGTAATCATGTCAATATAAGATTGTTTCTGACAGTAATCATGTCAATATACATGTCGAAACCATGCAAGCTTTTATTGTTTTACTATTGAAAGTTGCGGTTCTTGTGAACTTGCAAGTCTTTGTACTTTATTTGCTACGACACATTTGTCTTATGTTCTCTACAGGAAATGAGGAAAATTAGTCTATAACACTCACATTCGGAAACCTGTATCTGTCTCTGCGTGTCTGCGGTGAGTGTCCAAATCTCAAAACTATACCAGCACAATAGCACTTGTGAGTTCTAAATTAGAATCTTCACTCAAACATTGATGTTTGCTTTTCCATAATAGATTTAGTCTTGAAACAGCAGCTAAGGTCATCTCCAGCCGTATCTTTAACCTTTAGCACACTGTATTTACATTTTGGGCGATACATTTCGCCCAAAATGTGTCATGTCTCGATTGCAGACGGTGAAATCCGCCGCCCAGTGCGCTAAACCCGAATCCAAATGAAAAACATCCAGGTTGGTAATTTTTTGACAGAATATTTTGGCAACATAAAGTAGACATTTCATCTAACTTCCTGTTTCTATGGATAAAATGGCGATAGACGATGGTGTGTGGTTATGAAATTGAAATCTGAGCAATCTGTAGGCATTGGCATTGCGGCGAAGCGACATGACAGTGAATCGAGTTTTATATACTTTTCGTTCATCGTATATTCAGTGAAATCATTATTTATTCAGATTGGAAAGTGAAAAACTTGAGAGGTAAGTTCTTCAAATACATTATTTAAAATATACCACAAGGTTTCCATTAGGTAAAATATACCACAAGGTTTCCATTAGGTAAAATATACCACAAGGTTTCCATTAGGTAAAATATAAAATATTAAACAGATGTCACAGCTTTCGATTGATCAAAAATACGGTAGGCCTAGATCTAGATAGGTCTAAATCTGTTTTTTTATCACTTTCTCACATATCTCGTATTACACACACACAAACAAAACTCACATCAATATATGCAGAATTTAATTCTTTATTTATATGTGCAAATATTATTTAAATATCTGTAACAACAAAAAAGTTATCATGATTTCAAAACAGCCACCAACTATTGCGTAACATTTCCAAAAACTAAGTCAGCGGCAAAGAGAGAGAAATTACATAATTGTAAATATAGCATGTTAAAGGTTAATTTCTCTCAATTCTTGAACTATTATGACAGACAATGTAGACAGCTACTAGCAACAATTCTCTCAATTCTTGAACTATTATGACAGACAATGTAGACAGTTACTAGCAACATGTCTCTCAATTCTTGAACTATTATGACAGACAATGTAGACAGCTACTAGCAACAATTCTCTCAATTCTTGAACTATTATGACAGACAATGTAGACAGCTACTAGCAACAATTCTCTCAATTCTTGAACTATTATTACAGACAATGTAGACAGCTACTAGCAACAATTCTCTCAATTCTTGAACTATTATGACAGACAATGTAGACAGCTACTAGCAACAATTCTCTCAATTCTTGAACTATTATGACAGACAATGTAGACAGCTACTAGTAACAATACCAAACAATACCAAAGTATATTATATTCTTACTTACCATATTCATGCATTTGTGGACAATAACTAGGTTTTTTTCAATCTTCATGATACGAGCCAGGCTTTTAGTCATGGACCTGTGGAGACCCGATAACATTGTAGTTATCTGCTTGTATCTAATCTAACACTGAAGGTTTCACAAAGTGCTTGTAAAATGCTTTAGTAAGAGATTATCACTGACAATGATTACAAGATGTACTATGGTATGTCATGAAAATTAGTATAGATCACTACTTAGACATACATTTATATCTGGGAAGTAACTGAGTTCCCATTCATCTATAAGCTGTTCCACATATGTCCACCAGGAAGTAACAAACAAAACTGAGTTCCCATTCATCTATAAGCTGTTCCACATATGCCCAGGAAGTAAAAAAAAAATGAGATTCCATTCATCTATAAGATGTTCCACATATGCCCAGGAAGTAAAAAAAAAATGAGTTTCCATTCATCTATAAGATGTTCCACATATGCCCAGGAAGTAACAAACAAAACTGAGTTCCCATTCATCTATAAGATGTTCCACATATGCCCAGGAAGTAACAAAACAACTGAGTTCCCATTCATCTATAAGCTGTTCCACATATGCCCAGGAAGTAAAAAAAAAATGAGATTCCATTCATCTATAAGATGTTCCACATATGCCCAGGAAGTAAAAAAAAAATGAGTTTCCATTCATCTATAAGATGTTCCACATATGCCCAGGAAGTAACAAACAAAACTGAGTTCCCATTTATCTATAAGCTGTTCCACATATGCCCAGGAAGTAAAAAAAAATACTTACTGAAATGTTAATCCGTACAACTAAGTTGCACACAGAGCTAATAGCAAATGCTCTGCAGATTTGGCTTTAGCAACAAACTATCTGGCCATTTGACTGTATCAGAGGTAATTTTTCTTGAGTTAAAAAGCAACCAGTGAACAGGATGTAATCCAGAGAATGGAAATCCGTTGTCACCATTTTATGTGCGCCAATGGTAATTTACTCAATGGTTTTTACTCAATCCCCTGCAAAGTTTATGTCTGCAACCATATTATTAGTATAGTAAACCGGCCATACAAGAGAATTGGTCTCGTACTTACAGGCTGGCCGCCAAGTATAAAGCTAACCATAGCCATGCATGATTGACCGTTTTTTTTCCGCTGTCTTTTTTATCTATCAATATAGTTACAAATGGCCACAATAATACTGTCAATACTGCATTTTTCCCGTTAGGGAGTTGCAGGGAGGGATTTTGTAGCTGTAATACTAAGACACAAATAATACTAAGACACAAATAATACTAAGACACAAATAATACTAAGACACAAATAATACTAAGACACAAATAATACTAAGACACAAATAATACTAAGACACAAATAATACTAAGACACAAATACATTATTCTGAGAACTACTCCAAATGATACATACATATATTCTTAGAACTACTGCAAATAATAAACACAAAAAGACCTTACTCGCAGACATGAATAGAAGACTTGTACAGTATTCTCATCTGTGGCAGGCAATGATCCGTTATAATTGACTTGATTGACTCACAACTACTTTGCAACTTCTGCCTGTTCAATGAAATATACATATATTTCTTGTTTATTTCTGCCTGTTCAATGAAGTACACAAATATATTTCTTGCTTATTTCTGCCTGTTCAATGAAATATACATATATTTCTTACTTATTTCTACCTGTTCAATGAAGGATACATATTTCTTACTTATTTCTACCTGTTGAATGAAGGATACATATATTTCTTGTATATTTCTCGAGACACAAATGGACAGTTCTTGGAATATACTATCTTCTAAATTCATTCTCAAACTCCTACAGATCGGCAGAATGTAACCCAGGAACAGAACTATGCATTTTGTCATGGTTTACAGCTTAGCTGTGATATCTGTATTAAATACGACTTCTGTGTTACTAGTAAGTCATGACATTTTACTAATCTTGTATAAATAACCAAACTGTCAGGGGATATCTGACAAGGTGGAGAGTTCCTCAGTAACAACATTAATGTTTTTATTTGATTTATCATTTTATGTCGAAATATCAATTCATTCAGTATACAACCACAATTTTTATAATGCTAAAGTAGAAAGACTAATTGTGCGATATTTGCGCCTTTCGGCCGGACACATCCATCTTCAAAATGGCTTCAGGGTCACTTTGTATGAGATAGGACAACCAACCTCCTTAGTCGCCTCTCACAACTAGCATGACAAGTAACAGTGCCATTATTGGTAGTTCCCCTCATGGGCCCAGTCACTACATGCACGATAGTGTATCTCATCATGCATATCTGTTTTGAGAAATTTTTTCAATCTCTGCAAGTAAATCAATGTCTTTCTTCCTAGCCCCTCTCTATTCATCGTCTTTTTTGGGTAAAACCTTTTTTCCCTTCGCTTCTGAAAAAATTGTCTTGTGAATCTTTTTCTGCTGCTCTCATATTTCCTACATATGCTCACTATATTTTTGTGTGATTGTTAACTTTTTCTGCTGCTCTCATATTTCCTACATATGCTCACTATATTTTTGTGTGATTGTTAACTTTTTCTGCTGCTCTCATATTTCCTACATATGCTCACTATATTTTTGTGTGATTGTTAACTTTTTCTGCGACTATTTCCTACATATGCTCACTATATTTTTGTGTGATTGTTAACTTTTTCTGCAGCTCTCATATTTCCTCATATGCTCACTATATTTTTGTGTGATTGTTAACTTTTTCTGCCACTCTCATATTTCCTCATATGCTCACTATATTTTTGTGTGATTGTTAACTTTTTCTGCCGCTCTCATATTTCCTCATATGCTCACTATATTTTTGTGTGATTGTTAACAAAACTATTGGCGGCATGGACATTTCTCTTACAATTATATTAGTATTGAAGTACTTTATGTTAACTCTTTAGCTGTTACATACGAGTTTACACATTTCTCAATCTGACTGTTAAAACATCAAACGCCAGTGTGTTGCCAGGCCTGAGAGGGGAGCAAAGAATAGCAACATTGTTTATCTTCCATGCATGTCGTATCTAAGGAGGTTATAGGATAGAGTTGGCTGTCCCATCCCATATAGGGTCAGTGACCATAGCCATGCTGAAATCGGATCTGCTGAAAGGCGCAAAAAACACAGCAGCAATGCTGTAAACCATGACGTAGTGTATTCTGTTCTCCAGACTACATCTTGCTAATCTGCAGGAGTTTGAGACATTCTCCAGACTACATCTTGCTAATCTGCAGGAGTTTGAGACATTCTCCAGACTACATCTTGCTAATCTGCAGGAGTTTGAGACATTCTCCAGACTACATCTTGCTAATCTGCAGGAGTTTGAGACATTCTCCAGACTACATCTTGCTAATCTGCAGGAGTTTGAGACATTCTCCAGACTACATCTTGCTAATCTGCAGGAGTTTGAGACATTCTCCAGACTACATCTTGCTAATCTGCAGGAGTTTGAGACATTCTCCAGACTACATCTTGCTAATCTGCAGGAGTTTGAGACATTCTCCAGATTACATCTTGCTAATCTGCAGGAGTTTGAGACATTCTCCAGACTACATCTTGCTAATCTGCAGGAGTTTGAGACATTCTCCAGACTACATCTTGCTAATCTGCAGGAGTTTGAGACATTCTCCAGACTACATCTTGCTAATCAGCAGGAGTTTGAGACATTCTCCAGACTACATCTTGCTAATCTGCAGGAGTTTGAGACATTCTCCAGACTACATCTTGCTAATCTGCAGGAGTTTGAGACATTCTCCAGACTACATCTTGCTAATCTGCAGGAGTTTGAGACATTCTCCAGACTACATCTTGCTAATCTGCAGGAGTTTGAGACATTCTCCAGACTACATCTTGCTAATCTGCAGGAGTTTGAGACATTCTCCAGACTACATCTTGCTAATCTGCAGGAGTTTGAGACATTCTCCAGACTACATCTTGCTAATCTGCAGGAGTTTGAGACATTCTCCAGACTACATCTTGCTAATCTGCAGGAGTTTGAGACATTCTCCAGATTACATCTTGCTAATCTGCAGGAGTTTGAGACATTCTCCAGACTACATCTTGCTAATCTGCAGGAGTTTGAGACATTCTCCAGACTACATCTTGCTAATCTGCAGGAGTTTGAGAATGAACGCTTTAGAAGAAGAAAACAAAATAGGGTTTTATATCCCCTCATTACTATAAATTATTTCACTCTGAAATCGCTATCAAGCATAAAACACACCACCTATGTGGTATACATTTTCTGGTGTCAACAAAAAGCCGGTGCTGTGGAAGCTTCAATTTTTGTAGGACAAGAAAAGGAATCAATACAGGGGGAATGTCACCGGGCAAAAGAATTTAGCACATCTGGGATCTGTTACTGAGAACAATGTTGCAGCTAAAAGGTTAGAAGACAAGTTAAGTATTTATCATGTGACTCACAGACTGAACATGAGTTCTTACCCTTCTAATCTGTGAATGTCTATGTCATGTGCATTCATTTGATCTTTCACAGTTTTGTCACGTCTGAAGCGGTTGTAGACTCCAGATATGATAGAAAGGTGATGGGCAATTTTCTTCCCACTGAAGACAAGAAACATAACAAATTTAATAGTTGAATATGTTAGATGATGGGAGTAATACTATTTTATTGAATAACAAATAGAACATTATACAATATTTCTTTGAATAAAAGCTAGAACATTATACAATATTTCATTGAATAAAAGATATAAGAATATATAACATTTCTTTGAATAAAAGATATTTGTTTCAATCCCCAGGAATTACAAGCAATAGATTTCTTTTATTCTATTGTGCATGGGGGGGGGGGGGTTCTCATTACCTTTATTTTCACACCAAGAAGACTGCAACACTCAATAGATGCATGCAATGTCTCATACAAGTGACTTACTCAGAAGGGGGTCTCATACAAGTGACTTACTCAGAAGGGGGTCTCATACAAGTGACTTACTCAGAAGGGGGTCTCATACAAGTGACTTACTCAGAAGGGGGTCTCATACAAGTGACTTACTCAGAAGGGGTCTCATACATATCACCAACTCAGAGGGGATCTCATACAAGTCACCTACTCAGAGGAGATCTCATACGTCACCTACTCGGAGGGGATCTCATACAAGTCACCTACTCAGAGGGGTCTCATATGTCACCTACTCAGAGGGGATCTCATACAAGTCACCTACTCAGAGGGGTCTCATATGTCACCTACTCAGAAGGGTCTCAAACAAGTCACCTACTCAGAGGTGGTAAAAATGTAATAGTACAGATGCAGTAATGTGAGGTTTCCACAAGTGGAAAGTTACTTCACTTTTACAACCCTGTGGGCGTGTGGGTACGCCAACAAGGGCCTTATGGTATACAGATTCACCCGTTTCTATGCTGGGATTCATCATTATGGATCTACACAAAGTAAGGCTCACGTGATGATAGTGTCACGCCATTCCAAGGTCGGAATATGTCACACTTCCCTGTCACACTTCCCCCAAGTTCATTCTTTTAGGTTACCTTGTAAAATGGAGAAGGTATGTTTATATTTTAATGCCATTTTAGCTGGAAAGACTTCTGTTCAATATTTGACTCCATATTTTATGCAGTGTTTATAATTATGTTCCGCTGAAGATGAATTCTTGGGAATTACAGATGTTTCTATATACAATATTATTTAAACATTACTTTTGGAGAATAGAGCCAGATATTTCGTAGCTTTCATATGGGACTAGGACATTGGATTAATTAGGATTGCATCTGATTGAAATATCTCTAGGTCTAATGTTGAACAAATCCAGTTTGCATGGTAGGTAAGTGACATCTTTATGTTTTATTATTGGTTTTTTTCTTCTTGTGTTTTATTTGTTTAAATATTATTAGAACGTTCGTTTATTTATGGAATAACATAAAGACAATATTTATTAGTGGTGCCACAGATCGACATTGAATAAAATTACAATATATGTTGGCCTTGATTACAATATATGTTTGTTCTTGTCTTGAACGAACCACATTGTATGTGACATATGCATGTTTTATGTGTTTGTTCAGTCAATATTATGTTAGTTTGGTTAAGAAACAACATATATACAACAGGCATAGGTATTTAGGAGGATTTTATCAGTGTTGCCACGCATTTCTCAAATATAGGTGCGTCAAGAAATTATTTTTCAATCTTTTATTAGATTTTCAATGTGATTTCCCCCCAATTTTTACCTTCACAACTTTCTAACATCTTTCATATCACACACATTGCAACAAAAATACACAATATTATGCATTATTCACTTCTTTACTTACATGTACAAAAATTATTTTAAAATCAATAAAAACAAAAAAGTTACTGTGTTTTCCAAACACTCACCAAAAATAATGCAAAATGTCAAAAAAGAAGCCAGACCCAGGGGGGAATTGCATAATTTTAATTCATGGTTCTAAAGGTTCATGTTCAACTAACAGTATTTTGCTGTGTGGCTTAGCCAGGTTTCATTTTTCAACCTCTGGTCACATAAGCTCTCAATCACAGTAACCAGGTGCTGGCTTTGATGATGACATAAATACCTAAAGCTCTCCATCACCATAACCAGGTGCTGGTTGTGATGAGGATATAAATACCTAAAGCTCTCCATCACCATAACCAGGTGCTGGTTGTGATGAGGATATAAATACCTAAAGCTCTCCATCACCATAACCAGGTGCTGGTTGTGATGAGGATATAAATACCTAAAGCTCTCCATCACCGTAACCAGGTGCTGGTTGTGATGAGGATATAAATACCTAAAGCTCTCCATCACCATAACCAGGTGCTGGTTGTGATGAGGATATAAATACCTAAAGCTCTCCATCACCATAACCAGGTGCTGGTTGTGATGAGGATATAAATACCTAAAGCTCTCCATCACCATAACCAGGTGCTGGTTTTGATGAGGATATAAATACCTAAAGCTCTCCTCACTATAACCAGATGCTGGTTTTGATGAGGATATAAATACCTAAAGCTCTCCTCACTATAACCAGATGCTGGTTTTGATGAGGATATAAATACCTAAAGCTCTCCATCACCATAACCAGGTGCTGGTTTTGATGCGGATATAAATACCTAAAGCTCTCCATCACCATAACCAGGTGCTGGTTTTGATGAGGATATAAATACCTAAAGCTCTCCATCACCATAACCAGGTGCTGGTTTTGATGAGGATATAAATACCTAAAGCTCTCCATCACCATAACCAGGTGCTGGTTTTGATGAGGATATAAATACCTAAAGCTCTCCATCACCATAACCAGGTGCTGGTTTTGATGCGGATATAAATACCTAAAGCTCTCCATCACCATAACCAGGTGCTGGTTTTGATGCGGATATAAATACCTAAAGCTCTCCTCACTATAACCAGATGCTGGTTTTGATGAGGATATAAATACCTAAAGCTCTCCTCACTATAACCAGATGCTGGTTTTGATGAGGATATAAATACCTAAAGCTCTCCTCACTATAACCAGATGCTGGTTTTGATGAGGATATAAATACCTAAAGCTCTCCATCACCGTAACCAGGTGCTGGTTGTGATGAGGACATAAATACCTAAAGCTCTCCATCATAACCAGATGCTGGTTTTGATGAGGACATAAATACCTAAAGCTCTCCATCATAACCAGATGCTGGTTTTGATGAGGACATAATTGCCTAAAGCTCTCCATCACCATAACCAGGTGCTGGTTTTGATGAGGACATAATTGCCTAAAGCTCTCCTCACTATAACCAGATGCTGGTTTTGATGAGGACATAATTGCCTAAAGCTCTCCATCATAACCAGATGCTGGTTTTGATGAGGACAACTACCTATCATAAAACACTTTTTTAAAAATGTGTAATATCTGAAAGATGAGAAGCGAAGATCAAGGGAAAACATACCACTTCTTGTGTGAACATTCTGCTGAAAATGTGCTCGTGTACACTTTTATCTCGTGCATCTTCTTGACTAGTACATCTCTGTACTTCTCGATCTCAACAATGCGTACACTCGCCTGAAAAGTATCATGAAAGAGGGATTATAAACAAATATTTCATATCCGTGCAAGCATTAGTTGCTTAATTTGTTTTTTACAGCAGGGAGATTTTCCCCCTCTTCATCCATTCTAAAACTCCTACTTAGCAAGATGCAGCCCAGAGAATGGAATACATTTTACCATGGTTTACAGCTTGGCTGTGATATCTGCATTTGTCAGCCTAACACATCTGACCATAACATGCCTTTTGGAGCACTTTGAATTATGGCATATCCTACTCAGGACGTAGCCATCAATCCAGCATTTTCTGGCTGTAGTGGTTTTCTAGGCAATAGAAATGCATTCGGTAGTTTGCCATTGTTTTCTGAAGGGTGCACAATTGCCTGCGGCGGGATTCGAATCTCGTAACTTGGCTATCACAGAAACCCTCTGTACCTCTCCATTACAGAGCCAGGCAACAAATTAATAACAACCACAATCAAATTAGTTAGTTGAATAAACAGACAAGATTTATTGTGCTGACAACTCATTTGATTTCATCAATAACAACCAAAATCAAATTAGCTAGCTAAATAAATAGACAAGACTTACTGTGCTGACAGCTTGTTTGAGTTCATCATCAAGCAGAACACTCAGAGTTTTAGCATTCCCACGACTGTGTCCCTTGGCAGCTACAAAACAACGCAAGACTTCTACAAGATCAAAGCAGGTATCCACATAACCTTTGCACTCATTCAGTAAGTGTTGCGCATACTCAAGGCTGACTTTAGTAGCCTCTAGCCGACTTTCAATATACAATCTGACAATGAAACATGGAGAGGAAAGTTCTTGAATCACTGCTTTGTTAATTTTGTTTAAATGTGTTTGCTGCTCCTAATGAGACTATACCGGCAATGTTTGAAACAAGGTAATGAAGCTTTGCTAATCACTGGAAACACAGAATAATACCACATACAAATTGATGTTTCGGCCAAATGGTCTCTATCAAGACTACATGCACAACAACAAAAACGCTAGCAAAACTGGCACTATGGACGTTTACATGGCAGATGTGCCATTTTGCACATAATTTTTTACAACATTTATACAACAACGATACTAATTAGGACTTTTAAGAAACATAAAGTAAAAGCAACAACCAGCAGGTATTTCTCAACCAACAGACCATAGTCTTTCTGACACAAGCAAAGGTTCTTCTCGGTTGTGTAACTTAGGCGACACTCAGATGCATATGATGATGATGTTCCCCCTTTGCAAGTGAGGATAAGCATGGCATGGAAACCAATAAAAGTGTGGTGAACAAGTAGAAAGAAAACAAAAACATTTGTGATTGTCTAATTTGGTTTGTGAAGCCAAACTCATATAAGAGAAGCATATAAGATCCCAAAGGTATGGATGTGCAAGTGAGGTTTTATGGATGTGCAAGGGAGGTTTTATGGATGTGCACGGGAGGTTTTATGGATGTGCAAGTGGGGTTTATGAATGTGCAAGGGAGGTTTTATGGATGTTCAAGTGGGGTTTTATGGATGTGCAAGGGAGGTTTTATGGATGTGCAAGGGAGGTTTTATGGATGTGCAAGGGGGGTTTATGAATGTGCAAGGGAGGTTTTATGGATGTGCAAGGGGGGTTTATGAATGTGCAAGGGGGGTTTATGATTGTGCAAGGGAGGTTTTATGGATGTGCAAGGGGGGTTTATGAATGTGCAAGTGGGTTTTATGGATGTGCAAGGGGGGTTATGAATGTGCAAGTGGGGTTTATTGAATGTGCAAGTGGGTTTTATGGATGTGCAAGTGGGTTTTATGGATGTGCAAGGGGGGTTTTATGGATGTGCAAGGGGGGGTTTATGAATGTGCAAGGGAGGTTTTATGGATGTGCAAGTGGGGTTTATTGAATGTGCAAGTGGGTTTTATGGATGTGCAACATGGGGTTATGAATGTGCAAGTGGGGTTTATGATTGTGCAAGTGGGTTTTATGGATGTGCAAGTGGGTTTTATGGATGTGCAAGATGGGGTTATGAATGTGCAAGGGGGTTTATGGATGTGCAAGCGGTGTTTGTGGATGTGCAAGTTGGGGTTATGAATGTGCAAGTGGGGTTTATGGATGTGCAAGATGGGGTTATGAATGTGCAAGTGGGGTTTATGGATGTGCAAGTGGTGTTTGTGGATGTGAAAGTGAGGTTTGTGGATGTGCAAGGTGGGTTTTATGGATGTGCAAGTGGGGTATATGGATGTGCAAGTGGGATATATGGATGTGCGTGGGGTTTATGGATGTGCAGGGAGTATGAATGCATGTTTATGGATACATGTGTAGTCCTTAAAGGGAAACATTTCAGTGCACCAGTATCCCAGGATTACCACAACCTGACAGGAGCACAGCACACATTTCTGAGGCAACTAATTCATCATCCTTCTGTCAAATTGTTGACCCAATCACGTCCTGCCAGAAGAGTCGCATATGCTTCAATGATGGCACATCTAGCATTCCGTCATCTAGGAGTCTGCTAAAATAAGACATTGGAGCAATGTCTGCTGGCTTGCATCTCTGCGTCATCCATGGGGACAAAAGACAAAAGTAAGAAATAGTGACAAGATGTGACGATGAATTTGTTCACAGGTGACAGGTTGTCAGATATCACCCCAACTTTCCTTAGTTGCCTCTTATGACATGCCTGGCAAGAAAACAGTGGCCCTATTCTTTGCCACTGAACCAAAAGTTTAATGCCCCAGTTGTTTCATGGGAGCACAATCTGAAATAGTACAGGACAATCATGATTGAAATGTGCTTACCTTAACAAAAACAGACCATTGATTAGTCTCTCTTGTTGTTTGCTGACTCTCTCCTGGTGCCTCTTAATCAATTCTCCCCATGCCATACAACTGTGTGCAAGTCGTGCGGACATGTCAAAGTCTGTGAGGGTGATCACAGGCATGGATGCTGAAACACAAAATAGCTAGGTACTATAGAGGGATTAAATATATAAACAGGAAATATGTTTCTACTGGGTTACCATAGAATGTAAGTTAAGCAAACGATGAAATAAATGAGTTAGTGATGTCATATTGGTCTGTTGTTTTCTTGTGACTCAACGAATGCTTCTAATTGTGATGCCACATGATGATGTTCCTCCTTCGCAAGCGAAGATGAGCATGGCATAAAAACATTAAATGCAATGGAAAAAAAAATATTTAAAAAAATACATTAATTTACATACATTGCCACATACATTCACAGACGTATGAATGGAACATTTTTTTGGGTGTCTACTGTTCTGTCGACAAGTACATACATTTGCAGATTGTCAACATCTTTCGATGGTTCTGGATGTGCTGCCATCTGGGGTGTTAGGAAGGGGTAGTACCTCTGACATAGAGACGGTCATACTCCTGGGATAAAATCTAAATCTTCAACTGTCTATGTCCACCGACCTGCTAATATCTACATTTTGGAGACCCACTATGCAGAAAAGCTGTTCAAATCTACATTTTAATATGATTTTTACCATTGTGTTCGGCATAGCAGGAAAACTGTACGGAGACAAAGAGATAAGCATACACACACATACTGCTGTTGAAGGTGCAGACATGGTGGATAAGACACATGGTCCCAATGAAAGATCATCAGCAACCAAACAAAACTGTTATATGGAGAATTCCAGACAGGTTATTTATTTAGGTTTGGGGTTAGTTATTTAAAAGACAACTATCCTAAACCTAATCCAAACCTTAAAACAAATTAATATTTAAAATATTAAATAATGAACATGAAATTTATATAAAAAGGGAAATAACTATGTGGTGGCAATCTAATTAAACCTGTCTCAGTCACTAAAGAGGGGTAATTCATTTCAAGGAGAACTAAGACTACAAGCTTAAGACCTAAAGCAACAGTTAAACAAAGTCCTTTTTAGGACTACATCCCTTTCTATTCCCCCAATATTTTGTCCCTCTCAGGACATGCCGACCAGACCCCAGATCAAACCACCAGTCCCTAACAGGACAACCCAGGCCACAGTATACGCCCTGATGTAACCACAGGAAAATCATTCCAAGGTTGAAAGAAACGCACCAACAAACAAACTAAAGAGGGGTAGTAATAACATTTTCTGCTCTGTGGGAGAATTAAGGACAAGTACCCACATATGTTTCAATTTCTCTTTGAAGTCTTATCATGGGCATCTGTGGCTATGTCGATGGTGATGCAAGAAAGTATCAAAAAGCTCAAGTATGCGTGATCATGGTTAGCTCTGAGCTTGGAGATGAGCACTTTAAGAATGAGAATACGTTTTCTCAGCTTGCCTATAATGCTAGATATGGTCACAGATATGGTTCAGAAGAAATAGTAAAAACACTGAAAGTATTAGTCACCAATGCAGAAGTCAGATGTGTTGGGCCATTGAAGCAAATAAAACGGCAACACAACGCATTTCCATTATCTCAACAACATCCAGCTGGAAATCTAGTAGGATCATTGTCCTGCTATAAGAGAGATCCAGCAGGAAGGATAGAATGAGTGTAAAATAAACATAATAAAAGGTCTTATCCGTGTAATATTTGATCGTTCACCTGAATTTTTTTTAATGATTGCATTCTACTTAATGAATCCTGTGGTAGACTAGTTGGTAGTGAGCTTGCTTACTATCACCGAGTTACAGTGTGTCAGGTTCGAAACCACGTCTGGACAACAAAATCCGGGTTGTGACATGACGGATTTCGCCTGACACGACCGCTCATCTAGACAACCCAGCTGTAAATGGGTACCTGACAGATGAGTTAGGGAAGGTAAAGACAGCAAGAAAGGGAACTGGCCAACCCACCTAACAGTTGCTGCGGCTTAGTACATGAAGAGTTATCTTCATCCCCAACGGCAGGTTGCTGTCATGGGACCTACCTTTACCTTTATTGAATACCTTATCAACTTCTTCTTCAGCGTTCATTCTCAAACTCCCGCTGGGTCTCTCTTGTAGCAGAACCATGATTCTATTAGATTTCCAGCAGAATGTAGTCCAGAGAATGGAAATGTATTATGTCACCATTTTATTTGCGGCAATAGCTCGACACATCCGTCTTCTGCGGAAATATCTGAAAATCAAATGAAGACTTACGAATGTCAGGTTCATAAATGGTATGAACTTCAGCCATCTCTCTCTGAAACAGGTACATTCTGTCACTATGTATATGGGATGGATAGTCCTTCAAGGAACTCAGTGGATCCACTAACTCATCAAGAGTTTTCCCTCCAACAATCAAAATCTGATGTGAAGCCTCAATGTCTGTTTGGGATGCAATCAGATCATGTAGACCAGATAACCTGTTTTCAAAATGAAAGGGAAAGTTTAATCAGATTTGACCATCATTGAACGTTGAAACAAATGTGGCATGTATATAAAATTTTGTTGTCTTGCCTTTATAATCTAATTAAAATTATTGTTATCTTGCAATGCAACATATAGTTCAGTTATCACTGTCTTTCATTTAGTTACATGTTTGTTAAATTATCACTGCCTTTCATATAGTTACATGTTTGTTAAGTTATCACTGCCTTTTATATAGTTACATGTTTGTTAAGTTATCACTGCCTTTCATACAGTTACATGTTTGTTACGTTATCACTGCCTTTCATATAGTTACATGTTTGTTAAATTATCACTGCCTTTCATATAGTTACATGTTTGTTACGTTATCACTGCCTTCCATACAGTTACATGTTTGTTAACCTTTACGACTCTGCGGGCGAGGTCACGCACCCGTAGGACACGCCCCCTTGTGCCTGCGGGCGAGGTCACTCACCATACGATATCGCCCGATTCCCGAGTACGGAACTTCACGAAGTAATGAACAAATGCCGTATAAAGCACGCCAAACGAAGCTAGGATTACGTCACAGTGTAAAGGTCAAATTCCTTTACTCATTACGATTGTAAGAGAGAGAAAGCCGGTTGAATTTGTCAACGCATTTCTAGAGCGACTTTAGCCATTTTCGGCCGTATTTTACTATCAAATTGAGTACCGCGTGGCACGGGTAAGTGATCGTGACTACATGTTCTAATTGTTGTTCTTTGTGTTTAATATGTTGTTGTTTGATAAGAATGTGTGTGTATTCATTCAAAAACACAAAAATAATATGTATCAGGGGTGCCACGTGTGTGCATGGACAATAATTACGTTGCGTGTCAGCATAGACCTAGTGTTGACCGGACGGACATTATATGCGATTTCTTCACGTTTTATTAGTTTTTTTAGTTCATATTATATTAGTTTGGATATAAAACAATACATATACAATAAGTATAGGTATTTATGAGGATTTTACCAATGTTGCCACACATTGCTCATGTATTAGGGGCGTCAAGAAGATATATTTGCGATTTTGAAAATGACGTTTTCCGTTTTTCACCCGAATTTTCAACTTCACAACTTGCTCACAACTGTCATATCACACATACAACAACAACAAAAACACGATAATATTCACTATTCATTCCTTTATTTACATGTGCAAAAATTATTTAAATATCTTCTAAAACAAAAAAGTTATTGCGTTTTCAAAACACTCACCATCAACAACGAAAATTTTCCAAAAAGAATCCAGGCCCTGGGGAGAAATTTCTCAATTTAATTCAGAGCCCTAAAGGTTAAGTTATCACTGCCGTCCAAATTATAATAACTTACGTAGTATTAGAATCAGCATACATCATCAGCTCTTCACATTTACTGAAATAAAAGACAGTAATGGGAAGTCTCTGTTGGATATTGTTGACTATCTTGAAGAGATTTTGGTAGGTGATCATCTTGCCTGTATCTGGTTCCATAAGTCCAGCCAGCAAGGGTATCACTATGGACTTTAGTCCACTAGTAAGAAAAAGGAGATAAATTATGTTGGCATTGGAATAACTTGACAAACAGGAAATACCAAATATATTTATAATGACAGTGTGTAACAAACAGAAAAATAAGTTTATAATGGCAATGTAACAAGCATAAAAATATGTGTAAAATAGCAGAGTGTAATAAACAGAGGAATTTATTTATACTGACAGAGTGTAAAAAACAGAAGAATATGTTTATAATGACAGTGTGTAACAAACATAATAATATTGGTATAATGGCAGAGCATAACAAACAGAAAAATATTAGAGCAAAACTGTATAGTGTTGGCTTATTCCAATAATATAATTAGATCTGATGTTTTTGTCACTAATTTCACAGATATTTAATATAGCCAATCTAAACATTTTCATTTTAGTACGTTTCTTAAAATTTTTAGCAATAGTGTGAACTATCAACCTGTTAGGACTGTAAGTAGCAGACATCATATTCACTGATTTATTTTCACATCAGGGATGAGTAGATTAATTCACTTTCAATTCTTATAAATTCCACTTAAGAACATGGGAATCCTTTCAGACCGAATCACATAACATTAAAGTAATGTCGTTACATTGTAAGGGCAGCTGGAGAGGAGATGGGCACCACCAGCTAAACCTTTCAGACAGAATCACATTACCGTAAAGTAATCAAACATCTAAAGTGGAGCGCGCAGCGATACGGCTAGTATCCGGCCTCAGAATACTGAGGCTCCGGGTTCAATCCGCGTTTGGGACAAGGATTTTTGTCTTTCGGAGGTGCAACAAAAAATTCTTTAAATATTAGCTTTCGCAAAGCGGCCTCTATTTCCACATCCTTAAAAGCCTCCCTGCACTCTTTAACAGGAAAACGTGCAGCAAAGAAAATTGATTTTTTTGTAAACATCTCTTTGCAGTTACTTTTTCCACATTTATATCACAATTTTAATAGTAAGATTGAAGTCAAGCAATATATGATAAAGATTATCGGTACCATGATCGCAGTCCAAAACTATTGTGACAATTAGTGTCTATCTGTGTGATTATTTCCCTTGCCTGTGTTTATCAGTTTATGTTTATCATTTATTAATTTAAATATAATTATATTTAGGGTTAGGATTAGTTATGGATTAGTTATGTAACACATAACTACCCCTAACCCCTAAAAAATTTATATTTCAATTAATTATTGATTATTTATTGATATAATATTTAGATCAATTAACCACAAAATACCTAGGTAGGCACTAATGGTAAACAATAACGAAAACGGGGGTTGAACTGCGATCATAGTACCCTATCTTTCTAACAAAACACTCTAATACCACTCAGAATTGACATTCACATCATCATACACAGAAAAACAAGTAACATGTGCAATTAGTCACTGAAAGAGAAAGTAAGTAACATGTAGTTAGTCATTGAAAGAGAAAGTAAGTAATGTGCAGTTAGTCATTGAAAGAGAAAGTAAGTAACATGTGCAATTAGTCACTGAAAGAGAAAGTAAGTAATGTGCAGTTAGTCATTGAAAGAGAAAGTAAGTAACATGTAGTTAGTCATTGAAAGAGAAAGTAAGTAACATGTGCAATTAGTCACTGAAAGAGAAAGTAAGTAAAGTGTAGTTAGTCATTGAAAGAGAAAGTAAGTAATGTGCAGTTAGTCATTGAAAGAGAAAGTAAGTAACATGTGCAATTAGTCACTGAAAGAGAAAGTAAGTAATGTGTAGTTAGTCACTGAAAGAGAAAGCAAGTAACGTGTAGTTAGTCACTGAAACAGAAAGCAAGTAACATGCATTTAGTCACTGAAAGAGAAAGTAAGTAACGTGTAATTAGTCACTGAAAGAGAAAGTAAGTAACGTGTAGTTAGTCATTGAAAGAGAAAGCAGTAACATGTGCAATTAGTCACTGAAAGAGAAAGTAAGTAACGTGTAGTTAGTCACTGAAAGAGAAAGCAAGTAACGTGTAGTTAGTCACTGAAACAGAAAGCAAGTAACGTGTAGTTAGTCACTGAAACAGAAAGCAAGTAACGTGCATTTAGTCACTGAAACAGGTATGACAGAGAGAAACAAATTTGAACAGAAATTAATTTTACTTGGACAAGGGACATGTCTCTGGTAGATCACGCTTCCACTGGATTGGTCCATTTTCGGTACTTTGTATTCCTGATATGACTCCATTTTCCTTTTGTGTGATAATCTCAAACCTGGACAATATAAATTGAATACTGTGTGTTCACTAATCAGATTATCACATAACAAGGTTAATCTCAAATCTGGACAATATAAATTGAATACTGTGTGCGTTCACCAGTCAGATATTCACATCATAACAAAGTTAATTAAAATCTTCAATAATAATACTGAGGAACAAACTTTTGGGTACCTGATTAAAAAAAATATTAAGTAGAATTTCTCTACCAGCGTTAGTTTCAAGATATATATATATATATATATATATATATATATATATATATATTGATTCTCAAACTCTCATAGTCTGCACAGATAAAATAGATACAATCCATCATTAGTCTACATAGATACGATCCTTCATAGTCTGCACAGATAAAATAGATACAATCCTTCATAGTCTGAACATAGTAAAATAAATACAATTATTAGTCTGCATAGATAAAATAGATACAATCCATCATAGTCTGCACAGACTATATACCATCCTTCATAGTCTGCACAGACTATATTAAATAGATGCAATCATTAGTATGCAAAGATAAAATAGATAAATCCTTCAGTCTGTACATATAAAATAGATACAATCATTAGTCTGTACAGATAAAATAGATGCAATCCATCACAGTCTGCACAGATAAAATAGATACAATCTATCATAGTCTGCACAGACAAAAACAGTTGATGGTTTTTGTTCACAAATCTGCAAGAGTTAAACTTAGAAGATGACTTTACTGTACTTGAGTTACCTCATATGTACTACTAAGTCCCTGTCAACAGTACCACTCACAGCACATAGCTCAGTAGCTTAAATAGATAATTACCAGGGATCTAAAAAATACCACTTTGTAAACACGGAATCGTGAGCAGAATTCAAGCACACAACCTCTTGAGCACAAAGTAAATGGCTTACCAACTATACCAGGGTATCTGTATATATTTATCTCTATTGTAATACTGATCTTACTTTTTAAATAATTTTCAGCATTGCAGCCAAGCCGTGATTCAAACAGTGAAAATGAAAAGACCTTTTGTTTGAAACATCAAATGTGAGGGGTTTTTTTAAATTCATAAAATATAAATTCATGCACCTCCCCAATCTTGGAGTATATTAAGAGACAACAGATCAAATGGTTTGCACACATCAGCAGACTACCACCTGACAGCATACCACAGCAAGCTATGCTACACAGATACAGTGAAGGCAGACCTAGAGAATGATGGACCACCGAAATAAAAGAGGCGAAAAATTCTACAATATACTCAGCACACATGAGGGCCATCTCCAGAGAACTCTTTTACCCCTGATGCCGAAAGGCAATTAAGGGTTTAGCGAATAGATAGATAAAACGAATAAAATCCATATTTTCCCTTTCAATCTTCTACTTCCCCAAAAGAATAAAACATTGTAAGCAAAAGAGAGAATAGATGCCTCTGGGATGTGGATGTATAGAAGAATATGGAGAACTTCACGTGAAGAGAAGAAAATGAACACTTATCATCATCATCATCATCAGGTAGCATATCCTGAACAGGATGTAGCAGTCATCACAGCCTTTCAAAACTTCTGTTACTGTCATGTTTGATGTCTTGCATCCATCTTCTTCTTGGTCTGCCTCTTGTTCATCTCCCTGGCATCATCCCCTCCATTATGGTTTTCTCTAGGCCGTCATAGTTGAAGACCTTACTTGAGGGTAGTTGATAGGAGGCGAACAGGAGGAAGGTAGAGATACAAGTGGGAGGAAAATATCATGAAGGAGGTTACACTCTAGCAGAGTGCCCCACCAAAGCAATTGATAGAGGATGTTGGAGGTCCATTGCAGGCAACCTTCAGTGTAGAATGGCACTTGATAATGATGAAAGAGAAGAGAATTGAACACAGTTTCTTAACCATTACAGAGCTAGTTCAACACTTCCCTTGCAACTTAACCATTACAGAGCTAGTTCAACACTTCCCTTGCAACTTAACCCTTATGGAGCTAGTTCAACCCTTCCCCTTGCAAAAATACTGCAGTACCCTGTTCCTGATAAGGGATCAAATAACTGTTAATGATTTAAATATTCTCACATTGTACGTCTGTTGCTGCGACCTCCAAATGGTTGAAACGGAAGCTGACCAGTAGCTGTATGGTAAAAGGTCACACCAAGTGACCACAGATCAACTTTTGCATCAAAAGACTGAGAGTTGGGTAGCCTCAATACAGCTCTTTCATACATTCCAGGATGCTGTGAAATAATTTAAAAAAGGAATTAAAAATTAACAGAATTTATTCATTACACATTGGTTTTCCCATATATACTTGATTTTCTTCTATGGCAGTGAAACATGGACAACATATATGCACCAAGAGATATACTAAACAGCATTCATATGTGGTGTCTACATAATATTCTTGGAATTAGATGGCGAGAGAAAGTCACTAACATTGTTGTTTGTCTATCACATGATGATGATGACCATTTGTCACATCCACTTTTTGAAATTCGGTTAGAGTTATATGTCCTTGACTATGAGTTTGTAGATAGCCAGTAATAGCTCTATATATGTTATGTTCCTCCAGGGTCATAGGTGGCGCATAGGGCAGAATACATAGCTTTTCATTTCTGTCTATATATAGCATAGTAATATACTAATAACAATATACTCTTCTTCTTCTTCAAGTACCTTTCGGTGTTGAGGGGAGAGTGAGTGTACGGTCGTTTGCCCTTCTATTTGCCTCTTCTGCCGTTATATTTCCGAGTGTCTCTAATACACTATCTATCCACCTTTTACAAGGGCGTCCAATAGGTCAACTGTTTTCGTATCGTTTGTTAAGAATAACACTATACTAATAACACGATTCTGGCCTCAAATGTTCTTGGACAATTCGGGCATGGGATGACCACTGTGGATGGTTTTTGGCCTACCCGTGACTATCTTGCTACTCTCCACTGTTGAACTGCTACACTTCTCTTTTCCCAAGATGCTGTGATGTTTGTACTCTAGAGTGTCAGACACTAACTAATATCAACTATTCAAGATATCACCAAGAAAAGAGGATCTTCATCAAAGCTAATAGGAAAATCGGCCACCCAAAAGACAACTATCACTATCTCCGCAGAGTTAAGCAGGTTATTATCTTCTGCCTCAGAACAGGACACAACATAATAAACAGCCACTTAAATAGATTAAGACTGGTTCCATCACCTCTATGTCCATGTGGGGAGGCAGTACATACCATAGAATATATAATACAAGAACTGCAATACACTAAACCAGTTAAGGGAAGAACACTGGCCCACAGAGATGTATATCCACATAAAGCTGTATAGGAGCACTGAGGATATTTCAAATACAACAGCATTTATTAAGAAAACCTGACTTGCTGTGTAGATATGTCAAACTGCGAACGAGAAGAATAATACTAATGTATTATCTAGAGCAGGTAACACTGCTGTATTTTCTGTGCTCAGTCCGTGCAGACTCAGATGGCTGGGACATACTAGCATGAAAGATGGCAGAATACCGAAGGACATTCTTTATGGAGAACTAGTCTGCAAAGAGATCTCAGGGTTGACCTCTACTTTGACAATGGTACAAAGACATATGCAAATGAAATATGATACGGAATCATGAGAACAATATAAAATATATCTAGGATTGTGTTGTATGGAGGAGAAAGATCAGGAATGGTATAAAGACAAAGGAGAAAGTGATAGCAATTATTTCAAAGGCTGCATGTCTAAGAAGGCACACAACAGCAAATGGTACAAATGGTCCTGTTTTTCCTTGCACATACTGTGGAAGACTATTTGTGGCTCAGACTGGTATTTTGTGTCACATCCATCATCGCCTTGATCGTAGATTTTATATTTCTTATAACATAACTAATACTATCGTCTGGATGGATGGAAAGGTGCCTACTGCTACTACTACTTCATCCTTCTTGACAGAGTAGCATGCTGCCAGCTCAGAGCACATAACTCCAGTAATGTTTTGAATGTAATCAAGGAGTTAGACAAGTTGGAAGAATATGGAGTATATATGTTATTCCGTGTCAATGAAGCACGGTGTTGCATGAAATGGTCGACATATAGGAACCAAAATAAGAGTTATCAACTAACATGGAACTGGATCAGTCAGTTACCACATACTGAAGAACGTACTGTATATAAGATCAGAACACATATGGACATATCCGGAGTGTCATGATGATGACATTTTTGTGTGTGTTCACTCCATTGTAATCAGCACGGATATTCGTGTGATTTTCACTGGGAGCGCAGTTACGTTGTGTCACCATTATGCGCCTTGTAGGCCCAGCACATCTGATTTCGGCAATGATGATAATATGACAACTAAATAACTTGTTTGCTAGGGAAAATAGTGCCCCAGCTTATAATTTATTGCACAGTCCTGGTATTTGTCAATCACATCCCAACACACATCTATTAAATCAGCCTGAGAATTTATTGCACAGACCTCGCATTTGTCTGATAATGTATTGCACAAACCTTGCATTTGTCAATCACATGCCAGCACACATCTATTCAATCAGCCTGAGAATTTATTGTACAGACCTCATATTTGTCAATCACATGCCAACACACATCTATTAAATCAGTCTGAGAATTTATTGCACAGACCTCGCATTTGTCTGAGAATTTATTGCACAGACCTCACATTTGTCTGATAATTTATTGCACAAACCTTGCATTTGTCAATCACATCCCAGCACACATCTATTAATCATAACCAAAGTACTGCTTACCAGGTATTCCTCTGTCCCATACAAAGACTGGAATTTTTCATCCTCAAAAAGATTTCTTGCTGCCCCAAAATCTGTTAACTTGTATACAGAGAATCCATCATCCGTAATGGACCTGTCAGAAGGGAGGAAGGTGAGTTATATTAATTTTTTTTATTATAAGATAATGTCACTACACTCTGGGTAATCCCATAGGTGCTCTGTCTATAGTATCCATCCACTCATACCGAGACACTAAAAGTTGAAACAGACTATAGTATACATCCACTCATACCGAGACACTAAAAGTTGAAACAGACTATTGTATCCATCCACTCATACCGAGACACTAAAAGTTGAAACAGACTATTGTATCCATCCACTCATACCGAGACACTAAAAGTTGAAACAGACTATAGTATCCATCCACTCATACCGAGACACTAAAAGTTGAAACAGACTATAGTATCCATCCACTCATACTGAGACACTAAAAGTTGAAACAGTCTATAGTATCCATCCACTCATACCGAGACACTAAAAGTTGAAACAGACTATAGTATCCATCCACTCATACCAAGACACTAAAAGTTGAAACAGACTATAGTATCCATCCACTCATACCGAGACACAAAAAGTTGAAACAGACTATAGTATCCATCCACTCATACCGAGACACAAAAAGTTGAAACAGACTATTGTATACATCCACTCATACCGAGACACAAAAAGTTGAAACAGACTATAGTATCCATCCACTCATACTGAGACACTAAAAGTTGTTACCTTATTGAGTTACTGAAGATATTACTTTACAATAATAAAGTTGAGATATGAAACAGCATCATAGCGCATGGTTTAACCCGCATGTGCCAATTGCCTAGACCCTGGCCTGGAGAGACACATCATCTGACTATTGCCACCTTCAGCATGATCTCTATAGAGATGGCATGTTCTCTGATCTACCTTCTCCCAGCATTTCTAGTTCACTGTATTTTCATATGAATGTTCTGGGTTCAAATGATGAGTCTCCACTCTTGAGTGGTACTTATCAACATTGCAAATGATGAGTCTCTACTATTGAGTGGTACTTATCAATATTGCAAATGATGAGTCTTCACTCTTGAGTGGCACGTATCAATATTGCAAATGGTGAGAGTCTCTACTCTTGAGTGGTACTTATCAATATTGCAAATGCTGTATTCCATTACTATAACTCTTTGACAACAGTATGGAAAAATTAGTAATAGAAGGTATGATTGCTGGTAGCAGGGTGTAAGGGCCACCCAAGACACCAAAGGATAAGAGACAGAGTATTTTAACATCCCATGCTGCAGCAGGCAATGTTGCCTCCAACTTTCTTCACTTATGAGCAAATCTGAAGCTGTCTGAGCAGTGACTATTTCCATGTGGCTATCTGCGACCTTAAAAAAAAAAGGCTTTTGCTAGTACTTTATGTGCACTTTGGGAGCCGCGTAGCGCAGTGGTTAGCGCACTGGCTTCGCATATGAGTGGTCCTGGGTTCATTCCCCAGTTGAGGCGGAAATGTTTTTCAGATTGCAACGGCTTCCAGGTCGACCCAGCCGTACCCGGGTACCGGATTAATCCGGGAAGTAAAGACTGCGAGGGAGAGGAGATGGCTACTGCCCTCATTTGCAGAGCCTCTGAAATGTGAGATCGCTAACATCTCACACCCCTACGACATTAATAAATGCTATGGGTTACTATACTTTTTACTTATGCGCACTGGCGGTACATTACATTTCATGAGCGGTACCTTCTAGTGATGTGCATCGCAGCGCACCTTAGAGGGGACAATAGCGGCAAGTTAAGTTTCCCAGAATTGTTGAAAGTTCAGAAATTTCATAAAGAAGACTATGTTCTGGGTGAAAAGAATATGTTATATGAAGAAACAATTATGAAAAAACAATTATAACAAACATATTTCTTCTTTTTCTGAATTCATTCTTAAACTCCTGCATATTAGCAGGATGTAGTCCGAAGAACATGTGCAATGTCATGGTTTACAGATGGGTTGCGATATATGCATGCTTTGGACCAACACATCCAACTTCAGCATGTTATATGGGTACCTTTGATTATCTATTGGATGGACAGAACACCCCCAATACCTCATTAGTTGTCTCTTACAACATGCATGACATGTAATAGTGTCACTATTCTTTGCTTCCCTACACGCGACCTCGTGGTTTACAATTTGACTGAAATCTTTCAATCTAACACATTCTACTTTGACACAAGTCAGTATGACACAACCCACCTCATAATGTTGCCTGGTTTAATATCTCTATGTATAACATTTTCTTTCTGTAGGTACTCCATGCCACTACCTGCAAATATACAAGCAAAATACAATAAACGCACAAAACACAATATACAGGCAAAACACAATATACAAGCAAAACACAATATACAAGCAAAACACAATATACAAGCAAAACACAATGTAGAAGCAAAACAAAATGTAGGTCTACAAGATGAAGTAATCAGCGTGAGAAAATTCGAGTAATTTCTTCAATAAGGTGCCATGTCCTTTAATGTGATTTACTCTCTTATTCACCTGGATTGATAACATCACGAAATGATCTGGGCATTTTTGTTATCTTTACTTCTCTGAATGAGGATAGAGTTGTTTGGAGAGCTTTTTTTAATCTTTACTTCTCTGAATGAGGATAGAGTTGTTTGGAGAGTTTTTTTTTTTTTTATCTTTACTTCTCTGAATGAGGATAGAGTTGTTTGGAGAGTTTTTTTTTTTTTTATCTTTACTTCTCTGAATGAGGATAGAGTTGTTTGGAGAGCTTTTTTTTTATCTTTACTTCTCTGAATGAGGATAGAGTTGTTTGGAGAGCTTTTTTTTATCTTTACTTCTCTGAATGAGGATAGAGTTGTTTGGAGAGCTTTTTGTTATCTGTACTTCTCTGAATGAGGATAGAGTTGTTTGGAGAGCTTTTTGTTATCTTTACTTCTCTGAATGAGGATAGAGTTGTTTGGAGAGCTTTTTGTGCCGATGTAACCAGTGTGGCATCTTTACGAACCTAATGGATTATGGGTCTTATTATTATTATAATAAATATTCTAGGTAAAGATCCTAAGTGCAGATCCTAGGTAAATATCCAAACTAAATATTACACTTGCTGTGTAGACATGTTAAATAAACTGCGAGAGAGAAATAGTAAAGATCCCGAGTACAGATCCTAGATAAATATCATAGTAAACTATCCTAAATACAGATCCTAGGCAAAGATCCCAAGTACAGATCCTAGATAAATATCATAGTAAACTATCCTAAACACAAACACTAGGTACAAACCCCATGTACAGATTTTAAGTAAAGATCACATACTCTATGTACATAGATACATACCCTATGTAAAGATAAAAGGAATATACTTTATGTAAAGATCTAGGAACATACTGTAAATAAAGATCCTAGGATCTAGGAACATACTGTAAATAAAGATCCTAAGATCTAGGAACATACTGTAAATAAAGATCCTAAGATCTAGGAACATACTGTAAATAAAGATCCTAAGATCTAGGAACATACTGTAAATAAAGATCCTAAGATCTAGGAACATACTGTAAATAAAGATCCTAGGATCTAGGAACATACTGTATGTAAAGATCCTAGGAACATACTGTAAATATCCTAGGAACATACTGTAAATATCCTAGGAACATACTGTAAATATCCTAGGAACATACTGTAAATAAAGATCCTAGGAACTAGGAACATACTGTATGTAAAGATCCTAGGTAACTACCGTATGTAAAGATCATAACAAAAGATAAAAGGTATATATCGTATGTAAAGATCATAACAAAAGATAAAAGGTATATACCGTATGTAAAGATCATAACAAAAGATAAAAGGTATATATCGTATGTAAAGATCATAACAAAAGATAAAAGGTATATATCGTATGTAAAGATCCTAACAAAAGATAAAAGGTATATATCGTATGTAAAGATCATAAAAAAAGATAAAAGGTATATACCGTATGTAAAGATCCTAACAAAAGATAAAAGGTATATATCGTATGTAAAGATCATAACAAAAGATAAAAGGTATATATCGTATGTAAAGATCATAACAAAAGATAAAAGGTATATATCGTATGTAAAGATCATAACAAAAGATAAAAGGTATATATCGTATGTAAAGATCATAACAAAAGATAAAAGGTATATATCGTATGTAAAGATCATAACAAAAAATAAAAGGTATATATCGTATGTAAAGATCATAACAAAAGATAAAAGGTATATATCGTATGTAAAGATCATAACAAAAGATAAAAGGTATATATCGTATGTAAAGATCATAACAAAAGATAAAAGGTATATATCGTATGTAAAGATCATAACAAAAGATAAAAAGTATATATCGTATGTAAAGATCATAACAAAAGATAAAAGGTATATATCGTATGTAAAGATCATAACAAAAGATAAAAGGTATATATCGTATGTAAAGATCATAACAAAAGATAAAAGGTATATATCGTATGTAAAGATCATAACAAAAGATAAAAGATATATATCGTATGTAAAGATCATAACAAAAGATAAAAGGTATATATCGTATGTAAAGATAATAACAAAAGATAAAAGGTATATATCGTATGGAAAGATCATAACAAAAGATAAAAGGTATATATCGTATGGAAAGATCATAACAAAAGATAAAAGGTATATATCGTATATAAAGATCATAACAAAAGATAAAAGGTATATATCGTATGTAAAGATCCTAACAAAAGATAAAAGGTATATATCGTATGTAAATATCCGAAGTTCATTAATCATACATGTTCTTGCTTACTCACAGACATGGTGCAAAACTAACAAAAATTCATCTTCTGCAAGCCCATAGTTGTTGTGAGGCTGGTCAAGCATATGATGGAGTGAACCACCCTCACAGTATTCCATTACAATGACCACCTTCCCACTGGGCACCTGGATCAGAGAAGAAACAAGATATTTAATTATCAACAAGTTAGTCAGTTAGTCATCAGATTATCATCGTTGCACTCCAGACATGTCCACAAGTGTTCTGATCTCAACTTCAGTGTACCCATCATTACACGATGAGGGTAATATAAATATTATATATCGGTCTGGACCCGATTTTTATGATGGTATTTCACTGTATATATTTTTCTTAATAACAATAGAAGCAATTAAAAAATATAGAAAGAATTGACATCAAGTAACAATAATCACTTTCTCCGTACTAATACATGCTTTGGCAAAAACGGAAGTGGAAATGTTGAAAGATGTATTTAACATGATCTAGTGAAACCACGAAATATCATCATCATCATCATCAGGTGCCTTGCCTGCTTGCATAGGTGGTCATGGTTCTCCACAGTATTATGTATCAAGGGGTCGTTGTTGTTTCCTTGCCGTGCCAGGTTGTCAGACTGTCTAATATTTTCTCATGTTGTCGCCCTCTGTCTCTGTTGCCTTCAATTTTGCCTGTTGTGACTATGTTCTCTAAACTTGCCTGTCTCATGAAGTGGCCAAAAAAAGAAGATTGCCTTTTTCTTATATTGTTGATTAAGTTCTGTTTCACATTTGACTCTTTCAACACCTCTACATTACTTTTTCTGGCAGTCCATGGCATTCTCAGCATTCTTCTGTAGAACCACATTTCTGTTGCCTCTAATTTCCCAATTTCCAGTTTGTTTATTGTCCAAGACTCGCACCCATATGTTAGTATAGAATATTATAGTTAGTATATAATTAGTATAAATGAAATATCATCATATAAATTTATGATGAAAGGAAACCAAAACCAATATATCAGTGATCAGTACAGTGGGGTTCCTTTATTTTGCCAATATATCTGTGATCAGTCCAGTAGGATTCCTTTATTTTGCTGATATATCAGTGTTCAGTACAGCAGAGTTCCTTTATTTTGCCGATATATCTGTGATTTGTCCGGAAAGAGTTGACTCATCTGAAGAGAGATCTATCAGGTCTTGTGATAGAACATGATCATTATTATGATCATCATGAGACAGCCAAAAACAGATGTGTCTGGCCATTGGCGCAAATAAAACAGCGACACAATGCATTTCCATTCTCTGGACTATATCCTGTTGGAAATCTAGTAAAAGGTATAACATTGTCCTGTTACAAGAGAAATCCAGCAGGAGTTTGAGAATGAGCGCCGAAGAAGACGATCATTAGAGACATTATCAACAGTGTTATCAGGGCTTACTATTTGCTCTTTATCCAACAATTTAATGATGTTTCGATGAGTCAGCTGACGCATGAGATCCAACTCACGAATATTTTCAGTCTTGTTTCCCTGGTATATGCGGTCGTGGAATACTTTCACCGCAGCATACCTTCCGGTGGCCTGTAACAAAAAATTCACAGAACTGAAACTAGGAGCATAGAATAAGTGAGCCATGCAAATCAAAGATAAGATTCATAAGGGATCTGCCACACGCGGATGGCAACAGTCCTCCGGTCCTTTTAGCAGAAAGTCAAAAGGAGCTACAAAAACTAATAGATCAAGTCGGCAAATCAAGTAAAGAATATGTATTAGATATAAACATTCCACACAAAAAAAACAAAAAAATTAACCATGATAATCAGCACAATCATAGATGATAACATGGGATGACCACTATAGATGGTTTTTGATCTACCTGTGACACAAATCAAGTGCTGTTGATGACTTTTCTAAGAAAAGAAAGGGGGAGGTCCCTGGGGTTTAAAAAAGGGTTAAGTGTCACTGCCTCAATTTGAGAACTATTTTATAGCTAACATGCTTCAGTAGTGATATAGCTGTTTAAAGGGAGGTTTTGGTACACACCCCCCCCTCTTTTAACAAGTATGATCCTTACTGTATTTTTGTATGTGTTCTGTCCGTGTATTACATAAATCAAAACAGGGGAGCAAAGAATAGCAATATGGTTACCTGCCAAGCATGTTGTTAAGGTGACTAAGGAGATTTTGGGTGAAGTTGGCTGTCCCATCTCATATAAAGTAAGAAATGACCCAGAAGTCACGCTGAAAAACGCAGATATCACAGCCAAACTGTAAACTATGATACAATGCATTCCGTTCTCCGGACTACATCCTGAAAATAAGCACAGGAAGTATGTGCCCTATTTACTTAAGAGGGTTATTTTTAACCACTCAAATCCCACAGCCCTCATACATGACTTGGATAAACAATCATGATATCAGTGCAACTATTAACGTCACAACCCTGTTTATAAATTTACATACGGTTGTTATTTTAACACTGCATCTGACAGGTCACACCTAAAATCTGGCATAATGTACAAATATAGAAAATATTTATATTGAGTATGTTTATATTTCAGAGAGATCATAATCCCTTGCCAGGGTTATTTGTAGAGTGTGACCAGACAGGTGCGGTGAATAATTGTCTCTGACATCAAAAAAAATATTGGTTTCATAACTTATCCTATTCAGGATCTAGTGATTTTCTTGGTCATATAAATAAGTCAAGTGTGTTGCCATTACTATCTGAACAGTCTTTTTTGGAACTCCAGTGGAGATTTAACCTAGTACCTGGTCTGTCCGAGATGTGCTTTGTGTCTCTCTGCTCCAGCGACAGGAAAATAAACGTTAGCAGCATGACCCATGTGTGTTACTGGAACACAAAAGAGGAGCATAGAATAGCAGAACCATTTACACATGTCATAAGAGGCGACTAAGTAGGTTATGGAGTGAAGCTGGCTGTTCCATCTTATATTTGGGTCAAAGTGATCCAGTTAGTGATAATTCCCACTTAGTGAGAATCAACCCATATTGGCCAGCAGCAATAGCATACAACATGAAAATGGAAACAGCAAGAGGAAGACCAAGAAAAGTGTGGATTGAAGGAGTTACCAACATTCTGAGACATCACAATATTACTGCATATCAAGCGACAAAACATGCGGTAGTCCAAAAACCGATCTTCACTCAATCCTGTGATGCCTTACAGCAAAAGCAGAGTAAAGAAAATAGATAATTTACCAAGCCAGGAGACACCTACGTATGAACCTGAAAGAGAGCAGAGGTTATGAAAAAAACAAACTGTGTAAGAATCAGATAATGATCTCTTCCTTTCCTGACAGTTCTTAAGTACAACAAGGTTATGTGAAAACAAAACAACATATCAGAAAAACTTGTCAACAACTCTAACAATGAATATCAAATATTAAGTGTAGAGATGAAGAGGAAATGCAATGAGAAAATACAGAAGTGACATAAGGTACAAAAATTGAGAGCAACCACAATCATAGATAATAAAATTATGCACACACCTTGAGATACTGACAAGGAAAGGAAGACCTGACATCAAACAGGATGTATTATGTTATTGGATGAACAATGACTGATTTCTACAACTTTCTGTCCTCATTGGCAATGACTGATTTCTACAACTTTCTGTTCATGATGTTGTCAATCACTGGTTTCTACAACTTTCTGTCCTCGATGTTGGCATGACTGATTTCAAGAACTTTTTTTTTGTCCCTCAATGTTGGAGAACAATTGCATTACTGATAAACCACCATGTACCTGGCATCTTCTCCTTCCAACGTTCACTAGTTTTCTTGCAAGCAATATTTCTCAATGTCACTATATTTTCCAATCCATCTTTATGTGCATTTTATTTTTCAATTTCTGCATGTGGAATTTTTTTTAATCTCCATTTTAATATGTAATATGACCTTGTCATTAGAAGTGAGAAAGAGAGTTCTGCAGTGCTATATAACCCCTATACTAGCATATGGGTGCGAGTCTTGGACAATAAACAAAATGGAAAGTGGGAAATTAGAGGCAACAGAGATGTGGTTCTACAGAAGAATGCAGAGAATACCATGGACTGCCAGAAAAACTAATGTAGAGGTGTTAAAAGAGTCAAATGCGAAACGCACCTTAATCAACAATATAAGAAAAAGGCAATCTTCTTTTTTTGGCCACTTCATGAGACAGGCAGGTTTAGAGAACATAGTCACAACAGGCAAAATTGAAGGCAACAGAGACAGAGGGCAACAACGTGAGAAAATATTAGACAGTTTGACAGCCTGGCACGGCAAGGAAACAACAACGACTTTGATACATAATCCTGTGGACAGAGAGCTGTGGAGAGCCATGACCACCTATGCCAGCCAGCATGACACCTGATGATGATGATCTCCATTTTAACTGATTCCGGCCGGAATATTTTTAGCGTTTAAACGTAATTAAATTTTGTTAAATTTTTGTGTGTGCACATGCATCACGGAAACAAGAAATAGTACTTCTAAATATATTTACATTAAAATGTAATATATATATTTCGAAACAGACATGGACAGAGAATGTGATTATCACAAGATCATTTAAAAAAAAAAAATTATGTTAATATATAAAAATTATTTTTAGACAGAAAAGAAAATATGTAAATGACAAATAAATATTATTTTAGATATGATATTTGACCGTACTGCATTTTTGAATCAATAAATTCCACTCAAACTGTATCATTTCTGTAGATAATACAATTATGAACACAATAATGTATAATATATATGCATAGTGCGTCAAAAATTTATTATTTAGAAAGAATTTCGACATCTATAAAAAACAGTAGACTTAACTTTACACGAAACTCAAATTAAAATATGGCTAATTTTTCTTACAAAATGGCGTAAATTTGCAAACACGAAACTAGAAGAATTTGCCAGATTGGATTTCATAATAAATGAGACCAAAGCAAATAAAATAGTTATTATTTTACGAAAATAAGTAAATTGGAAAATATATATAAAATAATAAGGAAAAATGACGTCACAGACCCCCATTATCAAAACTTATCAATAACTTAACAAAACTGATATCAATACACATAAAAATATTGCAAGAAGTAATGTGGACATACTACACTTTCGATTGGAAACATTCTTATGTTGATATAAATACTGAAAACAACAACATGAATGTCATTGTAGTATGACTTATAGAAGTCTTTCCGGCCAGAAGACATAAGGTTTACTGACTTGTATAAGTCTCCCCAGCTGGAATCAGTTAATAATAGATATCACAGATGTACAATTACGCAGTAAAATATTTGATGTTTATGAAACCCTTTAGCGGTGAACAGGTAGCTCTTGACATTCCATAGCCTTTCCAGGTTCTTCTCAGTTGTAGAACTGAGGCGACACCGGTTGTCATAGAAGATCTCAAGGCATGGATGTGTAAGGGAGGATTTATGGATGCATGTTTAGTCCCCAAAGGGAAGCAGCTCAGTGCACCAGTATCCTAGTATTACCATGTCCTGCCAGGGATACAGCACACTTCTGGGACAACCAATTCATCATTCTTCTGTCAGATTTGTTACCCCTATCACACCTTGCCAGAAGAGCAGCATGTGCTTCATTGAAGCACATCTAGCATTTCCCATCACCTAGGAGTCTGCCACAAAAAGGCAAAGGTCAGCTGGCCTGCATGTCTTCGTCATCCATGGGGATTATTTGATAGAAGATAAAAGTAGAAAATTGTGACAAGATGTGACAATGATGATTCTTTCACCGGTGGCAGGTTGTCTGCCTATTCCCCAACTTTCCTTAATCGCCTCTTATGACATACCTGAAAAGAAGACAGTGGTTCTATTCTTTGTACCCTGTACTAGAAGTCTGGGCATCGGTTGCCAAACGGGTGAGTCCAATGTTTAATTTGTCTAATTATACACAAAAATAAAGTAAAGTTTCCATTGCTCAAGCCTGAGATGTTTCAGGAAATACAGTGGTAGGTTCATATCTTTCATTTATGTTCAATGGCATACTCAACTCAAGCAACAGACTAAATATTAAAAAGATTTTTTTTTAAAAGAGTCTCAGGAAAATGATGAATATAAATGGAGCGATTTTATCATATTTAGTGATTTAAGAAACAAAACACACCAAGAATATATTTCTAACATCATAAGAAAACGCAGATGGAAATACCTGGGTCACATTTTAAGACTAGATGAAAACAGAATAAACCAATAAGCCCTTATGTGGACACATGAGGGTAAAAGAAAATGAGGAAAGCCTAAAACAACCCGAAAAAAACACCATGTTTAAAGATGGGGAAATAATAGTCTGCAAGACCATACAAGAACTAAAACTGCAGGCAGTGGACTGTAACACATGCAAAATCAAAACCTCTGCCCTATGTGCAATCTGCAGCATGAAAGGAACAAACTAACTAATACCAATGGATATCAGAAAAATACAAGTGGGTTATATTCATAAACTGTGACTTGATGCTGTGGGGAAATCAATGGTGGGTGTTATTCATTTTTATGTCTGGTCATGTGGGTGTTCAAGAGCTGGTAGTTTGACAGGCTCTGATAATGTATTATTTGCCAGAGCAGTAGACAGCGTAGACAGACATATTGAATTTAAAGAGAACCTCCATGGTCAAACAAAATTAATGATGATTCCTTTTCCATGTCCAGAATATAGGAGCTGGACTAGAAATGTAGTGTGGTCAGAAATCAAAATTATGAACTGCCAAAGAATGTTTGTGAACAAAGAACTCAAAGAACTGGAACTATCCACTGTATCACAAAATTGTGAAAATACTCACGGGGGAGATTGGAGCATATATGGATGTGATGTGTGTGTGAAATGTTAATGATCTCTCAACTAACTAACTTAACTATGCCAACAAATTTGGTCAGCATTATGTCCTCCGATGTTCAATAGCGTGGTGTTATTTGGTGCGGCTTTTCGATGACATTTTCTGCAAAAGAACGTCTGCAAGGTTGCTATATAAAACATGAATACCAATTCTAGCTAGTATTAAAATAAATTGCTCTATTTGCTATGCTGTATTGTCAAAGATAATAACATTAAATGTCCATGTGAACACATCTGCATCGCACGTATAGTGCCATATTTTGTGTAGAAAAAGGACAGCTGATTCCATGATATCAGTTGGCTAATGTTTTCAGGATTTGTTCTTGAAATGGCAGACATTCATTAACATTAAGGATGTCCTAAAACATTGCAGGAAAAATGACGTCATATGATTTATAAGCTTTGACTATATTCAGAATATTTAATAAAATCAAGATATATTTAGAGTAAGGGAGATCTGCGGTAATAAGAACAAAATAAAACTAAAATAAATATAGTGATGCCAATGCTACAGCAGATCTTATAGAAGCGAGGTACAAAAACTGACCTTGTGCCTGCCTAGATACACAACAGCACTGGCCCCTTTTCCCAGAGAGTCTGCAGTATTCCAGGTATAATTTTCTGTGCTAATTAAAGCACCTGAAAATACATGTATTTTTGAGTTACAGACATATAACAATAACATAACAACATACCAATAACATAACAGCATACCAATAACATATCAAAATACCAATAACATAACAACATACCAATAACATAACAACATACCAATAACATATCAAAATACCAATAACATAACAAAATACCAATAACATAACAACATACCAATAACATATCAAAATACCAATAACATAACAACATACCAATAACATATCAAAATACCAATAACATAACAACATACCAATAATATATCAAAATACCAATAACATATCAAAATACCAATAACATAACAACATACCAATAACATATCAAAATACCAATAACATAACAAAATACCAATAACATAACAACACACCAATAACATATCAAAATACCAATAACATAACAACATACCAATAACATATCAAAATACCAATAACATAACAACATACCAATAACATAACAAAATACCAATAACATAACAACATACCAATAACATATCAAAATACCAATAACATAACAACATACCAATAATATAGCAATAACATACCAATAATATAGCAATAACATAGCAATAACAATATTATCATCATCAAGTACTGTGCAGAGCGGTGTAGGCAGTCATAGATCTTCTATCAATCTATCTATATAACATATCCTTTACAGAACGTTGGCTTCACTGCCACTCTGTAAGTCTCTCAGTTCTGTACACGATGTCCAGCTTCTTCTAGTGATAGTTCTTCGATGTCATGTGTCCATCTTAGTCTTGGTCTGCCTCTTGTTATCTTTCCTGGAACTTTTCCCTCCATGATTAACTTTTCTAAACTATTGTGTCTCTTTTTTATTTTTATTTTACATAGAAATAAGAAGAGGGGTAAGACAAGGATGCATTTTATCACCAAGCCTATTTAATATCTACACAGAGAATATCTTTAAAAATATAGAAGAAATTCCAGGACTCAAGATCAATGGGAAAATAATAAACAACATTAGATATGCAGATGACACTGTTCTTTTAGCAGAAAGTGAACATGAACTACAAAGACTAATAGATCAAGTCAATAAATCAAATAATGAATATGGACTGGATATAAACATTCAAAAAACAAAAACCATGATAATCAGCAAAGACACAGAAGAACAGGAGGTAAACATAAACATACAGGGAGAGAAACTACAACAAGTAAAACAGTATCAATATCTTGGACACATAGTCACAAATGATGGCAGATGTGAAACAGAAGTTAAAAGGAGAATAGGAATGGCTAAAAGTACCTTCAATGACATGAGGAAAATATTAACATCTAAACAAATTACAAACACGTTAAAAATGAGAATTATAAAATGCTACATCTATTCCATATTAATGTATGGCTCAGAAACATGGACACTAAATAAACAATTAGAAGACAAAATTGATGCCTTTGAGATGTGGGTATATAGAAGAATAGGGAGAACATCATGGAAAGAGAAGAAAACAAATAAAGAGGTGCTAAAGAAACTTAATATGAAGAAAGAACTACTAAGAGAAATAAAGATCAGGCAAATAAAATACTTTGTACACATTAAAAGACATGACACCCTATTGAAGACCTTACTTGAGGGTAAAGTCAAAGGGAAGCGTGCAAGAGGTAGGCAGAGATACAAGTGGGAGAGTAACATTACATGATGGACAGGTTAGTCTAGCAGAGTGCACCACCAAGACAAGAGACAGGAGATGTTGGAGATACGTTGCAGCCAACCTTCGTTGCGGAGACTTGATGATGATGTGTCTCTTTATATGTCTGAAATATGTTGGCTTGGATGTTTATTTGTTTTTAGGAAGCAGTCTTCTTCTATGTTCATGTCTTTGTGGAAGTCTAGCTATGGCTCTTCAAAACTCTTCATTTCCATTCTGTCAGACTAACGGTTATCTAATATTTTCTCATGTTCTCATCCTCAATCTCGCTTGCCTTCTATCTTGCCTGTTGTAACTATGTTCTCCGTGGCCTCTCTGTCTCATAACGTGTCCAAAATATAAAGATTGTCTCTTTTTGATAGTATTAATTAACCCCTTTCTCATATTTAACTCTTTTAACGTTAGTCTTCTAGCTGTCAATGGTACTCTCAGCATTCTTCTATAGAACCATATCTCTGATGCCAATAACAGTATCAATCAAGTGCCATGCCGAGTAGTGTAGGCGATCATGTTTCTCCACAACTCTCTGTCTGTTGCGTTGTTAATAAGTTCAGTTGGTGACATCTTTTTGTGCCACAGCGACAACCATCCATAAATTTATATCTTTGTCTTCCACTGTCACTTCTCCCATTGATCTTACTGGTGTTTACTAAATGTTAAAGTTTTACTTTTCTCATCACGTGCTCTAATAATGTTGACTGTCTGTTTCTAATTTCTAATTATTGCTATAATTTGTCCTTTTACTCCAGCATCTCTGAGGACTTCTATATTTGTTTTCTTGGCTGTCCATTAGAACGTTCATCATTCTCCTCAAAAACTACATCTTAGTTGCCTCCAGATTCTCTTGACAATAACAGTATACAGCCTAGTATTATTACAAGATACTCAAAAATTGGTCAAACAAGAGATAAGGTTTAAATCTCATTTCTTAGCTGCTGTATTGTTCTTCTGAGTGTTTCTTTTGGTCTACCACTGGCTCTTTTGCGTGTTGGTATCCATTCAAGAGAATGGTGGTGTATTCTGTTGATGTCTGCGCGTAGGACATGCCCGATGTAGGACCAACGGCGTTTATGATGATGAGTAATTCCTTTGACTGTGAGCAGGTAGCTCTTGACAGACAATAGTCATTCTCACAGTAAGGATTATTGTCCCAAAGATTGATTCTTGATTAGGAACAAGCATCACAGTACTGGGGGCATTCCCATATATGCTCTGCTTGTCGTTCCATCAACCATCTAAAGGTGTATACGTTCAGTGTCCCAGTCAGTTGCTGATTATGCTTTCTTCTGATCGTTCTGGTGAGGGAGCACTTTCTCCCATCGCCTCTAGTCACTCCCTGAATATGTACATTGTCTTGTTTGACTTCCTCCTCGTCTCCCGTAGGGTATCCATGACTGCTCTAATCAATTCAATCCTGTCTCTTCTTATCTCAGTGCTGTTCCCCAAGGCTTTATCAGTCAACACATCGGCTCTTTCATTTCCCCTGACCCCAGCATAATCTGGACAGTAGATCCATGTAATCACCCTATGGACCCACAAAAATGTAGTTCCATAGGGAGGCATTTCAGTGCAGCATTTTCCAAGGACAGCAACATCCTGCCAGGAGAGTAGCATCTGCTTCAGTGATGGCACATCTAGCATTCCTTGTCATCCAGGAGTCTGCCACATAAAGACAAAGGTTCAATGTCCACTAGTCTGCATCTCTACGTCCTCTTTAAGAACTATTTGATAATGAAAACAAAAGTAAAATATTGAGACAAAGCAAGACAAGGCAATGATGTTCTCACAGGTGACAAGTTGTCAGAAAAACCCTAACCTTTCTTAGTCACATTCTTCGACATGCCTTGAAATAAGACAATGACTATTCTTTGCACTGAAAGTCCAGGCCTCGATTGCAACATGGGCATCATTCTTCTTTCGTTTACTTAAAACATGTCTATATCTTTTATTCTGTCTCCTGAATAAAACTCACTGTCTTATGTAGTTCATACAGTGTCCCATAGAGCTTTGATTCCAGTGTTGTTTCCTCTGCCTAATATGTCTCCCTCAGCATTTCATGCTCAGAACACTCTTGAAGTTTATGTTTGACACTTTGTACTGCTGTCCACATGGCCGTGTTGCTAATCTTGAACTTTGTGTACATGTGACTGCGGAGTCAGTTGTGTCCCGTTCTGAGACATAGAATTACAACTTGTTCTTATCTGTTCAAAATGTGATAGTCATCTTGTGTTGGTGGCTTTCTTATTGACTTTATCATCTGTTTTTTCTGAGATGGTAGGTGATCGGTACATCTGGTTGGTCTTCTGCAGCCCTTCCTTAGCCAGTGAGTCTACTTTTTCATTTCCTGGTATTCCACAGTGAGAGGGGTATCCACTGCATGGTTACCCTATACTGGTAAGACAGTTCATTAAGTAGTTTTTACAAGTCTGTTAGTTCAAGGAGAGCTTGAAGCACTGTCCTTGCACATGTCAGGAATACCACCGGCTGTGGACCAGGGTTGGAGTTCAGCAGTTTTTCAGTTGCCACTCTAATTGTTTGGATTTCGCATAATTATTGTAGAAATTTCCCGGTTGGTGTTCTGATCGTATCTCTAGACTTGTGATGGGCATTATAAAATATATATAAACTAATCATGCAGGAACAACATAAATAAATTAAATTGCTAAGTAACACAGATAAAACATATACCTTTCACAACAGAATGTTATGTAACACAGATAAAACATTTACCTTTCACAACCGGATAGATTGAACTTGACATCGGATACATCTACCTTTAAACAATGCTCAGGTTAACAGTTACAGCACTGTGGCCTGAAGTTTCTTACTTGTATAATCTGGCACTGTGGACTTGTATAATACGGCACTGTGGCCTCAAGTTTCCTAACTTGTATAATACGGCACTGTGGCCTCAAGTTTCCTAACTTGTATAATACGGCACTGTGGCCTCAAGTTTCATACTTGTATAATCTGGCACTGTGGCCTGAAGTATCTTAACTTGTATAATCCAGCACTGTGGCCTGAAGTATCTTAACTTGTATAATCCGGCACCGTGGCCTGAAGTTTCTTAACTTATATAATCAGACACTGTGGTGTGAACTTTCCTAACTTGTATAATACAGCACTGTGGCCTCAAGTTTCCTAACTTGTATAATACGGCACTGTGGCCTGAAGCTTCCCAACTTGTATAATCCATAATAAACCGGCACTGTGGCCTGAAGCTTCCCAACTTGTATAATCCATAATAAACCGGCACTGTGGCCTGAAGCTTCCCAACTTGTATAATCCATAATAATCCAACTCCAATAAAGAATAGTGAAAACAGAATGAGTCTTTGATCTTTCTTCTGTCCGGAGCCATTTTAATATTGCATAGCAGCACTTCTAATATCCGGCTGAAACGGGTAAAATATTATCTATCATTGAAAATGTATGCAAATGTGGAGAAAAATTGAAAGAAATTATATCCAGGTTTGGAATAACAAAAACAAATTATATTCAAGTTTAGAAAAACATTATATCCAAATTTGGAAAAAAACTAGAAACTGCACCAATGTTTAAAAGCACAAAAGGCACTTTTATGGCCACTTAGCTTCCTAATTGGCCTACAACTCACAGAATAATTACTCTACACAAGCACAGGAATGATATCGAGTAACAATATATAAGTCTCTTGATAAATCTATATTTTACATTTGAGTGCAAATTCAACAATTTAAATTGTAAAAAATTTATTGAGGCATTATAATGTGTTGTTGATTGTTCATTTCAGCAAATCACACTTTGCGAGGTCTGATAAGTCTTATAAGATGCCAAAATATTGGATCAGTGAACGCTGAGTAACATTTTCTTGAACGCTGCATTGACTTTCTCATTAGTTTCCTGCAGATTTTTTATCGCTGCATAAATGTTGCATCTATGTGAAGACTAGCTTCATCCTAACCGGAGACACATTGTGGTGATAGCTGGACATTTCACTCATCGCTGTAAGAAAAAAAGAGTAACAATATTCAATGTGGTAATAATGGAATAAGTAATGGATAATAATGGAATAAGTAATGGATAATAATGGAATAAGTAACTAACTATTACAAATACCTACAACTTCTATCTATTTGCTAAACCATTTGTTATCTTTCAGTGTCAGGGATAGAAGAGTGTTCTGGTGATGACCCCCGTGTGTGCTGAGTATACTGTGGAGTTTATCGCCTCTTTTATTTCGGTGGTCCATCGTTTTACTGGTAGGCCTCTAGGTCTGTCTTCACTGTATCTGTGTAGCATAGCTTGCTGTGGTATGCTGTCTGATGGTAGTCTGCTGATGTGTGCAAACCATTTTATCTGTTGTCTCTTTATATATACTAAGATTGGAGTGGTACCGGTTGGTTCTTTGTCTAATATCTTCATTTCTCACTCTGTCTCTTAGTTATATTCCTAGGATTATGTGCAAGCATGCCATTTCAACTGTCACAAGTTTATGTTTATCTTGTGCTGTTATTGTCCATGTATGGCATTGGTAACACAGTGTTGGTATAATAATTGACCACTTCTATCAAAAAGATGATAAAAATAATGATGATGAAGTCATCACTTTAGCTGTCAGCAGGTAGCTCTTAACAGCCCATAATCTTCTGAGAAAAGCATAGGTACTCCTCAGTTGAGTAACCGAGGTTACAATATAACACATAAGTTTTGCTGTCTCAAAGGTATGGTTGTGTTAGAGAGGATTATTAACATATGTTCAGTCCATGAGGGGATGCAATTCAGTGTGGTAGTATTCTATAATCATGACAAGGGCAGCATCCTAAGATAAAGTATCTTACCTGATACTGAAATCCTCACTAGAACAGACATCCCAAACATCATGAAATGAAGAAGAAGGCCTAACTGAGATGGGCTGGGCATGCTGTGCGCATGCCTGATAAAAGGATCCTACAAAAGATGATGTTTTGTAAGCTCATAAAAGGAAATGACTGACCGGTGGACAGAAGAAATGTTTCAAGAACTCTCTCAAAGTGTCTCTAAAGAGCGTCAACATTTACCACCACATTCTGGGAGGCTTGTTTAGAATCACCCAATGTGGCACCTCAACACCAGCAAACGTGATTACATCAACAAGAAGCATCAAATGTAAGAGGCATGGAGAAAAAGTGCTGCCGAAAAGACAGAATAACAAACATACAGACGCCCATTCTGATTAAGATGTCCCAAGTGTGGCAAGGGACGCTATGCCAGGATTGGACTTTTCAGTCACCTCCGCACACACTATTGAGATGCAACAACAAAAGTCTGAAACTGTTGTTATCATCATGTGCTATGGACGGCTATTACTATTATCGTAAAGCAAAATGAGTTAAACAGGTTACTAAAACACTTACCTTGCCTATTTAGAAATATATTTTATAAAAAAAAATTATATATACAAAAACATACAATAAAACTAAACAGGACAATTCTCCACGTATCGGCTCAAATTGAACCTTTTTCAAGAGACAAACAACAGAAACCGACAAAATAAAAAAACAAAATAAATGACTATATTTCATCAAGCCCCGTCTCCATAGCGCAGGGATGGCAACGCATCTAGTAAAAGAGAAAATGCGTGCATTCATTATAAACAAACAGAAAGTGGGAAATTAGAGGCACTGTAGAAGAGTACAAGAATAATAAAAGAAAAAGATAAGAAAAATACCCCTTTTGTCACTTTATCAGACAGGCAGGTTTTAAGAACATAGTCACAACAGGCAAGACTGACACCCTCTGACCATTTGGTTATTTATATTACTATTATCCCAGGATCATCACATCCCATCAGGAGTACAAGCTTATACATCTCTGCCAACATATTAATCATTCTTCCATCAGATTTGTTGAAATGGTCTCCACCATCTAGGAATCTGCCGCAAAAGGACAAAAGTGCAATGTTCGCTGGCTTACATCTCTCTACGATCCATGGAGACCATGTCAGAAATGGAGGCAAGACGCGAAGTGACAATGATTTTTTTCATAGATGGGAGATCTCCTTAGTCTGTTTAAAATTTGCAAAACATACAAAATACGGGTGTGTAAAAACTATAGGAAACATTTTCCCAATCGCAAAACACATCAAATTGTCATTTATATCAAAATATATAAACATGTTCGAATCATGTACTTTAGCTATGCTTGGGGAAGTCAATGGACCTAGGGTTATTGAGTGTAACCGTGTTATTTCTTAGATATTGATGATACCGGCTAGCAGCATAGCATCATGCCTCCCTTTCCTTAGTTAACGGCCGCTGACATTGCAGACAACGCAGTTCGACTGATTATTGAGGCCGAAATAAATCTGAAATCTAATACATGTATGGCTAGTGATTGTGGTCGTAAAGTTGAATGGTTTAAGTCACACAGGTCGTAAGTCGATTTCTCTCTATATTGCTTATTTGGGAGCAGCGTAGCGCAGTAGTTACCTCACTGGCTTCGCATGTGAGTGGTCCTGGGTTCATTCCCCAGTTGAGATAGAAAAATATTTTTCAGACTGCAATGGCTCCCAGGTCGACCCAGCCAGCCTGAACTGGGTACCAGATCAGTCCAGGAAGTAAAGACTATGAGAGGAAATGGCTATCGACCTCATATAGCCGATCCACTGAAATGTGAGAATGCTAACATCTCACACCACTACATCAATTAACTGCTATGGGTTTTACTTTACTTTTACCCCATCACCAGATGATTCTTTGCTTCGTGTAAGTTTTTGAAAAGTAAACTAGGCATACATAAATATTAATAGGATCTAAATATTAATTAACCTAGGCCTATTCAGAAATTATTCACAAACTCTGACACAACTGTAAATTTAATTTACTTGCTACTAATTTCTCCTAGTTATAATAAATTTGGTACAATGATCCCAGTCTAACGACGTTGCGCTTATTAATGCCTACCAATGTGATTATTTCCCATGACTATGTTTATCAGTTTATGTTTTATCATTTATTAATTTAAATATAATTATATTTAGGGTTAGGATTAGTTATGTAAAACATCACTAACCCTAATAAATGAATATTTCAATTAATTATTGATGTAATTTTAGATCAATTAAAAATACAAAGGTACGCACTATGGGGAAACAAGAATGAAAACGGGGGTTGGATTGCGATCATAGTACCATAAATTTGTAGCCTACCTGTAACTTATCCTAAACTAAAGATACCAGCAAAATTTTCTTATTGACTATATTCGATCTAAGCTGAACGATTAGCCTAAGCCAGGTTAAGGTAATCACACAAAACTTAGTTTATTTAGGTCTGCTAAATCAAATTTTAGACAAGAAACAAGAACACTGCCTACAAAATGGTGAGGCCTAATTGTTAAATAATATACATAATAATTATAATAAGATTCATAACCCATTATGGCGTAGGGGTGGAAACGTTTGCATAAAATCTCTCCAACAGTGAAACACCTGTCTTCAGCCCTTTGGATAAGTGTAGAAAAACTACTCCTTTATGTACAAATAAAGGATTTCAGCCTCTTCTCCTTCTACCCTCGAATGTTCTTTGCAAAATAATCTTAGTGAGTTATGTCTCATTACAGTGAGTTGTGTCTCATCACATGTCTAAACCAAACAAGTTTATGCTGTTTCACCACTGCCAAAAGTGTTTCTTGATAATCTGCAAGTTTGATTACTTTGTTTGTTTATTGCAAAAGGTATATATTTGAATCTGGCTAATTCTTAACAAATATCTGTAGCACTCAAAAGCCTTAATCCTTCTTTACGTGTTTGAATTGGGTGTCCAGATTTCACATCTGTATAAAATTATAGGGCCTACTTAGCACTCATCATGTAGCATATCCTGAACAGGATCAGAGGCATTAGCAAAAAGGAACTCTTTGGTGCCCCAAAAAATTAATCAAATTATGTCCCTTGAAGAAAATGGCCACTAGTCTATTTCCTGACCATGCAAGTAGGCAGTGACCACATTTTAATTAGATTTCCAGTGTCCCTGATACTATTTGGCATATAGAAGTGGACATTTTTGTGACATCAAGTCTTTTCTGTACACAGTTGGACATCTATCTGACAAAAACAGTGGATATTGTTTGAGTAACTAGTATTTTAACACTAGGTATTGTCACTTATTGTGTATTTTCATTATCCATTTTTAATCTACTATTGCATACAACTTTACTCACTGTCTAAATGTTATATTAGCCATTTATACAGTTGTATACCAAGTATGAAAGACATTATGAGAAGCACTCTGTCTCATCCAATGTTTTAAAAATGTTCACCATGTCCATGCTGCATGTCCACCATATTGTTTTTTACAGACATATTGGTTAACAAGAAATACAATTGCCATCTATTTAAAATATTAAATGCTCTGTGTACTTATGTATTTACAAAATTGTTAATTTCTTTAAAAAACTAAGCCAAAGCATATGAATGGGAGTTAGTTTGTTTGTTTGCCTGCTTACAAGCCTTACAAAAGGTTGTGTGTTGTCATGACAACTGTCCGACTTGGTTTGTGACTACACTACTGATGTGCTGCAATGTGCACTCTTTGGACTATTGATATTGCATTGCCTGCAAGTAGCAGCTTTGCTAGAACATGATCTATGCATAATAATACAAATTATATATACAATGGGATTTAGATGGGGGAAGACATGTATGACATGAGAAAGAAAAATATAAAAAATGTCTACTTATTCTTATCATTCGAGGAACATTTCCCTAAACAAGCAGTTCACAAAATTAAACACAAATCACATCACTATGTACATGAATAATCCATGAAAGTTTTATCACATTTGTAGCACAAAAACCCTGTAGGATATTTTATCATAATTCACAAATATATTGAATAATTATTTTAATTAATTTTATTCAGATTCGTCTTGTCTTCCCGAACATAGAAATGTATAGTTTGCAACATATTTATCATAAATAATAGAAATGTTTAATAATTAGGTTATTCAATTCAATTTTAATTATGTAAATTAACCGCCATTTTTGAATATTAATTAGCTTTGACTGAATTTGAAAATTAGCATAATGTACTCCCCAGATTCGTCTTTTCTTCCCGAACACAAAAATGTATAGTTTGTTCTATTTTTTATCATTAATAACTCTGATATGTCATGAATTATCATGAATTATTGGCTCGACTACAAATCTTGGTCACAACTTTGTGCACTAATCAGCTTATATTTCCTTATATGTTCCATGTAAATTTTTTTTATGCAAAATTAATTCAAAAAAATTCATAACTATTTTCAGAATTGACATACAGACTTGATTGAGGTACCATTGAATTGAAATTTTCAAGGGCTATCTAACTGTGGTATTTATAATGCTGTAAACCCATTTTGAAAATTTTGTGCTAATGCCTAGGATGTAGCAGTCATCACAGCCTTTTGAAACTTCTGTCTATCTTGAGCCAGACTTCCTGCTTCTGGTACAGTCATGTTGAGGTGGTCTTTGATGTCCTGCGTCCATCTTCTTCTTGGTATGCCTCTTGTTCATCTCCCTGACATCATTATGGTTTTCTCTTGAGTCTTGGCCATCATGGTGTTTGATATGGCCAAAATATTGTAGTTTTCTGAAAAGCCAGTTTTCTTTTATATTCATTTCTCTAAGCATGGCTACATTACTTAGCACTAGCAATCTTAATACATTGATCTTTACTCAAAAATACATTACTGTAATAATGAGCTTACTTTTCCACAGGATATTATTCAACCTTGCCATGACACATTGATTTTGTTGATTGACAGCCATAGCAAGTTTGATCTCATTTCAGTTCCTGTGTGTTGCCATCATCACACATTTGAGACCAGAGATATTTGAAAGTTTTATCACATTTGTAGCACAAAAACCCTGTAGGATATTTTATCATAATTCACAAATATATTGAATAATTATTTTAATTAATTTTATTCAGATTCGTCTTGTCTTCCCGAACATAGAAATGTATAGTTTGCAACATATTTATCATAAATAATAGAAATGTTTAATAATTAGGTTATTCAATTCAATTTTAATTATGTAAATTAACCGCCATTTTTGAATATTAATTAGCTTTGACTGAATTTGAAAATTAGCATAATGTACTCCCCAGATTCGTCTTTTCTTCCCGAACACAAAAATGTATAGTTTGTTCTATTTTTTATCATTAATAACTCTGATATGTCATGAATTATCATGAATTATTGGCTCGACTACAAATCTTGGTCACAACTTTGTGCACTAATCAGCTTATATTTCCTTATATGTTCCATGTAAAATTTTTTTATGCAAAATTAATTCAAAAAAATTCATAACTTTTTTCAGAATTGACATACAGACTTGATTGAGGTATCATTGAATTGAAATTTTCAAGGGCTATCTAACTGTGGTATTTATAATGCTGTAAACCCATTTTGAAAATTTTGTGCTAATGCCTAGGATGTAGCAGTCATCACAGCCTTTTGAAACTTCTGCCTATCTTGAGCCAGACTTCCTGCTTCTGGTACAGTCATGTTGAGGTGGTCTTTGATGTCCTGCGTCCATCTTCTTCTTGGTATGCCTCTTGTTCATCTCCCTGACATCATTATGGTTTTCTCTTGAGTCTTGGCCATCATGGTGTTTGATATGGCCAAAATATTGTAGTTTTCTGAAAAGCCAGTTTTCTTTTATATTCATTTCTCTAAGCATGGCTACATTACTTAGCACTAGCAATCTTAATACATTGATCTTTACTCAAAAATACATTACTGTAATAATGAGCTTACTTTTCCACAGGATATTATTCAACCTTGCCATGACACATTGATTTTGTTGATTGACAGCCATAGCAAGTTTGATCTCATTTCAGTTCCTGTGTGTTGCCATCATCACACATTTGAGACCAGAGATATTTGAAAGTGTTAACTTCTTCAAGTTTGTAACCATGTATTTAACTTTAACAAAAACGGGATATAATATATACCCGATATTCGTAGGATCTTGCTTACCCAGTTCTAGTCAGTGTAGTGTACTGACTTTTAGACTTTAAAATAGTATCAATACAATCAATGCTCTTCTTCTTACTAATTTCTTCCGAATTTGAGGTGAGCTCCTTGAGTTCAGATTCGGAACCAGCCAAGAAATCGATATCATCGGCATAACAAGTAACAAAGTGGTCTAGCCTACCGACAAAATATTTATTGATGTCTAGTGTTGAACTTGTAAGATAAATGTTTGCTTGTAAAGTGGGAGTGATGGAAATTCTGCAATCGAGGCACTGATCATATGCCCCCATCTGGAAAAATTTACTAAAAATAGTTAATACACACAACTAAACTATAATAATGTTACATTAACATATTATTAATTTAATATATTCAATAATATAATATTGATTTGGTGAAATAGAAAATTATAATTGTAGATATGCCTACAGGCTACTTAAAAGTGTAGAAAATTAATGACTAGACAGTAGAGAGACTACTACAATTAAAAAGAGTAGGCCACCTCTAGTTAAATCATATTCATAGTGACAATGACACAGCACACGATTCTATAAACAAACATTAGGCCTAAGTTCCTAGATGTTTACGGTAACATTGTAATATTTATTAACACAACTATTTAACTATTTTTTAAAATTGGTAATACATAATTACCTAGTTAATTATTGTAGCTGAATTAAAGCACTTTGTCATTTGTATTTTAAAGCAGAAGTGACCAAGGTTACCACTAATTATTTTAGAAATAATCGCAACTTTTTCAATGAACAACTCCAACCCCTCGTACATATGTAATAACTGAAAAATGTCATTTAGTACACATTTGGGGGCAATCAATGACGAGGCGTGCATAGAATCATCGTTTACAAATTCAGTTTAATTATATGCATTAAAAAGTAACAAAATGTAGTATAAGATTCTATGTCTGCAGTAATTTTAAACGCGTATAAATGTTTGATCGGACTAATAATTCAAATGCTCGAGAGAAAAAAAATGGCGCTTATTTCTATAAGTTATAGACATATTTTGTCAGAATTTTCTTCGGTCCCTTACAATTTCCGATAAAACAATTAATGAGTTTGAGATTTCTCCAAAAATAAAGGAACTGATATGTTCAGTTGTATAACGTCAGTAAGCATTCGTCACAGTACTTACGGTACTTAGATGCAGGTCACTCTTAATTTGACAGACACGATTTTATAAACAATCATGACGTCACTTCGTTTCTAGAATCTTATTTCCTAGTTAGTATAGTATAGTCATGTGGACTCATCGATAATCATTCTTCGTAAAAATGACAATAACTGACTTTTCCAAGATTTGCATTTATCACTTTACGTATATGCCCTATAGTCTACCTTGATAGAGTGCAAGATCCGATTTCCGTTCAATTCTGCGACGCCAAACAATAAAAGCAGAGAAAAGACAGCAAATATAAATAAAAATAAATAGATAGATATATAGGTAGGGAGGTATGTAGTTACGTATGTTGGTAGGTGTGTATGTAGGTAGGAATAGGTAGGCTAAATAGTTAGTTAGTTTTCAGATCGTTATCAGCGCACTCCGGAAAAGCCTATAGGAGTTTTGATCGCATATTCAGTATGTCCTTCAACATATGGTAACCGAGGTTCCGGTTCTGTTTTGGTTGATAATTCTTCTTTTGATTCCTATATGCTGCTCGTTTCTTACACCACGCATCATTCCTAGGTTCTGCATTCTATCCATATATACACGGAAGAAGAAATACGTCACATATCCATTAGCCTCGCTGGCAAATATGTCTTCTCTTTCATTTACATTATTTACATCGTCCACCTAGGAATGTAAGTAGATAGAACCCCTTAAAAAGCACTCATTCTACACAAATGTTAGTGGGAATGATGTATCGTCATGAAACCAATAATCCTTCAATAGGGATGTCACTCTGGAAACATCAACACAAACATTTCGCCATGCCTAGCTGTTATCAGTTCTTTGTTAGAACTTAAGTGTGGAGAATCTTAATCTTGTCCAGTCTTTAATATTGCCAATCCATACTTTTCTTTGACTTCTTCTTCTTACACTCTCAACTGTTCCTGCAAAATATTTTTGGAAAGAGAATCGCGCCTCATTAAGAGGCCAAAGCAAACACGTTTGTGATGCCTCACACCTGTCATGAGATGTTCTTGTTATCCTGCAAAAGTATTTTATATGTCGCAATGAATAACTCTACAAGAGTGCTCGTAATGTGAGCTAAATTATCAAAACTTTTCTGGTTATTGGCATCTTTCATGTCATGTAGCTTCAATAGAATGCAGACGAATTCTCGTCACCCGGAAGCCCAAAATCGTGTCAGGAATATGCTAATTCTCACAGTAAACAAATATTCAGTACTTTATTCCAAAATAATTGTGAGAATGTTCTGCTATTGAAATAATAAAATGTTGGCTTATTTTGAGAGCTTGATTTGGATCCACAGCTGCATTTCCACTAGAACAACTAGATGCTTTTCGTGATACCAACAGAACACGGACTTGCCCGTTTAGATGGATGCAACTCTGTCAACTCCGTTAGTAACACTAATGCGTATACTTATATTATACTGGCATCCCTGCATTCATGTAGAAAAGTAAACGTCTATTGACAACCTGCAAATTTTCCTTCCTTTTGCGCTGGTTAGCGCAGAGATCAGAGCTCTCCAATTCTGTCTGTTCAAAGCTATTCTGCGCAGTTCTTGAATAGTATGGATATTGATTGTTTTACTTTCTCTAAGTATTGTTCTTCTGAGTGTTTATTTTGGTCTACCCCTGGCTCTTGTGCCTGTAGGTATCCATTCAAGAGATTGGTGGTGTAATCTGTTGATGTTTGCGCGTAGGACATGCCCGATGTAGGACCAACGGCGTTTTCTGATAACATCTGTGATGAAATTTTGATGTCTCTTCTCTGATTTTATCATTCGATTTGAATTCACACCAATGGGTGTTAGTTATCGTACAAAGATGTTTGTTTTCGAAACTCAGTAATCTCTTATGAACTGATTTCTGTTACACAAATTGGTCTGGACTTTACTATGTTAGTTGTCCAACGATCGACAGCATGACCCAGACTTGATTAGAGAAACACCATTCATCAACGGACGTCACTACCGGAAGCCCTGATGTGATATGGTGGTTGTTATAACGATATATGGATTTACTAACTTCCGTTCTGGTTGTTATTATTATGCACAGATGTGTTCACATTAAATATTGGGTTCTTCTTCTTCTTTGCTCGTTCTCAAACTCATGCAGATCAGTAGGATGTAGTCTAGAGAACGGAATGCGCTGTATCATGGTTTACAGCTATGCTGCGAGTCAGCACCTTTCAGCCTGACACATCCGGATTTAGCATGCAGTCGGGTTGGGTTGACCCTATATGGGATAGGACAGCCAATTCCATCCCATAACCTCCTTAGTCACCGTATACGACATGCATGGAAGGTAAACAGTGCTACTCTTCTTTGCTACCCTCTCGGACCCCGACAACACACAGGCGAAATATTGGGTGGAAGTTCATTCATATGGGTTTTAATGTTCCCTCTAAGACAAACGTGCTTGTAAGCAAAAATCCATCTTGTGGGTTGAAATATTTGGAACAATATTTTATTTGGCAAAAATTCTACCAAAAAGATTTAATATTCTTTCAGCATTTTCTATTTAAACCAGCTCCATTATTTATTATATATATGTAATAAATAATATGTAACATGGACAGACAACATCAAGGAATGGACAGGGCTAGATATTTCCACACTCATCCGCATCGCTGACGATAGAATTCGCTGGAGGACTCTGTGTGCTGAAGCATCCAATGTGGTACCCCTACGACCCTGAAGGGTTATGGGTTTATTGATTGATTGATATATATATTTGATATATTTTTTATAGTTGATATATTTATTATACCTTCCGGCATATCATTTCCATATTTCCGTTGGACGTTGTGATACTTTTTCCATTCGTCGTCTTTTGATGTTTTGTTTGTGTCTTGATAAGACCTTATGGTTGAAACTTTGAATGTGATTTGTGTATTGTAATTTTTATGATTTCTTGTGTGCTCATCATTACCCACTAGTTTTAGATATACTCTGTGGTGTCCCATTGAAACGGAATATAAACCTGTGTTTTACGTAAGTCTAATTGTTGTTACGTTTCACGCAGTTACCGTGTATTGATTGTCATGTTTATTATAGAAACTTGTGCACAATAAAAAATCTTGTGATTCAAGTCCAAACTCTGTGCGAAAGGGAATACAAATATGTGCGCTAGCGCACGATAACGCAGCTTAGTGGGAACAGCGGTTACAGTGGTGGCCAGTAATATATTTCTACGATGACTCTCAAGTAATTATCGTGTGGTTTCCTCCGAGGAGGGTGAAGTATGCCTTGCCACATTTTAATGTGCCCTATTCAGGCCTAAAAGAGCTTTTTTTCAGCACAATAATTACTTTAATACTGTAATTAGATGTGGTGAACGAGTTAAAATAAAATAATTTTTGATGCAGTGTAAACTAAGGTTTACACTTAAATGCAATGAAGCCCATAGATAAGGTTCAAACCCACCAACCACTTAATAAAGGGGAGCATGCCAGTGTGCAAACAAGCAAGCAGCAGAGAGATAAAACACATCACTTCCTTGACAGTTTCCCGAAAAACGATCACCAAAATTCTCACATAAAAGCGGGGTGACTAGTTTTATTTTTAAGGTCAACCACCAATTTCACTGAGTGGATATCTGTGGTCATGAACGATATAGAACATGATGCTTACAACTATGCACCAAACCACACCTGCTACAGAAAATCTTAGTAGATGACATGCCTTTATATTGGGGTTCTCATCTTATAGAAGTTTCATGGCACGTCTTCTATACTATATGTTTATAATTTGTAGTTATGCTTCTCTTGCTTGTATTTTGTTGTTGCAAGATGTTTTATGTTTTGTTATTTTTATATATGTATGCACCCTCTGTGGTTGCGAGGCAGCCAAAGATGTACTGTGCAGCACTGGGGAGGAGGAAACTGACAGCACTGTTTTTTTCATTTGACTGAGGCCCATCATAGAGGCACAGTGACCCAGGACGTGACAATCCTTTTGACTTGAACATTTGGTTACATGTCTGGAGCAACAGAGAAGTTCGGCATAACCATTGTCAATTCATGGCTGAGAATGAGCACAGTGAACCCTATCTCGGCTGCAACGACTTGGAGCAGTGCATAGGTTGAAACCTACCTTCCTGGGGATGTGAAAGTTGTTCTCTGGCTCTGGCCCGGGGTGTGCCGAAAATCCACAGACTTCCCATCAATATAATGCAAATACATGCATATATCAAACAATAGCATTGGGTAAAAGGACATGAGCCCATGGACCGATGGATCAGCAACCAACCATAAATATGTACATTTAATACTAATACTGCACCCAATTTACATAGGCGTGTTTTAATTGCGAACGGTTTAAACTACCATATTAACAAAAGTCAAATTTAAAAAAATAACCCAGACAACAGTATAAAAAAACCCCCATGTTTAGTGGATAGAAATCAGGTTTCTGCAACACTGGTAAGCCTTACATGACAAACACATGTCAAGTGTAATTCATTACTACTGTTATGCAGTTGTTATTTTAATGGTGTCTAGTTTCCTCCCTTTTTGTATATAGGCATATATTTATATTTATATGTGTGTGTATATGTATGTATATATATATATATATATATATATATATATATATATATATATATATATATATATATATATATATATATATATATATATATATATATATATATATATATATATATAAACATCAAGTGTCGTCTCCGCAACAGACCTCCCACATCCCCTGTCTCTTATTTTGGTGGTGCACTCTGTTAGACTGTAACCTGTCCATTCTATGATGTTACTCTCCCACTTGTATCTTTGCCTACCTCTTGCTCGCTTCCCTTTGACTTTACCCTCAAGTAATGTTTTCAACACGGTCAAAAATTAAGTTTTTTTAATGTGTCAAAAATATTTTATTTGCCTGATATTTATTTCTCTTAATAATTCTTTCTTCATATTAAGTGTTTTTAGAAGCTCTTTGTTTATTTTCTTCTCTTTCCATGATGTTCTCCACTTGCTTTTATTTTATAGACAATCCCTAATTTATAGACACCCCTAATTTATAAACAGTATTTGATTTATAGACAGAGAATAATTTATATAGAGCCTAAGCACCTAATTTATAGATAGGTCTTAATTTATAGACAGTCCTTAATTTAAACAAGTTGACTGGCACTTAGAACAATATATATATATACACACACATACATATATATATATATATTTACAATCGGTAAAAACAATGTGGCGCCAAAAGAAATACATTTCATTTTCAGTTCAATACAAGTAGACGCCACCATATAGTTCATGTTTTTTAAAAAATCCCAATGTTTAGATAGTCACAGCGTATGACAATTTAGTATTATTTGTAGCTCAATAACAAAATTATCTGCTTTTGTATTATTTGTTTAGTTTTCCTTTGCATCCTAGTTACTGGAAAGCTTCGTTCACCTAAATATTTTTCGGTAAAATATATTGTGGTATCTACTTATACCGTATCTTTTTTTCTAAATTAAAAAAAAAATCTAGATTTAAAAACAGAAATTTTGAACATTAAAATGTGTGAATGGTAACTTACAAAAGGATCAATATGTCTTTCAACACACAAAAAACAACCCTTAATTATATATTTTGACCCCCATAATCTACATATGTTCCATATAAAAAGTACTTTATTACACATTTATACTGTAACAGCATGTCTCCAACGGCTAAGGTACAGGGTTCAACTTCCGTTGCAGGCAGTTGTGCATCATAATATAAATAACCAACCTGTCAAAAGATATCCGATAAGATGGAGAGTGCTGCAATAACGAAACCAAGTTACTAGGATAGTGTATGCCGTGGCTATTAACTGAAAAGACATTACAACAGAATTAATTAGGACCTCGTTCGTTACGTTTTTGATTATTGTTGACTTTTGTTTGGTCGCTATTCACATACTTAGAGGAGATGTCAAAAATAGCCAAGGCCAACCAATAGAATTCATGGAAATGTGCCCCCTAGGACATGTTTACCTTTTAGTTGGAAGGCCTGCAGTACTGTCGTTAGTCACGTGTAAGCCTGTCATTGTTACTGGTCTAACTAATAACTAACGTCTGCGGTTGCTTCTGTGAGTCTCACCAATGGCCCTATGACAAACCACCCATGCAACACTTACTTACCACTTTCATCGCAGGTGATTATTACCGGTAAGCATTTTAAACATTTTTAAGCCTATGTTCTTTTTTTTCTAATTGGAATGTGCACGACCTACATAAGCCGTTTTTTAAATTACAACCGTGACCGGCTACGATTGATAAGACCTGTGCACAGAAAACGTAAACATGACCTGAAAGGCCCCCCCTCCTCCATTTTGATTATTTCCGCGCATTTGTTGGTCGGCCTTCGCTATTTTTGACATGTCACTCCAAATATATAAATAGTGACCAAAGAAAATCACGAAAAGAATTTAAAAAAACGTAATTAATGAAGCGTTGATTCTAGACAAAAGTTTTCTATCACTGACGATCCCGGTACAACCAAGATAAAAATGTTTACACACACTGCACAGGCTTGAAGGTCAGATGCGTATTTGCAATATAAAACAATGGTCGTTTACAATATATAAACAATGGCTGTTTACAATATACAAACAATGGTCGTTTACAATATACAAACAATGGTCGTTTACAATATACAAACAATGGTCGTTTACAATATACAAACAATGGTCGTTTACAATATACAAACAATGGTCGTTTACAATATACAAACAATGGTCGTTTACAATATATAAACAATGGTCGTTTACAATATACAAACAATGGTCGTTTACAATATACAAACAATGGTCGTTTACAATATATAAACAGTGGTCGTTTACAATATATAAACAATGGTCGTTTACAATATACAAACAATGGTCGTTTACAATATATAAACAGTGGTCGTTTACAATATATAAACAATGGTCGTTTACAATATATAAACAATGGTCCTTTACAATATACAAACAATGGTCGTTTACAATATATAAACAATGGTCGTTTACAATATACAAACAATGGTCGTTTACAATATACAAACAATGGTCGTTTACAATATACAAACAATGGTCGTTTACAATATATAAATAATGGTCGTTAACGAAATTATGAAGGAAAAAAGGACTACAAAACAGCATGTTCAGATCTGCTAAAGGTGTGAGATTAAACATCCTAACCCACCCCATCCCGTTATCTAAGCGTCTGGATGGAAGCCCCATGGGTGTCTAAGACTTCTCAGAATACAGTGGACCAAACAACAAGTCTGACTACACTTAGTTATTCATCTAGGGCCAAAAAAAGAGGGAGGATGTCAAATAGGGCGGATGTCAAATAGGGCGGATGTCATAGATTTCCATGTCTCTCGTTTTATTGCAATTTGCTTTAGATTTTCATTGTTTCTGATACTGATGGTGAAACGTTCTCTTGTAATAGTTCTACGTAAAGTTTCTTTTGGTCTTCTTCGTTTTCTCGTGCACTTTGGTGATCATATCAAAGCTAAGTGTCCACTACAATTTGTAAGTTGAACAAATTTGAAAATCTAAGTAACATGACGTCATCAGAGAATGTGCACACACAAAAATCACAATATAATTACACAATAGTTACTGCTATGTACAGAGCTGTTTTAGAGAATCTGGAAATAAACCCCATAGATAATAATCTAATGGAGTTAGATCTATGGTAACGTCTAGGCCAAAATCCACGTGATATTATGGATTTGTGAACATTTCTTTAAAAAAAAAATTCAGTGATAATAACGCTGTGCGTTTGCAGCATCTTGCTGGAACAACTCTTCTTCAATGGAGTTAAATCTGTGAATCCTAAATAAATATAAATGACCAACATATCGGAAGATGTCCGACAATATGAATAGTGCCGCAGTAACCAGACAAATACAAGGTGAATCCTAAATAAAGTAAACAGACTAAATTTGTTCTGTGTGCAAATAATTACTCCAGCATACGACAACCATTCACTGCATATTGCTTCACAATGAACAGTGGAGCACATCATTTGATGACGTCATGTACGGCTCTTTTCTCAAATATAATCCCCATACAAAGTGTAGTGGGACTTTACAAAAACTCTGTATGAATACTTCTCAGCTATATTTAACTACTTAAGAATAAAGATTACACAGTTACAACTATTAAGAAGCTATATTTTTCAAGTGGCAACATACGGATATGAAACGTGGGCAATGACATCAGAAATGGAAAAGAAAGTACCTGCATTTGAAATGAAATGTCATAGAACTGTTCTATGAATATCATCATCATCATCAAGTGCCGCCTCGGCTACGAAGGTTGGCTGCAACAGACCTCCAATATCCCGCCTCTTATTTTAATGATGCACTCTGCTAGACTGTAACATGTCCATCTTGAGATGCTACTCTCCCACTTGTATCTCTGCCTACCTCTTGCTCGCTTCCCTTTGACTTTACCCTCAAGTAAGGTCTTCAATAAAGTGTCATATCTTTTAATGTGTCCAAAATATTGTATTTGCTTGTTCTTTATTTCTTTTAACAATTCTTTCATCATATTATGTGTTGTATGAATATTATGTCTAAGAATATCATAGACATAAAAGTCAATAAGAAAGCCACAAATGCCAACACAAGATGACTATCACATTATGAACAGATCAGAGCAAGTTATAATTCTACGTCTCAGAACAGGACACAACCGACTCCGCAGTCACATGTATACAAAGTTCAAGATTGGCAACACGGCCATGTGTACATGTGGACAAGCAGCACAGAGTGACAAACATATACTTCAAGAGTGTTCTGAGCATGAAACGCTGAGGCATACATATTGGCCAGAGGAAACACCACTGGAATCAAAGCTCTATGGGACACTGTATGAACTACAAAAGACAGTGAGTTTTATTAAGGAGACAGAATTACAGATATAGACATGTTTCAAGTGAACGAAAGAAGAAGAAGAAGAAATAGACATAAAAACACGAACCACACAGACGCCCGTAATGACCTGAACATAAAAGAAGACTGGATACAAAAACTATTAAAACATAATAAGATAACATATTTTGGACACTCAAAAAGACACACTGGTTTACAAAGATGGTACAATGCAAGAATGAGTGGACAGGTTTTTACGGAACAAATAGCTAACATAATTAAACGGAACAAAATACCAATAAAGACGCATATACCGACGCATCCAATATTCCACACGTTGCGCGATGAGAGCCCCTGACCATTCGACATGCGCGCTGCACACTGAGTGGGAGGTGGATGGCCAGTTCATTGAGCGCAAATCACTAGATCGGTATTTGAAGTTACGACTTTTTAAGTTTCAGAGATAGTGCAATAGCATATGAAATTAAAAAGATGGTATGTTGTCACGTGATTTGTTCACTGATACCACAAAGATTAATCAACATTCGATTCAATCGGAGCAACACAATGTAAAAAGTCATTTTTAGGACTAGATTCCCCATCCCCCCCCCCCTTTGCGCCTCCAATTTCATTGTCCTTAATAGGACTTTAAGACCATACCCCAGGTCAAACTCAGTGCAGGATTTACGTATAAGCTACACAAGCTATAGCTTAAGGCCCCCACTTTCCTGAGCAATTGTTATATATACTTAAATATATTGCAGAATTATTTGTCTCAATGCCACACGTCCGGAAATCTTAGGGACTTATCAAATCTAAATCAGGCCGTGATCAACCTAACCACTACCCTACATGACAACACAGGTCACTAAGCCACACAATACGACCCGATAAAACCAATTGGAGTAACATCCAAGGTTGAAAAGGACATGTCTTGGACCACCAAAACAAATTGACCATCTAACAAACACAAGGTTAAACATGGAAATGTTCCAGGAAAAGAACAAGATTAGATTTATACCACGACTAAGATAAGCCCGTGACATCGAAGACCTCTGCACATGGCACTTGAAGAGGATGAACAACTTGCACAGACTTAAAGAATGGCAGTAAGGATAATATTCTACAAAGGACATGTAACAGATGGATAGAATAGCTGAGCCCTCTGAAGACGAACGGTTCGAGCCATTGGGGAAAATAAAACGGCGACACAACGCATTTTCATTCTCTAGACTACATCGTGCTGGAAATCTGGAATGAATCATGGTCCTGCTATAAGAGAGACCCAGCGGGAGTTTGAGAATGAACGCTGAAGAAGAAGAATAACTGAGAAAAACTAATCAAGCAATTGTTGTCAAAATGGTTAATTTAATTGGAGATTAAAAAGTCGATATGACTGTTGCCGGATGAATCTATCTGCGCGCTACTTACGAATATTTAAATTGGACTACGGTTTACTTCCTCTTTTATTGTCTTCCGTGCTCGTCCTAAGAAAAAATCATATTCAGGACGTAGCCATCGTTCAGCTTTTTTTGGCTGTAGTGATTTTTTAGGCAATATAAATACGTTCAGTAGTTTGCCATTGCTGTCTGAATGATCCGGATGCACAAATGCCTGTGGTGGGGATCGAACTCGGTACCTTTGCCGCCACAGACACGCACTGTAGATCCCCGCCACTGAATCGGATATATCGTCCTCAAACTCATACAAAAGTTAGCAAGGTGTAGTTGGGAGAAGGACATGCGTTGTGTCAAAGTTTACAGTTTTACTGCGATATCTTGGCATTTCGACGTGACATATCCGATCTCAGCATGACTTCTGGGTCGGTTTAACGCTGTATGGGATGAGAAAGCCAACTCATCCCATAGTCCCATTTAGTCGCATCTTTCGACACGCATGAACTGTAGACGATTGTGTTGATATTCTTCGCTCCCCTTTCGCGCTCCATCTACACAAGAACCGGTTAGTTTCTAATCGACGTACGCGGGTTTCTAGCAAGTCACTCTCTAGTCTCTAGGTACAAACACACAATAAGGGAAATGTGATGTCACTGTAACAGTAGGTTTCCAAAAATATGTCCAATGAGTTTGTTTACAGTGTTATGAGCTCTGAATTCGTCTTTGAGCTTTACTGTTGGAATCTTGTGAAACGTTAAAAATATCCTTGATACAATTTTCAACAGCATAGCTAGAAAATGTATATATAAGAACCGTACTAATCTATCCATCAATCTATCCATCAATTTATCCATCCATCCATATTTATATCTATCTATGTTCCTTCCACTAAACATAAACATATATGGAGAGAAACTACATTACTTCAGCTAAACATAAACATATATGGAGAGAAACTACAACACGTATAACATTTAGGCCCTATATATTACATATGGATATATTCTTGTCTGAAGCAGATAAAAACGCCCCCATGTTTGGCTAATATCCAGATTAGACCAAGACGATAATAGTCGTGATCGATACATGTATATATTATAATAATATATGAATATATCCGTAAAAAGTAAATTAAAAAAACCAAAATAGCACTGTTAACAACAACTATTATGCCAACACCGTGCTACCAAAACCAAACATGGATAACGACAACGCAAGACAAACGTAAGCTTGTGACAGCTGAAATGGAATGAGCTAGATTGAAGAATGAGGACATTAGATAAAGAACCGGCACCAGCGCAATCGAGGAATATATTACGAGACAACAGATCAAATGGTTTGCACAGATCGACAAACTACCATTAGACAGCATACCACAGCAAGCTATGCTACAAAGATACAGCGAAGGCAGGCCTAGAGGTCGAACAAGAAAACGATGGACTACTGAAATAAAAGTGGCGACAAATTTCACAATATATTCAACACATACTAGGGCCATCACCAGAGAACTCTTCTATCCCTGACGCTGAAAGGCAAGAAAGGGTTTAGCGAATATATATATATACGTATATATATATTAGATAGATTAGACAGACAGACAGGCAGACCGACTGACCGACCGACAGACATACAGGCAGGCTGACAGGAAGGCAGGCAGGCAGACAGATAGATGTATATCCTTGTCTGAAGCAGATAAAAGGGCCCTCAATTATTAGCTCAGAATCAGTATATAAAAAAATAGGCCAAATTCAGGATAGAATGTTATCGGTAGAAGATTATGGATTGGTGATATCGTCTGCTCATATTTTCAAATTGTTATACGCTCAGATATAACCACGACATTTGAAACGAACATGTTTAGCATATAATTTTCCAAACTCTAACTCAAAATGTTTGTAGATGCAGGTGTTTGCCTACAACACCTTTGCAACGGCCAGAAACGATCTGAAACGTTTGCAACGGCCATATTAATTCAAAAATATCCGTTCGTGTAACGGCAAACTCAGTGGATGGTAAGGTGTGAAGCAAATTGCATCTATATGCACTTTCCAAGTATGGTGTTTCATTTAATGTTCCATGTAATTATTCCAAATTAGATATTGTAATTTAACACTAACCACAAACTGTGTTGAAAAAAAAGACAGCTGTAACACACTTACCAGATTATCCATTTTGGAAACACATGAGGATAAATATAGAACAAAAATTTCCCAGTTATATATGAAGGTGATTCCCCTTACAAAAGGGGAACTAACCACTCCTAACTAGATCTACTGATTGTAACACTAGCTATGGAGTTACATTTCTTTGTTTTGATTTCTGCATGAATTATGAACCCTGCAACTCTTGTTTCCTGCTTGTGATTGGGAGAAGGAAGTTGCGGGAGGGATTTCTCCAGAGCTTTCTATATTATACATAAGCTTAGCTTTCAGCAATATGAAATGCTTTGAAAAAATGCCTGCTGCTCAAAGTAAATCTGTGTATGTAAGAAACCATATTCCACAACCATTTTGTAAGTGCAAAGATAAAAAATAATATACGGAATTTAAAAGATAAGAAACAATATTTATAGAAATAAAGCTTAAACACCCTTTGTGATTTGCAAAAATAAGTACATGATTTTTTAGACACAGGAGGGGTACGGGCTAAGGAAATAGGTTGAAAACTATTGATCTAGATTCCGCCGAAGACGGATGTATCGGGTCATTGTCGCAAATAAAACGGTGGCACAACGCATTTCCATTCTATAGACATATATAGAAATATAGTAGATCATTCCCTGCTACGAGAAAGATCCAGCGGGTGTTTGAGAATGAACGATAAAGAAGAAGAAGATCTAGACGCGGAAAGAAACTTGTAACATTGTAATGAAGTCTTGCTAATAACAGGTAACACATACAAATACACACAAGTCAAGGTTTCGACCAAAACGTCTTTATCAAGAACAAACAATAATACACAACGAAGAAGAAACGACATTGTCCAAGCTCACATAATACTGGCTAGGCAGGATAAATCTGAAAGTACGGAAGAGAAAACGTGTTAAGAAATTAGATCAATAGAAATGGAAAAAAAACAAACAGGAAGTTGGCAGCATATTACAGGATACTGACACAACACAATGGGTAGCGTCAGAGCCATATTTTGACTTGATAAGGCCCTAAGCTATTTGAGATATGGGGACCCTTTATAATTCCAGATATTATATATCAGTGCCAAATATAATATTTTGGGCGCTCCTAAAACAGTGGGGGCCCTAATCTATAGCTTGTTTAGCTTATACGTAAATCCGGCCCTGGTTGGCGTAGACAATTTAACACCCAATGTGCTCGTGGGTGTTTCAGGCCAAAACGTGTTCCTGTGTGGCAGTCCAGGGAAACGGAAATCAGGGATTTAAGTTTGGGTCGACTACGTCAATCTCGCACGAGGTATTCCGCTGTCAGTGAACTCATCTCACGTAATTAGACGAATTGTGCCTGTGCGCAAAAGGTACTGATCCTTTTCTCTCCGCGAGCATGATTCCGGTATAGGAAAGCATCGACGGTAGAGTTGAACCCGGGTTCGCTCGTCCTCTTAGCCGATGTGTCATTCACCGACATCACAAAAAAACCTAAAATAAGGGGAAGGGGCGTTTGTGGTGTTCAACCCCCTCCCCCACCTTTAGAAAATCGGAACAAGACTTTTAGCAATAGACACTTGTCAAAAGGTGGGAAACCTCCCCTCCCCTCTTTTCTAGGTATTTTCACGAAAAGGTCATCAACTTTTACATAAAACAGGACGATCTGACACTTTCAGTGCTAGGAAATTAACCAAAATTTCGGTACAAACTCCACCCTTAGAGATTTATCACAAAAAGGTCTACAAATTTCTCTTCATATAGTAAAACATACACAAGAAAACAGACGAATGATTGTTTTGTTTTTTAGATACAACCTCTCTCTTTAATGTTAATCATATCTACTTTCCTGCTGCCGACAACATTGTCGAACACAACGTAGGCCTTGTAATATCTATCATTGCAATATATCGCCCCTGTGTTACCGAGGCACAAAAAGGGATCAAAGAATAGCAACACTGTTGCCTTCCACTCATGTCGTAAAAGGCGATTAAGGAGGTTATGGGATGGAGTTGGCTGTCCCATGCCATATAGGATAAGTGATCCAAAGCCATGCTGAAGTCGGATGTGTCAGACCAAAAGGCGCAGATGTCGCAGCAATGCTGTAAACCATGACACAACGCATTGCATTCTCCGGACTAAATTCTGCTAATCTGCAGGAGTTTGATAACAGACGCAGAAGAAGAGGAAGAAGAAGAAGAAGAATTGCAATATATGTCATTACAGAATAAGTACTAAGGTAGTTAGTTAGTTAGTTAGTTAGTTAGTAATAGTTAGTTAGTTAGTTAGTTAGTTAGTTAGTAATAGTTAGTTAGTTAGTTAGTTAGTTAGTTAGTTAGTTAGTTAGTTGTTAGTTAGTTGTTAGTTAGTTAGTTAGTTAGTAATAGTTAGTTAGTTAGTAATAGTTAGTTAGTTAGTTAGTAATAGTTAGTTAGTTAGTTAGTTGTTAGTTAGTTAGTAATAGTTAGTTAGTTAGTTAGTTGTTAGTTAGTTGTTAGTTAGTTAGTTAGTTAGTAATAGTTAGTTAGTTAGTTAGTTAGTTAGTAATAGTTAGTTAGTTAGTTAGTTAGTTAGTTAGTTAGTTAGTTGTTAGTTAGTTAGTTAGTTAGTTAGTTAGTTAGTTAGTTAGTTAGTCGTTGGATCATAATCATTGCACTCCTGACAAGTCCATAGGAGCTCAGATCTCTCCTTGAGTGTATCCACCATTATACGTTGACTGACGGTCCCAGTACATCGTTGATTGACCGTCATTATTTTTCGCTCACGAAACCGCTCCTTTCTAGAGACACCACATTTCAAACCAAGCTCCCTTATTCTAGTCATGGAACAAGAGTCATCGTCACTTGTACAGTCATTTATTCGTGGGTTTTTCCGTAGGGCATTCAAAATGTCTGACCGATCCATCGTTCCAACTACATCCGTAGTAGCAGCGTGGGCGGCAAACCTATCCGCTATCATTAATCTATCTAATCAAGCTAATCTACTCTAATCTACTCAATAAGCTAAAGTATTCGCACACTCGTAGAGTTTAGAGTTTGATACCTGAACAATCTCTAGTACTATCAAAACTTTTCCTACACACTCTCCCCCCACTCCCCCTCCCATGTGTCATACGAGCTCCAGGAATTACGGGCAATGAAGCTTTTGTTCTTTAGTTTCCTATGTGCGATGGTGTCGATGGGGAATACAGTTCTTATGAGCTTTATTTCCTAACCAGAAGAATTGAACTCCCAACGGTCTGTATTACGCTATCCAGTATTCACCAATCTAGACAGTCCTATGTGTGTAAAGTAAAAGTAAAGTAACACATATCATTTATTAATGCCTTAGGGGTGTGAGATGTTGCGATCTAAAAAAAACATTTCCGACTCAGCTGGGGAATGAACCCAGGACCACTCATATGCTAACCACTGCGCTACGCGGCTCCCTATGTGTGTACGTACATACCAAGAATTCACCTACTCACTCAGTCCTAGGTGCGTGTGTATATATATATTTATAAAAAAGGATGCACCTACTAAGAGAGTCCTAAGTGTATACATATGTTGTATCATTTTATATAAACATCCAAATGTATGAAAACCAGAAGCCACAGTTGTTCATGATTGTCCACTCTTGGACAGCATATATGACCGCGTGACTTCAATCATGGACAGCACATATGACCGTGTGACTTCAATCGTGGAAAGCACATATGACCGTGTGACTTCAATCGTGGAAAGCACATATGACCGTGTGACTTCAATCGTGGATAGAACATATGACCGCGTGACTTCAATCGTGGATAGAACATATGACCGTGTGACTTCAATCGTGGACAGCACATATGACCGTGTGACTTCAATCGTGGAAAGCACATATGACCGCGTGACTTCAATCGTGGATAGCACATATGACCGCGTGACTTCAATCGTGGATAGAACATATGACCGTGTGACTTCAATCGTGGACAGCACATATGACCGTGTGACTTCAATCGTGGACAGCACATATGACCGTGTGACTTAAATCGTGGACAGCACATATGACCGTCTGACTTCAATCGTGGACAGCACATACGATCGTGTGACTTCAATCGTGGATAGCACATATGACCGTGTGACTTCAATCGTGGACAGCACATATGACCGCGTGACTTCAATCGTGGATAGCACATATGACCGCGTGACTTCAATCGTGAACAGCACATATGACCGTGTGACTTCAATCGTGGACAGCACATATGACCGTCTGACTTCAATCGTGGACAGCACATACGATCGTGTGACTTCAATCGTGGATAGCACATATGACCGCGTGACTTCAATCGTGGATAGCACATATGACCGCGTGACTTCAATCGTGGATAGAACATATGACCGTGTGACTTCAATCGTGGACAGCACATATGACCGTGTGACTTCAATCGTGGACAGCACATATGACCGTGTGACTTCAATCGTGAACAGCACATATGACCGTGTGACTTCAATCGTGGACAGCACATATGACCGTGTGACTTAAATCGTGGACAGCACATATGACCGTCTGACTTCAATCGTGGACAGCACATACGATCGTGTGACTTCAATCGTGGATAGCACATATGACCGTGTGACTTCAATCGTGGACAGCACATATGACCGCGTGACTTCAATCGTGGATAGCACATATGACCGCGTGACTTCAATCGTGGATAGCACATATGACCGCGTGACTTCAATCGTGGATAGCACATATGACCGCGTGACTTCAATCGTCGTAGACATCATATATGACCGCGTGACTTCAGTCATGGACATCTAGATATACAAAAAGGTATGTTATCGGTGTTTGATACATCACAAAAAGAGTCGGTTGCTACAAAAACAGACTAAGTCATTCCCCAGAGTTGTCACGCGTGCCGATCTCACACAGAACCACTCATATAGTCAGATGCGACAGATCATGTATCAATTTGCCTGTACTTTGTGTCGACATCTAATGAAAAACACGGAGATTTCGGATATATCAAAATAAGTGACGTTACAAAGACCAGGTCTGAAAACTATCCAAGAAGGAACTTCTGTACCACTTCGTCACAGATTCTAGTTATACTTGTGAGAATTGGGTCAACACGAGAACGCCTTAAGAGCATACTGGGTACAATACAAGAATAAGTGGACATGTTTCTACAGAACAAATAGCTAATATAATTAAACGGAACGAAATTCCGATAAAGACGCATATACCGAAACATTAACTATTCTACACGTTGCGAGATTAGAGCCCCTGATCACTCCACATTGCGCGCAAATCGCTAGATCGGTATTTTAAGTTACGACTTTTTAAGTTTCCGAGATAGTGCAATAGCATATGAAAATAAAAAGTTGGTATGTTGTCACGTGATTTGTCCACTGATTCTTGTATTGTACCACATACTCCTTAAGTGTGATGCTTGCCTAGTCCTCATATCTAGAGGACTCTGCTTCTATACATATTATAAATATAAACAAGCTTTGCCTAGATTGTGAAAAAAAAATAATCTGACAAAGAACTTCGAGCCGTTAAACTAAGTTTTTCGATCCTACGCTTTCTCACCATCTTCAAAATCTGCTCTACAGCTTATCGCATTTGACTGCTCACTCATGGGCGTCCCTGAAGACTGCAATAATTAGAAATCACGAGTAAAGATGTCAACGATAACCTGAGTGCCAGACGAGGGCAATTAGTTGTGTTAAGTAGGAATAGACTTAGAACCAGGCGTCGATTTATCGTTTGTGTGCTCAGTGACGTCATATCATAAACAATAAATGTTATAGTCGAGAGTAAAACATACACATAATGAGATCAAACCATCAAGTTATCTATTGTTGCCTTGCTTCTACTGGGGTCCATATTCTGTCAAGAACGCGGATGACGTTTGTGCTCATGATGATAGTAATGTTTCCAATATGTACGGTTGCTGGTAAGTTCTTTGTAAAATTTAAGATGATGTTGTTTTTTGAAACGTTCAAATTGGTTGTATAATTGTACCGTATAACCGTTTGCTAAATATTGCGTTCAATGTTAGTAAGCAATGCATATACAGTATTTATAGATATATTTAGAAGAAAGAGTGAAAGTTTGCAAAACCGGGGATCATATATGTAAGCATGATATATATATATATATATATATATATATATATATATATATATATATATATATATATATATATATATATATATATATATATATATAAAATATATGAGGACACACCGTTTTTTTCTTTGTTCACGAATGTCTAATTGTTAGCAAGATATAATCCGAATAGCGCTGTGTTATTTCCTACATCTTGGAAACTATATCTACGCTTTTGACGAGAGACATCCGACTTCAGTGTGACATTTTGGTTATTTTGACCTAATTGAGTGGGACAACCAAATCCACTTCACCATAACTCTTGTATTGCCTATTACATAATGTATGTTAGGTCACTGCTACGATACTATTACATAATGCATGGGAGGTGACTGCTGCCCTTCTATTATATAATGTATGGTAGGACACTGCTGCGCTACTATTATTTCCTCTTCTTTTGGATCACGGCAACACATGGAAATACTATTTCATCCTTCCAAACCCCCCTCCCCCCCAAAAAAAATCCTTCCAAACGATAATGTTAGTTACTGTAGTCATTCGTTGGATTATCGTCACTCCAGATAACTCCATAGGTGCTCAGATCTCTCCTTGAATGTAGCCGCCATTACACGTTGACTGACGGTCCCAGTACGCAGTTGATTGACCATCATTCTTCCTCGCCCACGAAACCGCTCCTTTCTAGCGACACCATATTTCAAACCAATCTCCATTCTTCTAGTCATGGAACAAGAGTCATCGTCACTTATACAGTCATTTATTCGTACGTTTTTACGTAAAGTGATTAAAATGTCTGACCGATCCATCGTTCCACCTACATCCGTAGTAGCAGCGTGGGCGGCCAACCTATCTGTTCTCTCATTACTCCGGACTCCCGCATGTCCCTTCACAAAAATAAAAGTAACTTTCCACACTTTCACTTTCCAAACGATAATCGTTTTTTTAGTTCGGTTTTGGAGGGTGGGGGTGAGGGTATGTGTTTGCTAGGACTCATACTCAAACTCCCCTACTGTTGCAGGACAATGTTCTCTACTAGTTTATCATCACAACTCAGTCCAGAGACGCGTTATATCGCCGTTTTATTTGCGCAAATGGTTAGACACATCTGACTTCGGCAGTAAAAGAGTTATAACCACTACTATCACACTCCACTTAATGATTCCCTCCCCTCCCCCCCCCCCCAACAAAAAATATTACCATCACCAAACTTCCGAAATCTGGTGAGATTTTTTTTTCTTTATGGTAAAAACCCAATTCCCGCGAAAAGTTTTGTCTTACATCATGATAACCTGCAATATAAGACTTACTGGATAATGGAAAATCCAGCCTTCTTAATGACTCACATTAACTATCCACTTGATTTTTATTGGTCACTATTATTATACTTTTTGCGACAGCCAATAAACATCAAGGGACCGTAACGTGGAAAATTGTCCTTGTTTTTTGTTTTATTGCTAGTTATTTATTTTTCACATTGATAGGATTTTATAATAATCTTTACACTTGATTCAGTATTTACCACTTATTTGTTTGGTCACTGCGGCACTCTCCATTTTGTCGGACATCCTCTGACATTATGGTTATTTATAAAAATCAAGCAAATAATTCGATGAGTCATCTTTGAAAGCTTAATTTCTCATTAGCCATTATATTGTATATTACTCAGGGTCACGCCCACAAACATAATTGTGTTGTTTCGAAAGGACTCTGAGTCACAAACAGTCTTGGTTTAGGCGTTACCGAGTGACAAGACAGGTGGCCTGTCTAACAAAACGTAAACATGAACTAGTTTCTGATTGGCGTGAAATCTATTGGTTGGCCGTGGCTATTGTTTGGCATACGACTCCAAGTATGTAAATACCGACCTATCAAAAGGACAACAATAATCAAAAGCGTAACGAACGGGGCCCGTTAAACTTAACGAAAACTTAAAACTTAACAAAAGCGTAACGAATCAACGAAATTAATTCCCTTAGAAGGCTTGTAGTACAGTCGATACCACGGTTCAGGACTTAACCTTGGCCTTCAAAAACCTACTGGTCTAATTGATCAAATGAAATTCCCTTTATCGAAACTGATTCAGTACATCCTTCATGACATGTTCTGTGAGTTGATCTCGGACAGTGCAACGTTTCTTCTTCTTCTGCGTTCGTTCTCAAACTCCTGCATATTAGCAGGATGTAGTCAGGAAAATGGAATGTGTTGTGTCATGGTTTAAAGCATTGCTGCGATATCTGCGCCTTTTGGCCTGACACATGCGACTTCAGTATGGCTTTGGGTCACTGATCCTATATGGAATGGGACAGCCAACTCCATCCCGTAACCTTCTTAGTCGCCTTTTACGACATGCGTGGTAGGTAAACAGTGTTGCTATTCTTTGCTCCCCTCTCGAGCCTTGGCAACACACAGGCGTGCAACGTATCTTAGCTGATCCTACGTTGTTCACGCTATTTATTTGCTGACGACAAAGAAAGTTAAAGTTAATCCAGATCATGTATTAATACCGTTGGGGTGTGAGATGTTAGCGATCTCACATTTCAGTCGCTCTGCTATATGAGGGTGGTATCCATCTCCTCTCCCTCACAGTCTTTACTTCCCAGATTAATTGAATACCCAATTAAGGCTGTTTCGACAACTGCGCTACGTGGCATCCTGTAAATCAAAGTGACCAATGATCGAGCGTTTCACCCAGTATCGAAATGACCAGTAGACAATAGTGTAATTCTAGTATGATAATCGAATCGATGTTCTGGAGGCAGAACATGATATGTATCTAGTTTCTGCCAATCTTACGAAGCCCATTTCGTATCGATTACATTGATCTGCTTACAAAGTATATTATATATACACATCCTTATCTCAGCCGCAAAACGGAATATGCTTCATCTCCCTTTCGTGTAGGACTACTAAATGGAATCGAAAGGGAGATAACACTTAAATTGTGTACTTTACGGCTGGTATGAGGATAAGTATGGACTATTTTAAATTTCTTAGTGAAAGAGTTATTTACATCATTTTTTATTGAAATAACTATTAAAATAGTAATTGTTACTATCGTTCCAACTTACTCAGATACTTCACATGAGACGTCACCATCAGTGGTGGAGACGCCCAAACATACTGCCTCAAAGAATGAGGCTGAGGCATTTTTGCCTCAATCTGAAGAAGCGGTGCACACTACATCAACATCAAAGAATACATCAGCTTCTACCTTGATAACAGGGAAAGAATTCATACTGAGTTCTCAACATAATCTTTCCGGTGTTACCTCAACCACCTTGAGGTCTATGCTCAATGATGATTTCATAGTGATTGAGATGGTCAGACTTGTTTTTCAAGGGAATCTAGTGGTAGGTATCCTAACCTATATTTTTACATTGTTCTATTTTTAATTTACTGGCAATTCCCGTACAAATATGTTGCACTGCTAGCACATGCTGAACAATGTACTAATAGATACAATTACAACTAAAATAGACTGCGATCTTTGGGTCAAATTTCCAGAATTTCAGAAGGCCATATTCCGTAGCAAGTATTATTTGGTTAACATTATGAGTATACCCTTGTCAGTGGTATATATTTATTAGATTGTGATGCCTGGATTACCTGAATCGTGGCCTTCACTAAGTTTTAACAATTAAAAGCTCTAATATAACCACATTCGATTAACGTTTACACTTGTAAAGGTCTCACCTCGCCAAAACAAGTACATTTTACTGAAGCGAAAAAGTCTACGGTATACCACTTCTGAAGTACGACGCTACAAGAAAGGATATAAATAAATTATTAATAACAGATTTTTATATCAAGCTTCAGAATTGTGAAACGCACTGGCCGCTGGCCCCATTAAATGTAAACATACTTTTCATACAGGGGCAGATTCGTTTATGAAAATATTGATACAACATGGCGGTCAAAAGAGAACGATGCAAACATAAATGTTCTTTGGCTGAAGGCACAGAAGGTTTAGTGCTGAGAGATGCTGCTCGATCGTTACAACGGATAAAAGTTATAGGTCGAGCAACAACTCTAAACAAGAAATGGGTGGCTGGGGCAATACAGAGCAAATATCAAAATAAGGATCGTTACAGATTTTCTTAATGACGATATACAAGACGATAATGGATATACACGTTTTTCGTTGCGCAACTGGTTATTGGTTAATTGGTTATTGGTTAAGTGGTTATTGGTTAATTATTTAATAGTTAATTGATTAATTTTTCGTGCATATACAGAGGTAAAATAGTAGCAGTAAAAACTATATTTCTAGTTTACCAGACTTCTTTGTATCCTCTGTATGGGGAAGTGAAACATGGACAACCTGTATGCACCAAGAGAGATGCACCAGGAGAGACGACTAAACATGGTTCACGAGCAGTTCGTAATTCTTAAAGTTAAATGACAGGTCAAAGTCATAAACACTGATGTATTGGAAAGAACAGGCAATACTACAGCCTCTTCTATGCCCAGCCTGTGCAGACTCAGTTGGCTGGGACATACTTGGAGGATGGAAGATGACTGAATGTCGAAGGATCTACATTGTGGAGAATTAAAGTTCGGAAAACAATCATAGATTCGACCTCCACTTGGCACAAATACTATGCACATGAAAATGCAAAGAGATATACATGTTACAGGAATTGAA